>CM069059.1:4115377-5315377 GCA_035220775.1 Malus fusca
TTTCGACCTTGAAGAATTAAATCGAACTTCAATCAAGTTTGACTCAACACAGACATTAACTATTTCTTTCCCATTAGCTCTAGATGATCCTTAAACAGTTCACATTCCTTTCTTAAATGACCTCGAGTTTTGCAGAAAAAACACTTGAGCTTAGCAACGTTTTTAATTTTAGGTTTAAGATTGTTCAAAAATTATCATAATTCTTTAGCAGATGCATCAAACTTATCATAATTCTTGGAAGGTTTAGAGAATTTACCTGAGATGTTTCTAGGATTTGAGAACTTCTTCCCCTTTCCTCTTTGCACGAAATTCACAGTCTCAACATCCTTGCCTCTTTCTTGCTTTTGCCGAGTTTCCTCTTGAACATATTGTGTGATGAGCTCATCTATATCCCAACTCTTGTCTTGTGTATTATAAGACACCTTCAGTTGAGAGTATTTGATTGGAAGCGCCTGGAGGATCATAAAAACCAATTGTTTTTCTCCAATATGGACATCCAATGATTTCAATTTCTCAGCAGCATCGGCCATCTTCATTATGTGGTCTCGAATGGAACCATTACTATCAATCTTATAGGTTGTCAATAAGGCCATGTATCGGCCGACGAGTTGGCACGTCCGCATACAACCGAATGACGTAGTTAGCAATTTAGTTACTCGGCCTGCGCGCCACGCAGACTTGGTAGTTTTTAGGGTCAACATAAGCATACATAGAAAAACTTACTGATCAGGTGAAATATGCAACAACAGACAACCAATCGATGTCTCATGCATAATGATTATTTTCCAAGGGATTTTGACAGCAAAATAAAACGATCATCAGAATCAGCAGATCATAATATTACATGATATGGGAAATTATAACCTTATATGTGATTGTTCATCCATTCCTTATGAATTCCTAACTGGTAGTGTTAAGAATTTCAAAAACCCAAACAAAAAACCTTGATTTAACCTATGCATCAAAATAAGTATGCTAACATTGATAAATCAACATAAATCATCAAACATATCTTTGCAAAAGGGTTTTAATTTGAAATAGCGCAGCGGAGATAATCATCCAAATTGAAAATACTAGTTTAGAGATTTATGGGAGAAAACCCAGAACAAAACTAGATGAATGCTTTCTGTAATCGAAAACCCCAAATTGGGGAGAGAACCCCAACCAATAATGTTGCAGGAATTCCAACGCAAAAGGGCTTTTGAAAAATTTAAACGATAATATTTTAAAAACCTGTTTTGTTGTTATTTACAAAAACTACATACCATAACCCGAGTTCAATTCCTTTGGATCGCAACATAAGGCATATTTATTCATAATTTATTGAAGCTTTCGAACGCATTGATTTTAATAACAGATTTCATAAACATGTAATCATGGCTCTGATACCACATGTTAGAGTAAACATAAACCAAGAACGAGTTATATGAGCTACTGTTATCAAAACACAAGTCATTATTCATTAAACTAATGTATGGAGAAAACCGTACCTGCAGATGAACCCGAAGAAGCAGCCATATTCGAATTCAGCAATAAGACCGCAGTGTGCCTTCTCCTCTCTTCAGTAATCAAAGCTCTTAACTAATAATAGGTCTTAGTCCTGATAATAGAGCGTACAAACTACGAGAGCAGAGGCCACTATATATACAACATAATCCTAGCCAAATTCTAAAAGGATTTCCCTATTAAAATCCAAATAGAAAACTGATTCCTATCCAACTTTGGTTTAGTATCTCTGTTCCTTAAGGGTTCCAGAACAATATGAATTACAAATCCATTCCCAATGAGACTTCCTATTCAAAAACTAAATACAGACTCATACCAATGCTCATATTCTTACAGAAGGATGAGTAAGGAGGATTCCTCCCCACCCATAGTGAATGTTGGGTGGCCTAGCTGATCCTAGCTAATCCTAGCAGATGAAAAATAGGATAACTTCCACGACTGGGAATAATTTCAGTGATATTTGGGGATTAGTGGTTATTTTAGGAAGACCAATGATATTTTAGATGGTAGCCAGTGCCCTATTGGAAAACCGACTGAAGTTGAGGTTGATCTTTGGGGTCCACGGGCATTTCCTGCAGAAGACACAAGTTGGGTAATGGAGAGTATTTGGTGGGGTCCATGGTTAAGTTGCTTAGGGTTTGTGGCCGACAGAATGGTGTGCTGGATTTCAGGTCTAGGGTTTTGTGGGGGGGGGGGGTGGTTGAAGGTGGGGCCATCAGGACAGAAGGCATAAGACCTACCATTAGTGGTTTAGGACAAACGCCATCAGGAAGTCAAAGGCAGATATGTTTTGTGGCAACTGGGTGTTGTGTAGACTAGCAAATGAGATCGTTAACCCTGCTGAGGATGAGGACCCAATGGTTCAGCGAGACGCGCTCCAAAGAGGTACCCTCTTACTGCATGGCCGACGGGGGAACGTCACCATCTGCATGTGAAATGTTAGCTAACACAGAGCTAGGAGGCCAAGACCTCAGATCACAACTGCCAGTAATAGAACCATTCCAACGCCGGGGACCCCTCATATTACTTCCACTAGCTTGGAAATTGACCGATTGGAACTTTTGTGACTGAACTTGTTGGCCCACCATATTAGCACAGTAGGGATAATCTGTGTGGGAGATATCTACCCCAAAATCACAATATCCATCCACATGGCCCACCTTGCTGCAAAGAAAGCAAAAGTAAGACAGGAGTTCAAGCCAGAACCTGTTAGAGAGAGGGATCTTAGCCAGAACCTGTTAGACAGAGGGATCTTAGCATCAATCTTCATCTTTACTTGCAAGCAATCCCTAACACCTTCAGGTCCTGCAAATGGATCTTCAACAACTAAAATGTATCCCACATCGACCAACTGAGAGGGGATGATGTGTCTTGTATGTACATTTCCACCTTCATATAGCACGAGGCATTTAGGGAACTCACTTGCTTCGGGTTCCATGGGAACTCCTAAATTAAGTGAGTTCGGGCGAGATCAATCCCAGGATGGGTGACCAACTGGGAAGTTGCTCGTCCAAGTTCCCAGAAACAAATTCGTGAGAGAATGGTAAGCCCAAAGCCGACAATATCGTGCTACGGCGGAGCGGAGCCAAGACAGAGATGTGACATAATGGTATCAAAGGCACTCTGGTATCAGAGCCACTCTGCCGTGTGGTGTGAGTGTGACGATGAGGACGTCGGGCCCCTAATAGGGGTGGATTGTAACATCCCACATCGACCAACGGATAGGGGGTGATGTGCCTTATATGTACATGCCCACCTCCATATAGCACGAGGCCTTTTGGGAACTCACTGGCTTCGGATTCTATCGGAACTTCGTGCTACGGCGGAGTCAAGATTGGGATGTGACATAAAATTCTCCATAAGGTTTACCGAAAATGCGAGCATTCTCAATGGAGAAGTCCTCCAAATGGACTCCATGCATCTGCACCCAATAAGAAACCCAAAATTCTGTAATCTCATCAAAAGACAAATAGGGATGCTACCTGTGCACTGAAAGGCAATCACCTGCCACATTCAATGGGCCTTCTTCCAACACACGAATAGCAGCATTCTCAGATGGTGTAGTGATAGTAAATGTAGAATCCGACCTCGCCACGATCTTGAAGTCGCCATAGCAATTCCATGCTTTCTTAAGGAGGCCAATGCTATTGCCCCCAGGAGATGGACAATTAGAGATTAGGAATGCAGCAAGACAACATCCTCCTATAGTATTAGAGAGATCCAGATTCCTTTCCAACTGAACTAGCAAATTATTGGTGTCACTCTGGGTTTCCTCCTTTTCGGGTTTAGGGTTTAGGGTTTAGTTTTTATATTAATTTTTTTTTAGATTTTTGTAATTTGCTCTTATTCCACGTTTCAATCAATGAGAAGATCCCCGTGTTTAATAAAGCTAGCGTGGAGTTCTAGTTGGCAGAGGTGCTAACAGAAAAATTGATAGAGGTGCTAAAATGTATGTCATTGCAATTTTTAAAAAATATGACGTATGGGTTTGTTATGAGACTCAAAATCGATGTGCTAACATATAATTTACCCCCAAAATATTGGTATGACTAATATTTTCATTGTTCTTAATGTTGGTGAAATAGGAGCGAGCAGCCGAGTAGAGACGGAAGATTCATGACCTTAATGGGAGTCCCGAGATAAGAGATTAAAGAAGAACTGCTGAAGACGGTTGATCCTAGTTTTACAATATTATTTTGGATTTGAATGTTTCATGGATGATGATTATTTAAGGATTTTCAATATTATTTGGTTTCATAACCTTTGACTTATTATCGTTTATGAATTATCATAGTTATATGGAATTGTTGAATGCTTATTAAACCGAGAAAGGTGGGACAAATTGTTGATTCATGGGATTCAGAATTTTTGTCATGTGAGAGTATAGCTTCAAAGTACTTTTAGAAGTATCAAATATAGTTGTAAGGATACTACATCATTCTTAAATTGAATTGAAGTTATAAACCAATCAAGAGTGCCTGGTTCCCTTAAATGCGGACTTGATGGGGGTGAGAGCTCAAGCCATAAGAGCATAAGCATCCTTTTTTTCTTCTAGTTCATCTCCAATTGAGATATGAGCATAAGCATTCTTAGAGGCAATAATCAAAATAAGCTTAGTGGACACCATTCTTAGTGACTGATCCATAAAAGCTGGAGCAATATTCGAATAGTACAAATTGTCGTGCGCACCAATTACCTTTCGTGCAAGTGTGCGTCAATATTGATTTACGTGAATACATAACATACATTCTGCCACCTTCTCAGTGATCATGAAGGTTGACATTCCAATAGTCCCTTCACGATCTATCTCCAAGTAACATTGTTGATCCTAAAAACTACCAAGCCTGCGTGGCGCGCAGACCGAGTAAATAATAAGCTAACTACATCCTTTGGTTGTGTGCGGGGCATGCCAACTCGTTGGCCGAGCTCTGCCGGGGAGTAAAATGTGTTGATGGATGTTGCATTAAGCGCGCTGCTGACTTCTTGATCTTGTGACTGTGGCCGAGGAAGGAACATGTCTCGGCCTTCGGGGTTCTAGAGCCTGAAGACAAGGCTCCTAGTTTTGCGAAGTTCAATATCATATTCGGCTTTCAATGTGCCGAATGTAATAACCTGGTAACACCTCACTTCGCCGAGAAGGCTGATGAGATGACCTCTACCAACAAGAACTCGAAAATCCTTGTCAATCGAGACTTGGATAGGTAATCAGTCGGCCGATAAGCAGTGCTGTTTATCCAAATTGAAGGTGCTCCTTGATCGGCTGATTCTACGGCTCTATTGCTGTTTATCCAAACTGAAGATGTCGCCGTTTTCCTTCACAGTGTTGTTTATCCAAACTGAAGATGTGTCGGCGGGAAAAAGAAAATATAAATCTCATGGTTGTTAGGTTTCGCAAGGAAGTTTGTGTGTTGAATTGGAGTAGCTTGAATGATGCACTCCCTCCTCTATTTATAGCAGTGAATCTACTCCTGGCCGAACCACAGATGTACTCAGACTATAACTCCTTATCCCAGTCTGATTATGATTCAGCCAATCCTAGTTCCAATAAGTTCATGAACTAGGCTCAATAATAAACCAGATTCATTTCCTAATTCTCACCGCCTTCAGCTTTAAGACCCCTTGTTGTATCAGGATTCAACCTCTTCGCCTTTATCCAAATGAATCCTTCTCACAATAGGACTCGACCAACTTGATTGGGCTGTCCATGGCGGCTGGACGGCCCATAATACTTCTGGAAAAGTACTGGGCCAAGAACAAACCTAGGGTTGGCCTAATAATTTTATTTTGAGCTCAAACATTGCCTCCTCGATTCTGAGGTCTTCGACCTGCAAATCTTGGCCGAGCTTTGACCTTGAAGAATTGAAATCGTCCCTTACCATATTACTAAAAAACACCGAAAAACCTCGAAGATCCCAACCACTCAAACGTATTTATGAGGCACGACTGCACAATCTCACCCTTATCAAACTCCCTGCCACGTGGCATCTTCTAGGTATATTTGTCCTTTAATGATGACATTTTACATTGAAACTTCCCCTCAATTTTAAACTTTATGTAATTGCATAAAAGCCCCAAAAACACCCCACTTGATAGGGTGGCCAGTTTTGGAGAGGTTAAAGCCACAAAACTTTGAAATTTTTTTTTTCAACAAAGCCTTAAAGTCATGCAAGTGGTGCATGACATAAAGTCATGCAAGTGGTGCATGACATAAAGTCATGCAAGTGGTGCATGACATAAAGTCATGCAAGTGGTGTGTGTGAAAGGGAATTAATCCTTACACACCCATCACCATTTCTATCACCTTTCAAAATAAATATCTAACACATTTAAACATTTGAAAAGCACAAAACAAAAACTTTATGAAATAAATCAAAACTTTGAATTAAAACACCAAACCTTTTTGTTCTTGGCTAAAACATCAAGAACAATGAAGAACATCCATGAAAACCCATAAGAGTTCCATGAACATTTTCAAGCAATAAAACTCAAATTTTCACTTCTCAAAATGGGGTTAACATCCTAGGGTACTTAGGGGTTCCAAAAGTCACCTTAAAACACTTTTAACAAGTCAAACAAGAACCCAAAAAAATCACCCTTTGGATTTGGCCGAAAATCCCCAAAAACATGGCACCAAATTTTAGCTCCAAAATTCATGCTCATATGAACTACATCTACAACATTTGAGATGGCAAATTTTCTAACAAAATTTACATTCAAAGAAGCAAGAATAAAGCTTGTAACAATTACAACATTCAAATCATAAACTATGAACTACAAAACCCAAAAGGATTCACCAACTACTAGACCTAGGCTCTGATACCACTTGAAGGAAATTTTGTGAAAAACATGTTCATTTAAGCAACATCTATAGCATGCAATTAACAATTAAAAGGCGGAATCATGCTTGTCTGCACTTAAAAACAAAACATTAACCATGAAATTCAAAGCCTAGTAGATTGGAGAACCAAGACTCAACTCAAATCAAAGTGAGTTGAGAAATTTATACCTTTGTAGATTCCTCTTTGCATAAGCAAAGGCTAATCACCCAAGGAGAGGGCCTTCATTCCTTGCTTCTTAGATCCATGGATTTGGATGGAAGAATATGTTTCTCCAAGTTCTCAAAATAGAGAACCTCTAAGTCTCCACACCAAGGTAAGATGTGAAGAAGAGATGAGTGACCTTGGAGGATGAGAGATTGCTAGCTAATCCCTCCAAGGGGGCCGGCCTCTTAGAGAGAAAAGAGAGAGATATGTTCTCTCCAATTCTCTAAAAGAAACCCTAAATGAATTTTGGCTATAAAGTCATATTTATACCTTTATTCATTGGAGTGGCAAACTTGTAATTAAAGCAAGTTCACTACCCTTCCTCTAAATGACTGTCAATGCCCAATTGGCAATCCTATGATCAGGAACGTTTAGGATATGTATACGAAAGAGAATGGTCTCATAAATCTAACTTGTTTAAATTACATTCTCCTAATTACATATTCCTTGGACTTATCGTTTAAGCATATAACATTTATATGAGACGGCTTAAAACAATAACCTTTGCCCTTGACATTAAACTAGATTAGTTTAACATGTGAAATGTCCGTAAAGTATCATCATATGATTGGTTTTAGGGCACATTTCCAACATCTTTTTGTCTAGGAGGACGAAAGCGAAGGGCCCATGCTGGTAAAACATCCTCCATTAGCCGAACTGCCAACTATCAATCCTCAACCAGCGGTTGAGGTCGCGGATTGAGCCGAAGCTCTTGCAACCAAAGCAGGTTTGGGACGTGAAACGGAACTCCCTGTCGAGCCAGAGGCGACAACAGAGATGCCAGTTCATCCCTAGGACCAGAATCTCAACATCCCTCATCAGGATGTTAATTCAACCTTTGTAAGAATCATCATTATGTCCCCCTTTTAATTCCTAACCTTTCCAGTTCTTCAGCGACGACCAGTCCTTCTGCCATTACGGTCGGACATTCTGTGTTAGCGGCATAGTCAAATGCCTTTGCCAAGCTTCAGGAGATCTTATCTCTCTCGACCTCTTAAATCCTCGACTGCAATGGTTGCTTAACAAGTTCTTCGCCCATAGAGGCGATAAAGGCGAAGAAAGAACAACTGGCCGACCTCAACCATCAAATTTCCAAACTTGAACGTCAGAAGTTGGCCATCGCCCCTAGTTTCGGAAGAGTTTTGAGTCAAGCAAACCTCGTTTGGCTGAATATGTGGCTGGCACAAAGCGGATCGAGCAGCTGACATAAATCGGAACTACCTGAAGTAGTCTGTACGATAAGAATGGTGTAATAATACCCTCTAGTGCTTCTCTCATCAATCATCTATGCACATAATCTAAAGTCACCTACTAGTCGGAACCACCTCTAATGTTCTGTATGACTAGTATGTCGGAACCCTCTCATGGTCTGTATGACATGCACCTACTTGGATCCAAGGTGAGCGTGCGGTGCGGGTGAATAATATAAGCACTAACACCATGATTGCAGGTTATGAGCTATCAACATAATATACATCATCAACAATGCACATGAATAACATAAACTCACCTGATACTCACCTGTGCGTCCACAGCACCAATTCACATATATATATGCATCAATTATCAATTCATATAATTCATATAATTCATATCATGCATGCATGGCATTTTAGAAACATACTTTCATTAAAACTCAATTTCTGGGAAATTCAGTAGCATATAGGTATAAACAGAAAATACTGCCCACTCACCTGAAGTTCGCCTAACAACTCCCTAGCACAACACATCAAGGCGTCATGACGATCGGCGCCTAGAACAATAATCAAATCCAACCTCAGAAATCATATCGATAAAATATATAACTTATATAAAACACGTCACCATGTAGTTCGATACAGAAGATCTGCAACTCAGATTTCCAATCCATAACTTCCAGAGGTCCACAATATACCTCTAGGAGAACATCCTAAAATTTCATTACCATCCAACGGTCGGATCTTCGTCAATTTCAAAAACCAATTGACGGTTAACATTCTATTTTATGAACTTACAACTCCAATTCCGAAAGATCCGTAAATCAGATTCCCGATCCGTAAGTTCCTATAATTCTCAAATATTACGTATTACAACGTACCAAAGTTTGGTGACGATCCGACGGTTGGATCGTCGATTCACCTTTTGATCTAACCACGAATCGTAACGAACTTAGGTTAAATTACTCAATTTACGACCATCAATTATCAAAACTGAACCTAGAACCTTAAACACATGCTAAGAATGACATCGGCGGGCCATTGGCCACGCGCCGCCGCACGGGCCGCCGCGAGTGGCGGTTGGCCGCCCCGGCTCGCCGGAAAATTCAACTATTTCCAAAAATTCTCAAAAAATACAGAATTGAAGATCTCAGTGAGTAGAGTAAACTTTATACTTGAGGCCAAGGCCAATTTGTCCTAGAAATGCTCCAATTCAACCAAAACTGTGCGGAACCCTAGAATTGGGTGAGTTCCAATTCGTCTTCAAATCAACTCCGTCGTCCCAACCAATGCTTGGGCTTTGTTCTAGGCCTCAAGAGAAGTGTATGGGTGGTGGCAATTGAAAGAAATTGGTTCGGGATTGGGTGAATTTGAACAAGAAAGTCGCGGCACCCGTGTGGGTGTTCTTCGCGAAATCACCACGAAATTCATTGATTTTTGGGGTGAAACGTGTAGAGGGAAGGCCTAGGTGTTGATTGGGAGTGGTACCTTGATCCAATTCGTCGGAAAATTGAGCGAGAACAGCGAGAAACCGCCGGTTTGAAGGCACGGGTCGCACGGGTCAAGGATGACCCGTTTCCTCCATTTCCCCCGTTCACCACTCTCCCTCCTTTCCCTCCTTTCTTCTCCCTCTGATTGGTCCTCCACCTTCTCTTCTTTCTGGTTGGCCCAAATCCTCCCTCTCTCCTGTTTCGATTGGGCAGCTTGCCCTCTCTCCTCCTTTCTGTTTCTCCTCTTCTTTTCTTCACATACATACACACACAAAAACCTTTCAACATATTTTTATTTATTTATTTTTATTTTCCTTTACATCCGAGCCATCCATTTAATTCTTCATTAAATCTGGGCCATCCAAATTTTAATAATAAAATTTATAAAATGCCCAAACTTCAAACTTTAAAATCTTTTTCGTTACAACTCCAAATAACGAACCGTCAGCGCCCACACGTCCGTAGCGACGAGTACTACGAGGATATGTCAAGAAAACAAATCTTAGATGGCATGACACAACGATTAACCTCGAATAATGCGTGTGCCTCAAAGGGCATTTTTGTAAAATCCTTTATTAAAACTTTAAAACTTTTAAAATCAGGGACGGGCTGTCACAATCTACCCACCTTAAAAAAATTTCGTCCTCGAAATTTACACAATCTTTACAATCCATCGATATCCATAGAACAACCTGAAACACCTCTCTCATTCGATCTTTTGTCTCCCAAGTAGTTTCTTCTGCTGAATGATTCATCCATAAAACTTTTACCAAGTACACTATTTTATTTCTCAGGACTTCCTCTTTCTATTCCAAAATAATCATGGGTTCCTCATTATAAGTCAAATCCGGATTAATCTCTAAGGACTGAACCGGAATCATACACGACGAATCTGCTACTTTGTAATGAAGCATCAAAACATGAACTACACTATACACCTTATCCAATCCCGACGGTACTCAAACTTGAAAGTATTTCACCGATTCCTTCAATAGTGAAAGACGGCCTGATGTAACTAGGATTTAACTTGTCTTCCATTTCGACCCGAACGCACCTTTCCAAGGTGATAATTTCAAAAACATCCAATCTCCTGCATTACAGGTCCGGTCAGTGGCATGTTTGTCTATTAAGCTCTTCAGCCGATCCTGGCTCACTTTCATTGAAGAATACTGTGTTGATTTAGTAAGCCAATCAATTATCACCTCAATTTCATCATAACCATCTCGTGAACGAGGAAACTTGCACACATAATCTATATTAATATTTTCTCATTTCCGCTGTGGAACGGGAATTAACTACATCAATCCAAAAGACTTCTTTCTTTCCGTTTTAACCTGCTGACAGATGATACATCTATTTATATATACAAACATTTCTCTTTTCATACCTGACCAATAGTAAAATGATCGAATGTTATAATACATCTTAGTACCTCCATGATGCATTGTATAAGTTGAACAGTACGCAAATTCCAAAATTGCTTCCTTTAATTCCATAACATTAGGTATAAACACCTTGTTCTCTTGCATAAGCTTGCCATCTGATTCTCTAACTCTGAGGTCTTTCTTTTTCCCGTTATTCCTTGCTTTAAATAAATTCTTGAATTTCTTCATCAAATGTTTGAGTCTCGAGTACGATCTACCAAATAGGCCTAACTTGAAAATTAGCAAGTACGTTTTCTTTTCGATCTTCCATTCCCAACTTTACTCCAGTAGATCTCAAATCCACAAGAAGATGAACATGGCAATTGTACCAAGCATTAATTCTCGCTGGGGTCTTCCTACTAAAAGCATTGGCCACAACATTTGCACGATCACCCTGGTCGTGCAATCATAATCACTAAACAACACAATCCACCTTCGTTGCCTAAGATTAAGATACATCTGAATAAATAGATATTGGATACTCTTGATTCATAAAAAAAATCTTGCACTTTTCTTCCCATAAAGACAATGTCTCCAAATCTTCAAATCAAAGATGATAGTTGCTAATTCTAAATCATGAGTACGGTAATTCATCTCATAAGGTTTCAATTGTCGTGAAGTGTAGTAATCACCCTACCATGTTGCATCAACACACATCCTAACCATTCAAGGATGCATCACTGTAAACCTCAGAATTACCGTTATCATCTGGGAGTGCTAAAACAGGTGTATGAGTGAGATAATGCTTCAGTTGCTGAAACTTTGTTCACAATTTTCATCCACTCAAACCTAACCTCTTTTCTAGTCGATCCCGTCAATGGCAAATCAATGACTGAAAAATCCTTTACAAATGTCTATAGTAGCCTGCTAGACCAAGAAAACTCAGTACCTCAGTGACCGTTCGAGGTTGTTCCCAATTCCCCCCAGTTGTCACTCATTGAGGATCTACTTGAATACCTTGTGTAGATATCACATGTCCCAAAAATGCCACTTGATTCGTCCAAAATTGACATTTGCTAAACTTAGCATACAACCGATGTTCCCTCAAACATTGCAACACCAACTCAAACTGACTAGCATGCTTTACTTTCAACTTAAGAGTATATCAGACTTCAACTCTTTCCTAGAAAACACATAGACACCTCTAAGCTGATCAAACAATTATCAATGTGCGGCAATGGATAACGGTTCTTACTCGTTACCCGATTCAATTACCTAATATCCATACATATTCTTAAGGTCCCGTCTTTCTTCCTTATAAACAAAGCTGGGGTTTTCCAAAGTAACGTACTAGGTTGACTGAAACCTTTATCAACCAATTCCTGTGACTGAATTTTCAATTCCTTTAACTCTGTAGGAACCAATCTATAGCATAAAGTCTGTACTTAGAGACAATTCAATAGTGAACACCACATCTCTGTCTGGTGGTAATCCAGGTAAATCATTCCAGAAACACATTAGGAAAATGTCTACCACTCGTACTTCATCCACAATACTAGGAGCACGATCCTGCAACACCACATGAGCTAGGTATCCTTGGCAACCTTTTGATAACAATCTCTTTGCTCTCATAACAGAAATAACGGCATGCCTCACTCCACTTTGCTCAATCACAAAAGTAACCTCTGATAATCCAAGACAATGGAAAGTAACTGATTTCCCGTAGCAATCCATATTGGCACGATTATAATGCAACCAATCTGTGCTTAAAATCACATCGAAATCCACAATGTCAAGCGGGATACGATTCGCTGGCATAACTACTTCTTCCACCATCACTGGACACCCTGAATAGTCATAACCGACATAGAATGACCTACCTGTTTACTTGCTTAACGAATCCAACAAATAAGTTATGGGTATTACGGTCTGCAGCCCTCAATAACGATAACTCATTGTCGTCTCGATACGTAAGCAACAATTCTTAAGGGTGCAATATTATCATTTTACTCCTCACAGGGAAAATACATATATACGCCTCGATCGTGCTCATTCACTACTTCCTTTGGCAACATCGTCAATAATAAGAATTATATCAGCCGGAGTCAGCTAGAATGACCTGTACGGCTGAGTCTACAGCTCGACCATCCATGTTAGTACATAAGTCGGAGTCACCTATAGTGACCTGTACGACTTACTCATCAATTTTCCAAGTAATATGTCAAGGAAGACTGCTAGGTAACAACTGATCCGAGGGACAATTCATACCTCTATGTCTCATCTAACCACATGAACACATTCACAACTTCCCACACTCTCCAAAGTGCCTAATATTGTACCTACGGTACAAAGATACATTTCCTCTACCAGAGTCACCTTGTCTCTGAGATCTGGGATCACTAGTAAATCTATCACTTCGTATCTGACCAGTGGCACTAAAACCTCAGCTGGGAAAATTAGCTCTAGTTTCACTTCTTTTGAAGCTCTGAGTCTTCCGAGGTCTTTGATATGACGGATCTTTAACTTTATCGTCTTTCTTTTGATTCTCATTCTTTTCTTATTCCTCTTTACTCTCGCTGATCATGTTCTCAGAGTCCTCAATGCTCAACAACATCTCGCAAACTCCTGGTAAAAAGTACAATGCATAGTGGTCGCCAAAGAACGCCACTTCTTCTTATTATCCAGCCAAAAACGACATAACACCTCGACCAGATTAGCAACTACATCTGAATGGAAACAAGGCAAGTCTGTAAACTCTCTATAATAATATGCCAGAGGAATGAACCTTTCCTTAAACAATTCTTTAAACGACTTCCAAACAGCTGTTCTTCCGATAACATCGGATAACATTCCTATCTCCATCAGAATGCAGATTCAACACTCAGAAACTAGGTAGTCATCTCGACCCACCTGTTGGGAGGAAGATTCCCTTGACTTTGCATAATCCGAAACGTCTTTTCCCCAAATGATTAAGCCATCGATCTGCTCCCTTAGGTTCTTCATTTCCCTAAAGTGATTCAAATTTAACTTATAACCAGTCTCAAAAGGTTCATTTAGATAATAGACTTAATCACAATGGCAATAGTTTCCCCCAAACTACTATATCAGGGAAATTAGGCTCATCCGAACTACGTGGCTCGCTACGAGGCGGTATAGTTCTGACAGAAGACACTAGGAAATTCTCAAGATGTCCAGAATTGCAACTTAGGCTCTGATACCAATTGACACACCCCGTCCCGAAGGAGGGCATGCTGGCCGTCACGTGAGAGTGACGTAACCATTTACACAGTTCGGAAGCTTTAAAAATACAATTACTAAGATGAAACACCCGAGGGTGAGTCCTACTTTTATGAATTCTATCAAGAACCTGGAGGGGCGCAAAACAAAATTGAGTGGGTCAGTAAAACAAAGTTTTTTGAAAACATTTCATTTAAAACATTTCTAACCCCTCGTTGTAAAACCTGTATACTTTCCCAGAAAATAGCATAATAGCATATAACTTTTCATATATCTCAAATCATCAATTTTTTTCAAAAGCCAGAAAGTATGCCATGCTATAATTGTCAAAAACAGAATGAATGATGCATCAAAATAACAGGTGAAATAATGAATCAACCGGAGACCCTGTAGTTGGTCCTGTACGGTTAATTTTATAGCTCAATATCCAATCCAAACCGGAGTCACCTTGGTGACCTGTACGGCACTACTCTGCACATAAATTGGAACTACCTGAAGTAGTCTGTACGATAAGAATGGTGTAATAATACGCTCTAGTGCTTCTCTCATCAATCATCTGTGCACATAATATAAAGTCACCTACTACTCGGAACCACCTCTAATAACATAATATACATCATCAACAATGCACATGAATAACATAAACTCACATGATACTCACCTGTGCGTCCACAACACCAATTCACATATATATATGCATCAATTATCAATTCATATAATTCATATCATTTGTATCATTCATATCATGCATGCATGGCATTTTAGAAACATACTTTCATTAAAACTCAATTTCTGGGAAATTCAATAGCATATAGGTATAAACAGAAAATACTGCCCACTCACCTGGAGTTCGCCCAACAACTCCCTAGCACAACACATCAAGGCGTCATGACGATCGGCGCCTAGAACAATAATCAAATCCAACCTCAGAAATCATATCGATAGAATATATAACTTATATAAAACATGTCACCATGTAGTTCGATCCGGAAGATCTGCAACTCAGATTTGCAATCCATAACTTCCAGAGGTCCACAATATACCTCTAGGAGAACATCCTAAAATTTCATTACCATCCAACGGTCGGATCTCCGTCAATTTCCAAAACCAAGTGACGGTTAACATTCTATTTTATGAACTTACAACTCCAATTCCAAAAGATCCGTAAATCGGATTCCCGATCCGTAAGTTCCTATAATTCTCAAATATTACGTATTACAAAGTATCAAAGTTTGGTGACGATCCGACGGTTGGATCGTCGATTCCCCTTTTGGCCTAACCACGAATCGTAACGAACTTAGGTTAAATTACTCAATTTACGACCATCAATTATCAAAACTGAACCTAGAACCTTAAACACATGCTAAGAATGACATTGGCGGGCCATTGGCCACGCGCCGCCGCAGGTGGCGGTTGGCCGCCCTGGCTCGCCGGAAAATCCAACTATTTCAAAAAATTCTCAAAAAATACAGAATTGAAGATCTCAGTGAGTAGAGTAAACTTTATACCTGAGGCCAAGGCCAATATGTCCTAGAAATGCTCTGTTGGAAATGTGCCCTAAAACCAATCATATGATGATACTTTACGGACATTTCACATGTTAAACTAATCTAGTTTAATATCAAGGGCAAAGGTTATTGTTTTAAGCCGTCTCATATAAATGTTATATGCTTAAACGATAAGTCCAAGGAATATGTAATTAGGAGAATGTAATTTAAACAAGTTAGATTCATGAGACCATTCTATTTCGTATACATATCCTAAACGTTCCTGATCATAGGATTGCCAATTGGGCATTGACAGTCTGTTAAGATCAGTACATGCTATGTCTTCTCTTAGTGAGGGTGACTAGTCTCGAGTCATTGGTGTGATTGACACCAAGACAAGCATGTAGGTGCTCAATAGCGAATGAGTCCACTGAACACGATCAACGAGGAGTTCTCATATTCATGTCACATGAGAACTCATAGTTGGGATAATGCAAAGTAGTCATTTGACCTGAAGCATCATAGTTGTCTTGTGGTTAGGTACTTGATCTTTGATTATGTCAAATGTCACCCATACGCGGGTGTCCACGACATCGTTGGGGTTAAGCCACTTAGCCATGGAGGCAAGTGAATGCGCAACAAGGGATCTCTAACCTTCAAACTGTTTGAGGGAGAATACTCTATGATATGATTAAGAATCTCTGGCCAGAGTATGAATGAGATTTAGGAAGTCGTTCCAAATCACATTCAAGGTAATCATATAAGCACACGAATCACATTGGATAGTAGACATGAATAAACTATCAAACCAAACAATGTGGTCAAGAGTATTGTATTAGAGAAAGACCGTATTGCATTTGTAATCCTAAACTGAATAGGTTCTCCACCTCCTCTGATTAGCTTGGGTAACCATGATATGCTGCTAGGTGTCACTCATGGTTTGTGGAAGCCCTAAACGTGTATAATCACTAAAGGGAGAATTGAAAGTAAGTTTCAATTCGCAATCGATTTGAAATGGTTTTAATCGCCCATTGCCTAGCTAAAAGGAACCTAATGGATCGTACACCGTGTAAGGTAGAGATTGAAGAAACAACGGAGATGAGTAAGAATAATTAAATGGTTTAATTATTTATGGCAAGGATTAATTAATATGTTAATTAATCAAACGAATAAGTTCGTTAAAGACCTCGGGATAGTATTGGACCTTAAGGCCCAATGGGCTTTGAACGTCAAGTCCATTGACTTAAGTTGTATGACAACTTAATGAATAATGATTCACAAAGGCCTAAATAGCCCAATAATAACCCAATGGCCGGCCATTTAGAGAAGGAGTGGGTTTTGGACTTAATTACAAGTTTACCACTCCAATGAATAAATGTATAAATATGACTTTATAGCCAAAATTCATTTAGGGTTTCTTTTAGAGAATTGGAGAGAACATATCTCTCTATTTTCTCTCTAAGAGGCCGGCCCCCTTGGAGGGATTAGCTAGCAATCCAACTCCTCCAAGGTCATTCATTTCTTCTCCAATCTAACCTTGGTGTAGAGACTTAGAGGTTCTCTATTTTGAGAACTTGGAGAAACATATTCTTCCATCCAAATCCATGGATCTAAGAAGCAAGGAATGAAGGCCCTTTCCTTGGCCCAACTCCTCCCTCTCTCCTGTTCCGATTGGGCAGCTTGCCCTTCTCTCCTCATTTATGTTTCTCCTCTTCTTTTCTTCACATACATACACACACAAAAACCTTTCAACATCTTTTTATTTATTTATTTTTGTTTTCCTTTACATCCGAGCCATCCATTCAATTCTTCATTAAATCTGGGCCATCCAAATTTTAATAATAAAATTTATAAAATGCCCAAACTTCAAACTTTAAAATCTTTTTCGTTATAACTCCAAATAATGAACCGTCAGCACCTACACGTCCGTAGCTACGAGTACTACGAGGATATGTCAAGAAAACAAATCTTAGATGGCATGACACAACGATTAACCTCGAATAATGTGCGTGCCTCAATGGGCATTTTTGTAAAATCCTTTATTAAAACTTTAAAACTCTTAAAATCAGGGACGGGCTGTCACAATTTCTCCATCTCAAGGTTTAGGAGAATATTTAAAAATGATTACCTAATTAATAAAAATTGGACTGGGGTTCACTAATGGTCACCTTTACTTGGTGTGGTGTCTAGGAAATTGTTTTAAGGATACTCTTTGAATGTCAAAGAGGGTAAGTTTTTAAAAGCTTAGCACTGTCACCTCCTCAGGATTTGACTTGGTCACACTTATAAAGGCCCACCTGTCGAGCCCATTGTCCAAAAACCAAGGGTCCACATACAAGTTACAAAGAATTTGACTTGGATCTTGACCTCGAGGAATACATCACCCTGGAGTCCAAAGTGGACGAAGAACCCTACATCAGCCTCGACCCCGACAAACCAGAATGAAAACCTCATATTGACTCAAAGCTGATCGACCGTGAAAAAGAACTATTTACTAACTTGTTGGCAAGCGAACAAATATGTGTTCGCATGGTGAGTGGAACCCATGCCTGATATCAACCCAATAATATGTCACCGTCTCCACCTACCGGACTGATTATCCAGCACAAACGGAACCACGTTACATAATACAATAAGATCATAGAAGCAAAAATAGACAAACTCAAGGACGCCCAATTCAATGTCAAAGTACACCATCCAGATTGGTTGGCCAACGTTGTGTTAGTACAAAAGAAGAATATAGAATGGAGTGTGTGCTTGGACTTTGTGGGCTTAAACAAGTCATGTTTAAAAGATCCATACCCCTCTTCCACAAATCAACCAAGTGGTAGACTCAATGGCAGGACATGAACTACTAAGCATCATGGATGCCTACTCCAGGTACAACAAAATAACCTTGTACGGGCCAAACATGAAAGCGACATCCTTTGTCATCAATCGAGGTACCTACATTACAATGTTATGCCCTTCAGATTAAAAAATGCGGGGGCAATGTACCAACGACTCGCCAACCGAATCTTCAAAGAAAAAATCGGAGACACAATAGAAGTTTATGTAGAGGAAATGCTTGTCAAGAGCAAAGAAAAGAAGGACCATGTAATGCATCTCCAATAATTATTTGACCTATTTCGAAAGTATAACATGAAGCTGAATCCGGAGAAATGCACCTTCGGAGTAGAGTCAGGAAAATTCCTTAGTTACATGGTGACTAAGAGACGAATTGAAGCCAATCGAGGTCAGATCAAGGCCATCATGGAAATAAGGTCACCCCGAACGATGTAGGAAATACAAAGTTTGACCAAGCAATCAACAACCCTCAATAGATTTCTTTCAAGGTCCACTGACAAGTGTAAACCATTCTTTACAGCACTAAAGAAAAGCAAGGGCCTCCTATGAGCAGATGAATGTGAAGAGGCTTTCACAAAACTCAAAGGGTACTTCTCCAAACCTCCGCTGCTGTCCAAACCCATCAACGGATAAGATTTGTACCTCTATCTAGCCATATTGGACAACATAGTAAGTGTAACTCTGATCCAAAAAGATTCGAGGGAGCAGAAACCGGTATACTACATATCATTTGAGCAACATCTATGCATGCAATTAACAATTAAAAGGTGGAATCATGCTTGTATGCACTCAAAAACAAAACTTTACCCATGAAATTCAAGGCCTAGTGAGTGTGGTGACTAAGACTCAACTCAAGCACAAAGTGAGTTGAGAAATATTATACCTTTGTTGACTCCTCTTTGCATAAGCAAAGGCTAATCACCCAAGAGATAGGGTCTTCATTCCTTGCTTCTTAGCTCTATGGATTTCTTGGATGAGGATGGTGGAATGGATTCTCCAAGTTCCCAAGAAAGGGAACCTCTAAGTCTCCACACCAAGGAGAGCATTGATGAGGAGATGAGTGACCTTGGAAGATTTAGATGCTAGTAAAACCTTCCTAGGGTGGCCGGCCTCTTAGAGAGAAAAGGGAGCTTGTGTTCTCATCTTTTCTCCAAAAGAAAACCCTACGTATGAAATGGCTATAAAGTTGCCTTTATACCACCACAATGGAGTGGTAAACTTGCAATTAAGCCAAGTTCACTACCCCTCTCTATATGGCCGGCCATTAAGGGTTCATTGGGCTTTCAAGCCCGTTGTGTTTTCAAGTCATACAACTTGAGTTAATGGGCTTGACATCAAATCCCATTGGGCCTTGCGGCCCAAAACTAACCTGAGGTCTATAACGAACATATTCATTTGATTAACATATTAATTAATCATAGCCATAAATAATTAAACCATTTAATTATCCTTACTCATCTCCGTTGTTTCTTCAATATCTACCTTACACGGTGTACTATCCATTAGGTTCCTTTTAGCAAGGTAGTGGGCGATCAGAACTCTTCAAATCGATTGGGAATTGAAACATACTTTCAATTCTTCCTTTAGTGATTATACACCTCTAGGGCTTCCACAAACCATGAGTGATACCTAGCAGTATATCATGGCTATCCAAGCTAATCAGAAAAGGTGGAGAGCCTATTTATTTTAGGATTACAATGCAATACGGTCTTTCTTTAATACAATACTCTTGACCACATTGTTTGGTTTGATAGTTTATTCATGTCTACTAGCCAATGTGATTCTCTTACTTATATGATTACCTTGAATGTGATTTGGAACGACTTCCTAAATCTCATTCATACTCTGGCCAGAGATTCTTAATCATATCATAGAGTATTCTCCCTCAAACGGTTCGAAGGTTAGAGGTCCCTTGTTGTGCATTCACTTGCCTCCATGACACCCTTTGATGGAGTAACTTTGACAAAGTCAAAGATCAAGACAACTATGATGCCTCAGGTCAAAGGACTACTTTGCATTATCCCAACCATGATTTCTCATGTGACGTGAGTATGAGAACTCCTTGTTGATTGTGTTCAGTGGACTCATTCTCTATTGAGCACCTACATGCTTGTCTTGGTGTCCGTCACACCAATGACTCGAGACCAGTCATTCTCCCTAAGAGAAGACATAACACATACTGATCTTAATGGACTGTCAATGCCCAATTGGCAATCCTATGATCAGGAACGTTTAGTATATGTATACGTTCTTTAGATCACATTCTCCCAATTACATATTCCTTGGACTTATCGTTTAAACATATGACATTTATATGAGACAACTTAAATAATAATCTTTTCCCCTTATATATATTAAACTAGATTAGTTTAACATGTGAAATGTCCGTAAAGTATCATCATATTATTGGCTTTTAGGGCACATTTCCAACAGTGCATACAGTGTATATTTTTCTGGAAAAATTGAAGCTAAAGCCAAGAAATATTTGACCCCTGCCATAGAACCCACGAACTCATAAAATATAGGAAAATGCAAGAAACCCAACAACCATAAAATATACGAACCCAAAAATTAATACTCATAAATATTGCACTTTGAAACCAAAACCCATAAACAAACCTTTAAAAAAATTAAAAATATTATTCACCAAATATTGTAAAGAAGCTCGTATCACTCGTACTGGGCTTTGGCTAATGTTGATTCATCCAATCCCACTTGCGACCTTCATGAGACCTTTGGTGGATGAATTATTATCCATTACATACCAAGCTTTTGGAATTGTGAGTTGGAAATTGTATTGCCACCCAAAAGTTAGATGCAATCTTGGGTCACCAATTTGGAAGCAGAGGAGAGAGGGGACTGGTGAAACAATGGCCATCGGTGGGAGAGAAAGGGTTGCCGCTAGTGAGTTGGATTTTTAAAGGGTGAGTGCATCGTTATGGTTCTTCGATAAAGAGAGAAAGCAGTAAATGGAAGGAAATAACCCATTTATATACGAGGGCAATTAGGTCACTTCAAGGTGTAGGAAAATCTTATTTCTGTCCAGGGACCTAGCATGTGCATGGTCTGTGCATATTCAAAAAACCTTATTTATGTCCCAAGATTAAGAAAATGTACTATTTTGGGGTATTTTCCCTATAAAATATAGAGATCATTACCTCCATACATAACATCCTATTGGTTAACACCACAAGCGATCATTTAGTTTGCAT
Source organism: Malus fusca (assembly GCA_035220775.1). Taxonomy (NCBI): domain Eukaryota; kingdom Viridiplantae; phylum Streptophyta; class Magnoliopsida; order Rosales; family Rosaceae; genus Malus; species Malus fusca. The sequence goes on from CM069059.1 coordinate 4,137,260, forward strand.
CTTTTTACTCCTTTCTCTTATACATATATAAGTGTCACATCCCGGCCCGGGCCCCCACCACATCCCGGGCTCGACTTCGCAGTAGCACGATATTGTCCTCTTTGGACCCCTACCACACCCTCACGGTTTTGTTTCTGGGAACTCACACGAGAACTTCCCAGTGGGTCACCCATCATGGGATTGCTCTCGCGCGAACTCGCTTAACTTCGGAGTTCCTATGGAACCCGAAGCCAGTGAGCTCCCAAAAGGCCTCATGCTAGGTAGAGATGGGAATATACATATAAGGCTTACAAGATCCACTCCCCTGGGCGATGTGGGATGTCACATAAGCCTCTTGCTTGTTCTACTCAATTTTCTCTGATCTCCATCAAATACCCCTGGCAACTTTCTCTGCTTCTTCTGTAGCTTTGTCTTTCTCTCTCTCACAGTTTGTTCTTTCTTTTGTCCATCTCGTTTAAGTACTGAAGTTGTCTATCTATATATATAACTTCAATCAGTTGGGTTGTAAGATAATAACGAGCAAGTTGCTGACTAACTAAGATTTGCCATCGTCGTATGCCAGCTCCTACTAGATTCGAGTGTTCTCCAATTAGCTCTGCAATTACTTCATTCATCCTTTGAAACATTGTCGCCACGTGGAGATTAAAGGACCTATGTATACCCATACAATATATATATACATATACAAAGAAACTCAACAAAAAATCTATTTGGTTCTTCACAAGGCTCTACAATTGTAATCGGTCGAGCTAGCGCCCCATCCTTACTCTGCTTGATCTATTCCTTCAGGAGCAATCCATTTTTTTCTCGGACAAGATGACTAAGTAGCCAATGCCACTCACGATATTCAACAGGGATGCCCAAGGCAATGTGCACCTTTTTCATGTCTAGAGAAGTCTCGGGAGTTGAGCCAAATTTCGAATCTACATAAACAAAGGAGGATAAATCAGAGAGCAGCTCAACAAAAGCATAAAGTAGATTAACGATTATGCAGTTTAATTACCAACAATGAATGCAGTTGGAACGCGCATCCTAGACAAGGATCCATAGCACACTTCATGGAGCAGATCACCTCTTGGAAAAATCGAGGCATAAGAAAGATGAACACCAGCACGAAGCAGTAGGGGTGAAACTTGATTGGCTTTCCTCTTCCCATACAGCTCACGGCTGCTACCGTTCTTGGCTCGCTTCATACGGACTCTAAACGGAACTGCGTGCTTGTAGACCTCAAGGAAGTCCTTAGACTGCTCATCGGAACCTATCTTGACATGAGTAGCTTTAAGTAGCCTAGCTTACTTGTAGATCCACATTGGTGATACAACGGTGAAATGAATTCATCGTTCTTGTGGCTCGAGGAGGACATGTCTAGAAAGTTTTACAAAGGAGCAAGGAAAAATATTAGACGGTTGCTCAAAGAAGAAACAAAATAAAATAAAATAAAAAGGACTGAGAAGCCTAGCGCCCCGTGCCAGGCCCCACTGCCCAGCCCTCAGGGTACAGCAGTATGAAGTTAGCCTGCGCTAACTCCCCTATCGTCCTTTCGGCCCAACAGATGACATGTCGTATCCAACCTCTCTCACAACCCAACGGGTTCGCCGCCCAATCTAAGTGGATGGGGCATTGGTAGATGAGTTCTCCATGGACTTGTCTTTGTGCAGACAACGGTGTTACGATTGGGTCCAGAGAGGACTACCTACATTTCTTAGGGAGGGAATCAAACCACTTGGAGTTCGTGTGGTGCATCCATGGATAATATTTCATGAGTTTGGCAATGTTCCACTTCTTGATGATTAGGGTTCCATCCATATGCTCTAAGTGGTAGGTTCAATTGCCTCCCACTCTAGCCACCTTGTACAGACCTTCCAGTGTGCTTGAGCTTACCCTTTCCTGGGATTTTTGTGTCTTCGAAGACTTTTATCAAGACTAAGTCTCCTGCTTGCAGACTCTGGGCTTAACACATTTGTTGTAATATGACTAATTTGTTGCTGGTAAGTTGCCAATCGAACTTGAGCCCACTCTCAATGTTCTTTCGCAAAGTCGAGATCTGTCTTTAGGATCCTCACATTCTCTAGGGTTGCCCGTTCTTCAATATGTAAATTTGGCATAGTTGTGGCCTGAACTGGGATGACAGCCTCGGTTCTATAAGCCATGGAGAATGGCGTTTCCCCGATGACTTTTCAGACTGTCGTGCAATAAGCCCACATGATTTCAGGCAGCTCTAATGACCATTTACTTTTCTTTTTTAGTCTCTACTTCAAGCATTGCAAGATAGTTTTGTTTGTAGCCTCTGCTTGTCTATTTCCTTATTGTGTTAAGCTATTATATGTTTAATGAAGGGCAAAGCTTATTGTTAATCACTATTTATTGTATTATGTGTTTAAGCAATAAGGAAATCCAAGGAATGTATTTAACCTAAGAGAGAAGTGATCTAAGTAAGTTAGATTAATGAGACCTTTATCTTATGTTCATTCCTAAAACGTTCCTAGCCATAGGATTGCCAATTGGGCATTGACAATCCGCTAAGGTTAGTATGTGTTATGTTAACTCAAACGTGAGTATGACTAGTCTCAGGTCATTTAGTGTTGGACACTGAGACAAACACATAGGTGCTCAAAAAGGTAATCGAGTACACTGAACTACGATAAAAAGAGAGTTCGAACATACATGTCATGTAAGAACTCGCAAGTTGCAATATGCAAAGTAGTCCTTTGACCTGAGGCATCATAGATGATTAATGGTTAGGTCCTTGATCTTTGATCATGTCAAAGGCATTCAAACGAGAGTGTCCATGACATTGTTGGGGTCAAGCTATCTACTCATGTAGGCATATGAATGCACAACAAGGGATCTCTAACCTTCCATGGTGGAAGGAGAATACTCTGAGATATGATTCGGGAGTCTTTGGCCAAAGCATACGAAATGACTTAGGAAGTTGTTCCGAATCATATTCAATTGAATCATATAGGGAAGTATCACATTGGATAGTAGAGACAAGAAACAAACTATCACTCAAACAATGTGATTAAGAGTATTGTATTAGAGAAGAACCGTATTGAATTGTAATTGTAACTGGATAGGTTCTCCAACCACTTCTACTTAGCTTGGATAACCATGACATACTGCTAGGTGTCACTCATGGTTTGTGGAAGCCCTGAAGATTAGCAAACACTGATCTTCATCAAAGGGAGAATTGAAATGTAGTTTCCATTCACAATCGATCGTTAAGAGTAACAATCGCCCACTGCCTCGCTAATTGGAACCTAATGGATCATACACTGAGTAAGGATGAAAGTGAAGAAATATAAATGAGATGGATAAGCAATTAAATGGTTTAATTGAGAATGGTCAAGATTAATTAATTATACGAAAGGTTAGTATTAGGCTTTCAAGTTAGTTTTGGGTCTCGAGGCCTAAATGGGTTTCTGGTCCATAAGGCCCATTGAGTTTAAGTTGTATGACAACTAAAACTAAATGGAAATTAACCCAATTACAAAGTCAAAACCGGCCATAGGGTCAGTGGTAGCAAACTTGGGTTAATTGCAAGTTTACCACTCACATGTGAGGTGGTATAAAGGCATCTTTATAGCCATTCTCTCACAAGGGTTTTCATTGAGGCAAAAGAGCAAAACTCTTTCTCGATGCGGGTCAGGTCACAGGAATGGGTCAGTCATTTGATGTTGGCTGAAACTCTTGTGCACTGAGCCTTCTCTCTTCTCGATGCGGCTCGGGCCTATGCTTAGCATTACAAAACAACACGGACCTGGGCTTGGCGCTGCTCTGTGATGTTGGCCTGGGCATACCAGGCTGCAGTTGCTGGTATCTAGGCCTGGGCTTGCTTCTAGGCTTGGGCTGCTGCAGTGGCAACATGCTGGGCCTGCTTCTAAGGCTGGTGCTTCTTGGATCGTGGCCTGATGGTCCTATTGCCTTGGAGTTGTCCCACTCCCTAATGCCACAGTGCTTACCACGACTGACTTGGTGGTGGGGCTCTGTGGTGGCAAAGTTATTCCTTTTGCCGCCGTTTAAGCCTTGTGGATCGTCGTGGTGGAGCTACGTCACGGTCTCCATCACTTGGTTGGAATCCTTTAACGTAGGAAGTTCCATTCGTCGTGGTTTCCAAATTTCCCACCATTGTATTTTTCTCTTACATCTATTCAAAGAATTAAAAAATTTTAGGAATAAGAACGCATAAAAAATTTACGAATGAACGAGAAATCAGAAACTTTGAGTGCGAGAGTCTTCTTCGAGTGTTTGAATCAAATTCTCAATGAAAGCACCATTTTGTGGATGCAAATTTCTGCCGTCTCTTCCTTTGACGAAAATGAACTGCAAAATAATAACACCTTTGATTATGGCCGAAAGCCTCACGTGCCCACGATGAATTGAGGGGCTTTGGTCGAAGAATCTCCAATGCCAAAGTTAGAATTTTGAAGAGAATGTGTTTAGGCATTTGTGGGTAGCAAAGGGCTTAGCATTTTAGTGGGATAAGAGGGGTATTTATAGGAGGGTGGCATGCCGTTTGGGTTGAGAGTGGCCGGCCATATATGGTGTAAATGAGTGAATAATTGCAAGATATTATGTGAAATAATATCTTGCAATTAACACGGCAATTATTCCTAATTTAAATAGGTAGTTTTGGGAGTTACCTTTTGAATAAAATCAATAACGGATTGATGAGGAGTGATGATAGGAATATGGAATAAATTACATATTGATCACCTTTGACTCTTCCTTGATTGAGCCATTATTGTCCGTTGCATGCGCATGGGAATCATGGTGTGCCTCAAGGGTAATCTCATCTTTTTAACCCAAAAGTCCACATGTCACCTCAATGAATTTTTGGATTATTTTGGCTCCACACTACCAGAACTTCTTCATTTTATGGTATTCATTATATGTTGGTTCTTATAGATGACTTTTCAAGATTCACATGGGTATATTTTGTAAAGCATAAGTCTGATGTTTTCTCCAAGTTTCAGGAATTTAAAGAAACTGTGGAGGGTTCTCTTGGCTTAAGAATCAAGTGCTTCTACTCCGATAATGGAGGAGAATTTACCTCTGAAGTGCTCTTGGAATTCTGTCAGAAACATGGCATAAAAAGGCAACTATCATGTGCAGAGACTTCACAACAAAATGGAGTCGCAAAAAACAGAAGATTTGACATCTTATGGAGACATGTAGGAACTGGATACATGCCAAAAGTCTACCTAAGGCCTAATGAGCAGAATGTATGATGTGTGCTACTTATATAATTAATTGGTTGCCTCTAAGTCCTAACAATATGAAGACTCCATATGAGCTGCTATTCGGAGAGAAACCTAGTGTGAAGTACTTTAAAGTTTTCGGCTCAATTTTTTATGTCCATGTTCCAAAATCAAGAAGAGGCAAGTTGGATGAAAAAGAAAATAAAAATGTATATTTGTGGGCTATGATGAAAGGAAAAAAGGGTGGAGATGCATAGATCTTACAACTCACAAGTGTGTGGTATCAAGATATGTGGTATTTGATGAAATCTCCTCATATTGTGGTTTATGCAAGTTGCATTTGCTAGTGGAGAATTAACTTCTTAAGAAAGTGATGTGGTTGAGTTGCCTATATCTTTAAATCCTCCTACTATTGGTGTCATGTGTAGCAAGGTGAAAGGGGGAACAACTGTTGTTTGGGGGAAGATTTCTCGGGAGAGGACTCTTCGGCTCTCAGCACAGCTCCCTAAGTGATTGGCACTTTAGATGTGTAGTCGGGCTCTTGCTTGCTGATGTGCTGCAAGAAGAAGATAGAGTTTGTTTTGAAAGGTGACTTTGTCAGGCCTTAGGTGTAGGCCTTGAGGCTCGCAATCAAAACTAACTAAGTGCTAGGCGTGCCACTGCTATCTCAGTATAGCAGATGTAGAACAAGATTGTATTTAGTCGATTATCTGCACCCCAAGTTACTCAGACTTCTTGTTATCAAAGGATTGTCGTGGATGGGTTAAGTCCACATTAAGTTCTTTTTCTTGCCTTGTGACCAAGGACTTTTAGTTCATATCTTGTATATTCGAATGAAGGGAGTCCAGATCCCTTAAGTCAATTGTTTGGTTCTTGATTGGTTTTAAATGAAAGCATATCCATTAAGCTGACCAGATCCAAATGCAAATGAGACTCTTAAAGTAGGAAAATAGATGGATATGACTTGAATACATGTTGGAGAATACATTAAGAAGTAGATCTATTATCTTAGAAAACACACAAAGAACTTTAAGCAAGATTTCACCTTGTCAGGCAAGGTTGAACTCCCTGCAATCACTTCTCTTTGAGTTTACAGAGGTTTCTATGCTAAAAAAGGATGGATGGTAAACTAGTTTACACAAGGGAATCGATACTACGCCACTAGGGGTGATAACAGAGCTTTTAAATGATAAGCTCATATTTATACATATTTTATATCAAATTCTCTCGTCTTATCTTAGTTAGTTTCTTATTTTTTTTGAGCTATTTCCTTTGTTTTTGTGTTTTATTTAATTTATCTAGCAAATAAAAGAAAAATAGCACAAGTGTGTTATTTTGTAATTTTGTAGCTTTTATATGAAATTGTTGGTGTAGCGGTAATTTCTTAAATAAGTTTTCCAGTTTTTTTTGTTTAATTTGAGCCTGTTATTTGTTGGAAAGTTATTCATTTTTCTAACTGGAAAGTGGACATATTCTTTCAGCACATGCACATTAGAAAAAATGGCACAATGCCACGAGAATAAAGGCAAAAGAAGATAAGGCAGCAAAGGGAGCTGCCCTTTCGGTGGGTTAGTGGATGCAATCAGGAAAGTCAAAAGCAGAAAATTGATGGAAGACAGGAAAGGGCAGATTAGAGAACATGCAGAGGTGAGTGGGAGCTGCCTTTGCAGCTCTAAAGGCTTGCGGAATCAAAAAATAAAAAAAGGGAAGCAAAGCTACCTTCCTGGCAGCTAGAAGGAAGAAGACAGAAATAGGATAAGAGGACGCGAGAAGATTGTGGAGGAGGGAAGGAAAGCTGACAGGAAATAAAAGGAGAAAAACGAAGGAAAGTCAGGAGAGGAAGGCAGGAGACGCGGGAAGCACTGCCTTGAGGCAGCGGCACTGGGCAACTGACCAGGAGAGCTGGCGCACGAGGAAAGTAGTGCATGCAGAACCAAGGTGACTGCCTTGGGCAGTCAGCGCGGGGACGAAAGAACAAAGGCAGCAACTGTGAGACAGAAGCACAGTGGCGCAGAAACACAGTGGCACTGAAGCACTCTCCTCTCTCGGTTTAATCCTCCAAACTTATGTTTATTTTATGGTTTAATTTATGAATAATGTGTAATTAATTTCTGTTTAGTTAGAGGAGAATTTGAAACCATGGATAAATGTTTATTATGATTTGATTTACTCCAGTTATGAATTCTTGAACGTTGGATGTGGTTTATTTTTCTGTGTTGATTAATAACTTGTTTATGTATGTGGGTTAAGGGTCGACACTTAATTTGCATGCTTAGACTTGATGCTAGGATATAAGGGAATTTCACCTAATCGTTATGAACTTATATCCATGAGTAGTAAAAATCGCTAGTCACGATTGTGTTTAGTAAACCCTAGGTTGGATTAACATGCGTATTCCATAGTTATGAATGCCTAGTCGATGTTTATGATTTCCATTAAACTTAATGATCTTTGATATGTTTCTCTATCATGCGTATTCCATAGTTAGGGAACTTGATAAGAATAATTTGGTTGTGATGTGATAAGCTCATATTTATACATATTTTACATCAAATTCTCTCGTCTTTTCTTAGTTAGTTTCTTATATTTTTGAGTTATTTACTTTGTTTTTGTGTTTTATCGAATTTATCTAGCTAAGAAAATAAAAATAGCACAAGTGTGATTTTAAGTAATAAATTCGTCATTTCTACCTTGCTCACTTATTTCATTAACTTAAGAAAACATTTTGGCAGACAAAATGGAGCGGACAGAAAAAGAAATAAAGGAAAAGAAGCTGTGCAACCAAGTGGGAATGCTGCCAGCGTGTGAAAAGAAAGTGGCAGCTGTAAAGAAAGAAATAAATAAAAGAAGAGCTGCATTAGGCAGCTGCCTAGGAGAAAAGCATAAGAAAAAGAAGGGTTAGACGTGAGTGGGAATGGTGCGCCTAAGTCAGTGAAGTGGGGAACCAGAAGCAAATAAATAAAGAGAAGGGAATAAAGAAAGGTGGATGGTGCTGGCAGGTGAAAAGAAGATAGAGGGCGGCTTGGACAGAAGTTAGGAAGAAACAATAAGAAATAAAGAAAATAAAGGAGGCCTTGTGCAGTGGGCATTTGGGGGAAGTAATAAAAAACAAGGCAGTGCGAGTGGAGTTGGAAGTCTCGGCATAAGGGAAGAAATAGAAGGTCAGAAACAAGGAGAAATAAAAGGATGCATTAGGCAGCTGAGAGAACTGGGGGGGGAATAAGGAAAGAAGGAGAGCTGCCTAATCGTTATGAACTTATATCCATGAGTAGTAAAAATCGCTAGTCACGATTGTGTTTAGTAAACCCTAGATTGGATTAACATGCGTATTCCATAGTTATGAATGCCTAGTCGATGCTTATGATTTCCATTGAACTTAATGATTTTTGATATGTCTCTCTATCATGCGTATTCCATAGTTAGGGAACTTGATAAAAATAATTTGGTTGTGATGCGTATCCCGTCCAATTCAATGAATCTAGGGAAATCTGAAGGTTAATTTAAGCGGACCTAATTAACTTGGAGCGTTGTCATTTATTCGTTTGATGAATTCATAACTGGGAATCAAATTGTATACATTTATTCATGTGCGGATAAGGAACCCTCTAACTAACGTTTCGTCATTTTATTTCTATAAAATATATTTTCTTTGAAGTTTGTTTTTAAAGTTTCTAGTTTAATTTACTTTTCATAAAAAAATCAATCCCCCGTTTATTTTAAAGTGTTAGATTTATTAGAAATAAATTTAGTTTGTGTTTTCTTGAGTCTTGAATTATTTTGAGTCTTTGGATTTGTTTTGGTTTATTTGTTAGTTTTATTTTGAGTGATTCTAGTTAAGTGTTTTGAGTCTAGTTTTGTGTCATTAAGTCTTGTTTAAATATTTTTAAATTAATTTAGAATAGATTAGCAATCCCTCCTAATCCCCGGTCTAGAACGATACCCTACTTACATCTATACTACAATTGTAAAAAAGAGGGTTTTAATTTGTGTGTCAAGTAATTTTCGCATCAAATTTTTGGCGCCGTTGCCGGGGATTAGAAAATTTGCTAATCCTTTGTTTGTGTTTTATGTTTTTGTTTGTGTTTATTTTTGTGTTTTGTCTTTTACTTTTGATTTTTGATTTAGTTTTATTTCTTTGAAAAAAAAAAAACAAAAATAACAAAAAAAAAAAAAAAAAAAAAAAAAAAAATTAATAAAACAAAAAAAAAAAAAAAACAAAAAAAAAACATAAACATTTATATAAATAAAACACAAAAATATTTACATATATATATATAAAAAAAAAAAAAAAAAAAAACTTAAATGCATAAATATTTTACAATAACTTTTAAACTAAGAGCTTTCATTGGTCATTGGTAGGTGGTGCCTCGGAGGTCGACGGAGCCCCTGAAAGACGAAGCGCCAGAGCTGGATCATTCGGAGCCTCAATACTTGGTGCTGCTCCCGAGGACGAAGGCAACATAAACCTCGGGAGTAACGTCATAAACCGTTGATGATCACTCTGAATCCGCACTTCGGACTCCTGCAGCTGATCAAGCTTCCTCTTCATGCTTGTGGAGTAATTGGTTGCGAGCATGTGCAAATCCCTGTTCTCATGCCGAAGCACTCTGACCTCCTGCCGAAGACTAGCCACTTCAGCCATTAACGACTCCACCTGACGAGTTCGTGCAAGAAGGCGCTGGCCCATGTTTGATACTGAGCCTGCGCATCGGACGCTGTAGGCCAAAGAGTCCTGGACAGCTAGTTCGTCGGACCGCCTAGAAAGTATCCTAGTGTCTCTAGGAGTGAGCAGATTTCTGGCCACCACCGATGCGGTTGTTTCATTCATCATCATGGAATCCCCAACTGTAAGAGGACCATTCGGGGATATGAAGGACGGCTGCCAAATGTTGGTTGGAGAAGATATATCACTATCTTCCCAAACATTCAAGTTAAGGCGACGGTCAGAAGGGCAAGACATTTTCTGAAGGTGTTGAGAATGAAGAGTCGGAATGATCAAGATTAAAAGAAGTGCAAGAGGGAGTGTTTACAGGAGGGAGTTTTACAGGGAGAGCTTAAGTGTGTTGTGGAACAAAAATGAGCGTTCTTATAAGAAGAAGAAATCGTTGAGGCATCACTCAGCAGTCGAAGAGGCGCCCTCTCGCAAATCGAAGAGCCGGGCTCCTTTCTCAAAAGCCGGATTCTTTTCTCAAAAGCGGCGTCGCCGTTCTCAAAAGTCGGGCGCCTTTCTCAAAAGTCGGAGCGGTCAGGAATCACGAGGCGAGCTGTTTTTCCAATTTTGTCGTCACTCGTCACGCGCGCTGTCAGCTTTGCGCAAATTACGGGTGGCTTTTTCAGAAAGCGCGTGACCTGTACTGTTCATCCATCCACCGGCTGCCGACAGGGGTAAAGGAATAGTTTCGGTTATGAAGAAAAGTTCTATAAACGTCTACCTTCGCCTTCAACAGCAAAGGCAAACTCTCTCAACACTTCTTCATCTCCGAAATTTTTCATCTCCGAAAATGCCTTTCCATCAAACCCTCTCGAGTTTCTCTGTGTTTCTCATTCCCTGGGATACCTTTGCAAACAAGTCATCTAGAGCTAGAGTATTTCATATCATGAAGGTTGAAAGCAAGAGTATCTCATATCACGCTTTCTCCCTGTCCTTTTCCTTGTCTTTGGGGCAAGGAGAAAGCGGGCAATCAGCCAGCACTCGGTGTCAATCTTCCAATCTAAGAACCGACTGCCTGGAAATCCTTCCTGATTGCTTACCTAGCATTGCTCTCGAATGCTCTTCTTCAACCACTGATGTACTTCCGAAGAAGTCGCCACATCTGCCTGGAGAACAGACATGGCAAGTGAAAATGATACTTGAAGCATGTGGAGACAAGGTGCTGCTTCATCTTCAAGATCAAGTCTCATTTTCCTTGCTAAGAAGTTCCCCAGCCCAGTTCAAGCATACACCTGTGGAACGATACTTCTTCAAAAGCAAAAGTATCCCATATCATCAGAGTCAGAGGCAAAGATTTCTCATGGCATGCTTTTCCTTTACCCTTGCTCTTGGCTACGGGACAAGGTGAAAGAAAGGAAATCGGTCGGCACTTGGACAAATTGAACAAAGAAGCAGACCACCACCTCTGCCTCGTGCCTACCTGCCATGCAGAAGAACAAAAAGAGAAGAATGTAGCCTGCAGACTCAATCAACCCGGCAGAAAGAGTCCGAGTTGAAACCAAGAGCTCGAGAAGCTTCAACACCACCACCAATCAAGTCTCATTTTCCTTGCTAAGAAGTTCCGAGGCCAGTTCAAGTTCAAAGCTGTGGAAAGTCACCAAACAGGACCAATGATCACTTATTAGTTTTATTCATTGTCTTTTATTTTCATTTTTATTTTTTCGTTTGTTTGTTTTTTTTTATATTTTCTTGCGTGCTTAACTGATTTATTTCTTTTCTTTGCAGGAACTTTTGGTTATTTCCACCCTTGAAGTTGATTGCAGAATTTTAGCTTGGGGGTCATCGCTTGATTTTTTCTGCAAATTAGGGAAGTTTTCAGTCCTATTGCTTTATTTTGTTTCTTTGTATTTATTTCTTTTATTTTTATTTGCATTTTATTATATTTTCTTACATTGGGGACAATGTCTAGTTTAAGTGTGGGGGTATAGAGTATAAAAATGACCAAATTAATTTTTTTTTTTGTACCTTCGACTTTGAACTGGTTTCATTTGTTTCCATGTTATTGCTTTGTGTTTTCTTAATTAAGTTGTTGTTTTTAAAAAAATAAAATAAAAAATCGGAAATTTAAAAAAAAAAAAAAAAAAATCCAAAATTTTTTTTTTTTTTTCTTTATTGTTTTGAATTAGACTTTTGTTAGTTTCCCGACCCAATGATATAATTGGATAAAATTTGAACCATGATGATCAAGAACTTAGTTAACATGTGTTGTGTGAAATTCCTAATTCTCATGTTAGTTTGTACATATTTGATCATCTTTGAAAAACCAAATGCACATAGCCTTGTTGATGTGAAACTAAAGCATGATTTAAAGCTCCATATGTGAATTTAGTGACCATATACATCCTATGTGAGTTTTTGAGCCTATTGAAAGTGTGTGCATTTTTCATACACTCCTATTCTTTCATGTGTGATGAACTTATGTGAGATATTTCTCTAGAACTTGCATAACGATCTTTCGAAATATTTGTCATTGATTGCATGAACTTGAAAATGATAGAGGCATTAGGTTTACCACCATGGCCCAAATAACTTTGTTTCCCAAAGAAAAATGATATCATTAGATTGCCAATTTGAGCCGTGTTTGTTGAGCCTTTTATTTCTTATCACCAGATATGTCTACCCTTATACCTGAAACATTTTTTCCTTACCCTTTCCAAGCGAGCAATGCGAGATTGTCTTATGAGAAATGTTTGTGAAGTACTTTGAAGGTGTTTGGCAAAAGAATAAGTGTGGGGGTATTTCATGTTTGTATTTAAAAAAAAAAAAAAAAAAAAAAAAAAAAAAAGAAGAGAAGAAAAGAAAAAGAAAAAGAAAGATGGTATACGAAAATAAAAAAAAAAAAAATGTTTTAAGTTCCAGTTTAAGGTTGTGGTTGGAGGTGACTAGAATAATAGCTGGAAAGCTTGAGTTCTTATAAATCTAAACGAAAGAATTGCTTGCAATGTAGCTTGGAACTTGTGTTTTCCTATTCTTTCATTTCAATAACTCTCGCCCTAAACCTCATTACGTCCAATAAAAGTCCTCTTGATTTAAGTTTTGCAGTTATGATTGTGGAGAAGTGATCTTTATGCAAGCTTATGGTAGAACTTTCACATTTGATTCTTTGAGCGAAACACATTAAAACTAAACACATGTGTGATTGAGTGCATATCCCGTGAGAAGGTCGCTAGTTTGCATATGATGATTTTAAAAATAAAAACTTGAAATTGCATTAGCATGGCTATCTCACACACTACACTTCAAGGATGATTCAAAGATTACTGCTAATATTTGAATAAGGAAAATGAACTTGGATTAACTTGTTTGGTGTTAACTATGGTTCTTGTTGATTTGTGTTCTCGAATGAAGTTCTATGAGGGTCACATAGGGGGAAACTAATAATTTTCATGTTATTATTTTTTTTATTTTCTCTGTTTTGCTCGAGGACTAGCAAAAGCTAAGTGTGGGGGTATTTGATAAGCTCATATTTATACATATTTTACATCAAATTCTCTCGTCTTTTCTTAGTTAGTTTCTTATATTTTTGAGTTATTTACTTTGTTTTTGTGTTTTATCGAATTTATCTAGCTAAGAAAATAAAAATAGCACAAGTGTGATTTTAAGTAATAAATTCGTCATTTCTACCTTGCTCACTTATTTCATTAACTTAAGAAAACATTTTGGCAGACAAAATGGAGCGGACAGAAAAAGAAATAAAGGAAAAGAAGCTGTGCAACCAAGTGGGAATGCTGCCAGCGTGTGAAAAGAAAGTGGCAGCTGTAAAGAAAGAAATAAATAAAAGAAGAGCTGCATTAGGCAGCTGCCTAGGAGAAAAGCATAAGAAAAAGAAGGGTTAGACGTGAGTGGGAATGGTGCGCCTAAGTCAGTGAAGTGGGGAACCAGAAGCAAATAAATAAAGAGAAGGGAATAAAGAAAGGTGGATGGTGCTGGCAGGTGAAAAGAAGATAGAGGGCGGCTTGGACAGAAGTTAGGAAGAAACAATAAGAAATAAAGAAAATAAAGGAGGCCTTGTGCAGTGGGCATTTGGGGGAAGTAATAAAAAACAAGGCAGTGCGAGTGGAGTTGGAAGTCTCGGCATAAGGGAAGAAATAGAAGGTCAGAAACAAGGAGAAATAAAAGGATGCATTAGGCAGCTGAGAGAACTGGGGGGGGGAATAAGGAAAGAAGGAGAGCTGCCTTTTGGAAGCTCGTGAGAGACAGGTGACCAGGAGAGCAGCGTGAGACGGGAGGGGATTAGAAGGCAGCAAAGCTGCCTTGGAGCTGAAGGAGGTGCGGAGAGAGTCAGCAGGAAGCTGACGCAAGTCAGCAGGAAGCTGACGCGAGGAACAGGAGCTGCAAACCAGGGGGGGTCTCGGGCGGAATAGAAAGCTTGAAGGCTTCGAGCACAGGAGCAGCACGGGGACAGAGGAAGAAATTCCTCTCTCGGTTTAATCCTCCAAACTTATGTTTTATTTTATGGTTTAATTTATGAATAATGTGTAATTAATTTCTGTTTAGTTAGAGGTGAATTTGAAACCATGGATAAATGTTTATTATGATTTGATTTACTCCAGTTATGAATTCTTGAACGTTGGATGTGGTTTATTTTTCTGTGTTGATTAATAACTTGTTTATGTATGTGGGTTAAGGGTCGACACTTAATTTGCATGCTTAGACTTGATGCTAGGATATAAGGGAATTTCACCTAATCGTTATGAACTTATATCCATGAGTAGTAAAAATCGCTAGTCACGATTGTGTTTAGTAAACCCTAGGTTGGATTAACATGCGTATTCCATAGTTATGAATGCCTAGTCGATGCTTATGATTTCCATTGAACTTAATGATTTTTGATATGTCTCTCTATCATGCGTATTCCATAGTTAGGGAACTTGATAAAAATAATTTGGTTGTGATGCGTATCCCGTCCAATTCAATGAATCTAGGGAAATCTGAAGGTTAATTTAAGCGGACCTAATTAACTTGGAGCGTTGTCATTTATTCGTTTGATGAATTCATAACTGGGAATCAAATTGTATACATTTATTCATGTGCGGATAAGGAACCCTCTAACTAACGTTTCGTCATTTTATTTCTATAAAATATATTTTCTTTGAAGTTTGTTTTTAAAGTTTCTAGTTTAATTTACTTTTCATAAAAAAATCAATCCCCCGTTTATTTTAAAGTGTTAGATTTATTAGAAATAAATTTAGTTTGTGTTTTCTTGAGTCTTGAATTATTTTGAGTCTTTGGATTTGTTTTGGTTTATTTGTTAGTTTTATTTTGAGTGATTCTAGTTAAGTGTTTTGAGTCTAGTTTTGTGTCATTAAGTCTTGTTTAAATATTTTTAAATTAATTTAGAATAGATTAGCAATCCCTCCTAATCCCAGGTCTAGAACGATACCCTACTTACATCTATACTACAATTGTAAAAAAGAGGGTTTTAATTTGTGTGTCAAGTAATTTTCGCATCATGATGCGTATCCCGTCCAATTCAATGAATCTAGGGAAATCTGAAGGTTAATTTAAGCGGACCTAATTAACTTGGAGCATTGTCATTTATACGTTGTTGAAATCATAACTGGGAATCAAATTATATACATTTATTCATGTGTGGATAAGGAACCCTCTAACTAGTGTCTCATCATTTCAATTTTATAAAATATATTTTCTTTGAAGTTTGTTTTTAAGTTTCTGTTTTAAATTCAATTTCGTCAAAAATCAATCCCCCGTTTATTTTAAAGTGTTAGATTTGTTAGAAATAAATTTAGTTTGTGTTTTCTTGAGTCTTGAATTATTTTGAGTCTTTGGATTTGTTTTGGTTTATTTGTTAGTTTTATTTTGAGTGATTCTAGTTAAGTGTTTTGATTTTAGTTTAGTGTTTTAAATTTTGTTTTTACGTTTTTAATTTAATTTTACTTTGGTTAGCATCCCTAGTTAATCCCCGGCCTAGAACGATCCCTACTTACATCATTACTACAATTGTCACAAATAGGGTTTAAATTTGTGCGTTAACTTATTTTCGCATCATTAAACAAGACAAAAGATAGCTTTTGTAAGGGAGATATCCTGAAAGGGATTGAGATCTGGGCTGATTACTGTGGATGCAAATTTCCATCTCCTTCTTCTTGGACAAAATTGCACCTAGAAAACAATTAACACCTTAGGGTCAAGGCCAAGAGCCTCACACGCCCACGATGAATGGGGGGGGGGGGGTGGGGGGGGGCTTTGACCTAAGAACCTTCGATGCCAAAGTTAGAATTTAGAGAGAAAAGTGTTTAGAGAGTTTTTGGAGTTTTGCAAGAGTGTGTGCTTAGGTTTTTAGAGAAAATGGGGTTCAATATATAAAGCATGGCCGGTCCCCCTTTTGAGAAAAGGTGGCCGGCCCTTTGAGGGTATTTTTGTGTGAAATGGGTGATTTAATTGGTAATTAATGGATTAATTAGGAATAAATACATTAACTAGCCAATTAACTCAATTTATATGGAATGTTTTGAAGGTTACCTTGTGGAAAAGATAGGATGAGGATGGATGAAATAACTTTGAATTTGTTACCTATTTTGGGCATTTTTTACTTGATTGAGGGATGATTGTCCACTGTTTGCGCGTAGGAATCTTGATGTGCCTCGAGGGTAATTTTATCCTTTTACCCAAAAATCCACGTGTCGCCTCTTGATTATTTTTGGCTCCACAAATGCCCCCACACTTGTTGGGCTGCTCACAGGAAAAGGCAGCCGGTGTAGAGATCTTCTTGCTTGACGAAACATAAGATTGTTTCCTATTTTGATGTTGATTCCCTCTTTAATTGGAAATTAGATCCTTCTAGGAAAGGGAAATAAATTTGTCTCAAAGCCTATTTAAGTCCACCTTAAGTGGGTTATTAAATCAACTTTGGATAGCAATTTATTCTACCCTACAAGCGAGAGAGAGCTTAGAGGATATTTGTTCCCCCTCCTCTAGCAATCTTCTACATCTTGCCCGTGCAAAGGACCGTCTTTCGTTCCCCCTCCTCTAGCAATCTTCTCCATGTCCTTTTCTTTGTCCTTGTTGTGGTCTGTAATACAAGGTGAAGAAGAACAATAAGCCAGAACCCGAGATCAAACTTTCGATCTGAGATTGATTGCTTACCTTGTCTGTCACCTCTTTTGGCAAATCCCCTCGCTCAGAGACTTGGGGGACTCCTACTATAGGGTTTGTATCACACTTGACCAAGCCCGAAACTACAAGTAAGTTTCAAATGAAAATGATACATTACCTTGTGCATCAACTTCGGCTAAAGTTACCACTCCTGGATGGAGGACAAATACCCCTAGAAAAGATGCCACTTCTACCTATAGGGTAGAGGCAAGTGAAAACGATACCACACTTCGTGAAGGAAATTTTGTGAAAAACATGTTCATTTGAGCAACATCTATGGCATGCAATTAACATTTAAAGGCAAAATCATGCTTGTATGCACTCAAAACAAAAACATTACCCCTGAAATTCAAAGCCTAGTAGTTATGTGAACCAAGACTCAACTCAAGAACAAAGTGAGTTGAGAAATTTTATACCTTTGTTGATTCCTCTTTGCATAAGCAAAGGCTAATCACCCAAGGAGAGGGCCTTCATTCCTTGCTTCTTAGCTCCATGGGTTTCTTGGATAAGGATGGCTGAAAGGATTCTCTAAGTTCCCAAAGTTGAGAACCTCTAAGTCTCCACACCAAGGTAGGACTTGAAGAAGAGATGAGTGACCTAGAGGAAGTAAGATTGCTAGCTAAAATCCTCTAGGGTGGCCGGCCTCTTAGAGAGAAAAGGGAGCTTGTGTTCTCATCTTTTCTCCAAAAGAAACCCTAAGGATGAAATGGCTATAAAGTTGCCTTTATACCACCTCACAATGGAGTGGCAAACTTGCAATTAAGCCAAGTTCACTACCCCTCTCTATATGGCCGGCCATTAAGGGTTCATTGGGCTTTCAAGCCCTTTGTGGTTTCAAGTTGTCATACAACTTGAGTTAATGGGCTTGACATTCAAATCCCATTGGGCCTTGCGGCCCAAAACTAACCCGAGGTCTATAACGAACTTATTCGTTTGATTAATTAATCCTAGCCATAAATAATTAAATCATTTAATTATCCTTACTCATCTCTGTTGTTTCTTCAATCTCTACCTTACACGGTGTACGATCCATTAGGTTCCTTTCAGCGAGGCAGTGGGCGATTAGAACTCTTTCAAATCGATTATGAATTGAAACTTACTTTCAATTCTCCCTTTAGTGATTATACACGTTTAGGGCTTCCACAAACCATGAGTGACACCTGGCAGCATGTCATGGTTACCCAAGCTAATCAGAAGAGGTGGAGAACCTATTTAGTTTTGGATTACAATGCAATACGGTCTTTCTCTAATATAATACTCTTGACCACATTGTTTGGTTTTATAGTTTATTCATGTCTACTATCCAATGTGATTCATTTACATATATGATTACCTTGAATGTATTCTCCCAGAGATTCCTAAATCTCATTCATACTCTGGCCAGAGATTCTTAATCATATCATAGAGTATTCTCCCTCAAACGGTTTGAAGGTTAGAGATCCCTTGTTGCGCATTCACTTGTGTCCATGGCTAAGTGGCTTAACCCCAACTATGTCGTGGACACCCTCGGATGGAGTGACTTTGACATAGTCAAAGATCAAGGTCCTAACCATAAGACAACTATGATGCCTCAGGTCAAATGACTACTTTGCATTATCCCAACCGTGAGTTCTCATGTGACATGAGTATGAGAACTTCTTGTTGATCGTGTTTAGTGAACTCATTCTCTATTGAGCACCTATGTACTTGTCTTGGTGCCAGTCACACGAATGACTCGGGACCACTCTCCCTAAGAGAAGACATAGCACGTACTGATCTTAACGGACTGTCAATTCCCAATTGGCAATCCTATGATCAGGAACGTTTAGGATATGTATACGAAAGAGAATGGTCTCATGAATCTAACTTCTTTAGATCACATTCTCCCAATTACATATTCCTTGGATTTATCGTTTAAGTGTATAACATTTATATGAGAGGGCTTCAAACAATAATATTTGCCCTTTATATTAAACTAGATTAGTTTAACATGTGAAATGTTCGTAAAGCATCATCATATGATTGGTTTTAGGGCACATTTCCAACACTTTGGTACTTAGAAGTTTCGTGATTATTCAGTGGCTTGGATCTTGCAAGTCCCCAACCGAGGAGATTCCTTCACTCGAGAACTTAGGGGAGCACTGTTTGTACCATACTTGACCAATCCCAAAACTACTAAGCACCAATCAATGTTATACCGTCGAGGACCCACAAGAGTTTCCCTCCAACCAGGAGGCCAATCATAGCGCGGCCCATGTCAACATCAAAGGACAATCATAGCGCGACATGTGTCAACATCAGAGGCCAATCACAGCACGACACGTGTCAAAGACAGAATAAAGCTAGAGACTCCCTTCTATAAAAGGAGATCATTCTCCCACAATATTTCCTAATGTCATTTGTACTAAATCATTTACTAGAATTCACTAAAGGAGAGCTTGAACCTATGTATTTGTGTGAACCCTTCACAATTAATGAGAACTCCTCTACTCCGTGGACGTAGCCAATCTGGGTGAACCACGTACATCTTGTGTTTGCCTCCCTGTCTCTATCCACTTACATACTTATCCACACTAGTGACCAGAGCAATCTAGCGAAGGTCACAAACTTGACACTTTCTGTTGTACCAAAGTCCTCACTGATTTTGTGCATCAACAACATAAATATGGAACCCCTATATTTGATGAAAGAATCTGTATGGTAGTCTGAGACGCAGTCAACACATTACTCTTCACAATAATTGAACACTTCATAGGAACGCTAAGTAATGTAACCTTTAGAATACATGATCAACTAAATAATCTAAGATGCCCCACCTTAAGCAATTTTAGGTGGTACAAT
The DNA here is from genome assembly GCA_035220775.1 of Malus fusca. Taxonomy (NCBI): domain Eukaryota; kingdom Viridiplantae; phylum Streptophyta; class Magnoliopsida; order Rosales; family Rosaceae; genus Malus; species Malus fusca. The sequence goes on from CM069059.1 coordinate 4,157,108, forward strand.
GATGTTTTCATGTCTAGAGTAATGCTTAGAGAAGACAGTACAATGTCATTTTGGAAAGAAAGATTCATAAATGAGTTGCCAAACTTATTTGCACACAAAATCAAACAAGTTTTAGTCAACAAAGAAGGTATCATACCATATAATACCCTTACTTATGGAAATATTATTAATATTATCCAGAAGGAAGGACTAAAAATGTGTATTGATATAAAAATAACAAAACAAGTCAACAAAGACAAAACAATAGCCAAATATGAGTTAGGAATATTTTGTGAACAATACGGTTTACCCCTTATTGCCCCTTCTAGAAAAAAAGAAAAGAATAGAAAGATATCCCAATAAATGAAGGAAAAATTTGTGAAAACAAGTTTATTTGAGCAACATCTACAACATGCAATTAACAATTAAAGGCAGAATCATGCTTGTATGCACTCAAAAACAAAACTTTACCCATAAAATTCAAAGCCTAGTAGTTGGGTGAACCAAGACTCAACTCAAGAACAAAGTGAGTTGAGAAATATTATACCTTTGTTGATTCCTGTTTGCATAAGCAAACGCTAATCACCCAAGAGATAGGGTTTTCATTCCTTACTTCTTAGCTCCATGGATTTCTTGGAGGAGGATGGTTGAAAGGATTCTCCAAGTTCCCAAAATAGAGAACCTCTAATTTTTCCACACCAAGGAGAGCATTGATGAGGAGATGAGTGACCTAGAGGAAGGAAGATTGCTAGCTATGTTCCTCTAGGGTGGCCGGCCTCTTAGAGAGAAAGGGAGAGTTTGTGTTCACTCCAATTTCCTCAAAGAAAAACCCTAATGATGAGATGCTATAAAGTTGCCTGTATACCATCTCACAATGGAGTGGCAAACTTGCAATTAAGGAAAGTTCCCTACCCTTCGATATATGGCAGGCCTTAAGGGTTCATTGGGCTTTCAAGCCCTTTGTGTTTTCAAGTTGTCATACAACTTGAGTTAATGGGCTTGACAACCCAAAACTAACCCGAGGTCTATAACGAACATATTTGTTTGATTAATTAACATATTAATTAATCCTAGCGATAAATAATTAAACCATTTAATTATTCTTACTCATCTCCATTGTTTCTTCATTCTCTACCTTACACGGTGTACGATCCATTAGGTTCCTTTTAGTGAGGCAGTGGGCGATTAGATCTCTTCGAATCGATTGTGAATTGAGACATACTTTCAATTCTCCCGTTAGTGTTTATACACGTTTAGGGCTTCCACAAACCATGAGTGACACCTAGCAGTATGTCATGGTTACCTAAGCTAATCAGAAGAGGTGGATAACCTATTCAATTTAGGTTTACAATGCAATACGATCTTTCTCTAATACAATACTCTTGACCACATTGTTTGGTTTGATAGTTTAGTCATGTCTACTATCCAATGTGATTCTCTTACTTATATGATTACCTTGACCGTGATTTGGAACGACTTCCTAAATCTCATTCATACTTTGGCCAGAGATTCTTAATCATATCATAGAGTATTCTCCCTCAAATGGTTTGAAGGTTAGAGATCCCTTGTTGTGCATTCACTTGCCTCCATGGCTAAGTTGATTAACCCCAACCATGCCGTGGACAGCCTCTGATGGAGTGACTTTGACATAGTCAAAGATGAAGCACCTAACCACAAGACAACTATGATGCCTCAAGTCAAATGACTACTTTGCATTATCCCAACCATGAGTTCTCATGTGACATGAGTATGAGAACTCCTTGTTGATCGCGTTCAGTGGACTTAATCTCTATTGAGCACCTACGTACTTGTCTTGGTGTCAGTCACACCAATGACTCGATACCAGTCACCCTCCCTAAGAAAAGACATAGCACGTACTGATCTTAACGGACTGTCAATGCCCAATTGGCAATCCTATGATTAGGAACATTTATGATATGTATACGAAAGAGAATGGTCTCATGAATCTAACTTCTTTAGATCACATTCTCCCAATTACATATTCCTTGGACTTATCGTTTAAGCATATAACATTTATATGAGACAGCTTCAAACAATAATCTTTGCCCTTTATATTAAACTAGATTAGTTTAACATGTGAAATGTCCATAAAGTATCATCATATGATTGGTTTTAGGGCACATTTCCAACAATAAATACCCAAATAAAAGATATCACAAAAATGACAAGCACAACAAAAGAAAGAATTTTAACACCAGTAAGTTTTACGAGAAAAGTAAACCTAACAAAAATTGGAAGGGAAAATCATTTAATAAAAATTATTCCAAAGACTAAAACAAAGGCCATTGTTACAAATGTGGTAAGTTAGGCTACTATGCAAACAAGTGTAGAGTCAAGAAGAAAATTAATCAGTTAAAAATATGTGAAGAAGAGATAAATGAATTAATCCAAGTGTTCGAGTTAAAAGACACAGACTAGAGTGAAAATGAACAAGAGTTCGATTCCAACTCCTCAGAGTCAAACCATTCGAACAGTTATGACTCCCCAGATTTATATATATGGGATGCAAAGATAGTTGTTGTAAAACAATTTCAGTCTTAGACAAACAAGAGGAACAAGAAGGTTTATTAATTGAATTAATTAGTAAAATCGATGATCCATAATTAAAATCTCATTACTTGAAAAAATTAAAGAAATTAGATGACGCTAGCACCAGTCAACATCCAACTCTAGAAAGTAAAAAATTCAAACACAAAAATTAAGGTACCGTTTGGTACATGGGACGGGACGGAACGAAGTGGGACGAGGCGTTCAGTCCCACGTTTGGTGTGCCTCAAACAGGTGGAACGCGCTGTTCTACGGGACAAATTTTGGGTGAATTTTCGTTCTGCCTCACCCCCCTGGAACGACTCGTTCCACATCCGTGGAACACAAATTTATAACCTCTCCATCTCCTTCTTCTTCCTCCTTGTTTCCATCCGAGGGCATCTTTGCTCCCTCCCTCTCTGTTCCGTTCCGTCTTGTCCCGTCTCGTCCCGTCCCGTCCCATTCAATTTCGTCCCGTCCCATCTGCATACCAAACGATACCTAATTGAACAAGAATTAAAACAAAATAATGAATCAACTTCTTCTTCTTCCGACGAAGAACAAAGAGAAAACAATCATGAAGAAAATGATGAAGGTTCAACCAAAAGTTTAATTTTATGTTTACTCAATAAAATTAAAATCAGAAAATGGTATTCAAAAGTCAAAATAATTGAAGATTTCCAATTAGAAACAATTGCTCTAATCGATTTAGGAGCCGATTTGAATTGTATTCAGGAAGGAATAATTCCAACCAAATACTTTCACAAATCAACTGAAATGCTTAGTGCAGCCAATCATTCTCGAATGTAATTAAATTATGAAATACCAAAAGCACATTTGTCAAGACAATGTTTGTTTTAAAACGTCATTTGTTCTGATAAAAAATATATCAGACCATAACATTTTAGGACTTCTTTTCACAGCTCTACTGTATCCTTTTACAATACACTATGATGGAATTTCTACCAAGGCTACGGGTCAAGAAGTAAAATTTAAGTTCTCTTCTAGAACATAACTAAAAAATATAAACCAGTTAAAAGAAATCAATATTTCAAAAACGTAACACATCAATTATTTAAAAGAGGAAATAAATTACAAAAAGATTGAAGAATAGTTAATGTCACAACCCGTCTCGAAATACTATATTTTTAGGAGTAAAATGTATGCCCTTGAGCGTTTGTGATGTTGTGTGGTTTAAATTTTGGATTTGGACCAATTCGTTAAGTCCCTAATATTTTGGGACCAATTAGAACTAAAAGACTTAAGGTTTTGTTATGGTTGGTGACCCAACTAGGACCACACACACACACCACACGTGCATACCATATACTCAGATATCTCTCTCTCTCTCTCCTTACTTTCGAACTTTTTGCAAATTCCGTACAGTGTACGGACAAACCTTGGATCAAGCATTTCATGCACATATCGAAGGTTTGAAGGGTGGTTTTGAACTCCTAGCAAGCCCAGGAATCCGACCATACCCTTGGTTGAACTCAAAACCTTCGAAAACCAAACAACCAAGAACCTCCGATTCGAGGTACTGTTCATGCACACGTAAATGTGGAGTTTTTGGACGATTCTAAGGTTATAGGAATCTTTAGACCATCTTCACGAAGCTCAGAGAAGAAAAATGAAGTGATTTGGACGTCGGGAAGTTGAATTTCGACGAGTTGCAGGTTTAGCCGGATTATCGAGGGATTTTCAGGTGAGTTCCGTTGGTTTTAGGACTTTTGAAAGGTAAGGTTTTGTTCTACTTGTCTTAAGCTTCATTTTGGTATTAAATTTGTGAAATTTGGTGGAAAAATGAAGAAGATATTAAGGTTTTTCGAATTTCCAGTTTCCGAAGACTGCGACCGGCGATTCGCCAGAGAAGAAAGGAGAATATTCCGTCGATATTGACAGAATATTCCTAACGGCAGCTAACAGTGTCAGGTTAGTTTTAACGGAATATTCTAATTTTTAACGAAATATTCCCTAACGGCGGTTAAGGATTCCGTCAGGGTTGACCCCCCATGGGGGCGCGTCTGGCCGTGCCTTAACCGGCGCGTGAAGGCACGTGGGACGTCGTAATTTTTTTCTAAAAATATGGGGATGTTCCTGAGGTTGAGTAGATCATGGTTGTATATTCAAATACCCCATTTGAGCTTTGTATGAGAAGTTATTACCTAATTTTGTTTATGTGCTTTAAATAATGTTTATTCAGTTATTTCGCATATAGGTGAGACCTATCCTGAGGACGAGCGCCATTAATCGAGGCTCGGGGGCTACGACCCTTCGACATACCAGTGAGTGGGCTTTTGGTTTTCCGTATATACCTATATACTTGAGATTTTTTCCTAGAAAATGAATTTAAATGAATATATGTTTTGGAAATGTCATGGAAGTATCTATCTATTTTAATTATGCATTAGTAGTTGCATACATTCATGATTGGTGCTGCGGACGCACATGTAAGTGCCAGGTAAGTTCATAAATCAATGGTATGAGATTGTTTCGGTTATGTGAGATATGTTGTAATGTATTGGGAGCTCATAAACCTGCACCCCGGTGTTAGTGCTCCTGCCCAGAGTCAGGGCATAGTCCTTCACGTGATATTAACCTTCCGCACCGTATGCTCACCTTGGATCCAAGTTAGGTGCACAGGCTTGTCGTACATACCACTTTAGGTGGTTTCGACTCGTAGGTGACCCGCGATCATTCGCATAGCCTTCACGTGATCATAGTGTAAACACGGAAATTCCTGCAATGAATGAGACAAGAACACGTGTACAAAATAATATTTGTATTAATGATTTAAGGATTAAAATCTCCTTTACAAATTTAGCCTCTGATTCGATCTTCGTAATGTGTAGATCTTAGGATGAACATGTGATGAATGATGAACGCTTTCTTCAAGGGGCTGTTGGGGCTTGACTTTGAATTGGTGGAAGTTCTTCAAGGGCTGTTGGGGCTTGATCTTGAAGGAGGATTTGGTGGAAGTTCCTCAAGGGCCGTTGGGGCTTGATCTTGAAAGAGGATTTGACAAAGAACGAAGAGGGCTTTCTTGATCCTTCGGGATTTGCTTGAGAGCTTTAGAGTTTCAAAGCTTCAAGGTTTTAGTGTGATCTCTCTTGGTTCTCCCTTGATCCTTTGATGGATGAGCCTATTTATAGGCTTTCAGAATGAATCACCACCATCCTTTTTTTTTTTGGTGAAGTGAGTGGATGTTGTAGGTGAAGTGAGTGTATGATGTTGGTGAAATGAGTGGAGGTTGTAGGTGAAGTAAGTGTATGATGTATGTGAAATGAGTGGAGGTTGTAGGTGAAGTAAGTGTATGATGTAGTTGAAATGAGTGGAGGTTGTAGGTGAAGTGAGTGTATGGTGTTGGTGAAATGAATGGAGGTTGTAGGTGAAGTAAGTGTATGATGTAGGTTGTAGGTGAAGTAAGTGTATGATGTAGGTGAAAGGAATAAAGGTTGTAATTTTAATGCATTTTTCAACATTTATTTCACTGAAATTTCGATGTCTTCAAATGCCCCCACTTCAAGGCGCTTTGTATACATGTGCTTGTCACGTGTAGGAGATGCGTTTTGAAGTCACTTAAGGTAAATGTCGATCCCAAGGGTTTCAAGGCTTGATCTTGAAATATACTAGAAATTTCTTCAAGGGCCGCTGAGGCTTGATCTTGAATTGGGCTGAAAGTTTTCTTCAAATGCCGTTGTGGCTTGTTCTTGAATTTTGTTTGAAATTTCTTCAAGGGCCGTCGAGGCTTGATCTTGAATGAAATTGGACCACAAGGAGCTTCACGTGGTAGATGATCTTTGGCTTTGGTAGTGGATGAATTGACACGTATTTTGTTGCACTTGTTAACTTTCCACAGCTTTGATCTTGAATTAGGTTGGAGGGTTTCTTCTGCTAGACCTGGACCAAATGTCTAAACTTGCTTTTTTTTTATCTGGAGTTGAATTTGCTTCAAGGATGGGGGATACTTGATCTTGGATCAGTCTTGTGATTTCTTCAAGGGCCATCAAGGCTTGATCTTAGAGGTGAGCACGAGGTGGAGGTGATGGCTTGTTTCTTTATTCAATCTTTCCAATTCATATTGAAGATGGTTAGGGGATGAATCAACATGTGCAGTTGTTGCGTTTGCTGATGATCCGCAAGATTGATGTTTTATTGTCACTTGTCTTATCTGTTCTCCATGCAGATGTGGTATCTTATCTGGAAGTACATCAACAGTTGAAGATGAGTACTTAAGAGCGATGCTAGGTAAGCGATAAGGGAAGAGGTTCCAGGTAGTCGGTTCCTAACTAAAAGCTTGATTCCAAGTGCTGACTGATTGTTCTCCTTCTTATTGTCCTGCGAGTAAGAACAAGGACAAAGAAAAGGACAGGGAGAAAGCATGATATGAGATACTTTTGCTTTTGAAGAAGTAGAGGTGACTTGGTGGCGTTGCACGACGAGGCTTTGCTCTTCGGCAACGGTGCCAGTGAAAGGTTGTTGAGGCTTCTCAAGTTCTATGATTAAAGCAACGATGTTAAGCTTAGATTTGACTTAGACTTCTTCGTCTGGATTATGCAATTCTGCCAGGAAGGGTGTCCTGCTACAGTGATTTGTTCCAGCTCATCGTGCTGCATTCTTCTCTGCTTGTTTCTTTTGCATAGCAGAAGTGGTGCGCAACCTTTTACCTTTAAATGGTCATTCAGAGCATCACCCCTCAGCGACTCATCCACGCTTGGCAGCTTCAGTGTAAAGAGCCAACATCATATCAACTGTCTTGAGGTATTCGCTGAGGAAATTCGAGACCTATCAATAGTTGAAGACGAGCACTCGAGAGCAATGCTAGGTAAGCAACTAGGTAAAGGTTATGGGCAATCAGTTCTAGATCGGAAGTTTGATTTCAGGTTTTGACTGATTGCTTTCTTTCTCCTTGTCCTGCAGGCAAGAGCAAGGGTAAAGGAAAAGACAGGGGAAAAGCATGATATGAGATACCTTTGCTTTTAACCGTGATGATATGAGATACTTTTGCTTTTGAAGAAGTAGTGGATGAATCAGCACATGTATTTGTTGCACTTGTCTCCACATGCTTCGATGCATCATTTTCACTTGCCTCATCTGTTCTCCAGGCATCTGGTATCTTCTTTGGAAGTGCATCAACAGTTGAAGATGAGTACTTGAGAGCAGTGCTAGGCGAGCAATCAGGGAAGGGATTCCAGGCAGTCGGTTCCAAATCGAAAGGCTGATTCCAAGTGCCGACTGATTGCTCTCTTTCTTCTTGCCCTATAAAGAAGAACGAGGACAAAGTAAAGGATATGGAGAAAGCATTCTATGAGATACTCTTGCTTTTAACCCTAGTGATATGAGATTCTTTTGCTCTGGTATGACTTGGTTGAAAAGGTGTTTCCAGGGAGGAAGAAAAATTGAGTATGTTGAAGGGTTTGGTTGCAGATGCATTTGGCAAGGAAGAAGAATTAGGCGTTTTGGATGTGTGCCTTGCCATGGAGGATGAAGGTCGACATATATAGGGGTTTCCCAAATGCCAGTAGTGGTGCGGACGTGGCCTTGTTACCCACGCTTGTCGGCGACATCGTTGTAGTTGGAATAGTAAAATTCACGCGTTTTCAACTTTGTCAGATCTATTTGATAAAGTTGCACATGATAGCCGAAAAGCTGAGATTGCGTCTAAAAAGTGTTGACGGACTTTACGCAGGAAAATCCAGCTTTTGAAAGAAGAGTGGTGTCTCTTCCATTTTTGAACAAGTGGTTGTGTTGCCTCTCCTTCTAAAGAGGTGTCAATCGTATTCAACATGCACACTTTGAAGATTGCCCGCCCTTGAAAATTGTCTTTACTGTATTTATGAGATTTTACTCTATCCCACCCTTTTCTTTTATCATTTCTGAAAATGGCTTGCCCGTCTAACATTTGCTTAGATTTGAGTCTAAGGAGTGATACCGGTGCGCCACGTCAGGGTAATATATGGCGCCCATCCTTCCTATCTTCTAATGGCCCTCTTACAGTTGAAGACTCCGTGATGAGGGATGCAACAATGGCTACGGTAGTAGCTAGGAACCTCCTTACTCCAGGAGATAATAGGTTGCTTTCAAGATGGTCCGACGAGTTGGCTGTCCAAGCTCCCTGGCTCTCAGTGTTCAGTGTGCGGGCTCCGTGTCCAATATGGGCTAACGCTTGCTTGCTCGAAATCGCCAAGTTGAATCATTGACGGCCGAGGTGGCAACTCTTAGACAAGAGATCAGACGGCTCAAGTACGAGAATAGAGAGTTGCATGTGCTTGCAAATAATTATTCAACGAGCATGAAGAGAAAACTTGATTAGCTGCGAAACTCCGAAATGTTGGAAATGTGCCCTAAAACCAACCATATGATGATACTTTACGGACATTTCACATGTTAAACTAATATAGTTTAATTTAAAGGGCAAAGATTATTGTTTGAAGCCGTCTCATATAAATGTTATACGCTTAAACGATAAGTCCAAGAAATATGTAATTGGGAGAATGCGATCTAAAGAAATTAGATTCATGAGACCATTCTCTTTCGTATACATATCCTAAAGGTTCCTGATCATAAGAATGCCAATTGGGCATTGACAGTCCGTTAAGATCAGTACGTGCTATGTCTTCTCTTAGGGAGAGTGACTGGTCTCAAGTCATTGGTGTGACTGACACCAAGACAAGTACGTAGGTGCTCAATAGAGAATGAGTTCACTGTACGCGATCAACAAGGAGTTCTCATACTCATGTCACATGAGAACTCATGGTTGGGATAATGCAAAGTAGTCCTTTGACCTGAGGCATCATAGTTGTCTTGTGGTTAGGTCCTTGATCTTTGACTATGTCAAAGTCACTCCATCCGAGGGTGTCCACGACATAGTTGGGGTTAGGCCACTTAGCCATGGAGGCAAGTGAATGCACAACAAGGGATCTCTAACCTTCAAACTGGTTTAGGGAGAATACTCTATGATATGATTAAGAATCTCTGGCTAGAGTATGAATGAAATTTAAGGAAGTCGTTCTAAATCACATTCAAGGTAATCATATAAGTAAATGAATCGCATTGGATAGTAGACATGAATAAACTATCAAACCAAACAATGTGGTCAAGAGTATTGTATTAGAGAAAGACCGTATTGCATTGTAATCCTAAACTAAATAGGTTCTCCACCTCTTCTGATTAGCTTGGGTAACCATGACATACTGCTAGGTGTCACTCATGGTTTGTGGAAGCCCTAAACGTGTATAATCACTAAAGGGAGAATTGAAAGTAAGTTTCAATTGACAATCGATTTGAAAGAGTTCTAATTGCCCACTGCCTCGCTAATAGGAACCTAATGGATCGTACACCGTGTAAGGTAGAGATTGAAGAAACAACGAAGATGAGTAAGGATAATTAAATGGTTTAATTATTTATGGCAAGGATTAATTAATATGTTAATTAATCAAACGAATAAAGTTTGTTAAAGACCTCGGGTTAGGTTTGGGCCTCAAGGCCCAATTGGCTTTGAACGTCAAGCCCATTGACTTAAGTTGTATGACAACTTAATGACTAATAATTCACAAAGGCCCAAACAGCCCAATAAAACCCTATGGCCGGCCATATTGATAAAGGAGTGGGTTTTGGACTTATTACAAGTTTGCCACTCCAATGAAGGTAGGTATAAATATGACTTTATAGCCTTTTCTTCATTAGGGTTTCTTTTGGAGAAAAGATGAGAACACAATGTCTCTCCCTTTCTCTCTAGGAGGCCGGCCCCCTTGGAGGAGATTAGCTAGCAATCTTCCCTCCTCCAAGGTCACTCATCTCTTCTTCGAGTCTCTCCTTGGTGTGGAAAAATTAGAGGTTCTCAACTTTAGGAACTTGGAGAATCCTTTCAACCATCCTCATCCAAGAAATCGATGGAGCTAATAAGCAAGGAATGAAGGCCCTCTTCTTGGGTGATTAGCCTTTGCTTATGCAAAGAGGAATCAACAAAGGTATAAGATTTGTCAACTCACTTTGTTCTTGATTTGAGTCTTGGTTCACCCTTCTACTAGGCTTTGAATTTCATGGGTAATGTTTTGTTTTTGAGTGCATACAAGCATGATTCCGCCTTTAATTGTTAATTGCATGCCATAGATGTTGCTCAAATGAACATGTTTTTCACAAAATTTCCTTCACGAAGGTCAGATTCAAAGTGACCATCAGAGGTTTTTGGTTGTATTCCAGAGGCACTTTTTGCCTTCGTCATCTGGAAGTATTGAGGCTCCGAATAATCTATCTCCAGCGCCTCCCTCTTTTAGGGTCTGTCGATTACTGTGGCTTCACATAAGTGACATGCTTTATTTCATTCAGTGTATTGTGCTAAATACCACAGAGCATATATTTCACTAAGATATGTTACTTCCTTTTTTTTAGATAGTGGCTGATGCACCATCCCATCACCTTTCTCCTTTTTCCTCCTTGACTTGCTAATAATAGCATGTAATTATGAGTGGTTTGAAGATGGCACGGTTAGGTTCCTTGGTGAGTGCTTGAATTTGCATAGGATATCATTCCTCTTTAGAAAAATGTGAGCTCCGCCTTTGAATTGGCATGCGGGAACTCACGTCAAATGTGTTAATGGGTTTTGAACATGTGCCTTTGTCCTGCAGCTTAATCCCACCTATATCCCTTCACATGGTGTCGTGCATCATTCCTGAAACTTTTATATATATCCTCCACATGGTGCAGGGGGAACTGCAGAGGAGCTTGGAGTAGCATGAGGCAAGTAGGTGTGAGTTGACAAACTTTGATTTCGTTAATCACATTCAAAGGCAGCAGCCATGGCCGAGGTGCAGAAGCAGCTGGAGCTTGAGGTGAAGGAGTTGCAGCGGAGGTGTGGGAGAGTTGTGGCTGTGTGTCACAGAGATAGTGGAGTACCAGTCATGGTGAAGCAGGGGAATCGTTCGACAAGCTGAAGCTCCACTACTCGATGCTATGAATCTCTGTGCTTCCTTGAGTCGACCCGGAAAACCCAACGTACACGAAACTGCTTACGTGCTGGCCCAGATCGAGAGAAGATGATAGAACTGGGTCTTTGGGTTTCAAATTGGAGTACGAAACCGAGACGTTGATGACCCCACTAGACCCATCGTGCTTGATCCACGAGCTCACCAGATTGCTGCTGTTGAGATTGATGTCGACGGAGTGATCGGGATGTGGGTGCAACTGTGCTCTTTGCCTGGTGCTTGTTGCAGTGCGTCACTTTTTACTGTGTGGTGTTGTACAAAAGACTGCAGCGGGATTTCACTGTGTAGTGCCTTTTGGTCACGGTTTTCCCTCGGTGGTGACGTTGCCGTGCACATTGACCATGCTGCTTGCCGTGGGCTTTTTGCCATTGCTGCTTGGAGCTTGTTCCAGTGCGTCACTTTTACCGTTTGGGGTTGTGCAGAAGACTGCAATGAGTTTATGCTGTGTAGTGCCTTTCAGTCACAACTTTCCTCATTGGTGACGTTGGTGTGATGCTTACCTTTGTAATACGGCTTTGTAACCAAGTCATTCCTTCAAAGAAATAAAGTAATCATATTTTGAATTTGCCTTTTATTCTTCAAAGTGTTTGTGTTTTTGTTGGTGATGTGACTGTACTCGAAGTTTTGAAGTTTCAAGTTGCCTACGTACCCTCGGTTGAGGAAGGATCAAGTCATGACGTAGTTCAAATGGGTGATTGGTTTTTTTTTTTTTATTTGTTTTGTTTTGCCGTACACAGTTTATGCTCTTGCCAGCTAGGAGCATGGTGTGTTTGTTTTAGGGGTAGTAGCGCTTGAAGAATCTGCCATTGATGGGGCCGATCTTCAAGCCGTCTTCTGCCATGATTAAGTAGGCGCTGTTGGTGTAGACCTCTTATATTACGTATGGTCCATCCCATTTTGATGTGAACTTGCTTTTTGTCTTGTGAGTTGTGATGATAAGCCTACACAATGCGAGGACGAGGTCTCCAGTTTGGAAAGACCTAGGGCGAACCTTCTTATTGAATGCCTTGGATAGCCGTGCTTGGTAGCATTCCAAGTGTTGTTGAGCTTCGAGCCTTCTCTCATGCAGCGCTTCCAGCTCTTGAAGGCACAACTTTGCATTCTCTTCATCAGTCAAGCCTTCTTATATAGCCATCCTTAGTGAGAGGATTTGACTTTTGAGCAGTAGAACAGCTTCCACGCCATATATGAGAAAATAAGGCGTAGCTTGGGTAGGAGTCCTATGTGTCGTCCTATATGCCCAAAGTGCTTCGCTTATTCTTTCGTACCAGTCTCTCTTTGTTCGGCCGATCACTTTCTTCAGGAGGTTGCACAATGTTTTGTTAAATGCTTCTGCAAGACCGTTGGCCGGAGCATGATACATGGAAGACTTGTGCTGTTTGAACTTGTATTTCTCGCATAGCTCGTCCACGAGTCGGTTGGAGAACTATTTTTCGTTGTCAGTGATAATGTAGCGAGGCACATCATATCGGTGGATGATATGCTCCTTGATGAAACAGACAAAGTTTCCTTCTTGACTTCCCTTAGGGGTATGGCTTCAGCCCACTTGGAGAAGTAATCTATTGCAGCTAGGATGTAAGTTTCTCCTGTAGATGACTTTGGCGTAATTGGTCCTACAACGTCCAATCCCCATGCGTCGAATGGCCATGAAGCAGCTATAAGGTGTAATCGTTCAGGTGGTTGATGTATGAAGTTGGCGTGGAATTGGCAGGCTTGGCACCTTTTGGCGTGTTCCAGGTAATCCTTCACCATGCTTGGCCAGTAATAACCCATTCTTTTGAGCTGGAAATGCAGTTTTGGTCCAGACTGATGTGCCCCGCATATACCTAAGTGTGCTTCTTCCATGGCTTGATTAACTTCTTCCTCACCTAGGCATCTTAGAAGTACCCCTTCAAAAGAGCATCGGTAGAGTGTTCCCTTGTAGTAGAGGAAGTGAGGTGCTCGTCGACGTATTTCAGAGCGGTGTCTAGGATCATCTGGAAGCTTTCTATGCTCCAAGTAGTCGATCAGCTGTTGTCTCTACTCTTCAGCGTCGACTAGAAGTACTGAGATAATGTTTATATCATCTAGTAGTATTTCAGTGACAAACGGGATCACCCATCTTTGGCAAACTGGCACGTCTGCCGCTTCGTCTGCTCCTAATGTCATGCTCGAGGCTAGGTTGGCGAGAGCATCTGCCATTTGATTTTCTTTTCTTGGCATATGTTCTAGTGTTACAGCCTCAAACCTCTACAGCAATTGAGTTGCAAACCGGAAGTATGGGACGAGATCATCTTTCCTCACTTCATATTCAGTCAAGAGTTGATTGATTATGAGCTTGGAGTCGCCATATACCTCAAGGGCTATGATTTCCATGTTGATCGCCATTTGGACCCCGATGATCAGTGCTTGGCACTTAGCGACGTTGTTGGAGCATAATTCACTCAGTTGGAAGGAATAAGGTAGTATTTGCCTTTGTGGTGACATGAATACTACTCCTGCCCCCGCTCAGTCTGCTCGTGCAGATCCGTCGAAGAACATCGTCCATGTTGGAAAAATGTCGATGTAGAACACCGTCAGGCAAGTCGTCTGAGATTTTCCAATCAGCCGGGATTGGGTGATTAGCAAGGAATTCTGCTAGCGCTTGTCCCTTAACGGCTTTAGCTGGAACATAGATGATCTCATATTGATTAAGAAGCAGAGCCCATTTAGCAAGTCGCCCTGTCAAGACTGGTTTGGACATGAGGTATTTGACCGGGTCAGCTTTAGCAACCAGGTGGATGGTGTAAGCGTGCATGTAATGCCTGAGCTTCTGGATGGCAAACACCAAGGCAAGGCACATCTTTTCTATTGGGGAGTAGTTTAACTCAGCGCCGGTGAGAGTTCGACTGAGGTAGTAAAGCACTCATTCTTTCTGGGATTCATTCTCTTGTGCCAAGAGTGCTCCAACTGAACTTTCCTGAGCAGCGATGTACAATATGAGAGCTTTCCCAGGCACAGGTGCCCCTAGGACATGTGGACTTGATAAATACTTTTTTATGCTTTCAAAAGCATTGTGGCATGATTCGTCCTATACGAACGGAACATCTTTCTTCATGAGTCGACTGAACGGTTGACAACGCCCTGCAAGGTTGGAGATGAAGCGTCTGATGAAGGCTAGTCGTCCTTGTAGACTTTTCAGCTCGTGCAGGTTTCTTAGCTCAGGCATGCTTTGAATGGCCTTGATCTTTGATTGGTCGACTTCAATGCCACGGTGCTTGACAATGAAGCCGAGGAATTTTCCAGAGGTGATGCCAAATGCACACTTTAACGAGTTCATCTTGAGGTTGTATTTTCGCAGCCTTTCGAACACTATTCGCAAATCCTTCAAGTGATCTGATCTTTTCTTTGTCTTGACCACCACATCGTCTACATAACACTCTATGTTTTTATTTAGTATGTCATTGAATATTTTCTGCATTGCGCGTTGATATGTAGCTCCATCGTTCTTTAGACCAAAGGGCATCACCTTGTAGCAGTAGATACCTTTTGGAGTGCAGAAGGCTATTAGTTCTTCGTCTTCTAGAGCCATGCGAATTTGATTGTATCCAGAAGAGTCGTCCATGAATGACAGTGCCTCATGACCAGTGGTTACGTCTACCATGATTTCGATGATTGGCAAGGGGAAGTCGTCCTTCGGGCAAGCATCTTTGAGGTCCCGGAAGTCTACACAAACACGTATTTATCCAGATTTCTTAAGGACAATGACGATGTTGGAGATCCACTTGGGGTATTGCACCTCTCGAATGAAGCCTACTTCGATTGCTTGTCAATCTCAGCCTCAATTTGTGGGATGAACTCGGATCGATAACGCCTTTGAGTTTGCTTTATCGGTCATGTTCCAGGCTTGACTGCAAAATGATGCACAACGATGACAGGGTCAAGGCCGGGCATTTCCTTGTAGGTCCAAGCAAAGACGTCTTTGTACTCTAATAGCAGTTGGTAATACTCCTCTATCTCGTTCGCACTTAGCAGCGCACTTACTAAGATAGGCTTCGTCTCCTCTTTTGTGCCTAAGTTGAGCTCCTTTAGATCATCAACCGTGGCTTGCCCCCCATCCTCAAGTTGTGGTGGTGCGGCAGTGACATCTTCCTCAGGGATTTCGTCTTCTTTGCCTTCTTGGATTGTAATGTGGAAGACGTCTTGGACTTCCTCTTTAGTAACGTCCTTTCGGACTTGTTGGCGTGAAGGTTGGCCAGTGTGGATGATTGTGCATCTTCTCACTTTCAGTGATCCAATTGTGTCAACCTCCAAGATTGCTTGGCACTTCATCCTTGAAGGAATAGAGCTTCGAACATCATCTTTTCCTGCCAGATCGTCGAGCTTTTCTTTCTTTGGCATTGTCTCCCTCTTTCTAGAAGGCTTCTTGTTGTCTTCAAGTCTTTCCAAAGCTGACCATCGTGGAAGAGAGCTAGCCATGTTGCTTCATTTCTTGGGTTTCGACAACCTTTCGAAAACAGAGCTTTGGGATGTTGGTGTGTTAAGCCTCTTGAAAACGGAGGTTTGGTCTTGACCACCAATTCGATCAAGTGCCGAAATTCTAGGCCTTGAACAATTCATCCTATCGAAGACTGATGTCCGAGGAGCGGACTTAGGTTCATCTTGATTTTGTTGATTGCTCACGCTGATGTGTTGAGTGCTAGCGTTTTTCGCTTTGCTTGAAATCTTCACGAGTGCATTTGGTGTGAAGCCAAGTCCAGCTTTGTTGTTATCAATTCCGTAACCATGCTTCTTCAACTTTTTTTGAGTCTCGGTGAGGTCACGTTCTTTGTTGTTGACAGTGTTTGAAACCTTCTTTCCAGGATTCGAAGAAGAAGCGAAGTCATACCCAGCCTTTGACATGAGTTTGTAGGCTTTTGGATCAAAACCTTCTTCGGTCCTCTTGGTTGGAAGAAAGCTTGGTTCCACCACCTTTGGCAGAGCTTTTATGAAGCCTTGTGGTAGTCTTGCATGAAGGAATATTTTGTGAAAACATGTTCATTTGAATAACATCTATAGCATGCAATTAACAATTAAAAGGCGGAATCATGCTTGTATGCACTCAAAAACAAAACATTACCCATGAAATTCAAAGCCTAGTAGATTGGTGAACCATGACTCAACTCAAAACAAAGTGAGTTGAAATTTATACCTTTGTAGATTCCTCTTTGCATAAGCAAAGGCTAATCACCCAAAGAGAGGGCCTTCATTCCTTGCATCTTAGATCTATGGATTTGGATGGCTGAAATGGTTCTCCAAGTTCCCAAAATTGAGAACCTCTAAGTCTCCACACCAAGGTTAGATTGGAGAAGAAATGAGTGACCTTGGAGGAGTTGGATTCCTAGCTAATCCCTCCAAGGGGGCCGACCTCTTTAGAGAGAAATGGAGAGACATGTTCTCACCAATTTTCTCCAAAAGAAACCCTTAATGAATTTTGGCTATAAAGTCCTTTATATAGTCCCTTCAAATAAGTGACCTAAAGAACCAAAAAGCCATTCTTCTAACATGGCCGACCAATTGAGGGATTTGGGCTTTTGGGCCCTTGTGAATCTTTATTCATTAAGTTGTCATACAATTTAAGTCCATGGGCTTTGACGTTCGAAGCCCATTGGGCCTTAAGGTCCAAAACTATCCCGAGGTCTTCAACGAACTTATTCGTTTCATTAATTAACATATTAATTAATCCTTGCCATAAATAATTAAACCATTTAATTATTCTTACTCATCTCCATTGTTTCTTCAATCCCCACATTACACGGTGTACGATCCATTAGGTTCCTTTTAGAGAGGCAGTGGGCGATTAAAACCATTTCAAATCGATTGTGAATTGAAACTTACTTTCAATTCTCCCTTTAGTGATTATACACGTTTACGGCTTCCACAAACCATGAGTGACACCTAGCAGCATATCATGGTTACCCAAGCTAATCAGAAGAGGTGGAGAACCTATTCAGTTTAGGATAACAAATGCAATACGGTCTTTCTCTAATACAATACTCTTGACCACATTGTTTGGTTTGATAGTTTATTCATGTCTACTAGCCAATGTGATTTGTGTGCTTATATGATTACCTTGAATGTGATTTGGAACGACTTCCTAAATCTCATTCATACTCTGGCCAGAGATTCTTAATCATATCATAGAGTATTCTCCCTTAAACGGTTTGAAGGTTAGAGATCCATTGTTGCGCATTCACTTGCCTCCATGGCTAAGTGGCTTAACCCCAACGATGCCGTGGACACCCGCGTATGGGGTGACTTTGACATAATCAAAGATCAAGGACTTAACCACAAGACAACTATGATGCCTCAGGTCAAAGGACTACTTTGCATTATCCCAACCATGAGTTCTCATGACATGAATATGAGAACTCTTCGTTGATCGTGTTCAGTGAACTCATTCTCTATTGAGCACCTACGTACTTGTCTTGATGTCACACACACCAATGACTCGAGACTAGTCACTCTGCCTGAGAGAAGACATAACACGTACTGATCTTAACAGACTGTCAATGCCCAATTGGCAATCCTATGATCAGGAACGTTTAGGATATGTATACGAAAAAGAATGGTCTCAAGAATCTAACTTGTTTAAATTACATTCTCTTAATTACATATTCCTTGGATCTTCCTTGTGATTTTCCTCCTTTTAGTGCTCCTTTGCTTCTTTGAGGATTTGAGGATTAGTTCTCCAAAACATCAAAAGCTTGATGTCTCTAAGTCTCTTCACCAAGGATGTATAGTGAAGATGAAATGGATGACTTAGAGAAGAATAGATTGCTAGCTATTCCCTCTCTAAGTGGCCGGCCTCTTTAGAAGAAAAGAGAGAAAATGTTTCACCTCCTTTCACCAAGAAAAACCCTAAATGAAAATAAAGCTATAAAGTTGAATTTATACTTCATCACATGTGAGTGGCAAACTTGTAATTAATCCAAGTTTGACATTTCTCACCCTAATGGCCGGCCATATCAAATTGATTGGGCTAATTGCCCATTTTGTTTTAGTTGTCATACAACTTAAACATAATGGGCCTTGTGGACCAAAACGCTTTTGGGCCCCGAAACCCAAAACCAACATATAAGCCCAATACGAACATTTCGTATAATTAATTAACTAAATAATTAACCTTGACCATTCTTCAATTAAACCATTTAATTGCTTATCCATTTCATTTAATTTCTTCACCAACATCCTTACTCGGTGTATGATCCATTAGGTCCATTTAGCGAGGTAGTGGGCGATTGTTACTCTTAACGATCGATTGTGAATTGAAAGCACATTTCAATTCTCCCTTAAAATTAGTGTTTGCTAATCTTTAGGGCTTCCACAAACCATGAGTGACACCTATCAGCATATCATGGTTACCCAAGCTAAGTAGAAGTGGTTGGAGAACCTATCCAGTTACAACTACAATGCAATACGGTCCTTCTCTAATACAATACTCTTAATCACATTGTTTAAGTGATAGTTCGTTTCATGTCTACTATCCAATGTGATACTCATCTATATGATTCAATTGAATATGATTTGGAACAAACTTCCTTAGTCATATTCATATGCTTTGGCCAAAGACTTTCAAATCGTATCTTAGAGTATTCTCCTTCCACCATGGAAGGTTAGAGATTCCTTGTTGTGCATTCATATGCCTACATGACTAGGTAGCTTGACCCCAACAATGTCGTGGACACTCCAATGGAATGCCTTTGACATGATCAAAGGTCAAGGACCTAACCATTAGACATCTATGATGCCTCAGGTCAAATGACTACTTTGCATATTGCAACTCTCGAGTTCTTACATGACATGTATGTTCGAACTCTCTTTTGATCGTTGTTCAGTGTACTCGATCACTCTTTCGAGCACCTATGTGTTTGCCTTAGTGTCCAACACTAAATGACTTGAGACTAGTCATACTCGCGCTTGAGTCGACATAACACATACTAACCTTAGCGGATTGTCAATGCCCAATTGGCAATCCTATGGCTAGGAACGTTTTAGGAATGAACATAAGAGAAAGGTCTCGATAATCTAACTTACTTAAGTCACTTATCTCTTAGATCAAATACATTCCTTGGATTCCCTTATTGCTTAAACACATGATACAATAAATAGTGATTAACAATAAGCTTTGCCCTTCATTAAACATATAAAAGTTTAATACAATAAGTATTCCAAAAGCTATTACATCAAATGAGTGGCTTTGTGGGCATACTTCCAACAATCTCCCACTTGCACTCAAAGCCACCTTCCCATGTATCTAATACCCATCTTTTCCATATGACGGTCAAGCTGGATTTGAGACAGTGGCTTTGTCAGTGGATCTGCTACGTTATCGGCTGAGGCAACTTTGAGGATGTTGACTTTCCCCTCGGCAGCATATCTTCTAATGATATTAAAGCGCCTGTCAAAATGCTTGTTCTTTTGATGAGCTCTGGGTTCCTTGGCTTGAGCTATGGCCCCACTATTATCACAGTACAAAGTTACTGGTGATGTAATGGTTGGAACCACTCCAAGTTCAGTAATGAACTTCTTCATCCAGAACGCTTCTTTGCCGGCTTCAGCTGCAGCGACATATTCAGCCTCTGTCGTGGAATCAGTAATTACACTTTGTTTCTTGCTTTTCCAACTGACAGCCCCACCATTTAGAGTGAATACATATCCGGAGTTGGAACTTCTATCATCGACGTCAGATTGGAAATCTGGGTCTGTATAGGCTTCCACTCGCAACTCTGTTGCTCCTCCATAAACGAGGAACAAGTCCTTAGTTCTTCTTAAGTACTTAAGGACGGTCTTGACAGCTGTCCAGTGTTCTGATCCTGGGTTAGATTGATATTAGCTAGTAATGCTCACAGCATATGTGATATCAGGCCTTGTGCATATCATGGCATACATGAGACTTCCTATGGCTGAAGCATAAGGAATAGCATTCATCTGCCATATCTCTTCAGGAGTTTAAGGTCCCATGGACTTAGAAAGGTGAATTCCATGTCTTACAGGAAGAAGACCTTTCTTAGATTGTTCCATCTGGAACCTACTTAGCACTTTATCTATGTACATAGATTGGGATAATCCAATTAATTTACTGGATCTATCACGATAGAGCTTTATCCCAAGTACATAAGATGCATCTCCCAAATCTTTCATGTGGAAGGTTTTGGACAACCACACTTTTACAGAAGAAAGTACTGCAGTGTCATTCCCGAATAGTAATATGTCATCTACATATAACACTAGGAATACAACTGCATCCCCAACGACCTTTTGATAAACACAATTGTCGTCTTCGTTTTGAGTAAAACCAAACGCTTTGATTTCAGTATCGAAACAAATGTTCCAGCTCCTAGAGGCTTGCTTAAGTCCATAAATGGACCTTTGAAGCTTGTATACCTTAGTCTTTTCAAACTTGGATACGAAACCTTCGGGTTGAGTCATAAAGAGCTCTTCCTCTAGGTAGCCATTCAGAAAGGCCGTCTTCACGTCCATTTGCCATATCTCATAATCATGGTACGCAGCTATAACAAGCAAAATCCGAATGGACTTAATCATGGCTACAGGAGAGAAGGTTTCTTCATAGTCAATCCCTTCTCGTTGCCTGTAACCCTTGGCTACGAGTCTAGCCTTATAAGTCTCCACGTTCCCATCAACGCCTATCTTCCTCTTGAAGTCCCATTTGTTTCCAACAAGTACTATACCTTCTGGAGGGTCTACAAGAGTCCAGACCTGATTTTGATACATGGAATCCATCTCGGATTTCATGGCCTCTTGCTATCTCTTTGAATCAATGTCGGACATTACTTCAATGTAGTCCCTATGGTCCTCCTTTGTGTCATTGCCACCTAGAAGGTGCGATTCCGCAAATTCATTATTTAAGCCATACCTCTTAGGTGGCTTACGAACCCGTTCAGATCTACGTGGAGCTAGGGGTTCAGGAACAGGGTTGTCAACTTGTCGAGTGCTTGTTTGTGGTTCATCATTAATCTCATTAATTTCCATCTCTTTGCTTATAGTTCCTTTGAGAACAAATTCGTCCTCTAGAAACTTAGCAGTTCTGGCAACAAAGACTTTCTGGTCGTCGGGATGGTAGAACTCATATCCCATAGTTTCTCTAGGATATCCCACAAAATAGCATCTTACTGATCTTGCTTCAAGCTTAGTAGCCTCAAGCTTCTTGACATATGCTTCACAACCCCAAATCTTAATATGATTAAGACTTGGCTTTCTTCCATGCCATATCTCATAGGGCGTTTGTGAAACTGACTTGGAAGGTACTCTATTAAGCAAGTAAGCTGCTGTATATAGAGCATATCCCCAGAATGTTACTGGTAGATCAGTGGAACTCATCATAGAACGAACCATGTTCATCAAGGTTCGATTTCCCCTTTCAGAAACTCCATTAAGTTGTGGAGTCCACTGTGATATTATTCCACACTCTTTGAGATAATCTAGGAACTCATTACTTAGATATTCACCGCCTCGATCCGATCTTAGGATCTTTATCTGTTTCCCAGTTTGCTTCTCAACTTCATTCTTGAATTCTTTGAACCTTTCAAAGGATTCTGACTTGTACTTCATAAGATACACATAGCCAAATCGAGAGTGATCGTCGGTGAATGTGATATAGTAGGAGAAGCCTCCTCTTGACGTAGTAGACATAGGTCTACATACGTCAGTGTGGATTAACCCTAGAATTTCAGTGGCACGCTCTCATTTTCCAGTAAATGGAGATTTGGTCATCTTCCCTTTCAAGCAACATTCACAAGTACCCATCTGGTCATTACCTAATGGGCGGATATATCCGTCTTTCGACATCTTGTGAATCTTATCAAGGTTCACATGTCCAAGTTTAAGATGCCACATCTTTTCTTGGTTAACTTCTTCTCTAGCCCTTTTGGGTTTTGAAGTATTCCCGCCTGCAATACAGTGCATCCCACTATTCGTCTCTAGGTGAAAAAGTTCCTCTATCATATTACCATGAGAGATAAAACGACCGTTCAAGTATAAAGTGCAACTCATTTTGTCAAACAATACTGAGTGCCCATCTCGTAAAAGCTTAGAGATGGAAATCAAATTCTTTATTCATGAAGGAAAATATAAACAATTTTTAAGTTCCAGGACTTCCCCAGAGGGTAGGTTAAGCATGTAGGTGCCTATTGCCTTTGCAGAGATTTTAGTGTCGTTCCCAACTCGCACAACCATCTCCCCATTGCACAGTGACTTGCTCCCCGCTAGTCCCTGCATCGTATTACAGATATGTTGACTAGCGCCTGAATCAAATATCCAGGAACTGGAGCTCACTGTAAAAGAACTCTCTATGACAGAAATAGTCTCTTCAAAAGTTCGTGTCATAAGGCTCGCAATGCGCACCTTGTATTTCTTCTTCCAACGTTCATCCTTTCCACAATGAAAGCATGTTCCTTTGGATTTCTTTGCCTTCTTCTTATGCAACCTTTTCTTTGTGTTTGCATTCTCACTCCCACTGTCCATTTTGAAACCTTTTTCAAATTTACAGCACATGTCAATCATCTCGTTTAAAGAATGATCGAATCTATTCACTTTATAGTTTACAATAAACTTAGTGAAATCATCCGAGAGAGATGCAAGGAAAAAATCTTGGGCTATTTTCCCATCGATGGAAGTTCCTAAACTTTGAAGATCTTGAAAGATCCTTTCCATCTTTTGTCCATGTTTATAGACCGATGTCCCCTTTGCCATTTTGGCATTCATTAGACTACAAACATTTGAGAATCGTACATTACTAGTCTCTATGTCATGCATCTTATGCAAACTTTCAACCATGGCACAAGAAGTGTCCATGTGCTTATGTAGCTTCATAAGCTCCTCACTAAGTGAAGTGAGGATTAAGCATTTGGTTTGTAAATCATCCTCATAGTGTCTAACATATTTTTGACACTCCTCCTTTGAAGCTAGTTTCGTAGGAGGTACATGAGGAGGGGATTGCTTAAGCACATACAATATGTCTTTCACCTTTGAGACATTCTCAATGTGGCGATACCAAGCAAGGAAACGTTGGCCCCTAAGGCCCCTTTTGTCAAGTATAATGGTGGGTATAATTTTAGGCACGTCGTTAACTACATAACATAACAGAAATCGTATTAGATTGTTTGTTTCAAAACTACTTGATTGGGTCTTAAATCAAATAGTACCACCCACTAGTTTTGGCAAATTCCACATCCCTCAATGGAATTCGAGAGTTATATTGAACTCTAAGCGGGGTATGGGAGACTCACCATTACCAAGCCCACCTCACGATGATACGATGTTGGTTAGGAAAAATAATGATGAGAGAATAACGCTTTATTCATTTACAACTTTTGTAATTACCCATCCGTTTGGCCTCTAGAGAATGTTGCCTCACGATGATACGATGTCGGCTCCATTGCACTTAGTTAAGTTATTCCCACCATGCTTAGTTTGTGAAGGGGTTCAAGAATAGCCTCACGATGATACGATGTCGGCTATCCTCGTTGCCTACACTCACTTCATCATATGTTTATGGACTCCTCTTGGATGTAAGCACATACTTTGAACTTCCCCATGATAGGGTGAAGCCGGTGCATGAGTCACAAACGATTGGAGCCCACCACAGTGGAAGGCCTACGAAGAGATGTTCAAAACATCTCTCGCTTATTAACTTAATATTCGTTTTGTTGAGGGAGTAGTGTTGGGCTACATCAAAATCATTTTAATCTTATTAAAAGAACTTGGGCCTATCACAACCATTGGTCCAAGTTAATATGAATTAGTAGTTTATAATACTCCCACTATTTCGATGAAACAAGCGAGACTATATGGAACTACTAACGAATGCATTGCATCCTCATATGGACTATATAGTCATATTAGGTTTTAGGATGATTATGAACCGTTTGATTTGATCCAACACGAGCCTTGTGTTGGACCTTGGGTTTAAGGTAGATAGTTGTTGATTTTAGTTACGCGTTTAATCTAATTAAACCATTATTTCCTATTGGGCGTTGGACCCAACTATTCCAATTTGCATACATATAAACAAAAAGGAATACATGAAATAATAATAAGGGCTTATGCCCTTTTACAACACAAATGATGGACTTATGTCCATTTACAACAAATAGAATTAATCAAATTACATTCAATTCTACACTATTAAACCCAAACATTCATAACGTAAAGCGGCCAATCACATAGCTCAATTATCGAGGACTTTGGTTCATAATCACCATTTTCTTAATCAATCACATTAACTAAGAAAGAAACTTAAACAATTGGTTTTTCGGATCCATAGAATTGATTTAAATGGAACTAAATAAAATGAAAATCCAATTCTCATTTAAAGAGACAAAACCATTTTGTTCTCATTTAATTTGGGCCAAAAACAATGACCACAACTTTTGGGCCATTTTCCAAAAACAAAAACTTTTGGGGTCACTTTGTAAAAACACAAGAGTCCACAAAACCACTTTGTAAAAACACAAGAGTCCACAACTTAATTACAACTAGAACCCAAAATTTCAACAATGTAAAAACATCATTAAAGGAGCAAAACAATTTGTCCTTTAAAGTTTTTGGGCCTTAACGTAAAAACGTAAACTTTTGGGCCAAAATGCAAAAACACAAAAGTATCAAAATTTTATGTAATTGCACAAAAGGCCCAAAAATACCCTATTTTAAAGGTTGGCCGGCCATGAGTGAACAAGTGAAAAAAAATTTCTAAAAAGTTTTTGCAAGTTGATTTTGTTAGGTGAGATAAAGGTGATATAGATGATTTGTAAGAAAAATTTACGTCAAACATTAAAAGTTTTGTCTAACATTAAAGCCATTAATAATACTTCACCAATAAACATCACCCATCAATAATATACCAAAACTTTAGGAAATAACATAAAACTTTTGAATCAAAACTTCAAAACTTTTTGTTCTTGGCAAGAACTTCAAGAACATTGAAGAACACTCATGAAAACTCATAAGAGCTCCATGAATGTTTTCACTCATTAAAACTCAAATTTTCACTACTCAAAAGAGGGTTAACATCCTAGGGTACTTAGGGGTTCCAAAAGTCACTTTAAAACCATTTTAACAAGACAAACAAGAACCCAAAAAATCACCCTTTAAATTTGGACGAATTTCCCAACATTCATGGCACCAAATCTAGTTCCAATATTCATGCTTAAATGAAATACATCTACAACATTTGAGATGCTAAATTTTCAAGCAAAATTTATATTCAAAGCAAGAACAAAGCTTGTAACATTTACAACATTTAAATCCTAAATTCATGAAAATCACAAAACCCAAAAGGATTCACCATAAACTAGGCCTAGGCTCTGATACCACTTGAAGGAAAAATTTTGTCCTAGCTAAGAACAAGTAAGAACATTTGAATACATATGCAAACTATTAACACTTTAAAGTAGGCATGCATCCAAAAACAATTCATAAAACCCTTGACTTTCAAAGCCTAGTATATGGTGAACCAATAAATTCTTTAACAACATTAAAGAGAAGGAAAGATTTAGAGTTTCTTTACCCTTGAAGCTCATCCTTGATTAGACAAGGGATTCACCCAAGTGGAGGGCCTTCAAGTCACCTCCTTGCTCCTTGGATCTTCCTTGTGATTTTTCTCCTTTTAGTGCTCCTTTGCTTCTTTGAGGATTTGAGGATTAGTTCTCCAAAACATCAAAAGCTTGATGTCTCTAAGTCTCTTCACCAAGGATGTATAGTGAATATGAAATGGATGACTTAGAGAAGAATAGATTGCTAGCTATTCCCTCTCTAAGTGGCCGGCCTCTTTAGAAGAAAAGAGAGAAAATGTTTCACCTCCTTTCACCAAGAAAAACCCTAAATGAAAATAAAGCTATAAAGTTGAATTTATACTTCATCACATGTGAGTGACAAACTTGTAATTAATCCAAGTTTGACATTTCTCACCCTAATGGCCGGCCATATCAAATTGATTGGGCTAATTGCCCATTTTGTTTTAGTTGTCATACAACTTAAACATAATGGGCCTTGTGGACCAAAACGCTTTTGGGCCCCGAAACCCAAAACCAACATATAAGCCCAATACGAACATTTCGTATAATTAATTAACTAAATAATTAACCTTGACCATTCTTCAATTAAACCATTTAATTGCTTATCCATTTCATTTAATTTCTTCACCAACATCCTTACTCGGTGTATGATCCATTAGGTCCATTTAGCGAGGTAGTGGGCGATTGTTACTCTTAACGATCGATTGTGAATTGAAACCACATTTCAATTCTCCCTTAAAATTAGTGTTTGCTAATCTTTAGGGCTTCCACAAACCATGAGTGACACCTATCAGCATATCATGGTTACCCAAGCTAAGTAGAAGTGGTTGGAGAACCTATCCAGTTACAACTACAATGCAATACGGTCCTTCTCTAATACAATACTCTTAATCACATTGTTTAAGTGATAGTTCGTTTCATGTCTACTATCCAATGTGATACTCATCTATATGATTCAATTGAATATGATTTGGAACAAACTTCCTTAGTCATATTCATATGCTTTGGCCAAAGATTCTCGAATCGTATCTTAGAGTATTCTCCTTCCACCATGGAAGGTTAGAGATTCCTTGTTGTGCATTCATATGCCTACATGACTAGGTAGCTTGACCCCAACAATGTCGTGGACACTCCAATGGAATGCCTTTGACATGATCAAAGGTCAAGGACCTAACCATTAGACATCTATGATGCCTCAGGTCAAATGACTACTTTGCATATTGCAACTCTCGAGTTCTTACATGACATGTATGTTCGAACTCTCTTTTGATCATTGTTCAGTGTACTCGATCACTCTTTCGAGCACCTATGTGTTTGCCTTAGTGTCCAACACTAAATGACTTGAGACTAGTCATACTCGCGCTTGAGTCGACATAACACATACTAACCTTAGCGGATTGTCAATGCCCAATTGGCAATCCTATGGCTAGGAACGTTTTAGGAATGAACATAAGAGAAAGGTCTCGATAATCTAACTTACTTAAATCACTTATCTCTTAGATCAAATACATTCCTTGGATTCCCTTATTGCTTAAACACATGATACAATAAATAGTGATTAACAATAAGCTTTGCCCTTCATTAAACATATAAAAGTTTAATACAATAAGTATTCCAAAAGCTATTACATCAAATGAGTGGCTTTGTGGGCATACTTCCAACAATTTCCCACTTGCACTCAAAGCCACCTTCCCATGTATCTAATACCCATCTTTTCCATATGACGGTCAAGCTGGATTTGAGACAGTGGCTTTGTCAGTGGATCTGCTACGTTATCGGCTGAGGCAACTTTGAGGATGTTGACTTTCCCCTTGGCAGCATATCTTCTAATGATATTAAAGCGCCTGTCAAAATGCTTGTTCTTTTGATGAGCCCTGGGTTCCTTGGCTTGAGCTATCGCCCCACTATTATCACAGTACAAAGTTACTGGTGATGTAATGGTTGGAACCACTCCACGTTCAATAATGAACTTCTTCATCCAGAACGCTTCTTTGCCGGCTTCAGCTGCAGCGATTAACAATAAGCTTTGCCCTTCATTAAACATATAAAAGTTTAATACAATAAGTATTCCAAAAGCTATTACATCAAATGAGTGGCTTTGTGGGCATACTTCTAACACAAAGCTGCATTCGTCTTGAGCAACTTCACATTATCCTTGTGCCGCTGTGCGTGGGCTTTGCTTGCTCCAGTTTCAAATGGGGATTGACCATTCTTTCTTCTCAACATTGGGATATATCGGAAGATGGGTGTGTTCGATCCTTTTGAAGGCGTCCTACTCCCTTTGGTTGTTGCAGGTTTAGCAGGCTCGTCATCGTTTTTTATTGAAGATGGCACGGCTTGCCTTTCTTGCTTCTTGGGCATGACTTGCCATTCCTGCTTTTTAGGTGTTGCTTTGCCCGTGGATTTGATCTCTTCTGGAAAAGCTTCGGGCACCATGTCTTCATCCATGTAGAACTTGGCGTCTGCGAAGTGCGATTCGGCTTCAGTGAATGGCTTGGTATCCCCTTGGATCACCTTTACTCATTCTCGGTAGAATTTTAAGCATTGGTGGAGGATGGATGGCACTACTCCATTCCCGTGGATCCAAGGCCTTCCTAGGAGCAAGTTGAAGGAAATTTTGTGAAAAACATGTTCATTTGAGCAACATCAATAACATGCAATTAACAAATTAAAGGCGGAATCATGCTTGCATGCACTCAAAAACAAAAACATCAACCATGAAATTCAAAGCCTAGTAGATTGGTGAACCTTGACTCAACTTAAATCAACATTTGTTAGTTGAGAAATATTTACCTTTGTAGATTCCTCTTTGCATATGCAAAGGATAATCACCCAAGAGATAGGGCCTTCATTCCTTGCTTCTTTGCTCCATGGATTTGGTTGAAAGAATTGGATTCTCCAAGTTCCCAAAATAGAGAACCTCTAAAGATTCTACACCAAGGTTAGATTGAAGAAGAAATGAGTGACCTTGGAGTAGTATGATTGCTAGATTCACCCTCCAAGGTGGTTGGCCTCTTAGAGAGAAAATGAAGAAACAAGTTCTCACCAATTTTCTCTAAAACAAACCCTTATGAATTTTAGGCTATAAAGTTCTTTATATAGTCACTTCTTTAAATGACCTAAAGAACCAAAAAACCCTAATTCTACACAAAATGGATATGGGCTTTTGGGCCTTTGTGAATCTTTATTCATTAAGTTGTCATACAACTTAAGTCAATGGGCTTTGACGTTCGAAGCCCATTGGGCCTTAAGGTCCAAAACTATCCCAAGGTCTTTAACGAACTTATTCGTTTGATTAATTAACATATTAATTAATCCTTGCCATAAATAATTAAACCATTTAATTATTCTTACTCATCTCCATTGTTTCTTCAATCTCCACCTTACACGGTGTACGATCCATTAGGTTCCTTTTAGCGAGGCAGTGGGCGATTAAAACCATTTTACATCGATTGTGAATTGAAACTTACTTTCAATTCTCCCTTTAGTGATTACACACGTTTAGGGCTTCCACAAACCATGAGTGACACCTAGCAGCATATCATGGTTACCCAAGCTAATCAGAAGAGGTAGAGAACCTATTCAGTTAAGGATTACAAATGCAATACGGTCTTTCTCTAATCTAATACTCTTGACCACATTGTTTGGTTTGATAGTTTATTTATTCATGTCTACTATCCAATGTGATTCGTTTGCTTATATGATTACCTTGAATGTGATTTGGAACGCATTCCCTAATCTCATTCATACTCTGGCCAGAGATTTTAATCATATCATAGAGTATTCTCCCTCAAACCATTTGAGGGTTAGAGATCCCTTGTTGCATATTCACTTGTCTCCATAACTAAGTGACTTAACCCCAATGATGTCGTGGACACCCCGATAGGGTGACTTTGACATAATCAAAGATCAAGGACTTAACCACAAGACAACTGTGATGCCTCAGGTCAAAAGACTAATTTGCATTATCCCAACCATGAGTTCTCATGTGACATGAGTATGAGAACTCCTCGTTGATCATGTTCAGTGAACTCATTCTCTATTGAGCACCTACGTACTTGTCTTGATGTCACACACACCAATGACTTGAGACTAGTCACTCTCCCTGAGAGAAGGCACAGTACGTACTGATCTTATCGGACTGTCAATGCCCAATTGGCAATCCTATGATCAGGAACGTTTAGGATGTGTCTACGAAAGAATGGTCTCATTAATCTAACTTCATTAGATTGCATTCTCCCAATCACATATTCCTTGGACTTTATCGTTTAAGCATTTAACATTTATATGAGACGGCTCAAACAATAATGTTTGCCCTTTATATGTAAACTAGATTAGTTTAACATGTGAAATGTCCGTAAAGTATCATCATATGATTGGCTTTAGGGCACATTTCCAACACAAGTTGTAGGAAGTTCTTGCATCAATTACGTGGAATATCGTGCTTGATTTGAGTTCACCAATAGTCATCTCCACTCGGATCATACCCATCGCTCTTTGTCCTCCTTGGTTAAAACACTGGATTAGCATACGACTTAGGGATAGTTCATCCACCTTGATGCCGATTGTGGTCATTGTTGACTTTGGCATGATGTTTATGGCTGATCCACCATCCACAAGCATGCGGTTGACTTTATGCTCCCTTACGTACCCAGAGACGAAGAGACGACGGTTATGGGGCTTGGATCCTAGCAGCAAGTATTCATTAGTGAAGTGGATTACGTCCTAGGCAGCACAACAAGTGGCATACTCATGTGGTTGAAGTTTCAAGCCTTCATCCTTGCTTTCTTGCGCTTCGTGGTCATTGGGACTTGCCAAGACCGCTGCTAGTGCTCTTCTCATCTTCTTTGCAATCGTAGCGCTTCCTCGATGCTAAAGTGTATCGGCAAGCCTTCTTTGGGTGTGAGGGCAATTTCTCCCTCGATGGCGATGGCTTTACCTTTTGAAGGTTCTTCCATTTCTACTTCGACCATGTGACATGCATCGATAGTGCACTGTTGGAAGAAGTCTTTTGGGAAGTACTCGTGCAAGGAGACAGGAATGCGTGGCTCTTGCTCCATAGGTTCCCCAACATACGTTGGCTTAGCAGCTTTTACGTTTCTTTTGGGCTTCCTACTGTTGAGGCGACAGTGCTTTCTCCCTTGTTCCACCTTTGGCCTTGTGGCTTGTGGTTTTGGTTTCCTTGTTTTTTTGTAGATCACCAATGTCCATCCTTCTTCATCATCGGTATGTGCATCTTGGTCGCTTGCCCCCGGTGATGGTTGTGCAGAAGGTGTCGTGCAGCTTGAGCATTGACGAGAATGGTCAGGTGTCACTTGGAGAGGCACGGGATCGAAAGATCCACATGCAATTGTAGTAGTATGTGTTGCGGTCGTGTCTTCAAGGTCGAGCTCCATTTGCCCTTCTTGTGCTAGCTTCATGATGAGTTCTTTGAGGACGAAGCACTTACCAACAGGATGGCTCACAATTCGATGGTACTTGCAGTACTTAGGATAGTTTACGCGATTCATCTCTTCGGGACGCTTGCATTCGGGTAGCTCGATTACCTTCTTTTCTAGCAAGTCGTCTAACATTACAGCCATATCTGAATTAGGAAAAGGGGTATGCCTTATGCTCTAATTCCCTCAAGGTGTTTTTGTACCTGTCTTGGGTGCGAGGAGGCTCACCTCTCTTTATCTCCTTCGCTTTGTTCTTAGAGGAGATTTTGACTGGTGCGGAGGAGGTCTTGATGGGGGTAGTATTGATGGTAAAAGCTTCCTTGGTGGGCTTCTTCCCAATCTTGTCTACATTCGGGGCGATCACCTTATCCTTCTTGAAGTTGGTGATTGGTTCATTCTTCCCGTGATGGGTGATACTCAGCTCCATGTCGTGGGAACGATTTGCCAGCTCCTCAAATGTTCTTGGTTTTATGCCTTGAAGGATGTAATGTAACCCCCAGTGCATGCCTTGAATGCACATCTCAACGGCGGAGGTTTCAGAAAGATGATCTTTGTAATGTAGACTTAAGGAACGCCATCTATTAATGTAGTCGACGACAGGTTCATCCTTCCACTGTTTCGTGCTGGTCAGTTCCAGCATGCTTACAGTGCAGGGCGTGCTGTAGAAGCGGTTGAGGAATTCCCTTTCTAGCTGATCCCAACTGTTGATAAACTCGGGCTCGAGGTCAGTGTACCAGTCAAATGCGTTACCTTTCAGAGAGCGCATGAACTGCTTGACGAGGTAGTCTCCCTCCGTCCCAGCATTGTTGCAGGTTTCAATGAACTGGACCACATGTTGCTTTGGGTTTCCCTTTCCATCGAACTGCATGAATTTTGGCGGCTGATAACCCCTTCGCATCTTCAAAGCATCAATCTTCTTGGAGTAGGGCTTTGAGTACAGCATGGAGTCATGTGAGCTTCCTTCGTATTGCGTCCTGATTGTGCTTGCGATCATCTCCTGCAGCTGCTGGATAAAGAGAGATCCCATGAAAGTCGTTGCTTGGTCTGGCTTCAACTTCTCTTCGACATTCTCCCCAGGAGGCTCCTCATCCTCGTCGTTTTCCTTCTTTAGTGGATTAACCCTTGGGTCGACTTTCACGTCAGGCTTCGCATCTAATTGGTTGATGAGTGCAACGATTTACAAGTCTTTCTCCTCCACAGTCCGTGTGAGTTTTGCGATCGCTTCATTCATTTGAGCCAACTGCTCCTCAATTGAAGTTGCTCCGGTAGTCATGACTTGCATGGCTATGCTGCTGCTTGAGTCGGGATTGGAAAGCAAGGGCTCTGAGTACTTCCTCGGGCTTTCCTCTTTTGGCGCCCTTAGCAAGGCCAGGGTGATCACGGGCTCGTGCCTCGGGTGCTCTTGTTCCTTCGGTGGAGTTGATGCAGGGGTGGAAGAGGCGGCAAAAAGAGCTCTTGCCTTGCTTCAAGTTGTGACGCCTAAAGTGACACCACATGCGGTGATGACGCTCTTGTTCTTTGCATTAGTTGCGAGAACATCTTGAACCTTCTTTGATGCCATTTGTGCTTTTTGCGGATTCGAATATAGAGATGAGAGGTAGAGATGGTCCCACTGGGCATGCCAAATTTGTAAACACGAAAATTCCTGCAATGAATGAGACAAGAACACGTGTACAAAATAATATTTGTATTAATGATTTAAGGGTTACAATCTCCTCTACAAATTTAGCCTCTGATTCGATCTTCGTAATGTGTAGATTTATGGATTGTGATGTTGATCCCAGGGCCTTCGAGGCTTGATCTTAGGATGAATAGGTGATGAACGATGAACGCTTTCTTCAAGGGGCCGTTGGAGCTTGACTTTGAATTGGTGGAAGTTCTTCAAGGGCCGTTGGGGCTTGATCTTGAAGGAGGATTTGACGAAGAACGAATAGGGCTTTCTTGATCCTTCGGGATTTGCTTGAGAGCTTTAGAGTTTCAAAGCTTCAAGGTTTTAGTGTGATCTCTCTTGGTGCTCCCTTGATCCTTTGATGGAGGAGCCTATTTATAGGCTTTGAGAATGAATCACCACCACCCTTTTTTTTTTGGTGAAGTGAGTGGATGTTGTAGGTGAAGTGAGTGTATGATGTTGGTGAAATGAGTGGAGGTTGTAGGTGAAGTAAGTGCATGATGTAGGTGAAATGAGTGTAGGTTGTAGGTGAAGTGAGTGTATGATGTTGGTGAAATGAGTGGAGGTTGTAGGTGAAGTAACTGTATGATGTAGGTGAAATGAGTGGAGGTTGTAGGTGAAGTAAGTGTATGATGTAGGTGAAATGAATAAAGGTTGTAATTTTAATGCATTGGTCAACATTTATTTCACTGAAATTTCGATGTCTTCACGTAGCACTAGAGCATATTTGCTTTACACCCAGTCTTGTCATGCAAACCACTGTAGGTGGTTCCAACTTGTGTGCAGGATTTGATTTGCTTTGATATGATTGAGATTGGTTATGAGCTATATACTCAGCAGTGCAGTTTGAGTTAGAGAGATTTGGCTGATGCGATATTTGATATTTATATATTTTGCCTGGTTTAACTATAGCATTGCATTGAGATACTTTGGCATGACATACTTATGAATATCGTTTTCTGAGCATGGTTTTGAGATAAGTATATATCCTATTTTTTCTGGGAAAATTATACAGGTTTTACGGCGAGGGGTTAGAACTTTTGAGAAATGAAATGATTTTGAAAAGCTTTCTTTTTGCCCACTCACACTTTCTGTTTTATGCCCCTCCATGTCTTAAGTTGAAGTGCTTGGTGGATCACGAGGATTCTGACGGGGGTTCTGACAGAACATCACCATGTAGGATCACTCTCGGGTGTTGTATAATTAGTACTTGTCCTCGTTGACTGCATCTAGGATGTTATGCTCTGGTTGTGTATTTCACACTTAATCTCGCACTTGCACCTTATCTTATCTAGTACTCTAGTTGATTTGGTTTTTGTTTATTCATAATTCCTTACATCTCTATCGCTTCCGCACTGTGCACTTGGCTACGTCACCCTCACGTAACTGCCAGCATGCCCTGATTCAGGTCGGGGTGTGTTAGTTAAACAATAAACCCTTACAACAAATTATTAATTCTTTTCAACAAAAACTTTTTGAAGAAATATTTTATGATATTCCAAATGGCTTTTGGCATAGGAAATAACATATAGTCAAACTTCCTTATAGCAAAGGCTTCGATGAAAAGAAAATACCCACAAAAACAAGACCAATCCATATGAGTCAAGAAACTATGGAATTTTGTAAAAATGAAATCACAGAATTATTCAACAAAGGAATAATGATGAGTCAATATTTTACTACATATTTTACCCTAATCTTAGTATTAATTTATTGGTTATTTTGTGTGAATTTTGCTACTTTGTTATGTATTTTCAATGTAGAACATGCGACTTCCTCTTGAGCACAAAGTAATCAAACGGACGAATTCTGGAGTGATTCCAATTGAAGGATGTTCGTGAGTCTTCCAAGATGATTGCATCAAAGTTTCAAATTTTTCTACTTCACCGTTTGACCGTGGCAATGAAATAATGGCCCAGCGCGTAGCTTTTCCAGATTGACGTTTCTGGACATTTTGGGTATTTTGGAGATAGATGTAAGTAGGGTATCGTTCTAAACCGGGCAATTAAACCCTCTTGTGACAATTGTAGTATAGATGTAAGTAGGGTATCGTTCTAAACCGGGGATTAGGAGGGCTTGCTAAAACCTCTCAAAACTAATTTAAAAACATAAAAACAAAGTTAAAAAAAAATGTAAACAAAAGACTTTTAAGACAAGAAAGTAAAAGGGGGGATTTGGTTCTTGTGAAGTGAAAGTAAAACAAATAACTAAAACTTAAAAACTATGGATGATGGGCTTTAGCTAGAGGGTTCTTCTCCACACATGTCTTGCTTGCATACAAAACGATTTCCAATTGTATTTCAATAACTTATTAATTCTCAATACCCCAAGTTAATTAGGTACGCTTAAATTAACCCTCAGATTTTCCTACTTTTATTGAGTTGGATGATTGCATACGACAACCCAAAGCATTCCTCACAAGTTCCCTACATGAATTGCATAATAGAGATACAAGCAAGAATCATTAAGTTCTATTAAAATCATAAGCATTGACGAGGCACTCGTTACTATGGAATACGCATGAAACTTATGCCAAGAATTTACTTAACGCGATTGTGACTAGCAACCTTCACTACTTGTGAATATAAGTTCATGACGATTAGGTGAAACTCCCTTATATTCTAGCATCAAATTCATGCATGCAAACTAAGTGTCGACCCTCAATCAACATACACAAATCAAATTTTATACGAACGGATAAGTAAATTGAATTCATAACTTATGAAACGCAATTAAAAGTAATCAAATCATATTGCAAGCATGGACATGTGTTTCGAATCCCCCCCTAGCCAAGGGGGGTTTAGTTCCTCATTATTACAAAACAAAGATAAACAAATTTAAACATTGAAAAACAAAGGAAAGAAAGCACCTAAACGTTCCAACGATCCATGTTGGATAGCAAGCGCGTCCAAGGACTTTTCTCCTTCTCTTTGCCGCAACAACAAGGTTGGAATGATGTTGAAGGGTTGGTTATTTGGAGGAATGGATGGGAAGGGGTTTAGATATGTAGGGAGAGGCAAGGGAAGGCTTGGAGAATGGTTAATTTCTGGATGATTTGAATGAGGTTGCTGCCATGGTATTTATAGGAAGAGGATGGACATGTTTAATGCAAAAATCTGGTGGAATGAAGTAGGTAAGGCATGGCAAGGTGGAGAATTGTTGGTGAGGGTAGGTTTTGAGTCATCCACTCACATGTCATGGTGAGTTAAGCATTGCATCATCCACTCACATGTCATGGTGATTTAAGCATTGCATCATCACTCAAATTTCTTGTGAAAGTGAATCAATGCCCACGGCATTGAAGAATTTCTTGGTTTTGAGTGAAGTTTTGGTCAATCCTTCTAGAAATTTATCCCTTCTTGCAACTTGTATTTGTTTCACCAGATTTTTAGCATGTTCATAGCCTCTTTTGTCTTCAAATTCGTCCATCCATCTAGCTTGGATCATAAGCAATCAATCTTGGGCCCAAAAACACTCCAAACTACTCCAAATTGGCTCAAAATGCACCCTTAGCCCATAAAACCTACAAACACACGAATTTAGCTTTAAACACTTTTATAAATACTAAATAATTACCAAAATGCAAGAAAACAAGCAAGCTAAGACGCATAAATATGCTCCTATCAAATTCCCCCACACTTAGCTTTTGCTAGTCCTCGAGCAAAACAAAGAAATAAAACAAAACAAAACCAACAAACATAACAGAAACCTTCCAACGTTTGCCTCAGGGATTTCCAATGCACATGACAAGTTAAAGATTATCATTCCCACAGATTTGAGTCAATTTAACACTTAAGCACATACTTAATCATAGTCACTACTTACTAGTTCACAATTAACCAATTAAAACAATGTTTTGAATGTAGTAACATGCCTTAGAGAATTCCCTCAATCCTTACAAGATATGCACTCTATTTTCACTCAGATTTTCTAACTACACACCCTATACTAGTTATATGTGAGAGAATGGATGTAGATATAAAAACGAATGCTCACATATATGTATCACAAAAAACGCAATTTCCGGAGTTAACAAGCATGTTTAGATATGATCTCATGAATGGAATGCTACTACTTAGATGCGAGAACCAGTGACACCATATGCTCATACCAAATTCAAACTCCACAAATTGAAACACATAACACTCAAGATAGAAGTTAAGGGTTGCAATGGGGCTTGGGGTATTGGTTAACATAGAAAGGATAGGGAAAACAAACGTTCTTCAAGCAATAGTAAGCAAAGCAATGAAATTGAGACTTAGAATTCACTTAGATTGCAGAAATTAACTTTAACACACAAGGGGGAGACTTAAACAACTCCTTAGGGCCGAATTCATTGTTTTGGACCCTCACTTCAACAAACAATACTTTGGAACTCTTTTTCTCAACTTTTCAACTCTTTTTTTCATACTTTTCATACTTTTTTTTTTCCTTTTTCCACGAATTTTTTTCTTTTCTTCATGAAAAATACTTCCCCCACACTTGTTTTCTGCTAACATAGATCAAAAGGAATTCAATTCGAATCATGCTTTACTATGCTTAAAGAACAAGGGTATGGATGGTCCTAAACTAGGCTAGGTGAGGAAAACATGGGTTAACAAATAATGAAGGCTAACAAGGCTCAACGGGGTTAAAAACCTACAAAACATAATGACATAGGGCACACGGCATTTGGCTAAGGTGGTGGTCACTACACAACTTCATCTTGAATATGTGTTATGCAAATCAATAACATGCTTTGAATGAAATGGGCATGAGTTCTAGAGTTTGGAACTAAATGATGAAACGCCTTCTAAGTAGCAACCAAGCAAAGAATAATGAGATCATGCAACGACTTTAGAAAACAAAGAATGCACAGATTTTGACTCTCCAAATAAACGTTTAGGCTCAAGTCTCACAAGGTTGTAGCGTTAGTTGAGTTTCTTCCTTCAAGCATGTTACAAAACTGATTTTTCCTTTATGATTGCATGTGAATTCATAAGTTATAACCTCAACCAAGCATAAACCAAAGAGTAAATCAAACTTTTATCCATATTTATAACTTTCTTTAACCGTCATGCAATTACAAACCGAATCCTCATTATTGTGTTGGAAGGTACCCTAAGACACAAACAAACACACAAAAACAACTCTTGTTGGGTTTTTAAAACAAATTTTTCAAATTTTTATGTGATTTTCGGATTTTTACTTCAAAACACACTAAAACACTCAAAAACAGTGAAAAACAACTTTTGAAATGTTAGGTGGTAAAATCCTACGAATTTTGCAACAAAAACACTTGTTTACCCCCCCACACTTAAACCAAACATTGTCCTCAATGTTTCAAGCATAAACTAACACAAATAACAACCAAACAACAAAACAGCAACTAAACAATCTAACATGGCATGAATGAAATAAGTGCAGCAAAGAGAAGGGGTTAGGAACGCAAATCTGGTTGTTGGAGCGCTCACTAGGTCTTCCTTTGTTGCATGCATGGGTTGCCTCCCAAGTAGCGCTTGCTTTAACGTCGTACAGCCGGACGATACCTCCAATCAAGCTTGAATAGGGCCCACGGCATGGAGGTGATCTTTAAATGGAACGTGATACTTGAAATGATCCGGTAATGCTTTAAATTCTAAAATGGGTGCCTGGATCATTGAACTCAACAACTTGTTAGTATAAAACAAACTTGAAATTTGAGGAGGTGGCTTACCTGTGTGTTGCGACAAAAACACAAGTACATCTTCCACGACATGCTCCACAAAACTTCCATGCATTGGATCTATGAATGGAGGGGGATAGTGATCCTTCCTAATTATGGCATTGAGCTTCCTAGAGTCCGTGTAAATTCTCCCACCAATTTGGATTTGATTCGGCACCTGCGCCAAAGAGGGTAACAACCTATTAATTGAAATGGGAATTGAAATTGGAAGAGGTGGCTCACCAATGTGCTGCAATGAGGATTTGAAAGTAGCAGCATTTTCAACAATTTCACTAGGTTTGCTCTCGGCTAGATTGGGCATTAGGGCAGTGATTTGTCCCGTGTCATCAAATTCAACTTCTTTGGCATTGGTTGTTTCAACTACATCCTCTTTGATGAATTCTTGATACTCCTCAACCACTTTTTCCTCGTGAATTGTTGGAAAGGTGTCCAAGATGTCTTTCTTCCCCTCATCTTTCATGGATTGCATGAACCTGCCAGGGAAAGGTGCATTTGGGGGAACAAAGTTAGAAATAATTAAATTTGGAACAACCTTACTTGAATGGGGTGGTGTAGGAATATTGGGAGGTTGCGGCAAGGGTTGTTCTTCCCTTGCCGTGCCTTGTGCATCCTCCTCCTCTTCGAACAGTAGCAATTCATCCATGGGCTCATCTTCAACCATTTGTTCTTGAATTTGTTCAATGCATTCTGCATTCTGCCTAAATTGATTGTTCCACTCAGCCAACTCTTTTGCTTGATAGAAATCCTCAATTGGTTGCCAAAATGCGTCTTGTTGAAATGGTTGAGCTTCCCTGCCCTGCTCCAAAGAATTCAGTTGTTGAATAACTTCCTTATAATAATTTGATATACCTGAATTTGGATGTGAAGATTGAGGGGGAGGCTGTGGTGGTGCATATGAATCCTCATATGGTTGCCAATATGTTTCTTGGTGAGTCTCCTTAGCTTGATTTTGTGAACCCTGCACCAAAGAGTTTAATTCATTAAGAATTTGATTATAATCTATTGACGAACCTGAGTTTGATTGAGCATATTGCATATAAGGTTGTGGCGGCTGCATTGGTCTTGAATAGAACTCCTCATATGGTTGCCAATATGCTTCGTGTTGAACTTGTTGAGCTTCCCACCACATAGAGTTTGAATGATCACACCAATCGCTTTGTGGATATTGATTGGCTTGGTATCCTTGCCTATAAGACGCACTAAATGTGGGGACATTTTGCATTGTGGTCCTTTCAGCAAACTGCGACAATTGAGAAGTAAGATTTGCCAATTGAGCTTGAATGCTAGCAAAATCCATGTCTTACTTCTCAAGCACCTAAAATCAAAGAAAAAGAACTAAAGCAAATATCAAAAGTAACATCAACCAAAGAAAATAAAACTAAGTTAGAAACTAAAACAAAAACAAACTAAACAAAAATAAAAGAACCAAGGGATTAGCAAAGTTGCTAATCCCCGGCAACGGCGCCAAAATTTGATGTGAGAATTACTTGACACACAAATTAAACCCTCTTGTGACAATTGTAGTATAGATGTAAGTAGGGTATCGTTCTAAACCGGGGATTAGGAGGGCTTGCTAAAACCTCTCAAAACTAATTTAAAAACATAAAAACAAAGTTAAAAAAAAATGTAAACAAAAGACTTTTAAGACAAGAAAGTAAAAGGGGGGATTTGGTTCTTGTGAAGTGAAAGTAAAACAAATAACTAAAACTTAAAAACTATGGATGATGGGCTTTAGCTAGAGGGTTCTTCTCCACACATGTCTTGCTTGCATACAAAACGATTTCCAATTGTATTTCAATAACTTATTAATTCTCAATACCCCAAGTTAATTAGGTACGCTTAAATTAACCCTCAGATTTTCCTACTTTTATTGAGTTGGATGATTGCATACGACAACCCAAAGCATTCCTCACAAGTTCCCTACATGAATTGCATAATAGAGATACAAGCAAGAATCATTAAGTTCTATTAAAATCATAAGCATTGACGAGGCACTCGTTACTATGGAATACGCATGAAACTTATGCCAAGAATTTACTTAACGCGATTGTGACTAGCAACCTTCACTACTTGTGAATATAAGTTCATGACGATTAGGTGAAACTCCCTTATATTCTAGCATCAAATTCATGCATGCAAACTAAGTGTCGACCCTCAATCAACATACACAAATCAAATTTTATACGAACGGATAAGTAAATTGAATTCATAACTTATGAAACGCAATTAAAAGTAATCAAATCATATTGCAAGCATGGACATGTGTTTCGAATCCCCCCCTAGCCAAGGGGGGTTTAGTTCCTCATTATTACAAAACAAAGATAAACAAATTTAAACATTGAAAAACAAAGGAAAGAAAGCACCTAAACGTTCCAACGATCCATGTTGGATAGCAAGCGCGTCCAAGGACTTTTCTCCTTCTCTTTGCCGCAACAACAAGGTTGGAATGATGTTGAAGGGTTGGTTATTTGGAGGAATGGATGGGAAGGGGTTTAGATATGTAGGGAGAGGCAAGGGAAGGCTTGGAGAATGGTTAATTTCTGGATGATTTGAATGAGGTTGCTGCCATGGTATTTATAGGAAGAGGATGGACATGTTTAATGCAAAAATCTGGTGGAATGAAGTAGGTAAGGCATGGCAAGGTGGAGAATTGTTGGTGAGGGTAGGTTTTGAGTCATCCACTCACATGTCATGGTGAGTTAAGCATTGCATCATCCACTCACATGTCATAGTGATTTAAGCATTGCATCATCACTCAAATTTCTTGTGAAAGTGAATCAATGCCCACGGCATTGAAGAATTTCTTGGTTTTGAGTGAAGTTTTGGTCAATCCTTCTATAAATTTATCCCTTCTTGCAACTTGTATTTGTTTCACCAGATTTTTAGCATGTTCATAGCCTCTTTTGTCTTCAAATTCGTCCATCCATCTAGCTTGGATCATAAGCAATCCATCTTGGGCCCAAAAACACTCCAAACTACTCCAAATTGGCTCAAAATGCACCCTTAGCCCATAAAACCTACAAACACACGAATTTAGCTTTAAACACTTTTATAAATACTAAATAATTACCAAAATGCAAGAAAACAAGCAAGCTAAGACGCATAAATATGCTCCTATCAAGTATAAATAAAGATATTTATCCATTAGGGTTTTAGAGAAGGAGAGAGGGAAACGCACGCACTACTTTGAAGGATTTGTACTCTTCTTTCAAGGTGTTTTCTTTCCATGTTCTTAATAATATTTTGTTTTATGATTGTACGTAACTAATTTCTTTTTCTAGGGCGAAGCCTTGACCTTTAGCAAGAATATGTAGTTTCTTTTCAATTTACTTATGATATTATGCTTGCATGTTTTGAATTATTAATCACTGTTTTAAACTATCTAAGTGTCTTAGTGATTCACGCCCATTAAGATACTTAGAAAAGTAATTTGATGCAATTTTGGTCAGAAAGTTCCCTGAAATTGGCGTTGGCTTCTTGTGATTAATAATTGTAATTTCACTTAGGATGAACACCACGTCTTAAGGGTTGCATGGTTTTTCAAAGGGTTGTCATAAAACTTAACGAGTCTTTCATTTTCATATTTGATCCAAACATTTGGACGGGTTGCGTGTTACATATACATTCTATGTTGGACGTTCCAAGTAGGACATATATTAGGAAAGTCTAACCTTCGAAATATGCATGGGTAATTCATAAGTAATTGGAAGAACTACGTAGGATTGTTAAGGTAACGGCGGAACCCTAGTGTTTCCTTAAATTGATTTTCTTTAAATTGGTTTCTAGTTGATTTATTTAATTTTTTTTAATTTAAATTTGTTTCAAATAGTTAATTAAGAGTTGGCTTTAAACATGAATTATTCATTCAATCCCTGTGGAAAACGACCTTACTTTAGCTGCTATACTACGACAACCTTGTACTCTTGCAAGTATTTTGAAGTGCTTTTATCCCTATTTTTGGAGGTCGTCAAAATTCTATCAAGAAATTGGCACCGTTTGTGACGACCCGTCCCTACTTTTCATTGTAATCTCTTTTCTGTTGGTGTGAGTTGACGATTTTACCCTTTTTGGATAAAAGTGGAACCTGACGTGGACATGGCTTTCAGCTTTGAGTTTCATTTTCCTGTTTTCATACTAAATTAGAAGTCGTCGCTACAAACGCGTGAGTGCGTGTTAGACTCGAATCAGATCTATAACAAAAAAGTTACGCTCCATTAAAGAACGTTAATTACGGGTATTTTTATACACGCGCGTGCAAATTATCAGTGTTTGAAACACTGTAGGGAAGCAGATTTTGTACATTAAAAGTTGTACAAAATCCACCCATACCTTCCCTAATTGGTGGATCCGGTCCCCCTTTCTTTGCACACACCACCAATCAACTTTCCCCAAAATCCTCTCCACCAATCAAGCCTTTTCCTTCCTTTTTCATCCACCCAATCAGCTATCACACTCAAACCTGTCGCCCAATTAAAACTCATCGAAGCTCTCACTCTCTTCTCTCTCTCTCCCCGAATTCTTCATCTCTCTGCAACTCCCTCAAACGATCCTCACAACACTCAAACGTGGCTTGAAAACCACACCATCGAACTCGTCTCACCACCATGAACACAACCGTGCCCTTGGATCGTAGTTTGATCAAGTTTTGGACATCAAACTCGGAAGTTCCGACTCGACTCAGTTTTTCCTCGACGAGTTGCGAACGAGTTATGAGTTTTTGGCCTCCACTCAACTCCCCGAGGTCTTTAGTGAAAGTTTGGGGAAGCTTTGACGTGAAACAACCTAGTTTCAAGATGTTGAGTTTCAGGCCTTTTCCCATTCATTTTTGGACTTCCAAAAGGTATAAACTAGTTCTACACTTCATAAGCTTCATTTCCATATATATTTTGTGAAAAATGGTTGAGAAATGAAGAAGATATGAAGGTTTGAAATTTTAGCCAAAAACCGGTGAAAATTTCCAGATTTCGGCGAGTTCAGACGGCGGCGGACGACGGCGACCGGCGAGGACCACCTGAGAAGACAACGGAATATTTCGTCGAAGTGGACAGAATATTATAGCGTCATCAGGTAACATCATTAATCTCTGTTAGTTATTTAACAAAATATTCCGTCAAACTGACAGAATATTCCTGACGGACGTCAGGACCTTGCCTGAGCGTGGTGGCGCGTATGGTCGTGCCTTAGCCGGCACGTTCAGCCTTTGATTGACTTCTGTCAATTTATGTAGGTCCGTGACGTTGAGTAGATCAATTTCGTATATTCAAACCCTATGTTTGAGCAATCTATGGAGGTTTTATTTAAGTTTCAGTTTATGTGTTATTAAACTAAGTTGATTAGTAGTTTCATATATAGGGGAAACGTATCTCGAGGGTGTACGGGGTCAAGCAAGGCTCAGAGGCTTCATTTTGACTGCATAACTGTGAGTGGGTCATTTCTTTTTATAGTATATGCGTACTTGCTAGTTGCCAGTTATACTTTGAGAAAGAATTTACTACGTATGCCTAGCTTAGGCTAAAGTTACATGAAGTAGCGAAATGACGGAATTTAGGAAATTATTTTGAACCCTATAGGTTCACAGGTATGCGTGAGATACCATGATTATATTTTACAGCTATGATTAATTAATGTTACAAGAACTGTTGTGCTGTTGTGAAATGCTAAATTAATCCTACGGAATGTGCAGGTAAGTTACTTTGTTGACTAGAATTATTGAATTGTTATGGAATGATTATATTTATGTTATCTGCTCATGATTGATGCACCCTGGTGTTAGTACTCGCTCCAGGGCTAGGGCCAGTCCTTCACATGTATGTTCACATTTGCACCGTGCGCTCGCCTTGGATCCAAGTAGGTGCCAGTCCTGTCGTACATATTGCACTAGGCAATTCTGACTCATATGTGACCACGCTTCGGCGCCAGCCTTCACCTGATCGTAGTACTAAAGCACATTGATTACACCAAGTCCTGTTCATTTCAGAAATTATCTGTATGAACTCGTGTGTCAGCATAGGTTGATGAGCATTCGTTATGATGTGTTTACTATTTCGAGATTATGTGATTGCGGTCACCTTGTGCTTACCTTGATAGCTATACTTTATTGAT
This sequence comes from Malus fusca, assembly GCA_035220775.1. Lineage (NCBI taxonomy): Eukaryota > Viridiplantae > Streptophyta > Magnoliopsida > Rosales > Rosaceae > Malus > Malus fusca. The sequence goes on from CM069059.1 coordinate 4,202,062, forward strand.
TTTCTTGAGACTTTGCAGACTACGGTAATTATTTTCTTATTATACGTAGTACGTATATTTTGGAAACTATACTTGATTTTACGACGAGGGGTTATAATGTTTTTGAAAAGGTTTTTATAAAACATTATTTTCTAACCCACTCAACTTTGTTTTTCGCCCCTCTAGGTTTAGTAGTTGTACGTGTAAACGAGGATTCTGGAAAATCTCAGGAGATGGTTATCTTCAGTGGTATAACCCTGCTCACCTCCATCCTATTTACTATACTGTCTTATGCTCTGGCATCACGTGTGAAATGGGTTCAATCCTGCTCACCCGCGCACTCTTTTGATTAGGCACTTTTAGGTTTAAATTTATTCACATCCTTTTTCCACTACACTACACTACACTTTATGGGTTCGTTACCCTCGTTGAGAGCGAAAAACATGTTAACTTTCCCTAAGTTTTGTTGGAGATATGCCCTGAAAGTCAATCTTTGGAAGAAACCTGTCAGGACAATGTCTGTATGTATAGATGACTCTAATACAGCAAAAGGCAAAGTCACTCATTCAGACTATCTCAATAAAGGATATACATCCTAAATAGTGAATCCATGGACAATGGATCGATGGCAGAAGTAATTTAATGATGTTAGACTGCAGAGACCTTCTTCACATAACCGTAATGTCCAAAAGGTTCCTGGTCATAGGATTGTCAGAGGGATACTGACAATACATAGACCAGTATATACTATGTCCCCTTCAAATGGAAGGATGGAAAGTCTCATGTCATTCGTGTAGTGACACTAAGACATGTATGTAGGTGCTCATTAAGGGAATGAGTTCCCTGAACACAATCAAACGAGAGTACTTGCATGGAGGTCTACTCACATGTCAAGCAGGTAACTCTACTGGTTGGAATAATGTAAGTAATTCTTTGACATGAGACATCATAGTTGTCTTGGGGATACGTTGCTGATCATTTGATAATGAGACGTGACCACATCTCATCTTGGATGTGTTCTATGCATTGTTGGGGTCAGTGATTTATTCTCAGAGGCATGTGAATGATCAACAAGGGATCTCTAATCCTCGTTATGAGAGGAAGAATACTCTTAGGTATGATTCGGGAATCTTCGGCCGAAGTATCGAGCGTGATGATGGAAGGTGTTCCTATACGACTCTATAGAATCATATAACATGGTATAATCACATTGACATTAAGTATCCATACCCTAGTAATGTGATTGTGAGTATTGTATTAGAGAAGGATCGAATTGCATTGTAATTTGATCGGATCATATTTATACATATTTTACATCAAATTCTCTCGTCTTTTCTTAGTTAGTTTCTTATATTTTTGAGTTATTTACTTTGTTTTTGTGTTTTATCGAATTTATCTAGCTAAGAAAATAAAAATAGCATAAGTGTGATTTTATGTAATAAATTCGTGTTAAAACTGTTTAGCTTTTAAATTAAATAAAATATATAATATATATATATATAATAATAATAATAATGATTCATGATGATGTTTGAAACATCATCATGGTTTCTTTTATAAAGGAAAGAATAAAAAATAAAAAGAAGGGGAATACAAGGAATTTAAAGGATGATGGGAGTTGTTGCTGCCTTGTTGGCAGCATGAATAAACGTAAAAAAAGCTCGGCATTTAGGTGGGGAGCCTTGAGGGGATTAAAATAAAGAAAAGGGAAGAGAGCATCCTTGGGTGTTCACGTGAAACAGAAAACAAATGGAGGAAAGGATCAAATAAAATAATAAAAAGGAGCTGTTAGTGGACAGCTTGCAAAAGATAAGTAATAAAAAAATATAAGGAAGTTGGCAGGCATTTGAGGGAGAGAGGAAATAGAGAAGTCCTCGGGAGCTAGGGTTGGTGGAAAAGAATAAGTGGCGAATGGGCTGGCAGGAGCAGGAGGGGTATCATTGCCCAGATTATCACTTATCCCATAAAAAACAATCATTTGCTAATTCCAATCGGCTGGGCACTCTTGTTCAAATACTCCAGGTCATAAGAAGGGGGGGATAAGGAAAGAAGGAGGAGAGCTGCCTTGGGGCATGCTGCCTTAGGCAGCTAGAGAGACAGACGAGAACAGCACAGCTTGCAGGAGGACGACACGCGTAAGAGGAAGGCAGGAGATAGGAGACAGCAGGAACACGCTGCCAAAGGCAGCTGGAAGAAAAGGAGCGAGAGACAGGTTGACTGGAGCGAGGTCAACTGGCGGAAGGAGAAAAGGCAGTGCTGCCTTGGGCTGGGAGAACGCTGCCTCGTCAGCGTGGAGGTGGAGGATGCGCAGAGAAGAAACCACAGCGTCAGATGCATTTGCGGAAAGGGAAGGCTGTTTTGAGCAGCACGGGGACAGAGGAAGAAATTCCTCTCTCGGTTAATTCGTTCCAAACTTATGTTTTATTTTATGGTTTAATTTATGAATAATGTATAATTAATTTCTGTTTAGTTAGAGGTGAATTTGAAACCATGGATAAATGTTTATTATGATTTGATTTACTCCAGTTATGAATTTATAAATGTTGGATGTGGTTTACTTTTCTGTGTTGATTAATAACTTGTTTATGTATGTGGGTTAAGGGTCGACACTTAATTTGCATCCGATCAAATACCCCCACACTTAACTTTTGCTAGTCCTCGAGCAAAACAAACGAAAACAGAAAAAGTAATAACATGAAAAACATTAGTTTCTCCTATGTGACCCTCATAGAACTTCATTCGAGAACACAATCATCACGAACCATAGCTAACACCAACAAGCAATTCAAGTTCATTTTCCTAACTCAAATATTAGCAGTAATCTTTGAAACATCCTTGAAGTGTAGTGTGTGAGATAGCCATGCTAATGCAATTTCAAATTTTTATTTTTTTTAAAACACCATATGCAAACTAGCGACCTTCTCACGGGATATTCACTCAATCACACATGTGTTTAGTTTTAGTGTGTTTCTCTCAAAGAAACAAATGTGAAAGTTCTACCATAAGCTTGCATAAAGATCATTTCTCCACAATCATAATTACAAAACTTAAATCAAGAGGACTTTTATTGGACGTAATGAGGTTTAGGGCGAGGGTTATTGAAATGAAAGAATAGGAAAACACAAATTTCAAGCTACATTGCAAGCAATTCTTTTATTTAGATTTATAAGAAACTCAAACTTCCCAGCTATTCTTCTAATCACCTCCAACCACAACCTTAAACTGAAACTTTAAACATTTTTTTTTTATTTTCTTCTTAAACAAACCTTCTTTTCTTTTCTTTTCATTTTTTTTTTTTTTTTTTTTTTATACTTCAGAAATAAATATGAAAAACCCCCACACTTATTCTTTTGCCAAACACCCTCCGAGTACTTCACAAACACTTCTCATAAGACAATTTCACATTACTCATTAGCTTGCTTGGAAAGGGTAAGGAAAAAATATTTATTTCAGGCATAAGGGTAGACATATCTGGTTATAAGAAATAAAAGGCTCACAAATACGGCTCAAATTGGCAATCTAATGATATCATTTTTCTTTGGGAAACAAGGTTATTTGGGCCATGGTGGTAAACCTAATGCCTCTATCATTTTCAAGTTCATGCAATCAATGACAAAAATTTCGAAAGATCGTTATGCAAGTTCTAGAGAAGTATCTCACATAAGTTCATCACACATGAAAGAATAGGAGTGTATGAAAAATGCACACACTTTCAATAGGCTCAAAAACTCACATAGGATGTATATGGTCACTAAATTCACATATGGAGCTTTAAATCATGTTTTAGTTTCACATCAACAAGGCTATGTGCGTTTAGTTTTTCAAAGATGATCAAAAATGTACAAAACTAACACGAGAATTAGGAATTTCACACAACACATGTTAACTAAGTTCTTGATGATCATGGTTCAAATTTTATTCAATTATATCATTGGGTCGGGAAACTAACAAAAATCTAATTCAAAACAATAAGGAAAACAAGGAAATATTTTTTATTTTTTTAAATTTTCCGTTTTTTTTTTTTTTTTTTTTAAATAAAACAAAACTAATTTAGAAAACAAAGCAATAACATGGAGACAAATGAAACCAGTTCAAAGTCGAAGGTACAAAAAAATTTCAATTTGGTCATTTTTATACTCTATACCCCCACACTTAAACTAGACATTGTCCCCAATGTCAGAAAATATAATAAAATGCAAATAAAAATAAAGTAGATAAATATAACGAAATAAAATAAAGCAATAGGACTGAAAGCTTCCCTAATTTGCAGAAAAAATCAAGCGATGACCCCCAGGCTAAAATTCTGCAATCAACCTCAAGGGTGGAAATAACAAAAAGTTCCTGCAAAGAAAAGAAATAAATCAGTTAAGCACGCAAGAAAATGTAAAAAAAAAATAAAAAATGCAAACGAAAAATTAAAAATGAAAAAGACAATGAATAAAACTAAAAAGTGATCATTGGTCCTGTTTGGTGACTTTCCACAGCTTGAACTTGAACTGGCCTCGGAACTTCTTAGCAAGGAAAATGAGACTTGATTGGTGGTGTTGTTGAAGCTTCTCGAGCTCTTGGTTTCAACTCGGACTCCTTCTGCCGGGTTGATTGAGTCTGCAGGCTACATTCTTCTCTTTTTGTTCTTCTGCATGGCAGGTAGGCACGAGGTAGAGGTGGTGGTCTGCTTCTTTGTTCAATCTGTCCAAGTGCCGACCGATTGCTCTCTTTCACCTTAGTCTCGCAGGCAAGAGCAAGGGTTAAGGAAAAGCATGCCATGAGATATCTTTGCCTCTGACTCTGATGATATGGGATACTTTTGCTTTTGAAGAAGTATCGTTCCACAGGTGTATGCGTGAACTGGGCTGGGGAACTTCTTAGCAAGGAAAATGAGACTTGATCTTGAAGATGAAGCAGCACCTTGTCTCCACATGCTTCAAGTATCATTTTCACTTGCCATGTCTGTTCTCCAGGCAGATGTGGCGACTTCTTCGGAAGTACATCAGCGGTTGAAGAAGAGCACTCGAGAGCAATGCTAGGTAAGCAATCAGGAAGGATTTCCAGGCAGTCGGTTCTTAGATGAGAAGATTGACACCGAGTGCTGGCTGATTGCCCGCTTTCTCCTTATCACAAGGACAAGGAAAAGGACAGGGAGAAAGCGTGATATGAGATACTCTTGCTTTCAACCTTCATGATATGAAATACTCTAGCTCTAGATGACTTATTTGCAAAGGTATCCCAGGGAATGAGAAACACCGAGAAACTCGAGAGGGTTTGTTGGAAAGGCATTTTCGGAGATGAAAAATTTCGGAGATGAAGAAGTGTTGAGAGTGTGCCTTCGCTGTGGAAGGCGAAGGTAGACGTTTATAGGACTTTTCTTCACAACCGAAACTGTTCCTTTACCCCTGTCGGCAGCCGGTGGATGGATGAACAGTACAGGTTACGCGCTTTCTGACAAAGCAGCCCGTAATTTGCGCAAAGCTGACAGCGCGTGACGAGTGACGACAAATCAGGGATTGCATGTGACACGTCTGGACAAATCAGGGAGCGGCTCGCCTCGTGATTCCTGACTGCTCCGGCTTTTGAGAAAGGCGCCCGACTTTTGAGAACGGCGACGCCGCTTTTGAGAAAAGAATCCGGCTTTTGAGAAAGGAGCCCGGCTCTTCGATTTGCGAGAGGGCGCCTCTTCGACTGCTGAGTGATGCCTCAACGATTTCTTCTTCTTACTTCCATTGCATATGTATATAAATTTAGAATTGTATATGCATGCTAGTCACTAGAAATCCCACATAAATCTCATTGTTTCCCTTCAAGTTTTGGGTACTTTAGACGACTTATCGTCATTTTAGAAAATCGTTTTGGAAATCGCCCCAAGAATTTAAATGACGAATCTTCCTATCAAGGAAAGTTCCATGTTGGGGAACAAGTTGCTAGCCCCGCAGCCGTGCTAATGCATCAAGAGTTGAGTTTCACCAAGGATTTACCGATCAATCCTATCACTTTTGCCCACCGTTTTTACCAACCCTTCGTGATAGGAAACCATAAATGGTTTTGTTTCTTTGGTAGACCCTATTGGTATACTAACTCTTGGAATTCCTACGAAGTTTACTTCGTCAAGATCCTAGAAATGTCTTGAACGAAAACCTGGTGCTAAAGTGGTAGAACTCGACGGAAGGTCATTTGAGGGACAATCACTTTTGGTCCCCTATGGCACTAATATCTTCAAACATACTAGTGACCATTTTGGATCTTCAGGAGGAAGATTGACTTCCGTTTTCCAAAGTAGATTGTTAGCAAGTTCTTTTTCCATCCTTGGGACTTTCCAACCAACACTAATTCCCATATTTCATTTTCATGTTGTACTCATCTTTTGAGTGAATATAGGCTTACGGGTATGAGTCATCATATCCTGGGAGTAACAGAACTCCCAAAAGCAGTAATCAAATCATTTTAAAATCAAGAAACTACTTCACTTGAGCAGTTCCTCTCCAATCACCCAAGCTTACTACCGAATAGGCTCTAACCCTTATCAACCTATGGTGACGCTACTAATTGACGATGTTGTCCGATATCCAGAGACTGTTGACCAGCATTCAGTGGTATGATTTCTGATACCGGACACAAGTACTAGTATCTGGGAGTTATACCTTTCTGCCAAAAATGTCGGTTCACAGTTTTAGGGTAACGAACAATATTAAAATATCTTAAGCGCATTAATTAGGGGTGCTACTAATAGACTGATTTACCGTGGCTACTTGAGCCGAAGAAACCAGAATCGTGGAAGCTTAGGAGTAAACTTTACATTAGAACAGTAAGCTCATGGTTGTGTTAACCACACCACCCATTTAGGTAACCAGAACCTTTTCGACCAGTCACTTTTTTGATTACTTTCACAAGCAGACAGTGGAGTCGAAGCTTGAACAATTTTCCCGCTGTAAGAGTGGAACGAGTTTTGGAGAAGCTCACGAAGACCTTGTAGCGCGAGGCGTAGAGAAAAGAAGCAGTACCGTACAATTCGAGGACGTGTACCTTTGGTGTCATATCTCCAATTCCTTACGAAGCCATCACCAATTAGTGAGGTGAGGTACACCTCGATTCATTTTATGTACTACACCAGTTCTTCCTTGCGTCTTTTCGAACTACAATTGCGTCCTTAAGAGAAGACGGTACGTAACTTTTATGGAGAAACGTGTTCAAAATCTTCACCAACCCCATAATTTCTTGAGTACACTTTCGCTAAGAAAGAGCTAAATTTTTTACAGAGACGAATGGAAGAACTAAACCAATGTCTACGTTTGCACTATTGTGTATTATCCCGGTTGTGCAAACGTGTTTACTGCTATAGCAACAAAAGACGTATCTACCCTTGAATGTCTTTAGCTTGTCTTATCCCATTCTAGCAGGGATTCACAAGCTATGATTTGACGATACTCGCAAATAATCAAGAATTGTTCGAGTAGTTATAATCACTTCCTATGTCTGAGTAGAGATAGGAAAATATCGCCATACGCTCCTAGTACGAGTTTACTGTGATTTTGGTGATGTATGGTGATTATCAATTGACTTAACGCTTTCTGTTGGTCCAAAAGGATAACATTTTATACCTCTTGGTAAAATTGCCCCGTCTTGAAATCTATTGGGTATTCTGACGTTTCGATCAATACCTACTTTGACGGTAATTCCATTTTTACCCCTCTGTACTGAAAGGCATTCCAGTCAACCTTAGGTACGTGTCCACCCTATTGCACTTCATATTACCTTGAAAAGGATAAACAATCTAAGAGAACCATTGACAGTGAAACTGCAGTCGTGACCATTAATTTCTCAATCACCCAACAAATACTCGGTGGAACGGATCTTTACCGTGGTGATTGAATATTTCGAAAACTACTATTGTAGTTTGATGTTATGCATCCAATCCAGTTATCTCATACTCTAGATTTGATGGACTTGATTTGATCCTCAAATTCTCGAGTATTCTTCTAGCCTTTTCGACTTAGTTACTTTCTCACTAAGTTCGAGAGAACTTCACTATGAATTTATTTGCTAAGGCGTTGTGGACTACGCTGGCTCAACTACATGTTAGGTGTGCCACTATTGTATCTCATCGTGATGCGAATTTTACCACCAAGTATTGGGGAAGTCTTCTTGAAGGCCACGTGTAGTAAATTTTGTCACCGACTATATTTCACCCTCAGACTAATGACTAGTCCGAACGATTTATCTGGACCTTCATTGTGCGTTACGTTTATCTGCTCTTTGGTGGTAGCATTATCGTATTAGACACTTATTCTTGTTAGAACTGCTTGTAACTACGGTTACTATTTTTGGTCTTGTTTGTACAACCACTTTGACTTGATTTCTTTGTCACGTACATATATTTTATTCTTCCAATCTTTGAATTTTGTGTAACAAATGGTTTTAAATTTCGGGGACAAAATTTTCTTAAAGGGGGTAGATTGTGATGACCTGTCCGTACTTTTCACTGTAATCTTTTTTTCGTTGGTGTGCGTTGATGATTTTACCTTTTTTGAACAAAAGTGGAATCTGACGTGGACTAGGTTTTCGACTTTCATTTTCACTTTCCTGGTTTTGCAGTAATTTAGTACTCGTCGCTATGAACGCGTTAGCGCGTGTTAGACTTGAATCAGATCTGTAACGAAAAGTTACGCTTCGTTAAAGTACCTTAGTTACAGGTATTTTTATACACGCGCGTACAAATTATCAGTATTTGAAAAACTGTAGGGAAGCAGATTTTGTACATTAAAAATTGCACAAAATCCACCCATCCCTTCCCTAATTGGTGGATCCGGTCACCCTTTCTTCACACAAACCACCAATCAACTTTCCCCAAAATCCTCTCCACCAATCAAGCCCTTTCCTTCCTTTTTTATCCACCCAATCAGTTATCACCCTCAAACCTGTCACCCAATTAGAACTCATCGAAGCTCTCTCTCTCTTCTCCCTCTCGCCCCGAACTCTTCTTCTCTCTGCAACTCCCTCAAACAATCCTCACAACACTCAAACATGGCTTGAAAACCACACCATCGAACTCGTCTCACCATCACGAACACAACCGTGCCCTTGGATAATTGTTTGACCGAGTTTTGGATGTTGAACTCGGAAGGTTCGACTCGGCTTAGTTTTTCCCCGACGAGTTGCGAACGAGTTATGAGTTTTTAGGAAGCCTAACGGCATTAGAAGTAATTATTTATAGTACAAAGCATTAGAAGTACAAAGAGATGCCAAATACAAAGTTTGAGCATGTTCCCAAGGGATTGGGCAAGTTGCTTTAGTCTTGTGGCAATTTCTGGTGGTCTGGGATGACTTTGAAGATTGAAATGAAAATACAAAGGAAATCGATAATGTCGAAAGAGCAGCAGAGCTAAAAACAAGGAAAGTAAAGGGTGCTTGCCTAAAAGTAAATGTTTACAAGGAAATTGAAGTTGATTCAAGGCATTGTTTATTTGATTGATTGGTTGAGTGTCCCTAATCCTTTTGCCTATGCTCCTTTATATAGAGAACTAAGAGAACCCCTTGGCTGAAGACATTGAACCTGTGCAGAGAAGCTCCAACTTGCAATGAATTAATATTAAAAGAAGCAAGTTGGATTTCCACCCCATTTCTATTAATCCCACTTGTAATGAATTAATATTAAAAGAAGCAAGTTGGATTTCCATCACATGTCTATTAATCCATTAATATTTAAAAAAAGCAAGTTGGCTTCTTTCACCACATATTCATCTTCCAAATTTGCCAACATCCTTACTTGCAATAAACTCACTGCTTCAAACCATGTGGAGAAACATTCCCACATGCAACTTTTAGTATATTTGCACACCAATCGCCCAAAATGTCATATTTTGACTTTAAACCCAAATAAGTAAAATTGTGCGTATTTTAGGTGCAAACAAAAAGCTTCGTGTTTTTTTCAGTTTTTTTTTTTTTTTGTTCTCTATACCCTTTTTATTATAGGCACCAGACGATTTCTTTTTGTTATAGGCTCCAGACAATTTCATTCGAACTACTAGGTTCCAAAGTTCAAATCTTTGAGTGACTTTGGGTAAATCTCAATCCAAATATACCCTTTCAATTTTTAGGTTTATTTTTTTATCTATTGATTCCGATTTGATTTTTTGTTTTTTTTGGGTTCTTCGGCACTGTTATTTTCTTTAGGTATGTTTTGCATTCTTTGAATAATGTTAACTCCCTCATATATCTTTTCATGTTTGTTTTTATGGGACTGTGACTGAACTATCTCTGCATCATGAATTGGTGTTTTTTAAAATAGAAAATGTAATATTACTAAACAACTGATTATATGATGATTCAATACACCAATTGCAACTTTGCATGTGTTTAATTGTCCCTTCGTCTACAGATGGCAGAATGTCAGCAAGGCGCTCTACTGGATCCACAAGGGTGACGCGATGACCTTGAATTTCCAGTAGAGATAATGTGACAACCCATCCCAAATTATTATATATATTTTTTCTCCCCGAGTGTGTAAAATGACGAGTATGCCCTTGTTGGCTTAGTGACGTGAATGTACATATGCAGTTCTAAATTATTATTTGTGTTGTCGTAATTAAATCGTACCCGACGGCACGGGTGCAATGACGCAAGTTAGACTTGAATGGGAAGCGTAACGAAAAAGTTATGAATAATATATAGTGCGTAACGGGCCAAAATAAAGAACCAATCATATTAATTCCTATTTCCTTCGCCTCCATTAACTATTTGGGCTTTTATTTCATTTGGACCAATTAAAATATATCTCTCTCTTCTGCCAAATCCGAACATACACACCCACACTCTCCCTTCTCTCTCTCTCCTTCTAGACACTTCCTCTTTCTTCTTCTTCTTGCACCCGAGACACCCCCATCTCACTTACACCTCGAATCAACATGGATCGAATTGGAAATCACCACCATCACTATCCTTTCGACTTCACGAACCCAGTGGTACCCTTAGTTTCTGAGTTGGTTAGCTGTAACCCACTAATTCTCGAGATCTGACGAGGAGCAAAGTTTCTCCGACATGATCTCGATAAAATTAAGAGGTTTTAGGACTTGGAAAGTTTCCCATTCAACTTCCCTAGCACTCTAGAGTAGGTTTGAGGTTGCGTTGACGTCGGATCACACTGTTTCGAGGAACTTCAGTTTTGGCCGGAGCTGTCGAGGGATTTTCCAACCATTTTTCGTTGGATTTTGGACTTCTAATAGGTACAAACGTGTTCTACTCTTTAAGACCTTCAAATCCATATAAATTTCATGGATTTTGGTTAAGAAATGAAGTAGATATAAGCATTTGAAAATTTTCCAGAAACCGGCGAGTGCAAACGGCGGCGGACGGTGGAGACCGGAGAAGAAGAAGGTATATTCCGTTAACTGTAATGGAATATTCTAACGGCGTTAGGTAACACCTTTACCATTTAATGAAATATTCCGCCTATTTTGACGGAATATTCCTAGCACCGTTAGGGTTTCCGTCCCGTGTGCCAGGCACGTACCTGCGCGTGGCTGGCGCGTGAGGGCACGTCTGACATCCAAAACAATTTCTAAAAATATGGGTGTGTTCGTGTTGTCGAGTAGATCACGATGGTATATTTAAACACCCTATTTAAGCAATGTATGAGAAATTAATCCTAGGTTTTGTTTATGTGATATTGAATTAATGTTAAATTAGTTATTTCGCATATAGGTGTGACGTACACCGAGGACGAGCGTGGACAAGCCAGGCTAGGGGGCTACGATCCTGCTAATTATCAGTGAGTGGGCATTTGTTTTCTATATATATATATATATATATATATATATATATATACAGTTTCCAGAATCATTTTTATATGGAATTATGCTTTGTTTGCCATGTCATAAATAAGTTACATTTTAAATATTGCATTGTTACACTTGTGAATTGTATTATGTGATGTTGCGGAGACTCAGGTAAGCTTCAAGTGAGTATTATGTGATTGAATGGGTTGTATTGCATCGGTATGCATATATTTATTTACAGCTCATCATGGCTACACCCCGGTATTAGTGCTCCTGCCCGGGGCTAGGGCCAGCCTTCACGTGATTGTTCACCTCCCGCAACACACGCTCACCTTGGATCCAAGTTTAGTGCCAGCTTGTCATACAGACCACAATAGGTAGTTCCGACTAGTAGGTGACCTGCGATTTATCGCATAGCCTTCACGTGATCGTAGCACTTCAGCGTACATATTTATACCCAACCTGTCGTACAAGTCACACTAGGTGACTCCGACTCGTGTGCTAGCCTAGATTGATGAGCTATAGATCCAATCATACAGGTCACATTAGGTGATTCCGACTAGCATGTTCAGTTATATCGATTTCACACATGGCTTACATATAGTAGTGTTGAAATGTTATGGCATGGCATGCTTCTATTTCCATTACCTTGAGCATTGATAATTATACTTATGTAGTATTTCCTGGAAACTATACGGGTTTTACGGAGAGGGGTTATTATTTTCAGAAAAGAGAAATGTGTTTTCTAAAACTTTGTTTTTGCCCACTCACCCTTCTGTTTTGCGCCCCTCCAGGTCTTAGGTCATTCTTCTGCATGGCATACGAGGGTGGACTAGCGATTCTGACGTATCACTAAATAATGTAGGGACTCTCTCTGGTTGTATAATTAGTACTGAGTTGGCTCGACTGCACTTTCATTTTACCTATGCTCTGATATGTTTGTATCTTATACTTGATCACTTTCACACCCTTATATTTTATCTTTAGTTTCAATAAGTTTAGGTTGGGTTTTTATTTATTCACATTTTCTTATTATTATCACTTATGTGGCGCACTTGGCTATGTCACCCTCACATGACGGCCAACATGCCTCAACTCCGGTCGGGGTGTGTAATTTTGGTATCAGAGCCTAGGTTTGGCAGTTCTGCATTCTTGGTTTGTGTTATAAGTCCTAATCATTTTGATCTCTTATGTCAAAACCATGTTGCCTTATAGAGAGCCACATACTTATTGATAGGAGCATATTTATGCGACTTAGTTAGCTTGTTTTCTTGCATTTATGTTGTTAGTTCCTAGTTATTTTAGTATTTTAAGCTATTTTCGTGTGTTTGTAGGTCCAAAGGGCTAAAGTAGCAAGAAAGTGCATTTTGGATCAGTTTTGGGCTTGGAATGGATAACACATGCATGGAGTTAGGTGGATGGATGAATTTGAAGACCAAAAGAGGCTAGGATTATGCTGAAGTTATGAAGAAATTAATTGAAGAAAAGGAAGTAAAGGATGCAAGCAAGAAGGAAGGAATGTTAGCCAAAGTTACCTTATTTTGTCATAAACTTTCCTAATCCTTCACCACTTAATTTCCAGTTGCAAGGAGGATCTCTAATTATTTTAGGACACTAAATAATGATTCTAGAAGACCTAATCCCAGTCAAAGAGGGTTGCCGCATCCCTTTCCCTTTCCCTTTCCCTTGCCGTGCAAGGCAAACCACATTCCCCTTTCTTTTTAGTCCTGCCGCACCCTTCTTACCTTTTTCCTCTTGGGATTTTGATTTGTTACCCTTTTCTTGGAGGATTTGGAGTATTAAACCCTTCCCAATTTAATTCCCAGCCATGCCTTTCCTTCTCCTATAATTAAAGGACCTTGCCGCACCATTCAACCCATCCATTCACTACCATTCATACTTTCAGCCATTCTTTCATACAATTCATCACTCAAACCTTCACCCACACCTTGTGCCTCAGCAAAGAAGAAGAAGGAGGACCCTTGGACGTGCTTGCCATTCAAGTGTGGATTGCTGGAACATTCTTAGGTGTAATTCATCTTTTTGTTTTCAATGTTTAAGTTTAATTATCTTTGTTTTGCGAACATGAGGAGCTAAACTCCTTTTAGCTAGGGGGAAATTCAAAGCCATGAACATATTTGCAATATGAATTGATTAGTTCCAGTTGTGATTCTATAAATCGTGAATGCAATTTACTTAACTGTTTGATTCAGAACTTATTCTTGTTTGTTGATTAAGGATGCATACTTAGTTTGCATGCATGAATTTGATGCTAGAATATAACGGAGTTTGACCTAATTGTTATGAACTTATATTCATAAGTAGTGGAGGTTGCTAGTCACAATCGTGTTACGTAGATTCCTGGCAGGAGTATCATGATGTTCATAGTTACGAATGGCTTGTCAATGCTTATGATTTTCACAAAGCTTAATGATCTTCGATTGTATCTCTATTATGTTGTTCATGTAGGGGACTATTGAAGAATATTTTGGTTGCCGATGCGTTGTCCATCCAATTCAATGACTTAAGGAAAATCTGAGGGTTAATTAGTGCTGTTAACAGTTAATCTGGGGTGTTGAGGTTCATGGTTTATTGGAAAAGCAACTGGAAATCGATTTGTATGCAAGTGTGTCATGTGTGGAGAAGAACCCTCTAGCTAGCCAATCACCCATATTTTTCCCCAAATTCGTGCTAAATTTGTTTAAGTCTTAATTTACTTGTCTTTACTTTAAATTCGTCAAAAACCCAATCCCCTTTACTTTGTTGAGTCAAATTAGTTAGAATTTGTCCAAACTTGTGTTTTTAAGTGTTTTGAGTCAAGTTAAAATCAATTTTCGTCCAAATCACCCTCTAGTGTCTAATTTGAGTCCATTTGATTGTTTTGTGCTGTTTTGAGTCTTTTTAGTTTGTTTTGAGTTCTTTGAGTCTAGTTAAGGGTTTTCAAGCCTGGTTTTGTATTTTTGAGTCAGTTTTAAGTAGATTAGCAATCCTTTCTCATCCCCGGCCTAGAACGATCCCTACTTACATCTTTACTACAATTGTCAATAAGAGGGTTTAATTTGAGTGCTAGTTTATATCACATCAAATTTTTGGCGCCGTTGCCAGGGATTAGCAACTTTGCTAATCCCCCGTTGTTTCTTTCTGTTTCTTTGTTTTGTGTGTTTTTATTTTAGTTTCTAACTTTGTTTTGTTTTCTTGTTTTTAGGAACTAGTTTATGACTCGAAGTTCTCAACTTGTTCGTGAGCACATCTTTGACTTTGACGACGATTTTGAGCGGACTTTGAGAAGGAAGAGGAATCAGCAAGCATCTAATCCACCTAGCCCTAAACCCGAGCTTGAAGAAGAAGAAGTAGAAGAGGAAGAAGAGACCACGGCTTAGGAATTCGAGGAAGCACAAGTCATGGCAGCGGACAATCGAACAATCAAGGAACTTTCAGCTTCGGGATTGGACAATGACGTGCCCCTATTCATTCAATATCCCACGGCAGCTCAAGGCAAGACCGAGGAGTTCGAGTTGAAGTCCAGTTTGTTGCATCATATTCCAAAGTACCATGGGCTGTCCATGGAGGATCCAAACAAGCATTTAAAGGAATTTGAAGTGGTTTATTCAAGCATGACCCCAGTTAACGTCGATGGAAGCATAATGAAGATGAAAGCTTTTCCATTCTCTCTATTGGAAAAAGCTAAGGATTGGTTGTACGAATTAGCACCTTAAACCGTCACTTCTTGGGAGAGCATGAAAAGAGCATTCTTAGAGAAGTTCTTTCCAACATCAAGAATCATTCTTTTGAGGAAGTGGATTAGTGGCATTCAACAAAATCAAGGAGAATCCTTTCCGACGTACTATGAACGTTTCAAGGCTCTTGTTGCATCATGTCCCCAACATCAAATGAAAGAAGAGCTTCTCATTCAATATTTCTACGAAGGACTTCTTCCCATTGAACAACAAATGCTAGATGCCTCAACAGCTGGTGCGTTGGTTGACAAAACACTGGTTGTTGCCAAGACTTTAATTGCCAACAGTGCCTTGAATGCACAACAATATGAAGGAGTTGGACAAAGGGAGCCCCCACGACAGCAACATGTGAATGAGGTAAGTGCAATTTCTGAAATTCAATCTCAATTGGCTAATTTCACTCTTCTTGTGTCACAGGTTGTTGACAAACCCAAAGTGCAAGAAAATACAATATGTGGCGTGTGTTCCATGCAAGGACACCAATCTGAAAAAGTGCCCTCAATTGATCGAGAATGGAGAATTGGAAAGTGCAAACGCTATTGGATTCCAAAGCCAAAATTAGCCCAAATATGATCCATACGCAAACACGTACAATCCGGTCTGGAGAGATCATCCAAATATGAAGTGGAGGGAGCCTCATCAACCTCAACAAGGAGGATTTCGGCCACCACCGCCTGGGATGTTTCCAAGGCCATACGCACCAACACAACCCCAACCACAATTTGCCCAACCAAAATCAGGTTCGTCCATGGATAATGATCAAATTGTTCAATTATTAACCACTGTGGCGCAGGGAATGCAAAACCAAGCCAAAAAGGTAGACGAATTTGAGAAGCAAATGGGGCAAATGGCGGAATTCATGGGCCAATTCAGAGAGCAAGGCAAATTGCCTAGTTCAACCGTTGTCAACCCAAAAGGTGGATTTCAATCTGCAAAAGCCATCACTTTGAGAAGTGGTAAAGAGGTTGGAACCAAGCCACAAACATCCAAATCAAGCCAAAAGGAGGACGAGAAACTGCAATTCGAGGAGAAGGAACAAGACAAGGCCACGGCAAGGATTGAGCAATCCTTGCCGCAGCCCCCTACACCCTCTAATCCGTCAAATTCAGGTAAGGTTAGTTTGAATTCAACTATTTCTAACCCTATTGAAGGAAAATATGTGAAAAACATGTTCATTTGAGCAACATGATATAGCATGCAATTAACAATTAAAGGCGGAATCATGCTTGCATGCACTCAAAAATAAAACATTAACCATGAAATTCAAAGCCTAGTAGTTAGGTGAACCAAGACTCAACTCAAATCAAAGTGAGTTGAGAAATTATACCTTTGTAGATTCCTCTTTGCATAAGCAAAGGCTAATCACCCAAAGAGAGGGCCTTCATTCCTTGCATATAAGATCTATGGATTTGGATGGATGAAATGGTTCTCCAAGTTCCCAAAATTGAGAACCTCTAAGTTTCTTCACCAATGTTAGATTGAAGAAGAAATGAGTGACCTTGGAGGAGTTGGATTGCTAGCTAATCCCTCCAAGGGGGCCGGCCTCTTTAGAGAGAAATGGAGAGACATGTTCTCTCCAATTTTCTCCAAAAGAACCCTTAATGAATTTTGGCTATAAAGTCATATTTATACCTTAATTCATGGGAGTGGCAAACTTGTAAATAAGTCCAAAACCCACTCCTTCTCTAAAATGGCCGGCCATAGGGTTTCATTGGGCTTTTAAGGCCTTTGTGAATTATTTGTCATTAAGTTGTCATACAACTTAAGTCAATGGGCTTGACGTTCGAAGCCCATTGGGCCTTGAGGCCCAAAACTAACCCGTGGTCTTTTTATCGAACTTTATTCGTTTGATTAATTAAACCATTTCAACCTTACACGGTGTACGATCCATTGTTACTTCAATCTCTAGCCCAGTGGGCCTTGCCATAAATAATTAAACCATTTAATTATTCTTACTCATCTCCATTGTTACTTCAATCTCTACCTTACACGGCGTACGATCCATTAGGTTCCTTTTAGCGAGGCAGTGGGCGATTAAAACCATTTCAAATCGTTTGTGAATTGAAACTTACTTTCGATTCTCCCTTTAGTGATTATACACGTTTAGGGCTTCCACAAACCATGAGTGACACCTAGCAGCATATCATGGTTACCCAAGCTAATCGGAAGAGGTGGAGAACCTATTCAGTTTAGGATTACAAATGCAATACGCTCATTCTCTAATACAATACTCATGACCACATTGTTTGGTTTGATAGTTTATTCATGTCTACTATCCAATGTGATTCGTGTGCTTATATGATTACCTTGAATGTGATTTGGAACGACTTCCTAAATCCCATTCATACTCTGGCCAGAGATTCTTAATCATATCATAGAGTATTCTCCCTCAAAAGGTTTGAAGGTTAGAGATCCCTTGTTGTGCATTTAATTGCCTCCATGGCTAAGTGGCTTAACCCCAACGATGCCGTGGACACCCGTGTATGGGTGACATTTGACATAATCAAAGATCAAGTACCTAACCACAAGACAACTATGATGCCTCAGGTCAAAGGACTACTTTGCATTATCCCAACCATGAGTTCTCTAGTGACATGAATATGAGAACTCTTCGTTGATCGTGTTCAGTGGACTCATTCGCTATTGAGCACCTACGTACTTGTCTTGATGTCACGCACACCAATGACTCGAGACTAGTCACTCTCCCTGAGAGAAGACATAGCACGTAGTGATCTTAACGGACTGTCAATGCCCAATTGGCAATCCTATGATCAGGAACGTTTAGGATGTGTCTACGAAAGAATGGTCTCATGAATCTAACTTCTTTAGATTGCATTCTCCCAATCACATATTCCTTGGACTTATCGTTTAAGCATATAACATTTATATGAGACGGCTTAAACAATAATCTTTTCCCTTGATATTAAACTAGATTAGTTCAACATGTGAAATGTCCGTAAAGTATCATCATATGATTGGTTTTAGGGCACATTTCCAACAATCTCCCACTTGCACTAGAGCCAATCAGCTTGGTCATCAATGATGATACCTCTTCTGTAGTCATTTCATAAATGGCTGAGTAGTAGGCCTAGATAATGGATATCTATATGTTATCCATAGAAGCAACCTTGAGAATAATGACGTCACCATTATACATGATTCTTAATCATGTGGTTCAGTCTCTCATTTGAGTTCGGATCTTGATGAGACCTTGATTCCCTGGCTTGAGCTATCGCCCCATTAGTGTCAGACACTTTCTGGTTGGAACCGAATAGAGAGTTCATAAGTGAACTTTCCCATTCAAACAACATTGTTGTAAACTTCTATATGGCAATATATTTTGCATTCATAATGGAACACACTAAAGTCATTACTTTAATGTTTCCATCCAAATATCTCTTTAGTCATAATAAAGAGATATCTGTTTATCTCTTCATTCATAATGAAGAAACATCCAATGATGGATTAGATTCATAATCTAATACATTTACGCTTCCATTACGTTACTCTAATTCTTCCTCGATCTTTGAGGAATTTATCCTTTAGTATTTCTTAAATACTTAAGGACTCACTTGATAGTTGTCATGGTTCTGATCCTGGGCTTGCATTGATATCGTCTTGTACCTTTCTAGGTACAACTCATATCAATGTATTTCATACAATATGAAATACATAAATCACCTTTCTGCGTATGCATAAAGGATTCTATTTACGCATTATTTCTTTGGGAGTCAAAGGGCACGTTCCCTTTGAGAAGGGCAACTTGCTAGTCTCACTAGGGTCGTCCTTCTAATTGAAGTTTATCATTATATGAGAAACTTCCTAGCATCTATTGTCTATCATTAGGGATTGATATAATCCAATTATATCCTGAAATCTATCATTATAGATTTACATCCCATGTTTATAGACTATGTCTCCCATATACATCCTATCTTTATAGAATGTTTAAAGTCATAACTTTAACGAAGAAGTATTCTTTTCATTTCCAAAATTAATATATCATATATGTGTATATATATATATTCCAATTTAGGAACATGATTAACTCCCACTAATCTTTTGTAAACCTAGTAAACAAAAGATTCATTTACATCTTTATGAGAAAACAAACAATTTGATCTTTCTCTCATAAGACGCTTATGGCTCCCTCTAGCTTGCTATGATCCATGATGGATGGATCTCAACAACTTACATGTCTTGTGATTCATAGTTTTAGACATATATATTATCAAGACTATCTTAATAATGGTTTCGGAAACCTATATTATGTCCAAACATTGAATCACCATTTAGTTGTAGCTAGTAATCTTCGAATTAATTGAAACTAAGACTACGTCAAAGATGGTTCCTTCAAAGTCAACCATTGTCTTTGATTGTAGTCACCTTAAGCTACCAATTAGCTATGAAGGTTTCATTATTTCGGGTCAAATGGTACTTTACCATTTTCTTGAGTATATATCGTATATATACTCAATGTAGTCATAAGGATTTTCATTCTTATTTCTTTCGAATTAAGAGGTGCAACTCTATGACATAGTCATAAAGTTCAAACCATTCAACTGAGACGGTTTATAAATCCTTCTTGACTACCTTGGAGCTTGTGGTATAGGAACTAGGTTGTTATATTTGTTGATCACTATCTTGTTTCTCAAAGAACCCATTCTTTGAGTTCTATCCCTCGTTCATTTGCTCTATCTTAGGCAAATCCTAGTGTAGTATTATAATGAACTACCCAACAAACAACATTTGTTAGTTGGTTTATAGAAGTGATATCCAAATGTTAATTTAAGGATACCCACAAGATAATTTTCAAACAAATATTGCTTATTAGCACACAACCCCAAATCTTAACATGATTAAGATTTGTCTTTCTTTCCAACTACATCCTATGGAGTCATGAAAATTTTGGAAGATCTTCTAATTGACAATCATATTGTTTTAGAAGTATATATCCTATATATGGGTAATTGATAATATCCAACGAACTAAATCTTATTCATGTTCGTTCTTCTCCTATTGGAGAAATCCATTATCTTATGATGCTTCTTTCCTTGATATCTTTGAAGGAAACTATTCTAAAGTGTTACCTTTCCTTGGATCAAATCTAAGGAGGTAAATACTTTAGACATCTTACTCATCAACTTACATTTCTTGAATTCTTTGAAACCTTTTGCAAAGTATTCGGACTTGTGTTTATTCAAAATAAACTATAGTCCAACCGAGAGTGATCTTCGGTGAATGTCATACAACATGAGTAGTATTATGTTGTGGTCAAGTGCCACTAACATCTAAGTGAATTAACCTCAACAACTTTGTGATTCTTTCTTCTTTCCAAAAGAATAAAGATTCGAACATTTCGCCTCTATACAATTTTAATAAGAAGGTATTGGATTCGGATCTAAAGATCCAAAGCATCCATCTATGACCAACTCATAATTTATGTTTTTAGAAGTATCACAACTTAGTTGGGATTAGTCACTACCTTGCAACCTTTTGGGTTTTAAGCATCATTATATTCTAAACAGTTTAACACTACCATATCATCTCTACTATAGAGACAATCAATTAGATTACTATAATCCAATCATTGATTAATAAAGAACAATGTTTTGTCAAACAAAACATTCATCCATCTCTACTATAGTGACGAAATTAAGTTCCTTAAAATTGGAATGTAAAGACAATCTTTGGTTTTTCCAATTTCTTTGGTAGTTCATATGAGGAAGTAAGTACTATCTGCTTTCGCAGAGATCTATATTTTATTCACGTTCCGAATGTGAAGCACCTTTTTCTTCTCTCATATATCTTCTACTTCTTATTGCTCACACTTTTACAACGATTGTAAAACATAGTTACTAATACGGAATCAAGCATTCAAGTAGAAGAACCAACTGTTTTGAACTATTCAAGAACAATTTACAGCACCTTCGAAAGGTGTGTTCTTGACACTTGCAAGACATTTCTTGCAAATACCCCTTCCAATGTCCATCCTTTCATAAAGAAAGTTTGTTCCCTTGGAGTTATTTCTCTTCTTCATTTGACTTCTCCTTTGACTACCATAGTCAAGGTCCCTAAACTCCCACTATCTCTCTTGAAACTTATTTCAATTGTGTTATACACATCAAACGATTTGGAGAGCATGTGTTTATTGTTCACTACATAGTTTACAATAAACTTAGTGAACCATTAGGATAGGGACATAAAGGTGAAGTCCTTGTCTAGTTTCCGTCTCGTTAAGTGGTTTATCACTTCAACACTCAATGATTCAAAATCATCATAAGTCCATGTTGATGGACTATTTTTGTCAACCAACCATTATGTTCTAAACATAATTACAAACTAGCAAGAGTTGTTCAAGGCAACTCTCATTTCTTCATACAACAATTTGTAAGTGAAGAATCATGGCACATAAAGTGTCCATGCCATTGTGCTTTCTTCTCAAGTTCTTTGTTCACTCAACAAAGAAACAAGCACTAGTGTTTGCATTGACTAAGGGTTGTTCAAAGCAACTCTTATTTCTTCATACAACAAATTGTAATTGAAGAATTATGACATTAAAAGTGTTGTCCTCTTTATGAAAGACTTTTTCTAACATATTCTTCTAATGATACATTATCAATAGGAAGAGTGTGAGGATGAGACTACTTAGGTACATTTACAAGCCATTAAAGACAATCTATGGTTTTGTAGTACCAAGTCCGGAAACTAAAGCTTTCGGCTTTTATTTGTCAAGTTTTGGATAGCGTTTGCATATATATTGGTAAACAAATACATAACGAATATAATTGATTGATTTTAAGCCATTTGATTTGGGTCTTTAAATCAAATAGCACCACCCACTATTTTTGGCAAATTTCATATCCCTCATTGGAATTCGAGAGTTTTGGAAGAAACTCTTAGTAGGGTATGGGAGACTCACTATTACCAAGCCCACCTCACAATGATATGATGTTGGCTAGCATTAATAATAATGAGAGAGTACGCTTACTCATTTGCATCTCTTGCAAGTACCCATCTTATTTGGCCTCTAGAGAATGTCACCTCACAATGATATGATGTTGGCTCCATTGCACTTAGTTAAGTCATTCCCACCATGCTTAGTTCGTGAAGGGGTTCAAGAATAGCCTCACGATGATACGATGTCGGCCATCCTCGTTGCCTACACTCACCTCATCATATGTTTATGGACTCCTCCTGGAAGCACATACTTTGAACTCCCCCATGATAGGGTGAAGCCGGTGCATGAGTCACAAACGATTGGAGCCCACCACGGTGGAAGGCCACGAAAGAGTGTTCAAAGCACTCTCACGCTTATCAACTTAATAATGGTTTGTTGAGGGTTTTAGGTCTCATCACATATAAACATACATTTTAATCTTATTAAAACAATTTGGTCCTATTACAACTATTGGTCCATGTTGATTGTTTTTAGTTGTATATAATACTCCCACTATGCTTATAAAACGGTTTTTAAAGCAAGAGTATATGATACTACTAACATAAGCTTTGCATTCATTTAATGGACTATATAGTTGCCTTAGGGCCTTAGGATGATTATGAACCTTTGTTTAGATTCAACACGAGCCTAGTGTTGAATCTTGGACTAGGGATGGTGATTGATTTTAGTTACACGTTTAATCACATTAAGGCGTGTTGTCTTAGGGGCGTTGGACCCAACTACTTCAATTTCATGCATATCATATAAAGCAAGAAAGAAGTACTTCAAAGTAAAGATGAGCTTATGCTCTTTACAACATTTGAATAATACAAATTACTTTAAAGTAAAGAAGAGCTTATGCTCTTTTACAACATTTGATCAAATCAAATTACAACCAAAATTAATCTACACATTCCCATGGTTCAAACAAATTTGAAACGGCCTTTCACATAGCTCAATTATCGTAGGCTTAGGTTCATAATCACCCTTTCTTTAATTAATTAACGCTTTAACTAATTAAACTTGAATGCAACATTTTCATTTGGTTTTTGTATCCATAGAATTGATTTAAATGGAGCTAAATGAAATGAAAATCCAATTCTCATTTATAGAGACAAAACATTTTGTTCTCAACCTAATTTGGGCCAAAAATGCAATAACCTCAACCTTTGGGCTATGTTGCAAAACTTAAACTTTTGAGCTCATTTTGTAAAAACACAAAAGTCCACTACTTCATGTAATTACAACTAGAACTCAAAAATTTCAATAAATTCAAAAACTTCATTAAAGGAACAAAACAATTTGTCCTTTAATGATTTTGGGCCTTTACGTAAATACGTAAACTTTTGGGTCAAACTACAAATACACAAAAGTATCAAAACTTTATGTAATTGCATAAAAGCCCCAAAATACCCTATTTTAATAGGGTGGCCGGTTTTAGGGAGAAAAAAGGAGTGGAGATAAGTCCACAAAAATTTGGAAATTTTTCAATAAAGTCATAAAGCCTTGCAAGTGGAATTTGGTTGTTGTGAATCATAAAACCATGCAAGTGGTGTGTGACTTAAAGTCATGCAAGTAAGAGAAGTACTTCTTACACACCCATCACCATTTCTATCACCTTACACAATTTCTATCACATTAAAACATTTGATAAAGCACAAAACAAAGACTTTATCAAATAAATCAAAACTTTGAATCAAAACTTTGAATCAAAACACCAAACTTTTTGTTCTTGGCAAAAATGTCAAGAACAATGAAGAACACTCGTGAAAAACTCAAAAAAAATTCATGAACATTTTTCACCCAAAAAACATCCCAAAAACATTCAAACCTTAGGGAAATAACATATAACCAAACTAGGGTACATAGGGGTTCCAAAAGTCACTTGAAAAACATTTTAACAAGACAAACAAGAACCCAAAAAACCACCCTTTGGATTTGGCCGAAAATCCCCAAAAACATGGCACCAAATTTTAGCTCCAATATTCATGCTCATATGAACTACATCTACAACATTTGAGATGACAAATTTTCTAACAAAATTTACATTCAAAGAAGCAAGAATAAAGCTTGTAACATATTACAACTTTTAAATCAAATACTATGAAGAACAAAACCCAAAAGGATTCACCGACTACTAGACCTAGGCTCTGATACCACTTGAAGGAAAATATGTGAAAAACATGTTCATTTGAGCAACATCATATAGCATGCAATTAACAATTAAAGGCGGAATCATGCTTGCATGCACTCAAAAACAAAACATTAACCATGAAATTCAAAGCCTAGTAGTTAGGTGAACCAAGACTCAACTCAAATCAAAGTGAGTTGAGAAATTATACCTTTGTAGATTCCTCTTTGCATAAGCAAAGGCTAATCACCCAAAGAGGGGGCCTTCATTCCTTGCATATAAGATCTATGGATTTGGATGGATGAAATGGTTCTCCAAGTTCCCAAAATTGAGAACCTCTAAGTTTCTTCACCAAGGTTAGATTGAAGAAGAAATGAGTGACCTTGGAGGAGTTGGATTGCTAGCTAATCCCTCCAAGGGGGCCGGCCTCTTTAGAGAGAAATGGAGAGACATGTTCTCTCCATTTTTCTCCAAAAGAACCCTTAATGAATTTTGGCTATAAAGTCATATTTATACCTTAATTCATGGGAGTGGCGAACTTGTAAATAAGTCCAAAACCCACTCCTTCTCTGAAATGGCCGGCCATAGGGTTTCATTGGGCTTTTAAGGCCTTTGTGAATTATTTGTCATTAAGTTGTCATACAACTTAAGTCAATGGGCTTGACGTTAGAAGCCCATTGGGCCTTGAGGCCCAAAACTAACCCGTGGTCTTTTTAACGAACTTTATTCGTTTGATTAATTAACATATTAATTAATCCTTGCCATAAATAATTAAACCATTTAATTATTCTTACTCATCTCCATTGTTACTTCAATCTCTGCCTTACACGGTGTACGATCCATTAGGTTCCTTTTAGCGAGGCAGTGGGCGATTAAAACCATTTCAAATCGTTTGTGAATTGAAACTTACTTTCAATTCTCCCTTTAGTGATTATACACGTTTAGGGCTTCCACAAACCATGAGTGACACCTAGCAGCATATCATGGTTACCCAAGCTAATCAGAAGAGGTGGATAACCTATTCAGTTTAGGATTACAAATGCAATACACTCTTTCTCTAATACAATACTCATGACCACATTGTTTGGTTTGATAGTTTATTCATGTCTACTATCCAATGTGATTCGTGTGCTTATATGATTACCTTGAATGTGATTTGGAACGACTTCCTAAATCTCATTCATACTCTGGCCAGAGATTCTTAATCATATCATAGAGTATTCTCCCTCAAAAGGTTTGAAGGTTAGAGATCCCTTGTTGCGCATTTAATTGCCTCCATGGCTAAGTGGCTTAACCCCAACGATGCCGTGGACACCCGTGTATGGGTGACATTTGACATAATCAAAGATCAAGTACCTAACCACAAGACAACTATGATGCCTCAGGTCAAAGGACTACTTTGCATTATCCCAACCATGAGTTCTCATGTGACATGAATATGAGAACTCTTCGTTGATCGTGTTTAGTGGATTCATTCGCTATTGAGCACCTACGTACTTGTCTTGATGTCACACACACCAATGACTCGAGACTAGTCACTCTCCCTGAGAGAAGACATAGCACGTACTGATCTTAACGGACTGTCAATGCCCAATTGGCAATCCTATGATCAGGAACGTTTAGGATGTGTCTACGAAAGAATGGTCTCATGAATCTAACTTCTTTAGATTGCATTCTCCCAATCACATATTCCTTGGACTTATCGTTTAAGCATATAACATTTATATGAGACGGCTTAAACAATAATCTTTGCCCTTGATATTAAACTAGATTAGTTCAACATGTGAAATGTCCGTAAAGTATCATCATATGATTGGTTTTAGGGCACATTTCCAACACCTATTCCACCCAATGTACCTTTCCCTCGCAGATTTATGCAAACAAAGAAGGAAAATAGTGAAAAGGACATTCTGGACACTTTTAGGAAGGTGCAACTCAACATCCCGCTCCTTGATGCAATCAAACAAATTCCAAAATATGCCAAATTCCTGAAAGAACTTTGCACAACAAAGGGGAGAATTTTGAACAAGGAGGTAGTAAGGGTAAGTGAGAATGTTTCAGCCGTTTTGCAATGAAAATTGCCCCCTAAATGCAAGGACCCAGGTAGCTTTACTATCCCTTGTGTTATTGGCAATACCAAGTTCGAACATGCCATGTTAGACTTAGGTGCATCCATCAATGTCATGCCCTATTCAATTTATGCATCTATGAACTTAGGTGAGCTGAAAAATGATGGAGTGATTATTCAATTAGCCGATCGTTCTAATGCTTATCCCAAGGGAGTTTTGGAGGATGTTTTGGTGCAGGTTAATCACTTAATCTTTCCAGCTGATTTCTATATGCTTGAGATGGAAGATTAGGCCCATTCTTCCCCACTGACGATTCTACTTGGAAGACCATTCATGAAAATAGCCCGCAACAGTATTGACTTTCAAATTTCAGAAGCCATGAGGTACCCTAGTGATGATCACTCTTGTTTTTCTATTGATATTATTGATTCATTGGTGCAGGAACGTCTAGAACAATTACATGAGGATGTACTTGAAACGGTCATTACAAATGGAATGGAACTCAAAAACCAAGGGGCTGAAGTAAACCACACCCACAGCACCATTGAGGAATTCCCATGCCGTGCCCCCTTGTGAAGAAGTAGCTGAGATGGTGGCTGCCCTAGAATCATTGCCACAACAAAATGGTAAGTTTTTTATCCCAATTTCAGATTCTGTTTCTACTAATAAAATGCTTCCTTCAGTGATACAGCCACCATCCCTTGAACTCAAACCACTACCAAGCCATTTGAAGTATGTTTTCTTGGGAGACCAAGAGACTTTGCCCGTCATAGTCTCTTCCTCACTCACGGCACAAGAAGAAGAGAAGTTGGTGAGAGTGTTGAAGGAATACAGAAAAGCCATTGGATGGACCTTGGCCGACATCAAGGGAATAAGCCTTACCACATGCATGCATC
The DNA here is from genome assembly GCA_035220775.1 of Malus fusca. NCBI lineage: Eukaryota > Viridiplantae > Streptophyta > Magnoliopsida > Rosales > Rosaceae > Malus > Malus fusca. Next base: position 4,229,579 of record CM069059.1, read on the forward strand.
GTATACTTTTGGAGGAGGTGGCTAAACCATCTCGAGAGGCTCAACACCGACTCAACCCTCCAATGATGGAAGTCGTGAAAAAGGAGATTATCAAGCTACTTGATTATGGAGTGATCTATCCAATCTCTGATAGTCGTTGGGTTTCGCCGGTCCAAGTTGTTCCAAAGAAATCCGGAGTCACTGTGGTGAAGAACGAAGAGAATGAGCTTGTGCCTACCCGTATCCAAACCGGTTGGAGAGTTTGCATTGATTATAGGAAACGCAACACCACCACAAGGAATGATCACTTCCCTTTACCGTTCATTGATCAAATGCTTGAAAGGTTAGCTGGTCATGCATTTTATTGTTTTCTTGATGGTTATTCAGGTTATAATCAGATTGTCATAGCACCAGAGGATCAAGAAAATACCACTTTCACTTGCCCATTTGGTATGTTTGCTTATCGTCGAATGCCATTTGGTTTATGCAATGCACCAGCCACGTTTCAAAGGTGCATGGTAAGTATATTATCAGATTTTTTGGAAAATATCATTGAGGTATTCATGGATGATTTTAGTGTTTTTGGTGATTCGTTTGATGATTGCTTATCTAATCTCACTTTAATCTTAAAACGATGCATTGAAACTAACCTTGTTTTAAATTGCGAAAAGTGTCATTTTATGTTAAAACAAGGCATAGTTTTGGGTCACATAATCTTTGAAAAAGGAATTGAGGTTGATAAATAAAAATAAATCTTGTAAGCTACTTACCCTCTCCCACTTCGGTGAGAGAGGTTCGTTCTTTTCTTGGACATGCAGGATTCTATAGACGATTCATCAAGGACTTTTCAAAAATTTCACAACCCCTTTGTCGTCTCCTTCAAAAAGAAGTGCCATTCGAGTTCAACGAGGAATGTGAGAAGGCCTTCAAAAATCTCAAAGAGCTGCTTACCTCGGCCCCCATCATAGTTCCACCAGATTGGAGCCTACCTTTTGAGCTCATGTGTGATGCCTCAGATTATCCAATTGGAGTTGTTTTAGGCCAAAGGAAGAACAAGCAGCCACATGTCATCTATTATGCCTCCCGGACCTTGAATGATGCTCAATTGAACTACTCTACCACTGAAACAGAACTCCTTGCTTTTGTGTTTGCATTAGATAAGTTTCGTTCTTATTTACTTGGCACTAAAGTTATTGTTTATTCTGATCATGCAGCTTTAAAGTATTTGCTTACGAAGAAAGAAGCCAAACCAAGGCTTATTCGCTGGATGCTTCTTCTCCAAGAATTCGATATTGAAATTAGGGACAAGAAAGGAAGTAAAAATGTGGTGGCTGACCACTTGAGCCGTTTGGTGCATGATGAGGAGTCCTTACCCATTCCAGAAACCTTTCCAGATGAGCAGTTGTTGTCCATTGAGGTAAGTGAATTATGGTATGCAGATTTGGTGAATTATTTAGTAGCTAAACAAGTTCCAAGCACCGTAAACAAGCACCAACTTGATAAACTCAAAAAGGATGCATGGTTTTATGTGTGGGATGACCCATACTTGTGGAAATATTGCCCTGATCAGATTTCACGTAGGTGTGTGCATGAGTCTGAATTTCATTCAATTGTAACTTTCTGTCATACTTATGCATGTGGAGGTCATTTTGGCACCCAAAGGACAACACTTAAGGTTCTTGAATGTGGATTTTATTGGCCTACTCTATTTAAGGATGCTAGAACGTTTTGCATAACATGTTATCGTTGTCAAAGAACAGGAAACATAGGTGCAAATGATCAAATGCTACAGACCCCTATTTTCAATGTCGAAATTTTTGATGTTTGGGGCATTGATTTCATGGCTCATTTTCCTTCCACACATGGTTTCCTTTATATTTTTCTTCATGTGGATTATGTGTCGAAATGGGTGGAAGCAAGGGCCACCCGTTGATGTGAAATTTAACTAGCACTCAGATTAAACCCTCTTATTGACAATTGTAGTAAAGATGTAAGTAGGAATCGTTCTAGGCTGGGGATTAGGAGGGATGCTAATCTACTCAAATTTAACTCAAAAACACTTAACTAGGCTTGAAAACACTAAACTAGACTCTTATGAACTCAAAACAAACTAAAAAGACTCAAACTTGACACTAGAAGGTGAATTGGACGAAAATTGATTTTAACTTGACTCAAAACACTTAAAAACACAAATTGGACAGATTCTAACTAACTTGACACAGCAAAGTAAAGGGGATTGGGTTTTTCACGAATTTAAAGTAAAGACAAGTAAATTAAAAACTTAAGCAAATTTAGCACGAATTTGGGGGGGAATATGGGTGATTGGCTAGCTAGAGGGTTCTTCTCCACACATGACACACTTGCATACAAATCGATTTCCAGTTGCTTTTCCAATAAACCATGAACCTCAGCGCCCTAGATTAACTGTGAACATCACTAATTAACCCTCAGATTTTCCTTAAGTCATTGAATTGGAAGGACAACGCATCGGCAACCAAATTATTCTTCAATAGTTCCTTACATGATAGCATAATAGAGATACAATCAAAGATCATTAAGCTTTGTGAAAACCATAAGCATTGACAAGGCATTCATAACTATGACAGCATGATACTCCTGCCAGGAATTCACTTAACACAATTGTGACTAGCAACCTCCACTACTTGTGAATATAAGTTCATAACTATTAGGTGAAATTCCCTTATATTCTAGCATCAAATCCCTGCATGCAAACTAAGTGTGCACCCTTAATCAACAAACAAGAATAAGTTCTGAATCAAACAGTTAAGTAAATTGCATTCACGATTCATGAAATCACAACTAGAAGTAATCAATTCATATTGCAAATATGTTCATGGCTTTGAATTTCCCCTGGCTAAAACGAGTTTAGCTCCTCATGTTTGCAATTAAACAAAGACAATCAAATTTAAACATTGAAACAATGGATAGAATACACCTAGAAACGCTCCAACAATCCAACGTCTTGAATAGCAAGCACGGCTCCAGGGGTATTTTCTCCTATCTCCTTGCAAAGCTGCGGCACAATGGAATGAATGTGTATGAGGGATGTATGGGACGAATTTGTGATGGAAGGTGTGTAATTTCTGAGTGCTGCGGTACTTTATATTTATAAGGAGAATGTAAGGCACGGCTAGGGTGAGTAGGAAGAGAATTAGGACTCCAAATCATCAAGGAATAAGGATACTTCTAATCAGATTGCAGGGAGGAAAAGAATTAATGTGTTTAGATGGATTATGACTCCTAAATTCAGATGGGAATGATTTAGAATAGGATAAGGACTCCTTTTGCAGCTGGAGATAAGGTAGGATAAGATTAGGATAGGATAAGATAAGATAAGGTTAGTTTGGAAAAGATAAGGTTAGATAAGGTTTTGGATAATGTTCCTTCATTTTAGCTGATTCCTTATCTTCTTTGTCTTGAATTTATTTTCTTCATCTTTTCAGCACATTCCTAGCCTCTTGTGAAGGAAATTTTGTGAAAAACATGTTCATTTAAGCAACATCTATAGCATGCAATTAACAATTAAAAGGCGGAATCATGCTTGTATGCACTTAAAAACAAAACATTAACCATGAAATTCAAAGCCTAGTAGTTAGGTGAACCAAGACTCAATTCAAAACAAAGTGAGTTGAGAAATTTATACCTTTGTTGATTCCTCTTTCCATAAGCAAAGGATAATCACCCAAGAGATAGGGCCTTCATTCCTTGCTACTTAGATCCATGGATTTGGATGGAAGAATATGTTTCTCCAAGTTCTCTAAATAGAGAACCTCTAAGTCTCCCCACCAAGGTAAGATGTGAAGAAGAAATGAGTGACCTTGGAGGAGAAAGATTACTAGCTAATCCCTCCAAGGGTAGCCGGCCTCGTAGAGAGAAAAGGGAGAGATGTGTTCTCTCCAATTCTCTAAAAGAAACCCTAAATGAATTTTGGCTATAAAGTCATATTTATACCTTTGTTCATTGGAGGGGCAAACTTGTAATTAAGTCCAAAACCCACTCCTTTAACAAAATTGCCGGCCTTACGGTTTCATTAGGCTTTTAAGGCCTTTGTGAATTATTTGTCATTAAGTTGTCATACAACTTAAGTCAATGGGCTTGACGTTCGAAGCCCATTGGGCCTTGAGGCCCAAAACTAACCCGTGGTCTTTTAACGAACTTTATTCGTTTGATTAATTAACATATTAATTAATCCTTGCCATAAATAATTAAACCATTTAATTATTCTTACTCATCTCCATTGTTTCTTCAATCTCTACCTTACACGGTGTACGATCCATTAGGTTCCTTTTAGCGAGGCAGTGGGCGATTAGAACTCTTTCAAATCGATTGTGAATTGAAACTTACTTTCAATTCTCCCTTTAGTGTTTATACACGTTTAGGGCTTCCACAAACCATGAGTCACACCTAGCAGTATGTCATGGTTACCCAAGCTAATCAGAAGAGGTGGAGAACCTATTCAGTTTAGGATTACAATGTAATACGCTCTTTCTCTAATACAATACTCTTGACCACATTGTTTGGTTTGATAGTTTATTCATGTCTACTATCCAATGTGATTCATTTACTTTTATGATTACCTTGAATGTGATTTGGAACGACTTCCTAAATCTCATTCATACTCTGGCCAGAGATTCTTAATCATATCATAGAGTATTCTCCCTCAAACGGTTTGAAGGTTAGAGATCCCTTGTTGCGCATTCACTTACCTCCATGGCTAAGTGGCTTAACCCCAACTACGCCGTGGACACCCTTTGACGGAGTGACTTTGACATAGTCAAAGATCAAGGACCTAACCAGAAGACAACTATGATGCCTCAGGTCAAATGACTACTTTGCATTATCCCAACCATGAGTTCTCATGTGACATGAGTATGAGAACTCCTCGTTGATCGTGTTCAGTGGACTCATTCGTTATTGAGCACCTACATGATTGTCTTGGTGTCAATCACACCAATGACTCGAGACCAGTCACTCTCCTTGAGAGAAGACACATCACGTACTAATCTTAACGGACTGTCAATGCCCAATTGGCAATCCTATGAACAGGAACGTTTAGGATATGTATACGAAAGAGAATGGTCTCATCAATCTAACTTGTTTAAATTACATTCTCCTAATTACATATTCCTTGGACTTATCGTTTAAGCATATAACATTTATATGAGACGGCTTAAAACAATAACCTTTGCCCTTGACATTAAACTAGATTAGTTTAACATGTGAAATGTCCGTAAAGTATCATCATATGATTGGTTTTAGGGCACATTTCCAACAATCTCCCACTTGCACTAGAGCCAATCAGCTTGGTTATCAGTGATGATACCTCTTCTGTAGTCATTTCAAAAATGGCCGAGTAGTAGGCCTAGACAATGGATATCTATATGTTATCCATAGAAGCAACCTTGAGAATAATGACGTCACCATTATACATGATTCTTAATCATGTGGTTCAGTCTGTCATTTGAGTTCGGATCTTGATGAGACCTTGATTCCTTGGCTTGAGCTATCGCCCCATTAGTGTCGTAGTGTCAATACACTAGAGACACTTTCTGGTTGGAACCGAATAGAGAGTTCATAAATGAACTTTCCCATCCAAACAACATTGTTGTAAGCTTCTATATGGCAATATATTTGCATTCACAATGGAACATACTAAAGTCATTACTTTTAATGTTTCCATCCAAATATCTCTTTAGTCATAATAAAGAGATATCTGATTATCTCTTCATTCATAATGAAGAAACATCCAATGATGGATTAGATTCATAATCTAATACATTTACGATTCCTTTACGTTACTCTAATTCTTCCTCATTCTTTGAGGAATCTATCCTTTAGTATTTCTTAAATACTTAAGAACTCACTTGACAGTTGCCATGGTTCTGATCCTGGGCTTGCATTGATATCGTCTTGTACCGTTCTAGGTACAACTCAAATCAATGTTTTCATACAATATGAAATACATAAATCACCTTTCTGCGTATGCATAAAGGATTCTATTTATGCATTATGTTTCTTTAGGAGTCAAAAGGGTACGTTCCCTTTGAGAAGAGCAACTTCCTAGTCTCACTAGAGTTGTCCCTTTTGATTTGAAGTTTTTCATCGTATGAGAAACTTCCTAGCATCTCTTGTCTATCATTAGGGCTTGATATAATCCAATTATATCCTGAAATCTATCATTATAGATTTACATCCCATGTTTATAGACTATGTCTCCCATATACATTCTATCGTTATAAAATGTTTAAAGTCATAACTTTAACGAAGAAGTATTCTTTTTCATTTTCCAAAATTAATATATCATATATTTGTATATATATATTCAAATTTAGGAACATGATTAACTCCCACTAATCTTTTGTAAACCTAGTAAGCAAAAGATTCATTTACATCTTTATGAGAAATCAAACGATTTGATCTTTCTCTCATAAGACGTTTATGGCTCCCACTAGCTTGCTAAGATCCATGATGGATGGATCTCTACAACTTACATGTCTTGTGATTCATAGTTTTAGACATATATTATCAAGACTATCTTAATAATGGTTTCGGAAACCCATATTATGTCCAAACATTGAATCACCATTTAGTTGTAGCTAGCATTCTTCGAATTAATTGAAACTAAGACTACGTCAAAGATGGTTTCTACAAAGTCAACCATTCTCTTTGATTGTAGTCACCTTAAGCTACCAATTAGCTATGAAGGTTTCATTATTTCGGGTCAAATGGTACTTTACCATTTTCTTGAGTATATGTCGTATATACACTCAATGTAGTCATAAGGATTTTCATTCTTATTTCTTTCGAATAAGAGGCGTAACTCTGTGACATAATCATAAAGTTCAAACCATTCAACTGAGACAGTTTATAAATCCTTCTCGACTACTTTGGAGCTTGTGGTATAGGAACTAGGTTGTTATATTTGTTGATCATTATCTTGTTTCTCAAAGAACCCATTCTTTGAGTTCTATCCCTCGTTCATTTGCTCTATCTTGGGCAAATCCTAGTGTAGGATTACAACGAACTACCCAACAAACAACATTTGTTAGTTGGTTCATAGAAGTGATATCCAAATGTTAATTTAAGGATACCCACAAGATAATTTTTAAACAAATATTGCTTATTAGCACACAACCCCAAATCTTAACATGATTAAGATTTGTCTTTCTTTCCAACTACATCCTATGAAGTCATGAAAATTTTGGAAGATCCTCTAATTGACAATCATGTTGTCTTAGAAGTGTATATCTTATATATGGGTAATTGATAATATCCAACGAACTAAATCTTATTCAAGTTCGTTCTTCTCCTTATGGAGAAATCCATTATCTTCTGATGCTTCTTTCCTTGATATTTTTCAAGGAAACTGTTCTAAAGTGTTACCTTTCCTTGGATCAAATCTAAGGAGGTAAATGCTTTAGACATCTTACTCATCAACTTACATTTCTTGAATTCTTTGAAACATTTTGCAAAGTATTCGGACTTGTGTTTATTCAAAATAAACTATAGTCCAACCGAGAGTGATCTTCGGTGAATGTCATACAACATGAGTAGTATTATGTTTGTGGACAAGTCCCACTAACATCCAAGTGAATTAACCTCAACAACTTTGTGATTCTTTCTTCTTTCCAAAAGAATAAAGATTCGAACATTTCGCCTCTATACAATTTTAATAAGAAGGTATTGAATCCGGATCTAACGATCCAAAGCATCCATCTATGACCAACTCGTAATTTATGTTTTAGAGGTATCACAACTCAGTTGGGATTAGTCACCACCTTGCAACCTTTTGGGTTTTAAGCATCGTTATATTCTAAACAGTTAACACTACCATATCATCTCTACTATAGAGATAATTAATTAGATTACAATAATCTAATCATTTATTAATAAAGAACAATGTTTTGTCAAACAAAACATTTATCCATTTAACATACGGAATTAAGTTCCTTTATGAAGGATTATTTTGTGAAAAACATGTTCATTTAAGCAACATCTATAGCATGCAATTAACAATTAAAAGGCGGAATCATGCTTGCATGCACTTAAAAACAAAACATTAACCATGAAATTCAAAGCCTAGTAGATTGGTGAACCTTTGACTCAACTTAAAACAACATTTGTTAGTTGAGAAATTATACCTTTGTAGATTCCTCTTTGCATAAGTAAAGGCTAATCACCCAAAGAGATGGCCTTCATTCCTTGCATCTTAGATCTATGGATTTGGATGGATGAAATGGTTCTCCAAGTTCCCAAAATTGAGAACCTCTAAGTGTTGGAAATATGCCCTGAAAGTCAATCTTTGGAAGAAACCTTTCAGGACAAATGAATGGATGTATAGATGATTCTTATACATCATATGGCAAAGACACGAATTAGGACTATCTCAATAAACGATATATGTCTTAAATAGTGTATCCATGGACAATGGATCGATTGAAGAAGTAATCTAATGATGTTAGACTACAGAGACCTTCTTCACATAACCAAATGTCCAAAAAGGTTCCTGGTCATAGGATTGTCGGAGGGATACTGACAATGCATAGACCGGTACATACTGTGTCTGTTTCAAATGGAAGGATGGAAAGTCTCATCCCATTCGTGTGGTGACACTAAGACAAGTATGTAGGTGCTCATTAAGGGAATGAGTTCACTGAACACAATCGAACGAGAGTACTTGCATGGAGGTCTACTCACATGTCAAGCAAGTAACTCTAATGGTTGGAATAATGTAAGTAGTCCTTTGACCTGAGGCATCGTCGTTGTCTTGTGGTTAAGTACTTAATCTTTGATTATGTCAAACGTCACTCTATCAGAATGTCAACGGCATAGTTGGGGTTAAGCCACTTAGTCATGAAGGCAAGTGTATGCGCAACAAGGAATCTCTAATCCTCGATAAGAGAGGAAGAATACTCTAAGATATGATTCAGGAATCTTCGGCCGAAGTATCGAGCGTATTAAAAGGAAAGCGTTCCTATACGACTCAAAAGAATCATATAAGAAGGAATAATCACATTAGGGGTTTGACATGATATATCCATACCTTAGTAATGTGATTGAGGGTATTGTATTAGAGAAGGATCGAATTACATTGTAATTCCAACGGAATAGGTTCTCCGAATAAACTTCTACATTAGCTTGGGTAGCTATGACATATGGTTAGATGTCACTCATAGCTTGTGAGTTCTTCTAGATGATTAAATGTAGCCATCAAAGAAGAAGGTGAATTAAAATGAAGTTCAATTCACTAAGTGATTGAATTAAATATAATCAATTGGATTGATGCCAATCACCTCACTGCCTTGCTAATTAGAACCTAAAAGATTGTTCACCAATACACTATTGTAGTGAGTAATTAATGGATGATGGAAACAATTAATTGGATTAATTAAGTGTTGTGATTAATTTAGAAAGTCTAAATAAATCATAAAAGCGATAAAGATCGTTTTGGGCTTAAAGAAACGTTCGGGTTTAATTGGGCCCATTGGGCCTAAACCCATTGGGCTTTTATTCAAGCATTGGATGACTTGAAATAATAAAAGCCCAAAGCCCAAACAAACAACAAAGAGGCCGGCCATGTACAAGTGGAGAGGAGAGATATTTAGTCAAGTTGTTGGCTAGGTTTCTTTTGTCTATATAAGGAACTTTATAGAGATATTGTTCATTAGGGTTTTTGTGTGTTTAAAACAACAAAGAGGCAAAAGAAAAATAGCTCTCTAACTACACAAAGGCCGGCCACCATTGGGGGTTTTTACTAACATATCTTACACCCTTTTGGTTATTCCTTCATCCTTCTCACTACACTAGTGGGTGAGGATCTTTAGAGGTTTCCTACTTTGGAAACTTGAAGAGAACCTAGGAGCACTCATTCTATCAAAGTGGAGGAGGCAAGGAGGGAAGCTAGGCTCAAGGAGTTCAAGGAACAAAGGGCTTGGAGGTGGTCCATCCTTGGTCTCAAGTCTAGATCAAGAGGTATAAGACTAAACCTTCACTTTTTTCTTCTCTATAAAATGTTATTGATGCATTATATATAAACCTATGAACCTTGAAGGGGATTTGCATGACTATAGCTTTGATAATATGTTATAAATGCTTCCGCTGCTTTCGTATATGAAATATGATTTGTATAAACATGATAGTTATATTGAAATCCCATACATAGAATCTCATAAATTTCCCTTCACTAAGTCTCTTCACCAAGGTTAGATTGGAGAAGAAATGAGTGACCTTGGAGTAGTAGGATTGCTAGCTAAACCCTCCAAGGAGGCCGGCCACTTTAGATAGAAAGGAGAGCTTGTGTTCTCATCCTTTCCTCAAAAGAAAACCCTAAATGAATTTTGGCTATAAAGTCATATTTATACCTTAATTCATTGGAGTCGCAAACTTGTAAATAAGTCCAAAACCCACTCCATCTCTAAATGGCCGGCCTTAGGGTATTATTGGGCTAATTGGGCCTTTGTGAATCATTATTCATTAAGTTGTCATACAACTTAAGTCAATGGGCTTGACGTTCGAAGCCCATTGGGCCTTAAAGTCCAAAACTATCCCGAGGTCTTTAACGATCTTATTCGTTTGATTAATTAACATATTAATTAATCCTTGCCATAAATAATTAAACCATTTAATTATTCTTACTCATCTCCATTGTTTCTTCAATCTCCACCTTACACGGTGTACGATCCATTAGGTTCCTTTAACGAGGCAGTGGGCGATTAAAACCATTTCCAATCGATTGTGAATTGAAACTTACTTTCAATTCTCCCTTTAGTGATTATACACGTTTAGGGCTTCCACAAACCATGAGTGACACATAGCAGCATATCATGGTTACCCAAGCTAATCAGAAGAGGTGGAGAACCTATTCAGTTTAGGATTACAATGCAATACGCTCTTTCTCTAATACAATACTCTTGACCACATTGTTTGGTTTGATAGTTTATTCATGTCTACTATCCAATGTGATTCATTTACTTATATGATTACCTTGAATGTGATTTGGAACGACTTCCTAAATCTCATTCATACTCTGGCAAGAGATTCTTAATCATATCATAGAGTATTCTCCCTCAAATGGTTTGAAGGTTAGAGATCCCTTGTTGCGCATTTACTTGCCTCCATGGCTAAGTGGCTTAACCCCAACTATGCCGTGGACACCCGCGAATGGAGTGACTTTGACATAGTCAAAGATCAAGGACCTAACCACAAGACAACTATGATGCCTCAGGACAAAGGACTACTTTGCATTATCCCAACCATGAGTTCTCATGTGTCATGAGTATGAGAACTCCTCGTTGATCGTGTTCAGTGGACTCATTCGCTATTGAGCACCTACATGCTTGTCTTGGTGTCAATCACACCAATGACTTGAGACTAGTCACTCTCACTAAGAGAAAACATAGCATGTACTGATCTTAACGGACTGTCAATGCCCGATTGGCAATCCTATGATCAGGAACGTTTAGGATATGTATACGAAAGAGAATGGTCTCATGAACCTAACTTGTTTAAATTACATTCTCCTAATTACATATTCCTTGGACTTATCGTTTAAGCATATAACATTTATATGAGACGGCCTAAACCATAACCTTTGCCCTTGATATTAAACTAGATTAGTTTAACATGTGAAATGTCTGTAAAGTATCATCATATGATTGGTTTTAGGGCACATTTCCAACACTTTATTCAATTGGAATGTAAAGACAATCTTTGTTTTTCCATTTTCATTGGTAGTTCATATGAGGAAGTAAGTACTATCTGCTTTCGCAGAGATCTATATTTAATTCACGTTCCGAATGTGAAGTGCTTTCTCTTCTCTCATTAATCTTCTACTTCTTATTAGCCACACTTTTACAGCAATTGTAAAACATAGTTACTAATACGGAATCAAGCATTCAAGTAGAAGAACCAACTGTTTTGAATTATTCAAGAACAATTTACAACACCTTCGAAAGGTGTGTTCTTGACACTTGCAAGACATTTCTTGCAAATACCCCTTCCAATGTCCATCCTTTCATAAAGAAAGTTTGTTCCCTTGGAGTTATTTCGCTTTCTTCATTTGACTTCTCCTTTGACTACAATAGTCATGGTCCCTAAACTCCCACTATCTCTCTTGAAACTTATTTCAATTGTGTTATACACATCAAACAATTTGGAGAGCGTGTGGTTATTGTTCACTATATAGTTTACAATAAACTTAGTGAACCATTTGGATTAGGGACTCAAAGGTGAAGTCCTTGCCTAGTTTCCGTCTCTAGAAGTGGTTTAGCACTTCAATACTCAATGATTCAAAATCATCATAAGTCCATGTTGATGGACTATTTTTGTCAACCAACCATTTTGTTCTAAACATAATTACAAACTTTCAAGAGTTGTTCAAGGCAACTCTCATTTCTTCATACAACAATTTGTAAGTGAAGAATCATGGCACATAAAGTGTCCATGCCCTTGTGCTTTCTTCTAAAGTTCCTTGTTCATATAACAAAGAAACAAGCACTAGTGTTTGCATTAACTAAGGGTTGTTCAAAGCAACTCTTATTTCTTCAGACAACAATTTGTAATTGAAGAATTATGACATTAAAAGTGTTGTCCTCTTTATGATAGACTTATCTAACATGTTCTTCCAATGATACATTATCAATAGGAAGATTGTGAGGATGAAACTACTTAGGTACATACACAATCCATTTAAGACAATCTTTGGGATTGTGTTACCAAGTCCGGAAACTAAAGCATTCGGCTTTTCTTTGTCAAGTTTTGGATAGCGTTTGCAAATATATTGGTAAACAAATACATAACGAATATAAATTGATTGATTTTAAGCCATTTGATTCGGGTCTTTAAATCAAATAGCACCACCCACTATTTTTGGCAAAATCCATATCCCTCATTGGAATTCGAGACTTGGAGGAAACTCTTAGTAGGGTATGGGAGGCTCACTATTACCAAGCCCACCTCACAATGATATGATGTTGGCTAGCATTAATAATAATGAGAGAGTACAATTACTCATTTGCATCTCTTGCAAGTACCCATCTTATTTGGCCTCTAGAGAATGAAGCCTCACAATGATATGATGTTGGCTCCATTGCACTTAGTTAAGTCATTCCCACCATGCAAGTTCGGGTAGGGGTTCAAGAACAACCTCACAATGATATGATGTTGGCTATTCTCGTTGCCTACCTTCACAACGTCATGTATGCATATAGAACTCATCCTGAGTGTAAGCACGCACTTTGTAGTCCCCCATGATAGGGTGAAGCCGGTGTACGAGTCACAAACGATCGAGCCTACCACGGTGGAAGGCCACGAAAGAGTGTTCAAAGCACTCTCACGCTTATCAACTTAATAATGGTTTGGTTGAGGGTTTTAGGTCTCATCACATATAAACATACATTTTAATCTTATTAAAACATTTTGGTCCTATTACAACTATTGGTCCATTTGATTGATTTAGTTGTATATAATACTCCCACTATGCTTGTAAAACGGTTTTTAAAGCAAGAGTATATGGTACTACTAACATAAGGTTTGCATTCATTGATGGACTATATAGTTGTCTTAGGGCCTTAGGATGACTATGAACCTTTTAATTAGATCCAACACGAGCCTTGTGTATAATCTCGGTCTAGGGATGGTGATTGATTTTAGTTACGCGTTTAATCATATTAAGGCGTGTTGTTCCTATTGGGCGTTGGACCCAACTACTCCAATTTCATGCATATCAAATAAAACAAGAAAATGAGTACTTTAAAGTAAAGAAGAGCTTATGCTCTTTTACAACAATTGATCAAAATAAATTAGTTTAAAGTAAAGAAGAGCTTATGCTCTTTTACAACATTTGATCATATCAAATTACAACCAAAATCTAATCTACACATTCCCATGGTTCAAACAAATTTGAAACGGCCTTTCACATAGCTCAATTATCGTAGGCTTAGGTTCATAATCACCCTTTCTTTAATTAATTAATGCTTTAACTAATTAAACTTGAATGCAACATTTTCATTTGGTTTTTGTATCCATAGAATTGATTTAAATGGAGCTAAATGAAATGAAAATCCAATTCTCATTTAAAGAGACAAAACCATTTTGTTCTCAACCTAATTTGGGCCAAAATGCAATAACCTCAACCTTTGGGCTATGTTGCAAAACTTAAACTTTTGAGTTCATTTTGTAAAAACACAAAAGTCCACTACTTCATGTAATCACAACTAGAACCCAAAAATTCCAACAAATTCAAAAAACTTCATTAAAGGAACAAAACAATTTGTCCTTTAATGATTTTGGGCCTTTACGTAAATATGTAAACTTTTGGGTCAAACTACAAAATACACAAAAGTACCAAAACTTTATGTAATTGCATAAAAGCCCCAAAAACACCCCACTTGTAGGGTGGCCGGTTTTGGAGAGTGAAGTCATCAAAATTTTGAAATTTTTTTCAACTAAGTCATAAATGAAGGAAAAATTTTGTCCTAGCTAAGAACATGTATGAACATTTGAATACATATGCTAACAATTAACTCTTTAAAGTAGGCATGCATCCAAAAACAATTCATGAAACCCATGACTTTCAAAGCCTAGTATATGGTGAACCAAAAGACTCTTTAACAACATTAAAGATAATTAAGAATTTAGAGATTCTTTACCCTTGAAGCTCATCCTTGATTACACAAGGGATTCACCCAAGTGGAGGGCCTTCAAGTCACCTCCTTGCTCCTTGGATCTTCCTTGTGATTTCCCTCCTTTTAGTGCTCCTTTGCTTCTTTGAGGATTTGAGGATTAGTTCTCCAAAAACACCAAAAGTTTGATGTCTCTATGTCTCTTCACCAAGGATGTAATTTGTGAGGATGAAAATGGATCACTTAGGGAAGTAAATTTGCTAGATAACTATCCCCAAGTAGCTTAGAAAACCCTAATTGAAAACAAAGCTATAAAGATGAATTTATACTTCATTTCTTAGGTGAGTGGCAAACTTGCAATTAAGCAAACTTGCATACCCTCACCCTAAATGGTTGGCCTATATGGTTATTGGGCTTATTGCCCATTTTGTTTTAGTTGTCATACAACTTAAACATAATGGGCCTTGTGGACCAAAACACTTTTGGGCCCCGAAGCCCTAAAACCAACTTAAAAGCCCAATACGAACATTTCGTATAATTAATTAACTAATTAATTAATCTTGACCATTCTTCAATTAAACCATTTAATTGCTTATCCATTTCATTTAATTGCTTCACATATATCCTTATTTGGTGTGCGATCCATTAGGTTCCAATTAGCGAGGCAGTGGGCGATGTTACTCTTAACTATCGATTGTGAATTGAAACCACATTTCAATTCTCCCTTTTTGATGATTAGTGTTTGCTAATCAATAGGGCTTCCACAAACCATGAGTGACACCTAGCAGTATGTCATGGTTACCCAAGCTAAGTAGAATTGGTTGGAGAACCTATCCAGTTACAATTACAATGCAATACGGTCCTTCTCTAATACAATACTCTTAACCACATTGTTTAAGTGATAGTTTGTTTCATGTCTACTATCCAATGTGATACTTTCTTATATGATTCCTTTGAATATGATTTGGAACATCTTCCTTAGTCATATTCATTTGCTTTGGCCAAAGACTTTAGAATCATATTTTAGAGTATACTCCTTCCACCATGGAAGGTTAGAGATCCCTTGTTGTGCATTCATATGCCTACATGACTAGATCACATGACCCCAACAATGCCGTGGACAATCCGAGGGAATGCCTTTGTCATGATCAAAGATCAAGGACCTAACCATTAGACATCTATGATGCCTCAGGTCTAAGGACTACTTTGCATATTGTAACCTTAGAGTTCGTACATGACATGTATGTTTGAACTCTCATTAATCGCAGTTCAGTGTACTCGATTACTCTTTCGAGCACCTATGTGTTTGTCTTAGTGTCCAACACCAAATGACTTGAGACTAGTTCATACTCACGTTTGAGTCAACATAACACATACTAACCTTAGCGGATTGTCAATGCCCAATTGGCAATCCTATGGCTAGGAACGTTTTAGGAATGAACATAAGAGAAAGGTCTTCCTTAATCTAAGTCATTAGATCACTTATCTCTTATGTCAAATACATCCCTTGGATTCTCTTATTGATTAAACACATGATACAATAAATAGTGATTAACAATAAGTATTGCCCTTCCGTTAAACATATAAAAGTTTAACATATTAAGTATTCCAAAAAGCTATTACATCAAATGAGTGGCTTTGTGGGCATACTTCCAACAATCTCCCACTTGCACTCCAAGCCATCCTCCCATGTATCTAATACTCATCTTATCCATATGACGATCAAGCTGGATTTGAGTCATTGGCTTTGTCAGTGGATCTGCTACATTATCGGCTGAAGCAACTTTGAGGATGTTGACTTTCCCCTCGGCAGCATATCATCTTATGATATTAAAGCGCCTATCAAAATGCTTGTTCTTTTGATGAGCCCTGGGTTCCTTGGCTTGAGCTATCGCCCCACTATTATCACAGTACAAAGTTACTGGTGATGTGATGGTTGGAACCACTCCCAGTTCAGTAATGAACTTTTTCATCCAGAACGCTTCTTTGCCGGCTTCAGCTGTAGCGACATATTCAGCCTCTGTCGTGGAATCAGCAATTACACTTTGTTTCTTGCTTTTCCAACTGACAGCCCCACCATTCAGAGTGAATACATATCCGGAGTTGGAACTTCTATCATCGACGTCAGATTGGAAATCTGCGTCTGTATAGGCTTCCACTCGCAACTCTGCTGCTCCTCCATAAACGAGGAACATGTCCTTAGTTCTTCTTAAGTACTTAAGGACCGCCTTGACAGCTGCCCAGTGTTTTGATCCTGGGTTAGATTGATATCGACTAGTAATGCTCACAGCATATGCAATATCAGGCCTTGTGCATATCATGGCATACATGAGACTCCCTATGGCGGAAGCATAAGGAATTTCATTCATTAGCCATATCTCTTCAGGAGTCTTAGGTCCCATGGACTTAGAAAGGTGAATTCCATGTCTCACAGGAAGAAAACCTTTCTTAGATTTTTCCATTTGGAACCTACTTAGCACCTTATCAATGTACATAGATTGGGATAATCCAATTAATTTTCTGGATCTATCACGATAGAGCTTTATCCCAAGTACATAAGATGCATCTCCTAAATCTTTCATGTGGAAGGTTTTAGACAACCACACTTTTACAGAAGAAAGTACTGCAGTGTCATTCCCGAATAGTAATATGTCATCTACATATAACACTAGGAATACTACTGCATCCCCAACGACTTTTTGATAAACACAATTGTCGTCTTCGTTTTGAGTAAAACCAAACGTTTTGATTTCAGTATCGAAACGAATGTTCCAGCTCCTGGAGGCTTGCTTAAGTCCATAAATGGACCTTTGAAGCTTGCATGCCTTAGTCTCTTCAGACTCGGACACGAAACCTTCGGGTTGAGTCATATAGAGCTCTTCCTGTAGGTAGCCATTCAGAAAGGCCGTCTTCACGTCCATTTGCCATCTCTTTGAATCAATGTCGGACATTGCTTCAGTGTAGTCCCTAGGGTCCTCCTTTGTTTCATTGTCACCTAAAAGGTACAATTCATCAAAGTCATTATTTAAGCCAAACCTCATAGGTGGCTTACTAACCCGTTCAGATCTACGTGGAGCTAGGGGTTCAGGAACAGGGTTGTCAATATGTCGAGTGCTTGTTTGTGGTTCATTATTAATCTCATTAATTTCCATCTGTTTGCTTATAGTTCCTTTGAGAACAAATTCGTCCTCTAGAAACTTAGCAGTTCTGGCGACAAAGACTTTCTGGTCGTCAGGATGGTAGAACTCATATCCCATAGTTTCTTTAGGATATCCCACAAAATAGCATCTTACTGATCTCGCTTCAAGCTTAGTAGCCTCAAGCTTCTTGACATATGCTTCACAACCCCAAATCTTAATATGATTAAGACTTGGCTTTCTTCCATGCCATATCTCATAGGGTGTTTGTGAAACTGATTTGGAAGGTACTCTATTAAGCAAGTAAGCTGCTGTATATAGAGCGTATCCCCAGAATGTTACTGGTAGATCAGCGGAACTCATCATAGAACGAACCATGTTCATCAAGGTTCGATTTCTCCTTTCAGAAACTCCATTAAGTTGTGGAGTTCCCGGTGGAGTCCACTGTGATATTATTCCACACTCTTTGAGATAATCTAGGAACTCATTACTCAGATATTCACCCCCTCGATCCGATCTTAGGATTTTTATCTGTTTCCCAGTTTGCTTCTCAACTTCATTCTTGAATTCTTTGAACCTTTCAAAGGATTCTGACTTGTACTTCATAAGATATACATAGCCAAACCGAGAGTGATCGTCGGTGAATGTGATATAGTATGAGAAGCCTTCTCTCGACGTAGTAGACATAGGTCCACATACGTCAGTGTGGATTAACCCTAGAATTTCAGTGGCACGCTCTCCTTTTCCAGTAAATGGAGATTTGGTCATCTTCCCTTTCAAGCAACTTTCACAAGTACCCATCCGGTCATTACCTAATGGGCGGAAATATCCGTCTTTCGACATCTTGCGAGTCTTATCAAGGTTCACATGTCCAAGTTTAAGATGCCACATCTTTTCTTGGTTAACTTCTTCTCTAGCCCTTTTGGGTTTTGAGGTATTCCCGCTTTCAATACAGTGCATCCCACTATTCATCTCTAGGTGAAAAAGTCCCTCTATCATATTACCATGAGAGATAATACGACCGTTCAAGTATAAAGTGCAACTCATTTTGTCAAACAACACTGAGTGCCCATCTCGTAAAAGCTTAGAGATGGAAATCAAATTCTTTATACATGAAGGAAAATATAAACAATTTTTAAGTTCCAGGACTTCCCCAGAGGGTAGGTTAAGCATATAGGTGCCTATTGCTTTTGCAGAGATTTTAGTGCCGTTCCCAACTCGCACAACCATCTCCTCATTGCGCAGTGATCTGCTCCCTGTTAGTCCCTGCAACGTATTACAGATATGTTGACTAGCGCCTGAATCAAATATCCAGGAATTAGAGCTCACTGTAAAAGCACTCTCTATGACAGAAATAGTCTCTTCAAAAGTCCGTGTCATAAGGCTCGCAATGCGCACCCTGTATTTCTTCTTCCAACATTCATCCTTTCCACAATGAAAGCATGTTCCTTTGGATTTCTTTGCCTTCTTCTTATGTAACATTTTCCTTATTATTGCATTCTCACTCCCACTGTCCCTTTTGAAACCTTTTTCAAATTTACAGCACATGTCAATCATCTCTTTCAAAGAATGATCGAATCTATTCACTTTATAGTTTACGATAAACTTAGTGAAATCATCCGAGAGAGATGCAAGGAAAAAGTCTTGGGCCATTTTCCCATCGATGGAAGTTCCTAAACTTTGAAGATCTTGAAAGATCCTTTCCATCTTTTGTCCATGTTCATGGACCGATGTCCCCTTTGCCATTTTGGCATTCATTAGACTACAAATATTTGAGAATCGTACATTACTAGTCTCAATGTCATGCATCTTATGCAAACTTTCAACCATGGCACAAGAAGTGTCCATGTGCTTATGTAGCTTCATAAGCTCCTCACTAAGTGAAGTGAGGATTAAGCATTTGGCTTGTAAGTCATCCTCATAGTGTCTAACATAATTTTGACACTCCTCCTTTGAAGCTAGTTTCGTAGGAGGTACATGAGGAGGGGATTGCTTAAGTACATACAATATGTCTTTCACCTTTGAGACATTCTCAATGTGGCGATACCAAGCAAGGAAACGTTGGCCCTTTAGGCCCTTTTTGTCAAGTATAATGGTGGGTATAATTTTAGGCATGTCGTTCACTACATAACATAACAGAAATCGAATTAGCATTGTTGTTTAAAACTATTTTGATTGGGTCTTTTAATCAAATAGTATCACCCACCATTTTTGGCAAATTCCACATCCCTCAATAGAATTCGAGAGTTATATTGAACTCTTAGTGGGTTATGGGAGACTCACCATTACCAAGCCCACCTCACGATGATACGATGTTGGCTAGCAAAAATAATGATGAGAGAATAACGCATTATTCATTTACAACCTTTTGTAATTACCCATCTCGTTTGGCCTCTAGAGAATGTTGCCTCACGATGATACGATGTTGGCACCATTGCACTTAGTTTAAGTTATTCCCACCATGCTTAGTTCGTGAAGGGGTTCAAGAATAGCCTCACGATGATACGATGTTGGCTATCCTCGTTGCCTACACTCACCTCATCATATGTATATGGATTCCTCCTGGATATAAGCACATGCTTTGTACTCCCCCATGATAGGGTGAAGCCGGTGCATGAGTCACAAACGCTTGGAACCCACCACGGTGGAAGGCCTACGAAGAGATATTCTAAACATCTCTCGCTTATCAACTTAAATATTTGTTTGAGGGAATAGCGTTGGGCTACATCAAAACATTTTAATCACATTAAAAGAACTTGGGCCTATCACAACCATTGGTCCAAGTTTATATGAATTAGTAGTATATAATACTCCCACTGTTTCGTTGAAACAAGCGAGACTATATGGAACTACTAACGAATGCTTTGCATCCTCATATGGACTATATAGTCATATTAGGTTTTAGGATGATTATGAACCGTTTGATTTGATCCAACACGAGCCTTGTGTTGGACCTTGGGTCTAAGGTATGTAGTTGTTGATTTTAGTTACGCGTTTAATCCAATTAAACCGTTATTTCCTATTGGGCGTTGGACCCAACTATTCCATTTTGCATACATTTAAACAAAAGGAATACATGAAATAATAATAAGGGCTTATGCCCTTTTACAACACAAATGATGGACTTATGTCCATTTACAACAAATTGAATTAATCAAATTACATTCAAATCTACACTACCAAGCCCAAACATTCATAATGTAAAGCGGCCAATCACATAGCTCAATTATCAAGGCATTTGGTTCATAATCACCCTTCTCTTAATCAAACACATTTAATTAAGAAAACAATTTTAAAACAATTGGTTTTTGGATCCATAGAATTGATTTAAATGAAACTAAATAAAATGAAAATCCAATTCTCATTTAAAGAGACAAACCATTTTGTTCTCATCTAATTTGGGCCATTTTCTAAAAACAAAAACTTTTGGGGTCACTTTGTAAAAACACAAGAGTCCACAACTTCATGTAATTACAACTTAGAACCCAAACATTTTTAATAATGTCAAAAACATCATTAAAGGAGCAAAACAATTTGTCCTTTAAAGTTTTTGGACCTTAACGTAAAAACGTAAACTTTTGGGCCAAAATGCAAATACACAAAAGTATCAAAACTTTATGTAAGTGCACAAAACACCCAAAAATACCCTATTTAATAGGGTGGCCGGCCATAAGTGGTTTTTAGTGATAAAATTCAAATTTTATACAAAGTTTTGTAAGTGGGTTATGTTAGGTGAGGTAAAGATGAAATAAAATTTTGTAAGAAATGATTTATGTCATTCTTTAAAACAAAGTTTGTCTCCCATTAAAATTACTTAATCATTAACCATCACCCACTAAAATTAAATGAAAACTTTATGTAAAAACATAAAACTTTTTGAATCAAAACTTCAAAACTTTTTGTTCTTGGCAAGAAATCCAAGAACATTGAAGAACACTTATGAAAACTCAAAATACATGGCACCAAATTTTTAGTTCCAATATTCATGCTTAAATGAAATACATCTACAACATTTGAGATGCTAAATTTTCTAGCAAAATTTATATTCAAAGCAAGAACAAAGCTTGTAACATTTACAACATTTAAATCATAAAACATGAAAATCACAAAACCCAAAAGGATCCACCATACACTAGACCTAGGCTCTGATACCACTTGAAGGAAAAATTTTGTCCTAGCTAAGAACATGTATGAACATTTGAATACATATGCTAACAATTAACTCTTTAAAGTAGGCATGCATCCAAAAACAATTCATGAAACCCATGACTTTCAAAGCCTAGTATATGGTGAACCAAAAGACTCTTTAACAACATTAAAGATAATTAAGAATTTAGAGATTCTTTACCCTTGAAGCTCATCCTTGATTACACAAGGGATTCACCCAAGTGGAGGGCCTTCAAGTCACCTCCTTGCTCCTTGGATCTTCCTTGTGATTTCCCTCCTTTTAGTGCTCCTTTGCTTCTTTGAGGATTTGAGGATTAGTTCTCCAAAAACACCAAAAGTTTGATGTCTCTATGTCTCTTCACCAAGGATGTAATTTGTGAGGATGAAAATGGATCACTTAGGGAAGTAAATTTGCTAGATAACTATCCCCAAGTAGCTTAGAAAACCCTAATTGAAAACAACGCTATAAAGATGAATTTATACTTCATTTCTTAGGTGAGTGGCAAACTTGCAATTAAGCAAACTTGCATACCCTCACCCTAAATGGTTGGCCTATATGGTTATTGGGCTTATTGCCCATTTTGTTTTAGTTGTCATACAACTTAAACATAATGGGCCTTGTGGACCAAAACACTTTTGGGCCCCGAAGCCCTAAAACCAACTTAAAAGCCCAATACGAACATTTCGTATAATTAATTAACTAATTAATTAATCTTGACCATTCTTCAATTAAACCATTTAATTGCTTATCCATTTCATTTAATTGCTTCACATATATCCTTATTTGGTGTGCGATCCATTAGGTTCCAATTAGCGAGGCAGTGGGCGATGTTACTCTTAACTATCGATTGTGAATTGAAACCACATTTCAATTCTCCCTTTTTGATGATTAGTGTTTGCTAATCAATAGGGCTTCCACAAACCATGAGTGACACCTAGCAGTATGTCATGGTTACCCAAGCTAAGTAGAATTGGTTGGAGAACCTATCCAGTTACAATTACAATGCAATACGGTCCTTCTCTAATACAATACTCTTAACCACATTGTTTAAGTGATAGTTTGTTTCATGTCTACTATCCAATGTGATACTTTCTTATATGATTCCTTTGAATATGATTTGGAACATCTTCCTTAGTCATATTCATTTGCTTTAGCCAAAGACTTTAGAATCATATTTTAGAGTATACTCCTTCCACCATGGAAGGTTAGAGATCCCTTGTTGTGCATTCATATGCCTACATGACTAGATCACATGACCCCAACAATGCCGTGGACAATCCGAGGGAATGCCTTTGTCATGATCAAAGATCAAGGACCTAACCATTAGACATCTATGATGCCTCAGGTCTAAGGACTACTTTGCATATTGTAACCTTAGAGTTCGTACATGACATGTATGTTTGAACTCTCATTAATCGCAGTTCAGTGTACTCGATTACTCTTTCGAGCACCTATGTGTTTGTCTTAGTGTCCAACACCAAATGACTTGAGACTAGTTCATACTCACGTTTGAGTCAACATAACACATACTAACCTTAGCGGATTGTCAATGCCCAATTGGCAATCCTATGGCTAGGAACGTTTTAGGAATGAACATAAGAGAAAGGTCTCCTTAATCTAACTCATTAGATCACTTATCTCTTATGTCAAATACATCCCTTGGATTCTCTTATTGATTAAACACATGATACAATAAATAGTGATTAACAATAAGTATTGCCCTTCCGTTAAACATATAAAAGTTTAACATATTAAGTATTCCAAAAAGCTATTACATCAAATGAGTGGCTTTGTGGGCATACTTCCAACAATAAAGCCATGCAAGTGGAAATAGGTTGGTGTGATCAAAGCCATGCAAGTGGTGTGTGTGTAAGAGAAGTACTTCTTACACACCCATCACCATTTCTATCACCTTTCAAAATTTCAATAAATGTTTTGATGATAGATAAGTCACACCCACCAACACAAAACAAAGACTTTATGAAATAAATCAAAACTTTGAATCAAAACATCAAACAAGAACCCAAAAAGTCACCTTAAAACACTTTTAACAAGACAAACAAGAACCCAAAAATTCACCCTTTGGATTTGGCCGAAAATCCCCAAAAATATGACACCAAATTTTAGCTCCAATATTCATGCTCATATGAACTACATCTACAACATTTGAGATAGCAAATTTTCTAACAAAATTTACATTCAGAGAAACAAGAATAAAGCTTGTAACATATTACAACATTTAAATCATAAACTATGAACTACAAAACCCAAAAGGATTCACCAACTACTAGACCTAGGCTCTGATACCACTTGAAGGAAATTTTGTGAAAAACATGTTCATTTAAGCAACATCTATAGCATGCAATTAACAATTAAAAGGCGGAATCATGCTTGTATGCACTTAAAAACAAAACATTAACCATGAAATTCAAAGCCTAGTAGTTAGGTGAACCAAGACTCAACTCAAAACAAAGTGAGTTGAGAAATTTATACCTTTGTTGATTCCTCTTTGCATAAGCAAAGGATAATCACCCAAGAGATAGGGCCTTCATTCCTTGCTTCTTAGATCCATGGATTTGGATGGAAGAATATGTTTCTCCAAGTTCTCTAAATAGAGAACCTCTAAGTCTCCACACCAAGGTAAGATGTGAAGAAGAGATGAGTGACCTTGGAGGAGAAAGATTACTAGCTAATCCCTCCAAGGGTGGCCGGCCTCTTAGAGAGAAAAGGGAGAGATATGTTCTCTCCAATTCTCTAAAAGAAACCCTAAATGAATTTTGGCTATAAAGTCATATTTATACCTTTGTTCATTGGAGTGGCAAACTTGTAATTAAGTCCAAAACCCACTCCTTTAACAAAATGGCCGGCCTTAGGGTTTCATTGGGCTTTTAAGGCCTTTGTGAATTATTTGTCATTAAGTTGTCATACAACTTAAGTCAATGGGCTTGACGTTCGAAGCCCATTGGGCCTTGAGGCCCAAAACTAACCCGTGGTCTTTTAACGAACTTTATTCGTTTGATTAATTAACATATTAATTAATCCCTGCCATAAATAATTAAACCATTTAATTATTCTTACTCATCTCCATTGTGTCTTTAATCTCTACCTTACACGGTGTACGATCCATTAGGTTCCTTTTAGCGAGGCAGTGGGCGATTAGAACTCTTTCAAATCGATTGTGATTTAAAACTTACTTTCAATTCTCCCTTTAGTGTTTATACACGTTTAGGGCTTCCACAAACCATGAGTGACATCTAGCAGTATGTCATGGTTACCCAAGCTAATCAGAAGAGGTGGAGAACCTATTCACTTTTGGATTACAATGCAATACGCTCTTTCTCTAATACAATACTCTTGACCACATTGTTTGGTTTGATAGTTTATTCATGTCTACTATCCAATGTGATTCATTTACTTTTATGATTACCTTGAATGTGATTTGGAACAACTTCCTAAATCTCATTCATACTCTGGCCAGAGATTCTTAATCATATCATAGAGTATTCTCCCTCAAACGGTTTGAAGGTTAGAGATCCCTTGTTGCGCATTCACTTGCCTCCATGGCTAAGTGGCTTAACCCCAACTACGCCGTGGACACCCTCTGACGGAGTGACTTTGACATAGTCAAAGATCAAGGACCTAACCACAAGACAACTATGATGCCTCAGGTCAAATGATTACTTTGCATTATCCCAACCATGAGTTCTCATGTGACATGAGTATGAGAACTCCTCGTTGATCGTGTTCAGTGGACTCATTCGCTATTGAGCACCTACATGCTTGTCTTGGTGTCAATCACACCAATGACTCGAGACCGGTCACTCTCCTCGAGAGAAGACACAACACGTATTGATCTTAACGGACTGTCAATGCCCAATTGGGAATCCTATGATCAGGAACGTTTAGGATATGTATACGAAAGAGAATGGTCTCATAAATCTAACTTGTTTAAATTACATTCTCCTAATTACATATTCCTTGGACTTATCGTTTAAGAATATAACATTTATATGAGACGGCTTAAAACAATAACCTTTGCCCTTGACATTAAACTAGATTAGTTTAACATGTGAAATGTCCGTAAAGTATCATCATATGATTGGTTTTACGGCGCATTTCCAACATCTTGAACTTCAAAAACGTCCATCCACCTTGCTCCATGCATGTGCTATCCATTCTTGGTCCAAAACAGCTCCAAAATGCTACAAATTGCACTTTCTTGCCAACTTTGTCATTTGGACCTACAAACACACGAAAATAGCTTAAATCACTATAATAAACAGAAACTAACTATGAAAGTGCAAGAAAACAAGCTAACTAAGTCGCATAAATATGCTCCTATCAAATTCCCCCACAAATTTTAGCCATCCTTACTCTCGAGCACACACTTAATTGCAGTCACCACTCACTAACTCGCATTTAATCAATTAAAACAACATTTTGAATGTAGTAACATGCCTTAGAGAGTTCCCTCAATTCCTCGCCGGATATACTCTCTATTTTCACACAGATTTTCTAACTACACTCCCTATACTAGGTATATGTGAGAAGATTGATGTAAACATGTAGACTAGCCACTCACATATGTTTTAAACAAAGAAGGCAATTTCTGGAATTACTAATGCATGTATATATATGATCTCATGAATGGGATGAAGGAAAAATTTTGTCCTAGCTAAGAACAAGTAAGAACATTTGAATACATATGCAAACTATTAACACATTAAAGTAGGCATGCATTCAAAAACAATTCATAAAACCCATGACTTGCAAAGCCTAGTATATGGTGAACCAAAGGACTCTTTAACAACATTAAAGAGAATGAAGAATTTAGAGATTCTTTACCCTTGATGCTCATCCTTGTTTACACAAGGGATTCACCCAAGTGGAGGGCCTTCAAGTCACCTCCTTCCTCCTTGGATCTCCCTTGTGATTTTCCTCCTTTTAGTGCTCCTTTGCTTCTTTGAGGATTTGAGGATTTGTTCTCCAAAACACCAAAAGTTTGATGTCTCTAAGTCTCTTCACCAAGGATATTATTGTGAAGATGAAATGGATGACTTAGAGAAGAAAAGATTGCTAGATAATCCTTCTCTAAGTGGCCGGCCTCCTTGTTGAAAAAGAGAGAAAGTGTTTCACCTCATTTCCCCAAGAAAAACCCTATATGAAAATAAAGCTATAAAGTTGCTTTTATACTTCATTACAAGTGAGTGGCAAACTTGTAATTAATCCAAGTTTGCACCATTCACCCTAATGGCCGGCCTCTCCTTGTTATTGGGCTAATTTGCCCATTTTGTTTTAGTTGTCATACAACCTAAACATAATGGGCCTTGTGGACCAAAATGCTTTTGGGCCCCATAACCCAAAACCAACTTAAAAAGCCCAATACGAACCTTTCGTAAAATTAATTAACTAATTAATTAATCTTGACCATTCTTCAATTAAACCATTTAATTGCATATCCATTTCATTTAATTTCTTCACTATCGCCCTTACTCGGTGTACGATCCATTAGGTTCCAATTAGCGAGGTAGTGGGCGATTGTTACTCTTAACGATCGATTGTGAATTGAAACCACATTTCAATTCTCCCTTTGATGATTGGTGTTTGCTAATCATTAGGGCTTCCACAAACCATGAGTGACACCTAGCAGTATGTCATGGTTACCCAAGCTAAGTAGAATTGGTTGGAGAACCTATCCAGTTACAACTACAATGCAATACGGTCCTTTTCTAATACAATACTCTTAATCACATTATTTAAGTGATAGTTTGTTTCATGTCTACTATCCAATGTGATACTTTTCTATATGATTCCTTTGAATATGATTTGGAACAAACTTCCTAAGTCATATTCATTTGCTTTGGCCAAAGACTTTAGAATCATATCTTAGAGTATTCTCCTTCCATCATGGAAGGTTAGAGATCCCTTGTTGTGCATTCATATGCCTACATGACTAGATAGCTTGACCCCAACAATGTCGTGGACACTCCGAAGGAATGCCGTTGACATGATCAAAGATCAAGGACCTAACCATTAGACATCTATGATGCCTCAGGTCAAAGGACTACTTTGCATATTGCAACTTTAGAGTTCTTACATGACATGTATGTTCGAACTCTCTTTTGATCGTTGTTCAGTGTACTCGATTACTCTTTCGAGCACCTATGTGTTTGTCTTAGTGTCCAACACCAAATGACTTGAGACTAGTCATACTCAAGCTTGAGTTGACATAACACATACTAACCTTAGCGGATTGTCAATACCCAATTGGCAATCCTATGGCTAGGAACGTTTTAGGAATGAACATAAGAGAATGGTCTCGATAATATAACTCACTTAGATCACTTGTCTCTTAAATCAAATACATCCCTTGGATTCCCTTATTGCATAAACACATGATACAATAAATAGTGTCTGACAATAAGCTTTGCCCGTCATTAAACATATAAAAGTTTAATACATTAAGTATTCCAAAAAGCTATTACATCAAATGAGTGGCTTTGTGGGCATACTTCCAACATGGGATGCCACTACTTAGACGTGAGAACCAGGGATTCCATATGCTCATACCAATCACAAACTCCACATTATTGAAACACGTAACACCCAAGATAGAAGTCTAAGGGTTGTAACGGGGCTAAGGGTATTGGCTAACAAAGAAGGGTTAAGGATAAACAAAGGTTCTTAAAGCAATAGTAAGCAAAAATAATGAAATTGACTTAGAATTCACTTTTGAATGCAAAAACCAACTTTCAACACAAAGGGGAGATTCACATCAGACTTAGGGTCAGATTCAAACTTTTGGACCCTTTCTTCAACAACCAACACTTGTGAGTTCATTCCCACTTATTTCTCAATTCTTTTTCTTCTTTTTTTTTCTTTCTTTCTTTTCCACGTTCTTTTCTATATTTTTTTTCATTTTCTTTTCTCATGCCCTACTCATTCTTTGGCACACAAAACACACAATTTGAAAACCCTTCCCCCACAATTGTTTTTTGCAATAATGTCGCTCAAAAGGAATTCCCTCTAAGTCATACTCCACTATACTTTAAGAACAAGGGTATGGATAGTTCTATTCTAGGCTAGGTAAGGATAATGTGGCTAACAAAGAAAATAGGCTAAATAAGGCTCAAAGGGGTTAAACCTACAAAACAAATGGATGGGATTAAGGCTTTTTAGCTCTGGTGGTAACTACTAAACAACTTCATCTTGTTATATGTTATGCACTCAATTTTAAGCTTTGAATGAAACGGGCATGAGTTCTAGTATTTGGAACTAAAATGATCAAACGCATTCTAAGTAGCAACCAAGCAAAGAATAATGAGATCATGCAACGACTTTAGAAAACAAGAATTCACAGATTAATAACTCTCCAAACAAAGTTTAGGCTCAAGTCTCTCAGGGTTGTAGCGTTAGTTTGAGTTCCTTCCTTCAAGCATGTTACAAAAACTGATTTTTTTCCTTTGTGATTACATGTGACTTCGTTAATGATAACTACAACCAAGCATAAACCAAAGAGCATATCAAACTTTCACCCATGTTTGTAACTTTCTTTAACAGTTATGCAGTTAAAAACCAAATCCTCATCATTTTGTTGGAAGGTACCCTACGACACAAACACACAAAAACAACTCTTTTTGGGTTTTTTTCAAAACTTTTTCTAATTTTTTTTCAAATTTTCGTATTTTTCTTTCAAAACACACTAAAACACTTCAAAACACACTAAAAACACTTAAAAACAGTGAGAAACAACTATAGTGGTGCTAGGTGGTAAAATCCCACAAAAATCATGCAAAAACATCTTGTTTACCCCCCCCCCCCCCACACTTAAACCAAACATTGTCCTCAATGTTTCAAACATAGACTAACATGCAAGCAAGCAAACACGACAAGCATGGCAAAGTAAAAGCAATAAAGAGTAGAGTTTAAGAACGCAAATCTAGTTGTGGAGTCAGAGCTTCCTCGGTCTTCTTTCTTTGAACGCATGGGTTGCCTCCCAAGAAGCGCTAGCTTTAATGTCTTCCAGCCGGACGATACCTCCTTTTTAAGCTTCATTGGAGCCCACGACATGGAGGGGTATTTCCTCCACAACCTGCCCCTCGAAACACTTCATACTTTGGATCTTTGAATGGAAAAAGATAGTGATCCTTCCTGATTGTGGTGTTTTGCTTCTTTAAGTCAATGTGAACTCTCCCACCAGCTTGGATTCGATTGGGCACCTGCACCATACAAGGCAACAACCTATTAGTTGAACTATGAATTGGAATTGGAGAAGGTGGCTCACCAATGTGCTGCCATGAAGTGGCAGCACTATCAACAGATGCACAAGGGGTGCTCTCGGCCATATTTGATGGTTTGAGGATTGGGGCGTGTTCCTTATGCTTTACTCCAATTCCCTCGTCGTTGGTGATTCGAAATTCATCCTTCCTAATTGGTGCTGAACTTTCCTGCCCTATATTTTTAATTACATCAATGGCAAAACAAGAACGAACATCATTAAGACTCTCAATAGATTCAGAAACTTTAAAGTTAATCGTATCGCCACCAAACTCCATAGTTAAGGCTCCCTTGGCCACGTCAATCTTGGTGTGGGCTGTTTTCATGAAAGGTTGTCCAAGTAAGATTGGCAATGGTGGAGAGTGGGCCGAGTCCTCCATGTCAAGCACATAGAAATCTGCACAAAAAATCAAGTGGTCTACCTGCACCAAAACATCTTCCAACACTCCTTTCGGGTATGCATTAGATCAATCGGCTAATTGAATAATAACACCATCATTTTTAAGCTCTCCTAGATTCATAGATGCATAAACAGAATATGGCATGACATTAATTGATGCACCTAAATCTAGCATAGCATGTTCAAACCTTGTATTACCAATTACACAAGGGATAGTGAAACTACCTGGATCTTTGCATTTAGGTGGCAGCTTTCTTTGCAACATTGCAGAGACATTCTCACTGACATGTACCACCTCTTTCTCCCGAATCCGTTTCCTTGTTGTACAAAGCTTCTTCAAAAACTTAGCGTACTTCGGGATTTGCTTTATAGCATCAAGGAGTGGGATATTGACGTGTACCTTCCTATACATCTCCAAAATGTCTTTTTCATCCTCTTCACTATAGACCTCATAATTACCGCTATCATCTGGAAGTGCTAGAACAGGTGCATGAATGAGGTAGTACTTCAGCTGTTGGAAACTTTGCTCACATTTATTATCCCACTCAAACTTAACATCCTTTCGAGTCAACCTCGTCAATGGCAGAGCAATCACTGAAAAATCCTTAACGAACTGTCTATAGTAGCCTGCTAGGCCAAGAAAACTCCGTACCTCGGTGACGGTTCGAGGTTGCTCCCAATTCTCCACAGCTGCCACTTTCTGAGAATCCACTTGAATGCCTTGAGCAGAAATGACATGTCCCAAAAATTCCACTTGATTCAACCAAAATTCACATTTGCTAAACTTAGCATATAGTTGGTGTTCCCTCAAACTGCTCAACACCAACTTCAGATGTCTAGCATGCTCAGCCTTAAACTTAGAGTATACCAGGATATCGTCAATGAACACAATAACAAACCTGTCCAAATATGGTTGGAATACTCGATTCATCAAATCCATAAAAGTTGATGGTGCATTAGTTAACCCGAATGGCATCACAAGAAACTCATAATGACCATATCGAGTCCTAAATGCGGTTTTAGGGACATCTTCATTTTTAATCTTCAACTGATAGTAACCCAACCTCAAATCAATCTTAGAAAATACACAGGCACCTCTGAGCTGATCAAACAAATCATCTATACGAGGCAATGGATAACGGTTCTTAATGGTCACCCAATTCAATTGCCTGTAATCAATGCATAGCCTCAAAGTTCCATCTTTCTTCCTCACAAATAAAACTGGAGCTCCCCAAGGTGAAGCACTCGGCTGAATAAAACCTTTATCCACTAACTCTTGCAACTGCACTTTCAATTCTCTTAATTCAGCAGGAGCCATTCTATAAGGAGTTAAGGATATAGGATTCGTACCTGGAAGTAGTTCAATAACAAACTCCACCTCTCTATCTGGCGGCAATCCAGGAAAATCCTCAGGGAATACATCCAGAAAATATCTGACCACACGAACATCCTCCACACTACTAGGAGTATCATCGTTCAGCACCACACGAGCCAAATATCCCTGACAACCTTTCGACAACATTCTCTTTACTTTCATGGCCGAAATAATACCATGCCTCACCCCACTAGGCTCTCCTACAAACGTAACTTCAGGTAATCCAGGACAATGAAATGTGACTGTCTTTCCATAACAATCTATCTTGGCACAATTATAGTGCAACCAATCTGTGCCCAAAATCACATCAAAATCCATAATATCCAACGGCATAAGATTAGCCGGCATAATAATACCCTCTACTATCACTGGACATCCTGGATATACCCGATCCACAAAATAGATATCCCCTCTAGGCATAGAAAATTCTAAATTATACCCTAGAGGTGTAGGATGGGGTTGTGTCACTTGAGCAAATGTATGAGAAATAACAGAATGTGTAGCACCACAATCAATTAATACTCTAGCAAAGTGACCAAGAATATTTAACGTACCCATGATTAAATCTGGATTATTCTGGGCATCTTGTAGTGACATGTTGTGGATACGCCCTTGATTCTACTGTCGTCCACTGCAACCTCTGTTGGCGTGAATACCACGTCTTTGCCTCTGCTGACGTAACTGCCTCGATGATCCTGCACTACTAGCAGCAATCTCTCCCTGTTGGAGCTGTCCCTTTTGATACCACTGAGATCCTCCGGTTGAATGAGGCTGATAAGACATAGATCCTCCGTGATGCTGAGGATATCCACTCTGATACTGATGATCCTGAGAGTACTGCTGCTATCCAGAGGTGTAAGGAGCGGCGTTTGCCTGGTAGTGGTAGGCACATCCTCGTCCAGTCTGAGTATAACCACCAGATCCTGAAGCGTACTGGGTAGGTGCAGGTGGTGGAAAGGAAGGCTGCTGGGGTCTCTGCTGACTATGAGGGCATTGAGCAGCCCTATGACCCATCTGGCCACAAGTAAAACATATGTTGCTGCCTCTCCTACACTTCCCAAAATGCCGATTATTACACATGCGGCATACGGGAGCACCCGATCCACCTAAACCACCAAAATCTCTCTGCCTCTGGAACCTAAGGCCTCCAGTAAACCTGCCACCTCTCCTCTGCATATTAGTACTCAAGCCCCCACTAGAAGAGCTGGAACTGCCACCACTCCTCTTAAAGTTCTGGGTCTTGCGGGGTCCCTAAAAAGCTTGCCCTTTTCCTTTATTATCTCGCCTCTGGCCCCCATTATTTCCTTCCTCATCCTCACTCTCACTAGGCATGCTCTCTGAAGCCTCAATCCTCAATAGAATCTCATAGAACTCCTGGTAAAAGGCACAATGAGTAGATGTCGCTATGGAACGCCATTTCTTCTTAGTACCCAAACTGAAACGGCGAAGCATCTCTACCGGATTAGCTGCAACCTCCGGATCATATCTAGACAGATCAGTAAACATCCTGCAATACTCATTAGCAGACATCTTCCCTTGCCTTAGATGAGTAAACTCCTGTTTCTTAAAATTGATATACGCAGGAGGAATGAACCTTTTTCCGAAACCGCTCCTTAAACACTCCCCAGTCCACAATCTCTTCTGGGGTCATCTCGTAAGACTCCTGTCTCCACCAGGATGCAGGCTGTTTGATAGGATTAAAAGAACACCACAAAGTAGCACACAAATGTCCTATTGATTTTCCTTATTAAAGCTAAGATTTGTCAATTGTAGCATATGAAAATAAGGGTCTTTCCCGCAGAAGATTGTTTTATCTAACTACTTAAAACATCACAAAAACTGGGCTGATGTCCATACTGACCAGCCACCAAAAAATAATTATTAAACTGACTTACGCTTATCTAAAGTTTACGAAATTTTATATGACAACACTAGACACACAGAGCTACACTCACACAAATGTTTGGGATTTTTGGAGTTGATTTTCTATTTAAATTAAATTGAACAAAAACAAAACGGAAACAAATTTTAAATAGTTCATAAATTTAGAAAAATGAGTTAGGGGAATTGCTATCCACCACCTAATAATCATGCAAACATGTTATGTTTCATTCAAATTCCTTTTATTTCCGGATGAAGATGCTCAAGTTGGCTCAATGTTAGAACTCAACCTATTACTCTTTCTTACGTAGTATGTTAAGAGAATGGCGTTTTCAACTTAACTTAGTCCCTAGCATGCAATCTAGAATGGTGTGTTCATAGATTTAACAAGTAGAAATCATTAAGAACGAAAAGAGTTTGAGTCATCACCAGGCATCGTAAGTACTAGCGTTGTCTTACTTATCCTAGAAATTGGTTCACATGTTAATCGCAATTAACAAGTACTACTTTAGAACATATGTAGGTCCTCATTAGACAAGGGCAGGCACACACATATTCATAGCATTAGAATCCTAGATATGCTTACTACGTATGCATCCATAGAAAACAAATAATGAATTCATCAATGAGACAAGTAGTGAACCAATTTTCATCCATTCATAAAAGTAATTCAACGAAATGTCATAACAAAATTGCAATCATATTCGGGGCTTCAAAACAGCCCCTAACTACTAAAAATTTAGTTACACACAATCCTTAAGTTAAAACAAAAGATAGCCATGAGTTTGAGAAGATAGAACCGAAAGAAATCGACCGAGGCCTCCTCCCCCCTTCCTTCCTTCCCCAATGCTGCTTTTAAACCCATTCTTGCTGCATCATTTTCTTCTCCTTAACTCACCCACTAATAGCCATTTAGTGATGACAATAAGTGAGAGGAAATGTGGTAAAACAATTGTAACACTTTAGGTAGCCTTTATGCCAATTACTCCCACTTAATCCTCATCTTTAATTCCATTTCATCTGATATTTGAATAGGTGTCAGCTGGCTTGTTCTTGGCTGCTAGTTTTATTGGATTTATTGCCTTCAATGCAGTTACAAACTGCTCAGCGTCTTGGAAACCTTTCAGTGTTACAACGGCCATAACGTCTTCTAGAAAAATGATATTAACAATCCGCGAAATGCTCCAGAACATAGACATCCGTAGCTTTCCAATCATATAAGACCCATTCTCTAATTCATTCTGAGATATTCGCAACTTGCTTCCAAAGTCAGCTGATCTGCACAGGCAGTTTTGACGAATTTGTTACTAAAAATCCTACTTGTGCTATTTTTCTTTTATTTGCTTGACAAATCCCACAAAACACAAAAACAAAGTAAATAGCTCAAAAATATAAGGAACTAACTAAGAAAGGACAAGTGAATTTGATGTAAAATATATATAAACTTGGGCTTATCACTGTTCTCCCAAAAACCAGGTAGTCGTCTCGACCCACCTATCAGAAGAAAGATTACCCTGACTTTGCATCACCTGAAAGGTCTTCTCCACATGATTCAACCATCTTTTCGCCCCCTCATGACCTTCATTTCCCATGAAGGTATTCAATTTCAGATTATGAACTGTCTCAAGAGGTGTCCTCTGAGGAGTACGGAATGATGTCTGAATGGCAGAAACTATAGCTTCCCCTAACTGATCAATATCAGGGAAACTAGATTCAGCTGGTTGACGGGGCTCTCTACGAGGTGGCATAGTTCTGACATAAGACATCACAAGGATTAGAACATTCAAGAATTATACAGGACTGCTAAACCTAGGCTTTGATACCAAACTGACACACCCCGACCGAGATCAAGGCATGTTTGCCGTCACGTGAAAGTGACGTAGCCATATGCACAGTGCGGAAGCGATAAAGATAGCAAATATATGAATAATTAAAAACCAAAATCTAGAGTGCACTACTAGCCAGAAAGTGATAGGAGTTAGTTACAACAGTAAACACTCCTAATTCAGAGCATAAAGTCTAGGTGCAGTCCAGTAGGACAAGTACTAGTTATACAGTACCAGGAATGTCCTACTATTATATGGATAAGTCAGAACTGCCAACGTCCTCTAGCCACCAACATCAATCTTACTTAAAACCTGGAGGGGCGCAAAACAGAAAACGTGAGTGGGCAAAAACAAATGTTTTACTAAAACATTTCATTTATGAACAACTAACCCTTCGCTGTAAAACATGTATAGTTTTCCCAGAATCAAGATATAAACATATACATTTATATATCTGAAATCATATCACTTCCATTCATGCTTCACATAATCATTTTCATATGTATGCCATGCCAAAATATAACAAAGTAAACAATCCAGGTAAGAATAGTTTCATAGAAATGTGATATTGTAAACACGGGAATTCCTGCGATGAACGAGACAAGAACACGTGTACAAAATAATATTTGTATTAATGATTTAAGGGTTACAATCTCTTCTACAAATTTAGCCTCTGATTCTATCTTTGTAATGGGTAGATTTGATGTTGTTGATCCAAAGGGCCGTCGGGGCTTGATCTTTAGGATGAACGGATGATGAATGATGAACACTTTCTTCAAGGGCCGTCGGGGCTTGATCTTGAATTAGTGGAAGTTTCTTCAAGGGCCGTCGGGGCTTGATCTTGAATTAGTGGAAGTTTCTTCAAGGGCCGTTGGGGCTTGATCTTGAAGGAGGATTTTGACGAAGAATGAAGAGGGCTTTCTTGATTCTTCGGGATTTGCTTGAGAGCTTTAGAGTTTCGAGGCTTCAAGGCTTTGGTGTGATGTGAATTCTCTTCCAATTTGGGAGTAGAGAGAATGTATGTAAAATCCTTTCCTTCATTGCTTGATGGAGAAGCCTATTTATAGGCTTTGAGAATGAATCACCACCATCCATTTGTTTGGTGAAGTAAGTGGATGTTGTAGGTGGGATGAGTGTATGATGTATGTGAAGTAAGTGTATGATGTAGGTCAAATGAATGGGGGTTGTAATTTTAATACAATTGTCAATACTTATTTCGCCGAAATTTCAATGTCTACAGATATGTTAGCCGGAGCCCCTGTGGTAGTCTGTACGGCTGAATTCATAGCTCAAACTCAATCTAGCCGGAGTCACTACTATGACCTATACGGTAATATACTGCACATAAGTCGGAACCACTAAAAAGGGTCTGTACGACAAGGTTGGGTGTAATATAGTTATGCTCAATGCTACGCCCTCTTGCTAGCTATGCGATAAATCGTTAGTCACCTACGAGTCGGAACCACTTATAGTGGTCTGTACGACAAGACTGTGCACCTAAATTGGATCCAATGTGAGCATATGGTGCGGGAGGTACATAATATACAAGCATGTGCCAACTCTCTCTGGCTAAATCGCAATCACCCGAGGTGCAGGTTTATAAGCTCATCGTTTCTCAATCATATCTCATATAGACAATCAACATGTTCACCTCATTTATTGAATGGTTGCATCTAACCTCTCGTTAGACTCCCTACGTACCCTAAATAGGGATCAAGTCATTCGTAGTTCACCTATTCAAACATAACTTACCTGAACTTACCTGTGCCTCCACAGCACCACATTTATATATATATGCAACCATGAAAATGCATATTCAAAATATAAAGGCATTTGGCATATTGTTTCAAAGCATACTTTAATTTAAAACACATTTATGAGAAATAAATCAAGTATATAAATATATACTGAAAACAAAAGCCCACTCACTGGTATGTCGAAGGGTCGTAGCCTCCAAGTCGCCCGTGGATATGCTCGTCCTCGGGATAAGTCTCACCTATATGCGAATTAACTATAAAAACGTTATTTTAAAGCACATAGGCAAAACTAGCTAATAACTTCTCATACATTGCTCAAAATGGGTATATGAATATACCACAGTGACCTACACAACCTCACGAACATCGTCATATTTTTAGAAAAAAATTCCTATAGCTCACGTGCCTGCATGCGCCGGGGAGAGCACGGCATCACGCGCCCTCACGCACATCACCTTCAACCTCCAGATGTCGGAATAGTGCCACCGGTGCCGGATTCTAGGTAGACCTGCAACTGCCCATTTCTCTCTCATTTTTGCACCATTTTCTACGAAATTTTCACCCAAATGTCACAAATTTCAAGAGGAAGAAGGTTATACCTCTTTGGAGCCTCAAATCCTTCGAAAACACGTCGGAAAAATCTCATCAAAACCAGCCACCTTTGAACCTCGTGATCCCGATGTCAAAACTGAGCCAACGAAGCACTCCGAGCTTCGTGAGAACCTCCTGGAGTTCGCTGAAAGCTTGGATTTTCCTAAAACATAACCATTCAAAAGTTCATGAATAGTGTTCAACTCGGAGCTTGAGTTTTCAACGTGAAATTGAACGAGTTCTTACCTGAAATGGGTACCTTTGAACTCGTAGGGTCCTCACGAACACAATGGTACCATTTTCTTCCTCGATCTATGAATATTTGGCTCAGTTTCAAGGTGGTCCGTACGGAGGAGAGTGAAGAGAGAGTCTACGAGATGAGAAAGAGAGCACGGGGAAAGAGAGAGAAGGGTATGGATTTGTGTGGTCCAAAAATGCACACCAATCCCAACTCTTTAAATCTTTTAGTTCCAATTGGGTCCAATTAGTTAGGGATAGAACTAATTCACTCAATTCTTTAACTCCACACAAACACACATCCAACGCTCAAGGGTAAATCTGTCTTTTCACAACCACGATGATAAAATAAAGTACATTTCTGGGACGGACTGTGACATCTTGAATAGAACTCCTCAGATTGCTGCCAATATCCGTTTTGTTGAAATTGTTGAGGTTCCCTCCACATAAAATTTGAATAATCTCTCCAATATGAATCGTAAGTGTGGGAAAACAGGTTGTTCCTTGATTGATTATGGCCTTGATAACCCTAGGCACCTCTATTCTCAGTTAATTGAGCACGTTGATGAGTTTGATATCTTGGCCTATATGACACGCCACATGTATGGACACTTTCCATTGTGGTCCTTTCGATATAGTGCGACAACTGAGAAGTAAGATTCGCTATTTGAGTATGAATATTAGCAATTGCCATGTCTTGCTTCTATAGTACCTGAAATCAAAGAAGTAAAACTAAATTAAATATCAAAAGTAAAAAAAAAAAAAAAACAGGGTGATTAGCAAACTAGAAAGACTCAAACTAGGCTTGAAAACACTAGAGGGTGAATTGGACGAAAATTGATTTTAACATGACTAAAAAAAAAACACAAATTGGACAGATTCTAACTAACTTGACACAACAAAGTAAAGGGGATTGGATTTTTGACAAATTTAAAGTAAAGACAAGTAAATTAAAAACTTAAGCAAATTTAGCACGAATTTGGGGGAAAATATGGGTGATTGGCTAGCTAGAGGGTTCTTCTCCACACATGACACACTTGAATACAAATCAATTTCCAGTTGCTTTTCCAATAAACCATGAACCTCAACGCCCCAGATTAACCGTGAACAGCACTAATTAACCTTCAGATTTTCCTTAAGTCATTGAATTGGATGGACAACGCATCGGCAACCAAATTATTTTTCAATAGGTCCCTACATGACAGCATAATAGAGATACAATCAAAGATCATTAAGCTATGTGAAAATCATAAGCATTGACAAGGCATTGCCACGAATTCACTTAACACGATTGTGACTAGCAACCTCCACTACTTGTGAATATAAGTTCATAACTATTAGGTGAAATTCCCTTATATTCTAGCATCAAATCCCTGCATGCAAACTAAGTGTGCACCCTTAATCAACAAACAAGAATAAGTTCTGAATCAAATAGTTAAGTAAATTGCATTCACGATTCATGAAATCACAACTGGAAGTAATCAATTCATATTGCAAATATGTTCATGGCTTTGAATTTCCCCCTAACTAAAACGAGTTTAGTTCATCATGTTTGCAATTAAACAAAGACAATTAAATTTAAACATTGAAACAATTGATAGAATACACCTAGAAACGCTCCAACAATCCAACGTCTTGAATGGCAAGCACGGCTCCAGGGGTCTCTTCTCATATCTCCTTCCAAAGTTGCGGCACAATGGGATGAATATGTATGAGGGATGTAATTTCTGAGTACTGCGACACTTTATATTTATTGGGAGAATGTAAGCCACATCTAGGGTGAGTAGGAAGAGAATTAGGACTCCAAATCATAAAGGAATAAGGATACTTCTAATCAGATTGCAGAGAAGAAAAGAATTAATGTGTTTAGATGGATTAGGACTCATAAATTCATATGGGAATGATTTAGAATAGGATAAGGACTCCTTTTGCAGTTGGAGATAAGGTAGGATAAGATTAGGATAGGATAAGATCAGATAAGGTTAGTTTGGATAAGATAAGGTTGGATAAGGTTTTGGATAATGTTCCTTCATTTTAGCTGATTCCTTATCTTCGTTGTCTTGAATTTATTTTCTTCATCTTTTCAGCACATTCCTAGCCTCTTGAACTTCAAAAACGTCCATCCACCTTGCTCCATGCATGTGCTATCCATTCTTGGCCCAAAACAGCTCCAAAATGCTCCAAATTGCACTTTCTTGCCAACTTTGTCATTTGGACCTACAAACACACGAAAACAGCTTAAATCACTATAATAAACAGAAACTAACTATGAAAGTGCAAGAAAAAAAGCTAACTAAGTCGCATAAATATGCTCCTATCACCAGTACTAACGATTCTAAAGTGGTTGCAGATTTTGTTAAAACTAACATCTTTTCCAGATTTGGGATGCCTAGAGTGCTCATAAGTGATGGAGGTTCTCATTTTTGCAATCGAACCATCGAGGCACTGCTCAAGAAATATAATGTCACGCATAAGGTTTCGACACCTTATCATCCCCAAACTAGTGGCCAAGCCGAGGTTTCGAATAGAGAAATTAAGCAAATTTTGGAGAAGACCGTTGGACCAACTCATAAAGATTGGAGTTTGCGTTTGGATGATGCACTATGGGCATATCGTACAGCTTACAAAACACCACTTGGGATGTCTCCATTTCGGCTTATCTATGGCAAACTGTGCCATCTTCCCGTGGAATTAGAGCACAAGGTGCATTGGGCTGTCAAAACATTCAACATGGACGTTGATGCGGCTGGAATTCATAGGAAACTTCAATTGAATGAACTTGAAGAGATTAGGCATGAGGCTTATGAGAATGCTCGCATTTACAAGGAGAAGACAAAGGCATTCCATGACAAGATGATTCGTAGAAAGACATTCTCAATAGGGCAGAAAATGTTACTTTTCAATTTCCGCCTTCGTTTATATCCCGGTAAGTTACGTTCTAAATGGATTGGCCCTTTTTTTATTACTAATGTCTTTCCCTATGGTGCAATCCAAATTCAAAGTTTCAAGACCGGCCAAGAATTCAAAGTGAACGGGCACCGTTTGAAGCCTTACTACGACCTTTTTGAGGAGCATGTGGTGGAGGAAATACCCCTCCATGCCGTGGGCTCCAATGAAGCTTAAAGAGAGGTATCGTCCGACTGGAAGACGTTAAAGCAAGCGCTTCTTGGGAGGCAACCCATGCATTCAAATAAGGAAGACCTCGGAATTGCTCCACAACCAGATTTGCGTTCCTAAACCCTTCTCTTTACTACATTTATTTTGCCATGTTTGTCATGATTAGTTCATTGTTTGTTTGTTTGCTTATGTGTGAGTTT
The DNA here is from genome assembly GCA_035220775.1 of Malus fusca. Classification (NCBI taxonomy): domain Eukaryota; kingdom Viridiplantae; phylum Streptophyta; class Magnoliopsida; order Rosales; family Rosaceae; genus Malus; species Malus fusca. The sequence goes on from CM069059.1 coordinate 4,271,166, forward strand.
ATGTGTGAAACATTGAGGACAATGTTTGGTTTAAGTGTGGCGGGGGGGGGGGGGGTAAACAAGTGTTTTTCATTGATTTTCGTGGGATTTTACCACCTAGCACCTCTAGAGTTGTTTTTCACTGTTTTTTAAGTGTTTTTAGTGTGTTTTGAACTGTTTTAGTGTGTTTTGAAAGAAAAATACGAAAATTTGAAACAAATTAGAAAAAGTTTTGAAAAAAACCCAAAAAGAGTCGTTTTTAGAGTTGTTTTTGTGTGTTTGTGTCTTAGGGTACCTTCCAACACAATGATGAGGATTTGGTTTTTAATTACATGACTATTAAAGAAAGTTACAAACATGGGTGGAAGTTTGATATGCTCTTTGGTTAATACTTGGTTGTAGTTGACGTTTACGAATTCACATGTAATCACAAAGGAAAAAATCAGTTTTTGTAATGTGCTTGAAGGAAGGAACTCAAACTAACGCTACAACCCTGAGAGACTTGAGCCTAAACTTTGTTTGGAGAGTTATTAATCTGTGATTTCTTGTTTTCTAAAGTCGTTGCATGATCTCATTATTTTTTTGCTTGGTTGCTACTTAGAATGGGTTTTCATCATTATAGTTCCAAATACTAGAACTCATGCCCGTTTCATTCAAAGCTTAAAATTGAGTGCATAACATATAACAAGATGAAGTTGTTTAGTAGTTACCACCAGAGCCAAAAAAGCCTTAATCCCTTGCATAAGTTTTGTAGGTTTAACCCCTTTGAGCCTTATTGAGCCTATTTTCTTTGTTAGCCACATCATCCCTACCTAGCCTAGAATAGGACTATCCATACCCTTGTTCTTAAAGTATAGTGGAGCATGACTTCGAGGGAATTCCTTTTGATCGACATTATGCAGAAAAACAAGTGTGGGGGAAGGGTTTTCAAAGTGTGTGTTTTGTGTGCCAAAGAAATAGGGCACGGGTTTGAAAAAGAGAAAGAAAAAAAAAGAGTTCAAAAATAAGTGAGAATGAACTCACAAATGTTGGTTGTTGAAGAAAGGGTCCAAAACTTTGAATTTGATCCTAAGTGATGTGTGAATCTTCCCTTTGTGTTTAAAGTGGATTTTTGCATTCAAAAGTGAATTCTAAGTGTTGATTTCATTACTTTGCTTACTATTGCTTTAAGAACCGTTGTTTATCCTAACCTTTCTTTGTTAGCCAATATCCTTAGCCCCGTTACAACCCTTAGACTTCTATCTTTAATGTTATGTGTTTCAATATGTGGAGTTTTGAAATTGGTATGAGCATATGGAATCCCTGGTTCTCGCTGCTAAATAGTAGCATTCCGTTCATGAGATCATATATATATACATGTATTAATAACTCCAGAAATTGCCTTCTTTGTTTAAAACATATGTGAGTGGCTAGTCTACATGTTTACATCAATCTTCTCACATATACTTAGTATAGGGAGTGTAGTCAGAAAATCTGTGTGAAAATAGAGAGTATATCCGGTGAGGAATTGAGGGAATTCTCTAAGGCATGTTACTACATTCAAAATGTTGTTTTAATTGATTAAATGCGAGCTAGTAAGTGGTGACTATGATTAAGTGTGTGCTCGAGGGTAAGGATTGCTAAAATCTATGTGAGTGGTGATTTTTGGCATGTCATGTTTCATTGGAAATCCTTGAGGCAAATGTTGGAAGGTCTAGGTTATGTATTGTTTGTTTTGTTTGTTTTGCTCGAGGACTAGCAAAAGCTAAGTGTGGGGGAATTTGATAGGAGCGTATTTATGCGACTTAATTAGCTTGTTTTCTTGCCTTTATGTTGTTAGTTCCTAATTATTTTAGTATTTTAAGCTATTTTCGTGTGTTTGTAGGTCCAAAGGGCTAAAGTAGCAAGAAAGTGCATTTTGGTGCATTTTGGAGCAGTTTTGGGCTTGGAATGGATAGCACATGCATGGAGCAAGGTGGATGGACAAATTTGAAGACCAAAAGAGGCTAGGATTATGCTGAAGTTATGAAGAAGTTAATTCAAGAAAAGGAAGTAAAGGATGCAAGCAAGAAAGAAGGAATGTTAGCCAAAGTTACCTTATTTTGTCATAAACTTTCCTAATCCTTCACCACTTAATTTCTAGCTGCAAGGAGGATCTCTAATTATTTTAGGACACTAAATAAATGATTCTAGAAGACCTAATCCCAGTCAAAGAGGGTTGCCGCATCCCTTTCCCTTTCCCTTTCCCTTGTCGTGCAAGGCAAACCACATTCCCCTTTCTTTTTAGGCCTGCCGCACCCTTCTTACCCTTTTCCTCTTGGGATTCTGATTTGTTACCCTTTTCTTGGAGGATTTGGAGTATTAAACCCTTCCCAATTTAATTCTCAGCCATGCCTTTCCTTCTCCTATAAATAAATGACCTTGCCGCACCATTCAACCCATCTATTCACTACCATTCATACTTTCAACCATTCTTTCATACAATTCATCACTCAAACCTTCACCCACACCTTGTGCCGCAACAAAGAAGAAGAAGGGGGACCCTTGGACGTGCTTGCCATTCAAGTGTGGATTGCTGGAACATTCTTAGGTGTAATCCATCCTTTTGTTTTCAATGTTTAAGTTTAATTATCTTTGTTTTGCGAACATGAGGAGCTAAACTCGTTTTAGCTAGGGGGAAATTCAAAGCCATGAACATATTTGAAATATGAATTGATTACTTCCAGTTGTGATTCTATAAATCGTGAATGCAATTTACTTAACTATTTGATTCAGAACTTATTCTTGTTTGTTGATTAAGGATGCATACTTAGTTTGCACGCATGAATTTGATGCTAGAATATAAGGGAGTTTCACATAATCGTTATGAACTTATATTCATAAGTAGTGGAGGTTGCTAGTCACAATGGTGTTAAGTAGATTCCTGGTAGGAGTATCAAGCTGTTCATAGTTACGAATGCCTTGTCAATGCTTATGATTTTCACAAAGCTTAATGATCTTTGATTGTATCTCTATTATGATGTTCATGTAGGGGACTATTGAAGAATAATTTGGTTGCCGATGCGTTGTCCATCCAATTCAATGACTTAAGGAAAATCTGAGGGTTAATTAATGATGTTCATGGTTAATCTGGGGTGTTGTGGTTCATGGTTTATTGGAAAAGCAACTAGAAATCGATTTGTATGCAAGTGTGTCATGTGTGGAGAAGAACCCTCTAGCTAACCAATCACCCATATTTTTCCCCAAATTCGTGCTAAATTTGTTTAAGTCTTAATTTACTTGTCTTTACTTTAAATTAGTGAAAAACCCAATCCCCTTTACTTTGTTGAGTCAAATTAGTTAGAATCTGTCCAAACTTGTGTTTTTAAGTGTTTTGAGTCAAGTTAAAATCAATTTTCGTCCAAATCACCCTCTAGTGTCTAATTTGAGTCCATTTGATTGTTTTGTGCTGTTTTGAGTTCTTTGAGTCTAGTTAAGTGTTTTCAAGCCTAGTTTTGTAATTTTGAGTCAGTTTTAAGTAGATTAGCAATCCCTCCTAGTCCCTGGCCTAGAACGATCTCTACTTACATCTTTACTACAATTGTCAATAAGAGGGTTTAATTTGAGTGCTAGTTTATATCACATCACTTATTATGAGTTTGATTTTCCATATATTGGACAACTTGGTGAAGCTATTGCTAATGCTATTCAGCCCTCACTTCGTCCTCCCCAAAGGACCCCCTTGGAGACTGTATATAACTTGAAGCTAAATGATTTCATTGGCAGTGAAGGGTCCGAGGGAGCTGAGCATTGGCTCGATCATGTTGAGAAAACCTTTCGAGTGATGCAGCGACATGGAAATCTTCCAGAGGATAGATGGGTTGAGACAGCCACTTGGTTCTTGCGTTTGGAGGCTGCATCATGGTGGAAACAGGAATCCTATCCATTGTCAGTTCAAGATGCTATGAACTGAGAAGTGTTTAAACAGAAGTTTCATAAGAGATTTATACCTCCAGAGTATTTGGATCATAAGAGGGATGAATTCTCATAATTGAAGCAGAGTATCACATAAAGTTTACTGATTTGTCCCGATATTGTCCAGATATCACTGAAAATCCTGCCGAGATGCTTCGATGTTTTAAGAAAGGTACTCGTAAGAAGTTGCGTTCTATGGCGACTTCGACTCCTTGGTCCACATATCAAGAATTCTTTGAAGTTCTACTCTGGGTTGAAGACTCCGACAATGCTCTAGATGATAGTGATGAGGAGGAAGAAAAAGGTAATAATAAAAAAAATACTAATAAAGATAAAGGGCAGTCATCCTAAGATCCTCGTAAAACACAGAATTTTAAGCGAAGTGGCAACAATTCTGGTTCATCCAGTGGTGGTTCGAATTCTGCTACACCGCGGAGGGGCAACAGGTTCACAGGTGGTTCCCAATTCCAGAGGCAGAGAAATCCTAACAGTTCTGGTTAGACAGGGTAATAATCGTCATTTTTTTTAGTGTAGATAAGGTGGTAGTGGTAGATGTTTTACTTGTGGTTAGACAAGGCATAGGGCTAACTAGTGTCCGCAGAATCAGTAGAAAGCTCAGCCCCCTGCATTCCCACCAGATGTACCCCTTCAGCAGATTTAGGGCCTAGTGGCTATACTCCGACAAGTTATGGTGGTGCTTGCCACTATTAGGGAGATGTAGCTTTGTATTCTGGGGGTGCATACCAGTATCCAGCTAATCCATATTATTAGGGTAGTTATCCACAGTACCAGGGAGGCTATATGCCTTATGCGCCATATCAAGGCGGTGGACCACTGTGGTATATTGGAGGATAGTCCTAGAACCTTGATGTTGCCTCTAGCAGTGCTGCTTCGTCAAGGCAGCCTAATCAGCCCATTCAGGGATGAGGAAATCAAGGAAATAGATGTCCAGAAGGTTGGCAGCAAGCGCAGGGCCATGTTCATCACATCACTTTGCAAGATGCTCAGAGCAACCTTGATTTGATTATGGGTACGTTGAATATTCTTGGTCATTTTGCTAGAGTATTAATTGATTCAGGTGCTACGCATTTTTTTATTTCTCATATCTTTGCTCAAAAGACTCAACCACACCCTACTCCCCTCAGTTATGAGTTGGAGTTCTCCATGCCGAAAGGCGAAACTTATTATGTTAGCTAGGAATATCAAGGATGTCCTGTTCTTGTTGAGGATGTCATCACGCCAGCTAATCTTGTTCCTCAGATATTGTTGATTTCGATGTTATTCTAGGAATGGATTGGTTACATTACAATCGTTCCAAGTTGGATTGTTATGAGAAGGTTGTCACTTTCCATCAACCAGGCTTGCATGTGGTCACTTTTGTCGGCGAGCATTGTGGGTTGAGACAAGGCGTTATCTCAGCTGTAAAAGCAAAGAGACTGTTGAGGAAAGGATATCTAGCTCATATGGTGCTAAATGAGGGTACTTCTACTCAAGTGGAAGATGTTCGGGTAGTTAGATGTTGGAAAAGTGCCCTAAAACCAATCATATGATGATAATTTACGGATATTTCACATGTTAAACTAATTTAGTTTAATATAAAGGCCAAAGATTATTGTTTTAAGTCGTCTCATATAAATGTTATATGCTTAAACGATAAGTCCAAGGAATATGTAATTGGGAGAATGTGATCTAAAGAAGTTAGATTCAAGAGACCATTCTCTTTCTTCTACATATCCTAAATGTTCCTGATCATAGGATTGCCAATTGGGCATTAACAGTCCATTAAGATCAGTACGTACTATGTCTTCTCTTAGGGAGAGTGACTGGTCTGGAGTCATTGGTGTGACCGACACCAAGACAAGCATGTAGGTGCTCAATAGAGAATGAGCCCACTGAACACGATCAACGAGGAGTTCTCATACTCATGTCACATGAGAACTCATGGTTAGGATAATGCAAAGTAGTCCGTTGGCCTGAGGCATCATAGTTGTCTTGTGGTTAGGTCCTTGATCTTTGATTATGTCAAAGTCACTCCGTCAGAGGGTGTCCATGATATAGTTGGGGTTAAGCCACTTAGCCACTGAGGCAAGTGAATGTGCAACAAGGGATCTCTAGCCTTCAAACCGTTTAAGGGAGAATACTCTATGATATGATTAAGAATCTATGGCCAGAGTATGAATGAGATTTAGGAAGTCGTTCCAAATCACATTCAAGGTAATCATATAAGTAAGAGAATCACATTGGATAGTAGACATGAATAAACTATCAAACCAAACAATGTGGTCAAGAGTATTGTATTAGAGAAAGACTGTATTGCATTGTAATCCTAAACTGAATAGGTTTTCCACCTCTTCTGATTAGCTTGGGTAGCCATGACATACTGCTAGGTGTCAGTCATGGTTTGTGGAAGCCCTAAAGATGAGTAATCACTAAAGGGAGAATTGAAAGTATGTTTCAATTCATAATCGATTTGAAGAGTTCTAATCGCCCACTACCTCGGTAAAAGGAACCTAATGGATCGTACACTTTGTAAGGTAGAGATTGAAGAAACAATGGAGATGAGTAAGGATAATTAAATGGTTTAATTATTTATGGCTAGGATTAATTAATATGTTAATTAATCAAACGAATAAGTTTGTTAAAGACCTCGGGTTAGTTTGGGGCAGCAAGGCCCAATGGGATTTGAATGTCAAGCCCATTAACATAAGTTGTATGACAACTTATTGACTTAAGACCCAAAAGGGCCCAAACAGCCCATAACTCTCCGGGGGCTGGCCATATAGAGAAAGAAAAGGGTTTTGGTTCTTTTAGTCACTTAATTGAAGGGACTATATAAAGGACTTTATAACCATTTCATCATTAGGGTTTCTTTTGGAGAAAAGATGAGGACACAATGCTCTCCTTTTCTCTCTAAGAGGCCGGCCACCCTAGAGGCAATTAGCTAGCAATCTTACTTCCTTTAGGTCACTCATCTCTTCATCAATGCTCTCCTTTGTCTGGAGACTTAGAGGTTCTCTATTTTGGGAACTTGGAGAATCCATTCTACCATGCTCATCCAAGAAATCCATGGAGCTAAGAAGTAAGGAATGAAGACTCTATCTCTTGGGTGATTAGCCTTTGCTTATGCAAAGAGGAATCAACAAAGATATAATATTTCTCAAGTCACTTTGTTCTTGAGTTGAGTCTTGATTCACCACACTCACCAGGCCTTGAATTTCATGGGTTAAGTTTTGTTTTTGAGTGCATACAAGCATGATTCTGCAAATATTTCCTTCATTAGACACTTTCCCAATGTCTTTCTTGATGATTTACCTAGCCTACCCCCAAATCGTGAGGTGGAGTTCGCTATTTATCTAATTTCAGGTACATATCCTATTTTTTTAACCCCTTATCGAATGGCTCCTGCTGAATTGAGGGAATTGAAAACCCAGTTACAAGAACTCGTTGATAAAGGTTTTATCCAACTGAGTACTTCGCCATGGGGAACTCCAGTTTTGTTCGTGCGAAAGAAAGATGGAACTCTGAGGATGTGTATTGATTATCGACAGTTGAACTGGGTAACGATTAAAAACCGTTATCTGTTACCTTGTATTGATGATCTTTTTGACCAGGTTCAAGGTGCCTGTGTGTTTTCAAAGATTGATCTGAGATCTGGGTATTATCAGCTGAAGATCAAGAATGAGGATGTCCTGAAGACAGCATTTCGAACTCGATATGGACATTACGAGTTTTTGGTAATTCCATTTGGGTTAACGAATGCTCTAGCAGCCTTTATTGACATGATGAATCGGGTATTTTGCCATATCTCGACAGATTCGTTAATGCCTTCATTGATGATATTTTGGTATATTCTAAATCTAAGGCGGAGCATACTAGACATCTCACTCTAGTTCTAAAGAAGTTGAGGGAACATCAGTTGTATGCTAAATTTAGTAAATGCCAATTTTGGCTGGATCAAGTGTCGTTCTTAGGACACGTGATATCAGCCTAGGGTATTCTTGTAGACCCTCAGAAGGTAGCTGCAGTAGAGAATTGGGAACAGCCTCGTACTGTCAAGAGGTACGAAGTTTTCTTGGCCCTGCGGGCTATTACCAACGCTTTGTGAAAGATTTCTTAGCTATAGCTCTGCCATTGGCAAGGTGAACCCGGAAGGGAGTTAAGTTTGAGTGGAGTGATAATTGTGAGCGAAGTTTTCAACAACTGAAGTATTGTCTCACTCATGCACCTGTGTTGGCACTTCCGGATGATAGTGGGAACTTTTAGATTTATAGCGATGCTTCTTTGAATGGCTTGGGCTGTGTACTAATGCAGTATGGTAGAGTGATCGCGTATGCCTCGCGACAATTAAAGCCCCACGAAATGAATTATCCCACTCATGATCTCAAGTTAGCCGCTATTACCTTCGCATTGAAAATCTGGAGGCATTATTTGTATGGGGAAACATGTCAGATCTTCACCGACCATAAAAGTCTTAAATATATTTTTACTCAGAAATATCTTAATCTCAGGCAGCGGAGATGGGTTGAGTTGCTCAGTGATTATGACTGCACGATTGAGTATCATCCTGGTCATGCAAACTCTGTAGCTGATGCTTTAAGCAGGAAAACCCAAGGTCGACTCAACACACTTTATGCATGCAGTGTTCCACTTTTAACATAATTGCAATCTAATGGAGTCACATTAGGTGAAGATTACCAGGGAGCTCTACTTGCTAATTTTCAAGTTAGGCCAATTTTGCTGGATCGTGTACTCGAAGCTTAGGCGAATGACCCAGAATCACAAGCGTTGATACAAGCGGTGTAAAAAAGGAAAAGATGAGATCTTAGGATCCGGAGACCTGATGGTATGCTTATGCAGGGTTATCAGATATATGTGATGGACATAGAAGAATTAAAGAAAGATATACTTGATGAGGCGCATGTTTCGGCTTATGCGATGCATCCTGGGAGTACCAAGATGTATCATACCATTCGACCTTTCTATTATTGGCCTGGTATGAAAAGAGAAATTGCTAAGTATGTGAGTCGATGTGCAGTTTGTCAACAAGTCAAGGCCGAGAGGAAGAAAACTTTTGGGTTACTACAGCCATTTCCCATACCTCAGTGGAAATGGGAAGATATTACCATGGATTTCGTGTACAAGTTACCTCGTACGCAGAATGGTTACAATGGTATTTGGGTGATAGTTGATCGACTCACCAAGTTAGCACACTTCATACCCGTTCGAGAAAATTACTTGTTGAGTCAGTTGGCAGAACGGTTCATTTCAGAAATTGTCAAATATCATGGTTTTCCGGTGAGTATCATTTCTGATCAGGATCCCAGATTTACTTCTAAATTTTGGGTAGCTTTCCAAGAAGCCCTTGGTTCGAGATTGCTCTACAACACGGCTTATTACCCACAGACGGATGGACAATCTGAGAGAACCATTCAGACGCTATAAGATATGCTGGGATCCTCAGTTTTATAGTTTGGTGATGCTTGGCATAAGCGTTTAGCTTTGATCGAATTTGTTTATAATAATAGCTATCATTCCAACATTGGCAAGTCACCTTTTAAGGCACTTTATGGAAAACCCTATCATACCCCGTTATGTTGGTCTGAAGTTGGCGAGAGAGTGCTAGTGGACCTTGAGATTGTGGATGAGACCACGTAGAATATTCAGGTGATTAAAGCTAACCTGAAGGCGGTCCAGGATCGACAAAAGAGTATCGCCGATAAACATGCCACTGATAGAGTATAAAAAGTTGGAGATTGGGTATTCCTAAAGTTATCTTTGTGGAAAGGCGGGGTACAGTTTGAGAAGAAAGGTAAATTAAGTCCTCGATATATTGGACCATATCAGATCATCGAGTGAGTTGGTGAAGTTGCCTACAGGCTTAAGCTACCTCCAGAGTTATCAAAGGTACATGACGTTTTCCATGTGTCTATGCTTCGTCACTATGTCTTTGATCCATCACATGTAATTCCTCCTCAGCCACTGGAGCTTAACCCAGATTTGACCTATGATGAGGAGAGCCGGTGACAATCCTAGATTGGAAAGATAAGGTTCTTCGGAACAAGACCGTTCGTATGGTGAAAGTTTTTTGGAGGAACCATTCAGTCGAGGAGGCCACCTGGGGAACTGAAGAGCGTATGCGAGACCTGAATCCACGTCTGTTTTATGGTTATTGATGTGTTGTTGATGTGTAGGAATTTCAGGGATGAAATTTTCTTAAGGGGGTAGACTCTGACGACCCGTCCCAAATTATTATATATATGTTTTCTCCCAGAGTGTGTAAAATGACGAGTATGCCTTTGTTGGCTTAGTGACGTGGACGTACATATGCAGTTCTAAATTATTATTTTTGTCGTCGTAATTAAATCGTACCCGACGTCGCAGGTGAGATGACCCAAGTTAGACTTGAATGGGAAGCGTAACGAAAAAGTTAAGAATATATATATATATATATATATATATATAGTGCGTAACGGGCCAAAATAAAGAACCAATCATATTAATTCCTATTTCCTTGGCCTCCATTAGCTATTTGGGCTTTTATTTCATTTGGACCAATTAAAATATATCTCTCTCTTCTGCCCAATTAGAACATACACACCCACATTCTCCCTTCTCTCTCTCCTTCTCGAGACTTCCTCTTTCTTCTTCTTCTTGCACCCGAGACACCCCCATCTCACTTACACCTCGAATCAACACTGATCGAACTAGAAATCACCACCATCACTATCCTTTCGATTTCACAAACCCAGTGGTACCCTTAGTTTCCAAGTTGGTGAGTTGTAACCCGTTAACTCGCAAGATCCGACGAGGAGAAAAGTTTCTCCGACGTGATCCCGGGTAAGATTAAGAGGTTTCAGGACTTGGAAATGTTCTCACGCAACTTCCCTAGCACTCTAGAGTAGGTTTGAGGTTGCGTTGACGTCGGATCATACGGTTTCAAGGAACTCCAGTTTTGGCCGGAGTTGTCGAGGGATTTTTCCGACCATTTTCCGTTGGATTTTGGACAATATGTACGAACTTGTTCTACTCTTTAAGACCGTCAAATCCATATAAATTTCATGGATTTTGGTTAAGAAATGAAGTAGATATAAGCATTTGAAAATTTTCCAGAAACTGGCGAGTGACCGAAGAAGAAGAAGGTATATTCCGTTAACTTTAACGGAATATTCTAATGGCGTTAAGTAATGCCGTTACCATTTAACGGAATATTCCGACTATTTTGACGGAATATTCCTAACGCCGTTAGGGTTTCCATCCCGTGAGCCAAACACATACTTGTACGTGGCCGGCGCGTGAGGGTGCGTCTGACATCCAAAAAAATTTCTAAAAATATGGGGGTGTTCGTGTTGTCGAGTAGATCACGTTGGTATATTTAAACACCCCATTTGAGCAACGTATGAGGAATTAATCCTAGGCTTTGTTTATGTGCTATCGAATTAATGTTATATTAGTTATTTCGCATATAGGTGGGACGTACCCCAAGGACGAGCGTGGACAAGCGAGGCTAGGGGGCTACGATCCTGCTACTTATCAGTGAGTGGGCATTTTTTTTCTATATATATACAGTTTCCAGAATATTTTTTATATGGAATTATGCTTTGTTTGCGATGTCGTAAATAAGTTACATTTTAAATACTGCATTGTTACACCTGTGATTTGTATTATGTGATGCTGCGGAGACTCAGGTAAGCTTCAGGTGAGTATTATGTGATTGAATGGGTTGTATTGTATCGGTATGTATATATTTATTTAAAGCTCATCATGGCTGCACCCCGGTATTAGTGCTCCTGCTCGGGGCCAGGGCCAGCCTTCACGTGATTGTTCACCTCCCGCACCGCACGCTCACCTTGGATCCAAGTTTGGTGCCAACCTATCGTACAGACCACAATAGGTGGTTCCGACTAGTAGGTGACCCGCGATTTATCGCACAGCCTTCACGTGATCGTAGCACTTGAACGTACATATTTATACCTAGCCTGTAGTACAGATCACACTAGGTGACTTCGACTCGTGTGCTAGACTAGATTGATGAGTTATAGATCCAGGCGTACAGGTCACATTAGGTGACTCAGACTGGCATATTCATTTATATCGATTTCAAACCTGGCTTACATATAGTAGTGTTGAAATGTTATGGTATGGCATGCTTCTATTTCCATTACCTTGAGCATTGATTATTATACTTATGTAGTATTTCCTGGAAACTATACAGGTTTTATGGAGAGGGGTTATTATTTTCAGAAAAGAGAAATGTGTTTTCTAAAACTTTGTTTTTGCCCACTCACCCTTCTGTTTTGCGCCCCTCCAAGTCTTAGGTCGCTGTTCTTCTGCGTGGCCTACAAGGATGGACCAGTGGTTCTGACGTATCACTAAATAATGTAGGGACTCTCTGGTTGTATAATTAGTACTGAGTTGGCTTGACTGCACTTTCGTTTTACCTATGCTCTGATATGTGTGTATCTTATACTTGATCACTTTCACACCCTTGTATTTTATCTTTAATTTAAATAAGTTTAGGTTGGGTTTTTATTTATTCACATTTTCTTATTATTATCACTTTAGTTTAGGTCAGATAATCCAAGTCACTGCAGCCCCTTTAAGTACTCTATAGTTGATTTTGTTTATCCCTTTCTATGTTCGTTGAGTAGAAGCAGTAATGAAGGCTTGAGTGTTTGAAAAATAGGTGGAAGACATATGAGCTTTCTGATCAAGAAAGAGTTGCTACAACTACTGGATTATTTGACTTTGTATAGTGCTTTAGAGAGGAAAGTAGAGACAATTAATTCTTATTAGAGTAAGACTATCACTGATTCAATAAATCATGTACAATTCTTTAAATTTGTTAAACCATTCAGATTCTTTTTCCTTTTTATCACACTAATACTTTCAATAATGATATGATGTACAACTCTTAGAATTTATAAGAACTATGACTTATTATGTACAGTTGCAATTTGGTGTGTCGAATCATAATAAAATCAGTTATTTTTAGTAAAGATTATACTTTCTATTTTTGTCTATCTCATGAAAATATGAAGATATTTTTTTTTTTTACTATGTGAATATATTAATTTCCGAACTTTTTTTGCCTTTATATTACATTGTTTATTTATCTACAATGCTAAAAACTATTTCGACACACATTTTAGACAAATGAAAATGATGTTTCAGGACCTTTCTTCGAAACCTTCCCTTAAAACCAATTTTCAGTTATCAACGATACAACCTCTGAAATTATATATACTAGTCTTTCTACACGCGTGGAAGTGGGTTTGAAAGGCATTTTTTATCCCAGAGCGCTACGTGCGACCTACAAAGTTCTTTAGTTTTTTTATTTTTTTATTTTTTCATATTTGGGCATGCATAAAGACATTTTTATAACATCATGGATGCGTGCTGTACATGCATTAGTTTTCTGTCCATAATTTCTTAGGATCTATTTGGTATTCTATTTGAGTTCAAAGTTTTTAACTCAAAAACTGTTTCTCAATCCACAACCCAAAAATTTGTTTGGTAAGCCTATTTTTCAAAACTTGAACTAAAAAAATAACTCAAAAACTAGCCTAAAATCTGAGAACAACAAAAGTCTGTTTTTACTGTTTTTTGTTTCTTCTTTGCGACATCTGCAGGACCTTGGCGTCAAGGTCAGCGACACCAAACATCAACTGAGAGTAACTGGTGGTGATGAGAGATGTTTTCGACGACAGAGAGATGTTCCGGCAACCGTGACATGGATCTTTCCGACGACGGAGGTATTTTCTTCCCACCATCCCTGACCCACCATCCTCTCACTCTAATCACCCGCAAGCCCCAACCTCACCTCTCTGCCATTACCAAAGCTTTATTTCAAACTCAATTTGCTCAATTTCAATGGCAACATTTGAAATTAGCAACCCACCACCATATATGTGAACAAAACTCATTTGAAGACAACATGACTTCCTAGTATGAAGTGTGAAATTGAGAGTTCCAAATCAAGTCGTCAAGATATTGGGTCTTGATGAGTATTTTCCAGGTCGCTTCTCGGATCCTGACCCGACCTTACTATCCTCCCTCAGCCACTGCCACCTACAGGTTTTGTACAAATAAGTTTTTGGGTTATATAGCCTAAATCCTTGAAGATTTAAAATAGTTTCCAGGTTAGATACCAAAAGTTTTTGGGTTGTAAAAAAAAACTATTCTTGAGAGAAGTTCATCCAAGTTTTTAAGAATCATATATTTTTTTGAGTAAGATACCAAACAAGCCCTAAAAATCCAAGCCATAATTAAAATCCCACACAAGCAAAACCACCAAGTAAATTAATATTGAATACAAACTTGGCACCAAAAAATAAAAAACCAAACTAGCAGAGGAAGATAACAAAATATATACTCTATGTCTCTTTGAAATCTGTACATGTCCTTATCATGAATGAGAGACAGAGAAAGAGCATATGTCCCAGAACTCACACTGATGCTGATTTGAATCACAGCAAGTAATGTTTCTAAAGGTTAACTTATTTATTGTCTTGCAAAATCGCCTCAGCAATGACAATAAAACTTACCATTTCTTCCAACTTCCAATTTAAAGTTTGCATCTCCTCAACCATACGGCGAACCTCCAATAATATAGTTTGTTCAGGAATCATTCTTACGGCGAATTTCTGCGCATTTACAACATATAATATATTCAACGTATTAAGGCAAGTAATACTACAGATAATGTGCAAACTCTATGTACTATAGGTGGGAATGCTAAACCTGAATAAGACTAAAGAGACTTGGCTCAATTGCATATATGTTAGAGCTTAAAAAGAAAATATTTTGTTGTTGATTTAATCCCTTTTAGTTGATCTAGTTTATGGATAGTCTCCAGTGTTATGCAAACTAATATGACGATGCTATATGAACAATATAGTAAGCAGGCCAAACACAAACACAATGCATTTAGCGAGGTTCAGCGAACTTTGCCTACTCCTCATGTGATATCTTTTAAGAAATCATCTGCACTGTGGAAATTAACAACTCGGTTACAAGAACTTATTGAAACCCCTTATGCTAAACCCCAAAACCTTGCTTTAGATGTATCTATCACTCTTGTCTCTCTACTCTTGTATTCTCTTAGTACACAGACCGATGGTTACAAGCCTTACAAGTATCCTAAATCCTTTTAGAATAGGGAAAACTAGCTTATTTCCTAATTCTAACCTGTGTAATTCCCTTTCTCCTTTCCCAACACCAATTGGAAACCTAAACTTGTTTGACCTTGGTATTTTGACGAGCCAAATCACAACATCTACTTCTAAAAGTAAACAAGTTGGTTATAAATGATTGATGAGCCCAACACTTTTCAATTGCATTCCAACTTCCTCAAAATGATTAATCACGAAATTGGTGTACAGAAATGTATTTCATTTGCTTCTCCACAATTAAATTCCCCCTCATTGTGCTGAAACCTTATTCTTATGACCAATAGTTGGAAACCCTAAACCCTAAACTTAATTTAGCAAAGGAAGCATGATGAATGAGATAACCAATAAATAAATTCTAACATAAAATCGGGGTTTAGGTGTCAAATTTTCTTCTTTCTCTTTCAACCCCTCCATCCTTGTGACGGCAACATCGAGGACACACAAGACAAGGTAAGCCTTAAAAACATGTCTCAGATGAAAGAATACCAAATGCCTATGCATTTTCACTTTCAGCATTAACCTCTACATTCAAAGATTCTTTTTATACCAGAAAGTTATTCTATCATATTAACAATTTCTAGAATAAGAAGCCAAGATAATTAAAAAAAAAATGAAGAAAACAAAAAGAAAAAAAAAAGAAAAACAGAGGGTTAAGGAATACAAATAATGGTGGTACTATTTCAGATAGTAATGAAGTCTCAAACAAAGAAAGTCGTGGAAGAAAACTGCAATACGCATGCATCCCTCATATAACCAAATAACAGCAGAGATATTGCAATTCTGGTGTACCACTTACATCTACATTTCTCCAACACAAGTTTGAATGCGTATTGGAATACATATCAAAAAACAATTCTTGCGAAATACTCATTATGTTGGGGGCACCTTATGTTTGGTCCAAATCTAACAAGGACCTAAGAAAAGGCCAAAGTTAAGCATACGAATCTCGACCATTTTACAGATGGCTGACATGCAAGTAAATCAATAGTACCCTCGGTCCTTATCAGATTTTTCAATAACTAAGGGTAAGTTTGGTTCCTTGGATGAACCTTATACGGATAGGCTCATGCCAATATTTGGTTGACGAAGAGGGAAAAATAAAGAAATAGGGCAATTGGCCATTCTCCAAAATGATAAAACCAAATGCATTCATGACCGATTTTCAACTTTCCCTGCTCTATCCACTATTTTTCTCCAAGTTCCGTTCTTATTTCAATTGTATTGTATTTCATCAACCTTGATTCAATTTGATTCCAATGTTCATTTCAGCAGACACTGACTAAGCAACAATTGTCAATACACGAAGAAAAAGAACAATATGAATTCAACTCACATTTCGACAAAGATTGTCATCATACTTCATCTTAGCCTAATAATCTCTAAATAATTTGTCCATTAGTCCATTCCATTATCGAACAAAAACAGCATAGATTGAAAGGAAATGAAAGAATTACAAGAATTTCCCTAACAGAAAACTTTTACTACAACAAGAGCAACAACAAAATGTTAAAAACAATGATGTTCAAAAAACCAGATTAAGCTGACCTATTTCAGACGCTTTTTGTACCTTACTGATTGTCTTTTGACTTAATTCACGCTGCAGGTTTTCTTTGAGAGTGGCAACAGCCTGATCATGCTCTAGGTTGTGTGGTTGCTGTCTTGGAGCCATTTTATCCTTGTGAATCTCCTTCACCTCGGTCTCATGCCTTTAATGTCAAACAAGAAGGAAAAGATGACAAATGTCGAACATAACCGTTTCGTGTTATCTTATGATGAAATTCAGGATCAACATCTGTTAATAAAACACATTTGAGAAAAAAGTGATATTTTCCAATGTTACGCATCTGTTAATAAAACATATTTGAGAATAAAACATAAGAACAACTAAAATTACGTATCTACAAATTTTAAAAACTTCAATTTAATCATACCTCCGGCTCCGGACAAGTATGTCCAATTGCTTTCTGCGCTCTTCATTCACTGCAGTTCAACACAACCAAACACATTCGATCCCAAAACCCCAAAAAAAAAAACCAAAATTAAAAAATATTTAACGAAAAATTGTAAGCACTACCACTTTCAAAATTCACAATCAATCTCTTTTCGCCGGAAGCCCGAATCAGAAATCGAAAACGACCCGTTTCCGCTTCCCCAAGCAGAACCTCCGGCACTACGATGATCAATGAACTCGACGAAAGCTGCTACGGAAGCCGGAGATGGCGCGAACAAGAGCCGGTCTAATAAGCAGAGAGGCGAGCCGCGGATGGAGCAAAGGTATAGGAACAGGGGAGGCGATTCCGGGAACAGTTTCATCGGAAGGCGAGCTCGTAGAGGTGAGTTGGATGGCCGAGTTTTAAGAGGAGCGAAGAGGTGCCAGGCCTTCTCCGGCTCGGAGATGGTTGGCGTGATGGGAGCTGAGTCGGTGGGGCGAGTCTCCATTTCCAGTGGTTGATTGATGAGATTTGGGATTTGGATCGGAGAGAGAGGGGAATTAGAAGGGGGAAACATGGGCCCAATTTCGCACGTGGTGTACGGTTTTGAGATTTGAGTCGTACCGACGAGTTCCCGCCCACGTTCCCCCTCTCTTTTTGTTTAAAGGGCGTTTCCAAGGCATTTTTAATGGGAGTACCTATTTAAGAACTTTTACTATCATTTTTTAGTATAGATTTGATAATTTTTTATACGATCTGTTAATACGACACGTAAAATGCATGTTAATAATGAGTTTCGGATCAATAAGATAATTAATCGGATCATTATCAGGTCACATGATAAGAATCCGTTAATAACGGCTCCTTAATAGGTTTAGGCGAGAGTGATACATGTGGAGCCAAAAATAATCAAGAGGCGACACATGAATTTTTGGATGAAAAAAACAAAATTACTCTCGAGGCACACCGGAATTCCTAAGCGCGAGCAGTGGACAATCATCCAACAATCAAGTCAAAAATGCCCAAATAGGTATTTATTTTTAAACTTATTTCATCAATCCTCATCAAATCCTCTCCACAAGGTAACCCCCAATTCATTCTTTTTTAATTATATTAATTAGCTAATTAATTGATTTATTATTCAATTATTCCTAATTAGCTACAAATCATCAACCTCATCCAAAATACCAACCAAGTGGCCGATCCTCCTCCTCCTAAAGGGACCAGCCACACCCCTATAAATACTACCTTAAACTCTAAAAAACCCAATTTCAATTCTCGCTAAATTCTCTAAATTCTCCAAACATTTTTCCCTCAAAATTCTAACTTTGGCATCGGAGGTTCTTCAGCCAAAGCCCCCCATCATTCATCGTGGGAGCGTTAGGCTCTTGGCCTTGACCTAAGGTGTTATTTGTTTTGTAGGTGCAATTTTGTCCAAGAGCGAGGAGGAAGAAATTTGCATCCACAAATTGGTGCTTTCATTGAGAGTTGAGTCACATGCTCGTAGAAGACTCTCGCATCTAAGGTTCTTTGTTTCTTTGCTTATTTGTAGATTTTTAGTACATTCTTATTCTTGGAATTTTTATTCCTAAAAATTCTTTAATAAAACGTAAAAGAAATCTACAAATGGCAAGAGATTCGGAAACCTCGACGAACGGAAATTCCAACATTCAAAGATTAGGACCGCGACGATCTTCAAGGCTCAACATAGCGGTGATTGGAGCGGCACCCCCATGAGGCACCACCATGGCAATCACCACGGTGGCCACCACGGCAACCACCCACGACAAGGTACATGGCGCCACAACCATGGCCCGAGCCGTGCCACTTCAACCTTCTGTTGGAAATGTGCCCCAAAACTAATCATATGATGATACTTTACGGACATTTCACATGTTAAACTAATCTAGTTTAATATAAAGGGCAAAGATTATTGTTTTAAGTCATCTCATATAAATGTTATATGCTTAAACAATAAGTCCAAGGAATATGCAATTGGGAGCATGTGATATAAAGAAGTTAGATTCATGAGACCATTCTCTTTTGTATACATATACTAAACGTTCCTGATCATAGGATTTCCAATTGGGCATTGACAGTCCGTTAAGATCAATACATGCTATGTCTTCTCTTAGGGAGAGTGACTGGTCTCGACTCATTGGTGTGACTGACACCAAGACAAGCATGTAGGTGCTCAATAAAGAATGAGTCCACTGAACACGATCAACGAGGAGTTCTCATACTCATGTCAAATGAGAACTCATAGTTGGGATAATGCAAAGTAGTCCTTTAGCCTGAGGCATCATAGTTGTCTTGTGGTTAGGTCCTTGATCTTTGACTATGTCAAAGTCACCCCGTCGAGGGTGTCCACGACATAGTTGGGGTTAAGCCACTTAGCCATGGAGGCAAGTGAATGCGCAACAAGGGATCTCTAGCCTTCAAACTGTTTGAGGGAGAATACCTTATGATATGATTAAGAATCTCAGGCCAGAGTATGAATGAGATTTAGGAAGTCATTCCAAATTACATTCAAGGTAATCATATAAGTAAGAGAATCACATTGGATAGTAGACATGAATAAACTATCAAACCAAACAATGTGGCCAAGAGTATTGTATTAGAGAAACACCGTATTGCATTGTAATCCTAAACTGAATAGGCTCTCTACCTCTTCTGATTAGCTTGGGTAGCCATGACATACTGTTGGGTGTCACTCATGGTTTGTGGAAGTGATAGGAGCATATTTATGCGACTGAGTTAGCTTGTTCTCATGCATTTATGTTGTTATTTCTTAGTTAATTATGTATTTTAAGCTATTATCGTGTGTTTGTAGGTCCATAGGCCTTCTAAAGCAATAAGGTGCATTTTGGAGCAGTTTTGGGCTTGGAATGGATAGCACATGCATGGAGCAAGGTGGATGGACGAAATTGAAGACTAAAGAGGCTAGGAATGTGTTAAAGAGAAAGAAGAATTAATGTAAAAATGACAAAGAGCTCAGCCACAAAGGGGTGTCACTCCACCATTCACCTTTCCATCATTGCCGTGCACCACCATTGCACTCCCTTTGGATTCCTATGCCGTGCATCATCATCCATGTTCCCTCCATGTTGGAAATGTGCCCTAAAACCAATCATATGATGATACTTTACGGACATTTCACATGTTAAACTAATCTAGTTTAATATCAAGGGCAAAGATTATTGTTTTAAGCCGTCTCATATAAATGTTATATGCTTAAACGATAAGTCCAAGGAATATGTAATTAGGAGAATGTAATTTAAACAAGTTAGATTAATGAGACCATTCTCTTTCGTATACATATCCTAAACGTTCCTGATCATAGGATTGCCAATTGGGCATTGACAGTCCATTAAGATCAGTACATGCTATGTCTTCTCTTAGTGAGAGTGACTAGTCTCGAGTCATTGGTGTGATTGACACCAAGACAAGCATGTAGGTGCTCAATAGCGAATGAGTCCACTGAACACGATCAACGAGGAGTTCTCATACTCATGTCACATGAGAACTCATGGTTGGGATAATGCAAAGTAGTCCTTTGACCTGAGGCATCATAGTTGTCTTGTGGTTAGGTCCTTGATCTTTGACTATGTCAAAGTCACCCCGTCAGAGGGTGTCCACGACATAGTTGGGGTTAAGCCACTTAGCCATGGAGGCAAGTGAATGCGCAACAAGGGATCTCTAACCTTCAAACTGTTTGAGGGAGAATACTCTATGATATGATTAAGAATCTCTAGCCAAAGTATGAATGAGATTTAGGAAGTCATTCCAAATCACATTCAAGGTAATCATATAAGTAAATGAATCACATTGGATAGTCGACATGAATAAACTATCAAACCAAACAATGTGATCAAGAGTATTGTATTAGAGAAAGACCGTATTGCATTGTAATCCTAAACTGAATAGGTTCTCCACCTCTTCTGATTAGCTTGGGTAACCATGACATACTGCTAGGTGTCACTCATGGTTTGTGGAAGCCCTAAACGTGTATAATCACTAAAGGGAGAATTGAAAGTAAGTTTCAATTCACAATCGATTTGAAAGAGTTCTAATCGCCCACTGCCTCGCTAAAAGGAACCTAATGGATCGTACACCGTGTAAGGTAGAGATTGAAGAAACAACGGAGATGAGTAAGGATAATTAAATGGTTTAATTATTTATGGCAAAGATTAATTAATATGTTAATTAATTGAACGAATAAAGTTCGTTAAAAGACCACGGGTTAGTTTTGGGCCTCAAGGCCCAATGGGCTTCGAACGTCAAGCCCATTGACTTAAGTTGTATGACAACTTAATGACAAATAATTCACAAAGGCCTAAAAAGCCCAATGAAACCCTATGGCCTGCCATATTGATAAAGTAGTTGGTTTTGGACTTAATTACAAGTTTGTCACTCCAATGAACAAAGGTATAAATATGACTTTATAGCCAAAATTCAATAAGGGTTTCTTTTAGTGAAATTGGAGAGAATATGTCTCTCCTTTCTCTCTAAGAGGCCGGCCCCCTTGGAGGAGATTAGCTAGCAATCTCTCATCCTCCAAGGTCACTCATATTTTCTTAAAGTCTCTCCTTGGTGTGGAGACTTAGAGGTTCTCAATTTTGAGAACTTGGAGAATCTTTTCTACCATCCTCCTCCTAGAAATTGATGGATCTTAGAAGCAAGGAATGAAGGCCCTCTCCTTGGGTGATTATCCTTTGCTTATGCAAAGAGGAATCAACAAAGGTATAATATTTCTCAACTCACTTTGTTCTTGAGTTGAGTCATGGTTCACCTAACTACTAGGCTTTGAATTTCATGGTTAATGTTTTGTTTTTAAGTGCATACAAGCATGATTCCACCCTTTAATTGTTAATTGCATGCTATAGATGTTGCTTAAATGAACATGTTTTTCACAAAATCACCTTCAAGTGGTATCAGAGCCTAGGTCTAGTAGTTGGTGAATCCTTTTGGGTTTTGTAGTTCATAGTCTTTGATTTGAATTTTGTAATTGTTACAAGCTTTATTCTTGCTTCTTTGAATGTAAATTTTGTTAGAAAATTTGCCATCTCAAATGTTGTAGATGTAGTTCATATGAGCATGAATTTTGGAGCTAAAATTTGGTGCCATGTTTTTGGGGATTTTCGGCCAAATCCAATGGGTCGATTTTTGGGTTCTTGTTTGACTTGTTAAAAGTGTTTTAAGGTGACTTTTGGAACCCCTAAGTACCCTAGGATGTTAACCCCATTTTGAGTAGTGAAAATTTGAGTTTTATTGCTTGAAAACATTCATGGAGCTCTTATGGGTTTTCATGGATGTTCTTCATTGTTCTTGATGTTCTTACCAAGAACAAAAAGGTTTGATGTTTTGATTCAAAGTTTTGGTTGATTTCATAAAGTCTTTGTTTTGTGTTGGTTGGTGTGACTTATCTATCAACAAAAACATTTATTGAAATTTTTGAAAGGTGATAGAAATGGTGATGGGTGTGTAAGAAGTACTTCTCTTACACACACACACCACTTGCATGGCTTTATTCACACCAACCTATTTCCCTTACACAAACACACCACTTGCATGGCTTTATTCACACCAACCTATTTCCACTTGCATGGCTTTATGACTTAGTTGAAATTTTTTTAAAATTTTATGGCTTCATTACTCCAAAAACCGGCCACTCCCTCAAAGGGAGTGCTTTTGGGGCTTTTATGCAATTACATAAAGTTTTGGTACTTTTGTGTATTTTGTAGTTTGACCCAAAAGTTTACGTATTTACGTAAAGGCCCAAAATCACTAAAGGTTAAATTGTTTTGTTCCTTTAATGAAGTTTTTGAATTTATTGAATTTTTTGAGTTCTAGTTGTAATTACATGAAGTAGTGGACTTTTGTGTTTTTACAAAATGAGCTCAAAAGTTTAAGTTTTGCAACATAGCCCAAAGGTTGAGGTTATTGCATTTTGGCCCAAATTAGGTTGAGAACAAAATGGTTTTGTCTCTTTAAATGAGAATTGGATTTTCATTTCATTTAGCTCCATTTAAATCAATTCTATGGATACAAAAACCAAATGAAAATGTTGCATTCAAGTTTAATTAGTTAAAGCGTTAATTAATTAAAGAAAGGGTGATTATGAACCTAAGCCTATGATAATTGAGCTATGTGAAAGGCCGTCTCAAATTTGTTTGAACCATGGGAATGTGTAGATTAGATTTTGGTTGTAATTTGATATGATCAAATGTTGTAAAAGAGCATAAGCTCTTCTTTACTTTAAAGTAATTTGTTTTGATCAATTGTTGTAAAAGAGCATAAGCTCTTCTTTACTTTAAAGTACTCCTTTTATTGTTTTATTTGATATGCATGAAATTGGAGTAGTTGGGTCCAACGCCCAATAGGAAAAACACGCCTTAATATGATTAAACGCTTAACTAAAATCAATCACCATCCCTAGACCGAGATTCAACACTAGGCTCGTGTTGGATCTAATCAAAGGTTCATAGTCATCCTAAGGCCTTAAGGCAACTATATAGTCCATCAATGAATGCAAACCTTATGTTAGTAGTACCATATACTCTTGCTTTAAAAACCGTTTTACAAGCTTAGTGCGAGTATTATATACTACTAAATCAATCACATGGACCAATAGTTGTAATAGGACCAAATTGTTTTAATAAGATTAAAATGTATGTTTATAAGTGATGAGACCTAAAACCCTCAACCAAACCATTATTAAGTTGATAAGCGTGAGAGTGCTTTGAACACTCTTTCGTGGCCTTCCACCATGGTAGGCTCCTATCGTTTGTGACTCGTACACCGACTTCACCCTATCATGGGGGAGTACAAAGTGCGTGCTTACACTCAGGAAGAGTTCTATATGCATACATGATGTTGTGAAGGTAGGCAACGAGAATAGCCAACATCATATCATTGTGAGGTTGTTCTTGAACCCCTACTCGAACTTGCATGGTGGGAATGACTTAACTAAGTGCAATGGAACCAACATCATATCATTGTGAGGCTTCATTCTCTAGAGGCCAAATAAGATGGGTACTTGCAAGAGATGCAAATGAGTAAGTATACTCTCTCATTATTATTGATGCTAGCCAAAATCATATCATTGTGAGGTGGGCTTGGTAATAGTGAGCCTCCCATACCTGAAGGAAATTTTGTGAAAAACATGTTCATTTGAGCAACATCAATAGCATGCAATTAACAAATTAAAGGCGGAATCATGCTTGCATGCACTCAAAAACAAAAACATCAACCATGAAATTCAAAGCCTAGTAGATTGGTGAACCTTGACTCAACTTTAAAACAACATTTGTTAGTTGAGAAATATTTACCTTTGTAGATTCCTCTTTGCATATGCAAAGGATAATCACCCAAGAGATAGGGCCTTCATTCCTTGCTTCTTAGCTCCATGGATTTGGTTGAAAGAATTGGATTCTCCAAGTTCCCAAAATAGAGAACCTCTAAAGATTCTACACCAAGGTTAGATTGAAGAAGAAATGAGTGACCTTGGAGTAGTAGGATTGCTAGATTCACCCTCCAAGGTGGTTGGCCTCTTAGAGAGAAAATGAGAGACATTTCTATCTAATTCTCCCAAAAGAAACCCTTAATTGAATTTTGGCTATAAAATCCTTTATATAGTCCCTTCAAATAAGTGACCTAAAGAACCAAAAGCCCATTCTCTCTAACATGGCCGGCCATATGGGTTTATTGGGCTAATTGGGCCTTTGTGAATCATTATTCATTAAGTTGTCATACAACTTAAGTCAATGGGCTTTGACGTTCGAAGCCCATTGGGCCTTAAGGTCCAAAACTATCCCGAGGTCTTTAACGAACTTATTCGTTTGATTAATTAACATATTAATTAATCATTGCCATAAATAATTTAAACCATTTTAATTATTCTTACTCATCTCCATTGTTTCTTCAATCTCCACCTTACACGGTGTACGATCCATTAGGTTCCTTTTAGCGAGGCAGTGGGCGATTAAAACCATTTTACATCGATTGTGAATTTGAAACTTACTTTCAATTCTCCCTTTAGTGATTACACACGTTTAGGGCTTCCACAAACCATGAGTGACACCTAGCAGCATATCATGGTTACCCAAGCTAATCAGAAGAGGTAGAGAACCTATTCAGTTTAGGATTACAAATGCAATACGGTCTTTCTCTAATCTAATACTCTTGACCACATTGTTTGGTTTGATAGTTTATTTATTCATGTCTACTATCCAATGTGATTCGTTTGCTTATATGATTACCTTGAATGTGATTTGGAACGCATTCCCTAATCTCATTCATACTCTGGCCAGAGATTTTAATCATATCATAGAGTATTCTCCCTCAAACCATTTGAAGGTTAGAGATCCCTTGTTGCACATTCACTTGTCTCCATAACTAAGTGGCTTAACCCCAATGATGTCGTGGACACCCCGATGGGGTGACTTTGACATAATCAAAGATCAAGGACTTAACCACAAGACAACTGTGATGCCTCAGGTCAAAAGACTAATTTGCATTATCCCAACCATAAGTTCTCATGTGACATGAGTATGAGAACTCCTCGTTGATCGTGTTCAGTGAACTCATTCTCTATTGAGCACCTACGTACTTGTCTTGATGTCACACACACCAATGACTCGAGACTAGTCACTCTCCCTGAGAGAAGGCACAGTACGTACTAATCTTATCGGACTGTCAATGCCCAATTGGCAATCCTATGATCAGGAACGTTTAGGATGTGTCTACGAAAGAATGGTCTTATTAATCTAACTTCATTAGATTGCATTCTCCCAATCACATATTCCTTGGACTTTATCGTTTAAGCATATAACATTTATATGAGACGGCTCAAACAATAATGTTTGCCTTTTATATGTAAACTAGATTAGTTTAACATGTGAAATGTCCGTAAAGTATCATCATATGATTGGCTTTAGGGCACATTTCCAACAATCTCCCACTTGCACTAGAGCCAATCAGCTTGTTCATCTGTTATGATTCCTCTTCTGTAGTCATTTCATAAATGGCTGAGTAGTAGGCCTAGGCAATGGATATCTATATGTTATCCATAGAAGCAACCTTGAGAATATCGACGTCACCATTATACATGATTCCCAATCATGTGGTTCAGTCTCTCATATGAGTTCGGATCTTGATGAGACCTTGATTCACTGGCTTAAGCTATCGCCCCATTAGTGTCATAGTGTCAGTACACTAGATACACTTTCTGGTTGGAACCGAATAGAGAGTTCATAAATGAACTTTCCCATCCAAACAACATTGTTGTAAACTTCTATATGGCAATATATTTTGCATTCATAATGGAACATACTAAAGTCATTACTTTAATGTTTCCATCCAAATATCTCTTTAGTCATAATAAAGGGATACCTGTTTATCTCTTCATTCATAATGAAGAAACATCCAATGATGGATTAGATTCATAATCTAATACATTTACGCTTCCATTACGTTACTCTAATTCTTTCTCGATCTTTGAGGAACCTATCCTTTAGTATTTCTTAAATACTTAAGGATTCACTTGACAGTTGCCATGGTTCTGATCCTGGGCTTGCACTGATATCGCCTTGTACCTTTCTAGGTACAACTCATATCAATGTTTTTCATACAATATGAAATACATAAATCACCTTTCTCCGTATGCATAAAGGATTCGATTTACGCATTATTTCTTTGGGAGTCAAAGGGTACGTTCCCTTTGAGAAGAGCAACTACTTAGTCTAACTAGAGTTGTCCTCCTTATTGAAGTTTATCATCATATGAGAAACTTCCTAGCATATTTTGTCTATTATTAGGGCATGATATAATCCAATTATATCCTAAAATCTATCATTATAGATTTCCATCCCATGTATATAGACTATGTCTCCCATATACATTCTATCTTTATAGAATGTTTAAAGTCATAACTTTAACAATGAAGTATTCTTTTCATTTCCAAAATTAATATATCATACATATATTTAAATTTAGGAATATGATTAACTCCCACTAATCTTTTGTAAACCTAGTAAACAAAAGATTCATTTACATCTTTATGAGAAATCAAACAATTTGATCTTTCCCTCATAAAACGCTTATGGCTCCCACTAGCTTGCTTAGATCCATGATGGTTGGATCTCTACAACTTACATGTTTTGTGATTCATAGTTTTAGACATATATTATTAGGAATATCTTAATAATGGTTTCGGAAACCTATATGATGTCCAAACATTGAATCAACATTTAGTTGTAGCTAGCAATCTTCGAATTAATTGAAACTAAGACTACGTCAAAGATGGTTCCTTCAAAGTCAACCATTCTCTTTGATTGTAGTCACCTTAAGCTACCAATTAGCTATGAAGGTTTCATTATTTCGGGTCAAATGGTACTTTATCATTTCCTTGAGTATATATCGTATATACACTCAATGTAGTCATAAAGTTCAAACCATTCAACTGAGACGGTTTATAAATCCTTCTTGACTACCTTGGAGCTTGTGGTATAGGAACTAGGTTGTTATATTTGTTGATTATCATCTTGTCTCTCAAAGAACCCATTCTTTTGAGTTCTATTCCTAGTTCATTTGCTCTAAGGCAAATCACATTGTAGGATTACAATGAACTACTCAACAAACAACATTTGTTGGTTGGTTTATAGAAGTGATATCCAAAGGTTAATTTAAGGATATCCACAAGATAATTTTAAACAAATATTGCTTTTTAGCACACAACCCCAAATCTTAACATGATTAAGATTTGTCTTTCTTTCCAACTACATCCTATGGAGTTATGAAAATTTTGGAAGATCTTCTAATTGACAATCATATTGTTTTAGAAGTATATATCCTATATATATGGGTAATTGATAACATCCAACGAACTAAATCTTATTCGAGTTCGTTCTTCTCCTAATGGAGAAAATCATTATCTTATGATGCTAATTTCCTTGATATCTTTCAAGGAAACTCATCTAAAGTGTTACCTTTCCTTAGATCAAATCTAAGGAGGTAAGTACTTTAGACGTCTTACTCATCAACTTACATTTCTTGAATTCTTTGAAACCTTTTGCAAAGTATTCGGACTTGTGTTTATTCATAATAAACTATAGTCCAACCGAGAGTGATCTTCGGTGAATGTCAAACAACATGAGTAGTATTATGTTGTGGACAAGTGCCACTAACATCTAAGTGAATTAACCTCAATAACTGTGTGATTCTTTCTTCTTTCCAAAAGAATAAAGATTCGAACATTTCGCCTCTATACAATTTTGACAAGAAGGTATTGGATCCAGATCTAACGATCCAAAGCATCCATCTATGACCAACTCGTAATTTATGTTTTAGAGGTATCACAACTCAGTTGGGATTAGTCACTATCTTGCAACCTTTTGGGTTTTAAGCATCATTATATTCTAAACAGTTAACGCTACCATATCATCTCTACTATAGAGACAATCAATTAGATTACTATAATCCAATCAGTGATTAATAAAGAACAATGTTTTGTCAAACAAAACATTCATCCATCTCTACTATAGTGACATAATTAAGTTCCTTAAAATTGGAATGTAAAGACAATCTTTGGTTTTTCCAATTTCTTTGGTAGTTCATATGAGGAAGTTAGTACCATCTGCTTTCGCAGAGATTTATATTTTATTCACGTTCCGAATGTGAAGTACTTTCTCTTCTCTCATTAATCTTCTACTTCTTATTAGCCACACTTTTACAACGATTGTAAAACATAGTTACTAATACGGAATCAAGCATTCAAGTAGAAGAACCAACTGTTTTGAACTTTTCAAGAACAATTTACAACACCTTCGAAATGTGTGTTCTTGACACTTGCAAGACATTTCTTGCAAATACCCCTTCCAATGTCCATCCTTTCATAAAGAAAATTTGTTCCCTTGGAGTTAATTTTATCTTCTTCATTTGACTTCTCCTTTGACTACAATAGTCATGGTCCCTAAACTCCCACTATCTCTCTTGAAACCTTTTTCAATTGTGTTATACACATCAAACATTTTGGAGAGTGTGTGGTTATTGTTCACTACATAGTTTACAATAAACTTAGTGAACCATTAGGATAGGGACATAAAGGTGAAGTCCTAGCTTAGTTTCCGTCTCGTTAAGTGGTTTATCACTTCAACACTCAATGATTCAAAATCATCATAAGTCCATGTTGATGGACTATTTTTGTCAACCAACCATTATGTTCTAAACATAATTACAAACTTTCAAGAGTTGTTCAAGGCAACTCTTATTTCTTCATACAACAATTTGTAAGTGAAGAATCATGGCACTAAAAGTGTCCTTGTCTTTCTGCTAATCTTCGTAAGTTCCTTTGTTCATATAACGAAGGAATAAGCATTGGTTGTTTGTGTTGTCCTCTTCATGATAGACATTTCTAACATGTTCTTCCAATGATACATTATCATTAGGAAGATTGTGAGGATGAGACTTCTTAGGTACATGCACAATCCATTTAAGACAATCTTTGGGATTGTGTTACCAAGTCCGGAAACTAAAACATTCGGTTTTTCTTTGTCAAGTTTTGGATAGCGTTTGCAAATATATTGGTAAACAAATACATAACGAATATAAATTGATTGATTTTAAGCCATTTGATTCGGGTCTTTAAATCAAATAGCACCACCCACTATTTTTGGCAAATTCCATATCCCTCATTGGAATTCGAGAGTTTTGGAGGAAACTCTTAGTAGGTTATGGGAGACTCACTATTACCAAGCCCACATCAGAAGAAAATCATATTGGCTAGCGTTAATAATAATGAGAGAGTACACTTACTCATTTGCAACTAATGCAAGTACCCATCAATTTGGCCTCTAGAGAATGATGCCTCAGAAGAATATCATATTGGCACATTGCACTTAGTTAAGTCATTCCCACCATGCTAGTTAAAGTAGGGGTTCAAGAATGGCCTCAGAAGAATATCATATTGACCACACTCGTTGCCTACCTTTACTTCATCATATGTGTATAGGCTTCTCCTGAATGTAAGCACATACTTTGTGAAGGAAATTTTGTGAAAAACATGTTCATTTGAATAACATCATATAGCATGCAATTAACAATTAAAGGCGGAATCATGCTTTCATGCATTCAAAAACAAAACATCTACCATGAAATTCAAAGCCTAGTAGATTGGTGAACCTTGACTCAACTTAAAAACAACAATTTGTTAGTTGAGAAATATTTACCTTTGTAGATTCCTCTTTGCATATGCAAAGGATAATCACCCAAGAGATAGGGCCTTCATTCCTTGCTTCTTAGCTCCATGGATTTGGTTGAAAGAATAGGATTCTCCAAGTTCCCAAAATAGAGAACCTCTAAAGATTCTACACCAAGGTTGGATTGGAGAGGAAATGAGTGACCTAGAGGAAATGAGTGACCTTGAGGAAGTAGAATTGCTAGACAATATCCCCCAAGGTGGTTGGCCTCTTAGAGAGAAATGGAAGCTTTGTGTTCTCACCAATTTTCTCTAAAATCAACAACTTATGAATTTTAGGTTATAAAGTTCTTTATATAGTCACTTCTTTAAATGACCTAAAGAACCAAAAACCCTAATTCAACACTAAATGGATATGGGCTTTTGGGCCTTTGTGAATCTTTATTCATTAAGTTGTCATACAACTTAAGTCAATGGGCTTTGACGTTCGAAACCCATTGGGCCTTAAGGTCCAAAAACTATCCCGAGGTCTTTAACGAACTTATTCGTTTGATTAATTAACATATTAATTAATCCTTGCCATAAATAATTAAACCATTTAATTCATCTCCTTTGTTTCTTCAATCTCCACCTTATTTGGTGTACGATACATTAGGTTCCTTTTAGCGAGGCAGTGGGCGATTAAAACCATTTTACATCGATTGTGAATTGAAACTTACTTTCAATTCTCCCTTTAGTGATTACACACGTTTAGGGCTTCCACAAACCATGAGTGACCCCTAGCAGCATATCATGGCTACCCAAGCTAATCAGAAGAGGCAGAGAACCTATTCAGTTTAGGATTACAAATGCAATACGGTCTTTCTCTAATCTAATACTCTTGACCACATTGTTTGGTTTGATAGTTTATTTATTCATGTCTACTATCCAATGTGATTCATTTGCATTTTATGATTACCTTGAATGTGATTTGGAACGCATTCCCCAATCTCATTCATACTCTGGCCAGAGATTTTAATCATATCATAGAGTATTCTCCCTCAAGCCAATTGAAGGTTAGAGATCCCTTGTTGCGCATTCACTTGTCTCCATGACTAAGTGGCTTAACCCCAATGATGTCGTGGACACCCCGATGGGGTGACTTTGGCATAATCAAAGATCAAGGACTTAACCACAAGACAACAACTGTGATGCCTCAGGTCAAAGGACTAATTTGCATTATCCCAAACATGAGTTCTCATGTGACATGAGTATGAGAACTCCTCGTTGATCGTGTTCAGTGAACTCATTCTCTATTGAGCACCTACGTACTTGTCTTGATGTCACACACACCAATGACTCGAGACTAGTCACTCTCCCTGAGAGAAGACATAGCACGTACTGATCTTATCGGACTGTCAATGCCCAATTGGCAATCCTATGATCAGGAACGTTTAGGATGTGTCTACGAAAGAATGGTCTCATTAATCTAACTACATTAGATTGCATTCTTCCAATCACATATTCCTTGGACTTTATCGTTTAAGCATATAACATTTATATGAGACGCCTCAAACAATAATGTTTGCCTTTTATATGTAAACTAGATTAGTTTAACATGTGAAATATCCGTAAAGTATCATCATATGAATGGCTTTAGGGCACATTTCCAACACTTTGCAACCCCAGAACTGGACGAATACGGTTTATGAGTCACAAACGATTGAAGCCTACCATGGTGGAAGGCCACGAAAGAGTGTTCAAAGCACTCTCACGCTTATCAACTTAATAATGGTTTGTTTGAGGGTTTTAGGTCTCATCACATATAAGTATTCATTTTAATCTTCATTAAAACAATTTTGGTCCTATTACAACTATTGGTCCATTTGATTCAATTTAGTTGTATATAATACTCCCACTATACTTATAAAACGGTTTTTAAAGCAAGAGTATATGATACTACTAACATAAGGTTTGCATTCATTTGATGGACTATATAGTTGCCTTAGGGCCTTAGGATGACTATGAACCTTTGTTTAGATTCAACACGAGCCTAGTGTTGAATCTCGGACTAGGGATGGAGATTGATTTTAGTTACGCGTTTAATCACATTAAGGCGTGTTGTTCCTAGGGGCGTTGGACCCAACTACTCCATTTTCATGCATATCAAATAAAACAAGAAAATGAGTACTTTAAAGTAAAGGTGAGCTTATGCTCATTACAACATTTGCATAAAATAAATTACTTTAAAGTAAAGAAGAGCTTATGCTCTTTTACAACATTTGATCAAATCAAATTACAACCAAAATTAATCTACACATTCCCATGGTTCAAACAAATTTGAAACGGCCTTTCACATAGCTCAATTATCGTAGGCTTAGGTTCATAATCACCCTTTAATTAATTAACACTTTAACTAATTAAACTTGAATGCAACATTTTCATTTTATTTTTGTATCCATAAAATTGATTTAAATGGAGCTAAATGAAATGAAAATCCAATTCTCATTTAAAGAGACAAAACAATTTTTGTTCCCTACTTAATTTGGGCCATCATGCAATAACCACAACTTTTTGGGCTATATTGCGAAACACAAACTTTTGGGGTCACTTTGTAAAAACACAAAAGTCCACTACTTCATGTAATTACAACTAGAACCCAAAAATTTCAACAAATACAAAAAACTTCATTAAAGGAGCAAAACAATTTGTCCTTTAGCGTTTTTGGGCCTTAACGTAAAAACGTAAACTTTTGGGCCAAAATGCAAATACACAAAAGTATCAAAACTTTATGTAATTGTACAAAAGGCCCAAAAATACCCTATTCTATTAGAGTGGCCGGCCATGATTAAAAAAAATAAGATTTTTACAAAGTTTTTGTAAGTGGGTTTTGTTAGGTGAGGTAAAGATGAAATGAAAAGTTTGTAAGAAATGATTTATGTCACATCTTTAAAAAAGTTTGTCTCCCATTAAAAATACTTTACCATTAACCATCACCACTAAAATTAAATAAAAACTTTATGTAAAAACATAAAACTTTTGAATCAAAACTTCAAAACTTTTTGTTCTTGGCAAGAACTTCAAGAACATTGAAGAACACTCATGAAAACTCATAATAGCTCCATGAATGTTTTCACTCACCAAAACTCAAATTTTCACCACTCAAAAGAGGGCTAACATCCTACGGTACTTAGGGGTTCCAAAAGTCACTTTAAAACCATTTTAACAAGACAAACATGAACCCAAAAAATCACCCTTTGGATTTGGCCGAATTTCCCCAAAAACATGGCACCAAATTTTAGCTCCAAAATTCATGCTCATATGAACTACATCTACAACATTTGAGATGGCAAATTTTCTAACAAAATTTACATTCAAAGAAACAAGAATAAAGCTTGTAACATATTACAACTTTTAAATCAAAAACTATGAACTACAAAACCCAAAATGATTCACCAACTACTAGACCTAGGCTCTGATACCACTTGAAGGAAATTTTGTGAAAAACATGTTCATTTGAGCAACATCAATAGCATGCAATTAACAAATTAAAGGCGGAATCATGCTTGCATGCACTCAAAAACAAAAACATCAACCATGAAATTCAAAGCCTAGTAGATTGGTGAACCTTGACTCAACTTTAAAACAACATTTGTTAGTTGAGAAATATTTACCTTTGTAGATTCCTCTTTGCATATGCAAAGGATAATCACCCAAGAGATAGGGCCTTCATTCCTTGCTTCTTAGCTCCATGGATTTGGTTGAAAGAATTGGATTCTCCAAGTTCCCAAAATAGAGAACCTCTAAAGATTCTACACCAAGGTTAGATTGAAGAAGAAATGAGTGACCTTGGAGTAGTAGGATTGCTAGATTCACCCTCCAAGGTGGTTGGCCTCTTAGAGAGAAAATGAGAGACATTTCTATCTAATTCTCCCAAAAGAAACCCTTAATTGAATTTTGGCTATAAAGTCCTTTATATAGTCCCTTCAAATAAGTGACCTAAAGAACCAAAAGCCCATTCTCTCTAACATGGCCGGCCATATGGGTTTATTGGGCTAATTGGGCCTTTGTGAATCATTATTCATTAAGTTGTCATACAACTTAAGTCAATGGGCTTTGACGTTCGAAGCCCATTGGGCCTTAAGGTCCAAAACTATCCCGAGGTCTTTAACGAACTTATTCGTTTGATTAATTAACATATTAATTAATCCTTGCCATAAATAATTTAAACCATTTTAATTATTCTTACTCATCTCCATTGTTTCTTCAATCTACACCTTACACGGTGTACGATCCATTAGGTTCCTTTTAGCGAGGCAGTGGGCGATTAAAACCATTTTACATCGATTGTGAATTTGAAACTTACTTTCAATTCTCCCTTTAGTGATTACACACGTTTAGGGCTTCCACAAACCATGAGTGACACCTAGTAGCATATCATGGTTACCCAAGCTAATCAGAAGAGGTAGAGAACCTATTCAGTTTAGGATTACAAATGCAATACGGTCTTTCTCTAATCTAATACTCTTGACCACATTGTTTGGTTTGATAGTTTATTTATTCATGTCTACTATCCAATGTGATTCGTTTGCTTATATGATTACCTTGAATGTGATTTGGAACGCATTCCCTAATCTCATTCATACTCTGGCCAGAGATTTTAATCATATCATAGAGTATTCTCCCTCAAACCATTTGAAGGTTAGAGATCCCTTGTTGCACATTCACTTGTCTCCATAACTAAGTGGCTTAACCCCAATGATGTCGTGGACACCCCGATGGGGTGACTTTGACATAATCAAAGATCAAGGACTTAACCACAAGACAACTGTGATGCCTCAGGTCAAAAGACTAATTTGCATTATCCCAACCATGAGTTCTTATGTGACATGAGTATGAGAACTCCTCGTTGATCGTGTTCAGTGAACTCATTCTCTATTGAGCACCTACGTACTTGTCTTGATGTCACACACACCAATGACTCGAGACTAGTCACTCTCCCTGAGAGAAGGCACAGTACGTACTAATCTTATCGGACTGTCAATGCCCAATTGGCAATCCTATGATCAGGAACGTTTAGGATGTGTCTACGAAAGAATGGTCTCATTAATCTAACTTCATTAGATTGCATTCTCCCAATCACATATTCCTTGGACTTTATCGTTTAAGCATATAACATTTATATGAGACGGCTCAAACAATAATGTTTGCCTTTTATATGTAAACTAGATTAGTTTAACATGTGAAATGTCCGTAAAGTATCATCATATGATTGGCTTTAGGGCACATTTCCAACAATACCCTACTAAGAGTTTCCTCCAAAACTCTCGAATTCCAATGAGGGATATGGAATTTGCCAAAAATAGTGGGTGGTGCTATTTGATTTAAAGACCCGGATCAAATGGCTTAAAATCAATCAATTTATATTTTTTATGTATTTATTTACCAATATATTTGCAAACGCTATCCAAAACTTGACAAAGAAAAGCCGAATGCTTTAGTTTCCGGACTTGGTACCACAATCCCAAAGATTGTCTTAAATGGATTGTATATGTACCTAAGTAGTCTCATCCTCAAAATCTTCCTATTGGTAATGTATCATTGGAAGAACATGTTAGATAAGTCTATCATGAAGAGGACAACACAAACAACCAATGCTTATTCCTTCGTTATATGAACAAAGGAACTTACGAAGATTAGCATAAAGACAAGGGCACTTTTAGTGTTATTAGTTCTTCACTTACAAATCGTTGTATGAAGAAATAAGAGTTGCTTTGAACAACCCTTAGTTAATGCAAACACTAGTGCTTGTTTCTTTGTTAAATGAACAAAGAACTTGAGAAGAAAGCACAATGGCATGGATACTTTATGTGCCATGATTCTTCACTTACAAATTGTTGTATGAAGAAATGAGAGTTGCCTTGAACAACTCTTGAAAGTTTGTAATTATGTTTAGAACATAATGGTTGGTTGACAAAAATAGTCCATCAACATGGACTTATGATGATTTTGAATCATTGAAGTATTAAACCACTTCTAGAGACGGAAAATTAGGCAAGGACTTCACCTTTGTGTCCCTATCCAAATAGATCACTAAGTTTATTGTAAACTATATAGTGAATAATAACCACATGCTCTCCAAATTGTTTGATGTATATAACACAATTGAAATATGTTTCAAGAGAGATAGTGGGAGTTTAGGGACCATGACTATTGTAGTCAAAGGAGAAGTCAAATGAAGAAGGCAAAATAACTCCAAGGGAAAAACTTTCTTTATGAAATGATGGACATTGGAAGGGGTATATGCAAGAAATGTCTTGCAAGTGTCAAGAACACACCTTTCGAAGGTGTTGTAAATTGTTCTTGAATAGTTCAAAACAGTTGGTTCTTCTACTTGAATGCTTGATTCCGTATTAGTAACTATGTTTTACAATCGTTGTAAAAGTGTGGCTAATAAGAAGTAGAAGATTAATGAGAGAAGAGAAAGTACTTCACATTCGGAACGTGAATCAAATGTAGATCTCTGCGAAAGCAGTTAGTACTTACTTCCTCATATGAACTACCAAAGAAAATGGATAAATGTTTTGTTTGACAAAACATTGTTCTTTATTAATGAATGATTAGATTATTGTAATCTAATTGATTATCTCTATAGTAGAGATGATATGGTGGTGTTAACTGTTTAGAATATAACGATGCTTAAAACCCAAAAGCTTGCAAGGTGGTGACTAATCCCAACTGAGTTGTGATACCTGATAGGGATTTTACTACTCATGTGAATGGGATAAAAAACCTCCTATTTTACTTGCAAGAATCACAAGGTTGTTGTAGTATAAACGGATCTCGCAAGGTCATTCTCCACAGGGATTATTAAATAATTCGAAACAAACCAGATTCCAATTAATTATTGTAAAGTAGAAATTTAGATGATTGATTTTATAACCTACTTAAATTAAAAACGAATTTAATTAATAAAAATAAGACAATCTGCAATATTGAAACTAGAGGGAAAAGAACACAGTTTTGGGAGAAATCAAATTAAGAAAGCACTAGGGTTCCACCATCACCTAGCAATCCTATGAACTTTTACCAATTACTTATGATCTACACATGCCACTTTGAAGGTTAGATTTTCCTAATTCATATTCTACTTGGAACCTCCAACATAGAACGTATATCTAACATGCAACCCGTCCGGACGTTCGGATCAAATCTGAACATGAAAGACTCATTATGCTTTATGAAAATCCTTTGAAAAACCATGCAATCCTTAAGACGTGATATTCATCCTAAGCGAAATTACAATTATTATTCACAAGAAGCCAGCGTCAATTTCAGGGAACCTTCCGACCAAAATTGCATCAAATTACTTTTCTAAAGATCCTAATGGTGATCAGGCATTAAGACAATTAGATAGTTTTTATCCAGGTGATTAACAATTCAAAGTAGGCATGCAATCAATCATAAGCAATTAAATAAAAATCACATATTCATGCTAAGGCTCAAGGCTTCGCCCCTAGCAATAGAAATTAGTTACGCATACTCATAATTGAAATCATAGAAAATATTATTAAGAAAAGGATTGAAAACACCTTAGAGTAGAAAATCTCCAAAACCCTAGCAATTCTCTCTGTCTCCAAAATTGCATAAAATAAAACCTTCTTAAAACTGTAGACGGCTAAGCAATATATTTGCCAAGCCACCACCTAAACCCTAGGAAACTAAAATTAATAAAAACCCATAAAATTAGGAAACATAACCCTAGATTAACTGGTAAAATTTGTCCAAAATCTGAACAGCCACGTTTTCGACCCATAAGCTGCTCCAAAACTGGCCCAATAAAGCTGGATCTAATGTTTGGAATATTCTGAACACTTTTCCAGAAGGCCACGAACCCATCCGAGGTCATCTTGGGCTCCAAAAACGCAATTTAAGCCCGAAAACGTCACTTTCCAGCACTGCGCATTGCTTCTTTATTCCATCGCCAGAAAATAACCGCTTGGTGAAAAAAATCCCAAATTTTGATACGATCAAGCTAAGTGACTCACGAACGTCCTCCAATTGGAATTACTCCAAAATTCGTCCATTTGGTCCTGTTTTGCTCCAGAGGAAGTCGAAAGTCCTATATTGAAAATACAATTCAAAGTATCAAAATTCTTCCAATATATTAACCAAAATATATTAAGATTAGGGTAAAATATATAATATAAAATCTACTCATCAATACCTCTAAAACATAAATTACGAGTTGGTCATAGATGGATGCCTTGGATCGTTAGATCCGGATCCAATGCCTTCTTGTTAAAATTGTATAGAGGCAAAATGTTTGAATCTTTATTCTTTTGGAAAGAATAAAGAATCACAAAGTTGTTGAGGTTAATTCACTTAGATGTTAGTGGCACTTGTCCACAACATAATACTACTCATGTTGTATGACATTCACCGAAGATCACTCTCGGTTGGACTATAGTTTATTTTGAATAAACACAAGTCCGAATACTTTGCAAAAGGTTTCAAAGAATTCAAGAAATGTAAGTTGATGAGTAAGATGTCTAAAGTATTTACCTCCTTAGATTTGATCCAAGGAAAGGTAACACTTTATAACAGTTTTCTTGAAAGATATCAAGGAAAGAAGCATCATAAGATAATGGATTTCTCCATTAAGAGAAGAACGAACTTGAATAAGATTTAGTTCGTTGGATATTATCAATTACCCATATATAGGATATATACTTCTAAGACAATATGATTGTCAATTAGAAGATCTTCCAAAATTTTCATGACTCCATAGAAAATTGGAAAGAAAGACAAATCTTAATCATGTTAAGATTTGGGGTTGTGTGCTAATAAGCAATATTTGTTTAAAAGAATTATCTTGTGGGTATCCTTAAATTAACATTTGGATATCACTTCTATAAACCAACTAACAAATGTTGTTTGTTGGGTAGTTTATCGTAATCCTACACTAGGATTTGCCTAAGATAGAGCAA
Source organism: Malus fusca (assembly GCA_035220775.1). NCBI lineage: Eukaryota > Viridiplantae > Streptophyta > Magnoliopsida > Rosales > Rosaceae > Malus > Malus fusca. The sequence continues at coordinate 4,310,344 of CM069059.1, forward strand.
ATGAACGAGAGATAGAACTCAAAGAATGGGTTCTTTGAGAAACAAGATAGTGATCAACAAATATAACAACCTAGTTCCTATACCACAAGCTCCAAGGTAGTCGAGAAGGATTTATAAACTGTCTCAGTTGAATGGTTTGAACTTTATGATTATGTCATAGAGTTACACCTCTTAATTCGAAAGAAATAAGAATGAGAATCCTTATGACTACATTAAGTGTATATACGACATATACTCAAAGAAAATGGTAAAGTACCATTTGACCCGAAATAATGAAACCTTTATAGCTAATTGGTAGCTTAAGGTGACTACAATCAAAGAGATTGGTTGACTTTGAAGAAACCATCTTTGACGTAGTCTTGGTTTCAATTAATTCGAAGATTGCTAGCTACAACTAAATGGTGATTCAATGTTTGGACATAATATGGGTTTCCGAAACCATTATTAAGATAGTCTTGATAATATATGTCTAAAACTATGAATCACAAGACATGTAAGTTGTAGAGATCCATCCATCATGAATCTTAGCAAGCTAGTGGGAGCTATAAGCGTCTTATGAGAGAAAAGATCAAATCGTTTGATTTCTCATAAAGATGTAAATGAATCTTTTGTTTACTAAGTTTACAAAAGATTAGTGGGAGTTAATCATGTTCCTAAATTTGAATATATATATATATACACACATATATGATATATATTAATTTTGGAAATGAAAAGAATACTTCTTCGTTAAAGTTGTGACTTTAAACATTCTATAACGATAGAATGTATATGTGAGATATAGTCTATATACATGGGATGGAAATCTATAATGATATATTTCAAGATATAATTGGATTATATCAATCCCTAATAATAGACAAAAGATGCTAGGAGGTTTCTCATATGATGATAAACTTCAATTAGAAGAACAACTCTAGTGAGACTAGGAGATAGCTCTTCTCAAAGGGAACGTACCCTTTGACTCCCAAAGATATAATGCGTAAATAGAATCCTTTATGCATACGCAGAAAGGTGACTTACGTATTTCATATTGTATGAAAAAAGTTGATATGAGTTGTACCAAGATTGGTACAAGACGATATCAATGAAAGCCCAGGATCAGAACCATGGCAACTGTCAAGTGAGTCCTTAAGTATTTAAGAAATACTAAAGGATAGATTCATCAAAGAATGAGGAAGAATTAGAGTAACGTAAAGGAAGCGTAAATGTATTAGATTATGAATCTAATCCATCATTGGATGTTTCTTCATTATGAATGAAGAGATAATCCGTTATCTCTTTATTATGACTAAAGAGATATTTGGATGGAAACATTAAAAGTAATGACTTTAGTATGTTGCATTGTAAATGCAAATATATTGCCATATAGAAGCTTACAACAATGTTGTTTGGATGGGAAAGTTCATTTATGAACTCTCTATTCGGTTCCAGCCAGAAAGTGTCTCTAGTGTACCGACACTACGACACTAATGGGGCGATAGCTCAAGCCAGGGAATCAAGGTCTCATCAAGATCCGAACTCAAATGAGAGACTGAACCACATGATTGAGAATCATGTATAATGGTGACGTCGATATTCTCAAGGTTGCTTCTATGGATAACATATAGATATCCATTGCCTAGGCCTACTACTCAGCCATTTTTATAATGACTACAGAAGAGGTATCATCACTGATGACCAAGCTGATTGGCTCTAGTGCAAGTGGGAGATTGTTGGAAATGTGCCCTAAAACCAATCATATGATGATACCTTACGGACATTTCACATGTTAAACTAATCTAGTTTAATATCAAGGGCAAAGATTATTGTTTTAAGCCGTCTCATATAAATGTTATATGCTTAAACAATAAGTCCAAGGAATATGTAATTAGGAGAATGTAATTTAAACAAGTTAGATTAATGAGACCATTCTCTTTCGTATACATATCCTAAACGTTCCTGATCATAGGATTGCCAATTGGGCATTGACAGTCCGTTAAGATCAGTACATGCTATGTCTTCTCTTAGTGAGAGTGACTAGTCTCGAGTCATTGGTGTGATTGACACCAAGACAAGCATGTAGGTGCTCAATAGCGAATGAGTCCACTGAACACGATCAACGAGGAGTTCTCATACTCATGTCACATGAGAACTCATGGTTGGGATAATGCAAAGTAGTCCTTTGACCTGAGGCATCATAGTTGTCTTGTGGTTAGGTCCTTGATCTTTGACTATGTCAAAGTCACCCCGTCAGAGGGTGTCCACGACATAGTTGGCGTTAAGCCACTTAGCCATGGAGGCAAGTGAATGCGCAACAAGGGATCTCTAACCTTCAAACTGTTTGAGGGAGAATACTCTATGATATGATTAAGAATCTCTAGCCAGAGTATGAATGAGATTTAGGAAGTCATTCCAAATCACATTCAAGGTAATCATATAAGTAAATGAATCACATTGGATAGTCGACATGAATAAACTATCAAACCAAACAATGTGATCAAGAGTATTGTATTAGAGAAAGACCGTATTGCATTGTAATCCTAAACTGAATAGGTTCTCCACCTCTTCTGATTAGCTTGGGTAACCATGACATACTGCTAGGTGTCACTCATGGTTTGTGGAAGCCCTAAACTTGTATAATCACTAAAGGGAGAATTGAAAGTAAGTTTCAATTCACAATCGATTTGAAAGAGTTCTAATCGCCCACTGCCTCGCTAAAAGGAACCTAATGGATCGTACACCATGTAAGGTAGAGATTGAAGAAACAACGGAGATGAGTAAGGATAATTAAATGGTTTAATTATTTATGGCAAGGATTAATTAATATGTTAATTAATCGAACGAATAAAGTTCGTTAAAAGACCACGGGTTAGTTTTGGGCCTCAAGGCCGAATGGGCTTCGAACGTCAAGCCCATTGACTTAAGTTGTATGACAACTTAATGACAAATAATTCACAAAGGCCTAAAAAGCCCAATGAAACCCTAAGGCCGGCCATATTGATAAAGGAGTGGGTTTTTGGACTTAATTACAAGTTTGCCACTCCAATGAACAAAGGTATAAATATGACTTTATAGCCAAAATTCAATAAGGGTTTCTTTTAGAGAAATTGGAGAGAACATGTCTCTCCCTTTCTCTCTAAGAGGCCGGCCCCCTTGGAGGAGATTAGCTAGCAATCTCTCATCCTCCAAGGTCACTCATATCTTCTTAAAGCCTCTCCTTGGTGTGGAGACTTAGAGGTTCTCAATTTTGAGAACTTGGAGAATCTTTTCTACCATCCTCCTCCTAGAAATTGATGGATCTTAGAAGCAAGGAATGAAGGCCCTCTCCTTGGGTGATTATCCTTTGCTTATGCAAAGAGGAATCAACAAAGGTATAATATTTCTCAACTCACTTTGTTCTTGAGTTGAGTCATGGTTCACCTAACTACTAGGCTTTGAATTTGATGGTTAATGTTTTGTTTTTAAGTGCATACAAGCATGATTCCGCCCTTTAATTGTTAATTGCATGCTATAGATGTTGCTTAAATGAACATGTTTTTCACAAAATCACCTTCACTCCATTGACTCATTTGTTGCATCATTCCACTTCCTTTCCTTTGTCTACCATGTGCACAATATCCTTTCACCTCCTTGCACTCAATGATTCACCACTTACTCACCTTTCCACCCATGCCATGCATAATCACCCTTGTCCCCTTCATTATTTCAGATTTCATGCATCATTACATTGAATCATTGCACTCAATTGCTACACCATTCCTTGTTCCCTCCATGATTTTAGATTTCATGCATCATTGCACTCAATTACTACACCACTCCATGTTCCCCTCCATCATTTCAGATTTCATGCATCATTACATTGAATCATTGCACTCAATTGCTACACCATACCTTGTTCCCTCCATCATTTCAGATTTCATGCATCATTGCACTCAATTGCTACACCACTCCATGTTCCCCTCTATTGCCATGCACTTCCTCTGTAAAAGGAAGTGTGTGTAACATAAGTTGAGTTAGTTTTTGCTTGATCATTCATCCCCATTTTAATACAACCTTCATCCAAACACATCCATTCATCTTCACATCCATTGCTCCATACAAACAAACCTTCAAACACTCACCAACACCTTGTGCCATAGCAAAGGAAGGGAAGGAAAGTGCTTGGATGTGCTTGCTGTCCAACTTGGATCGTTGGAGCGTTTAGGTGTTTTCTTTCTTTTGTTTCCAATGTTTAAATTCATTTCCTTTTGTTTTGTTGTGAATATGAGTGGCTAAACCCCTCTTGGCTAGGGGTGATTTCAAAGCCATGATTATGTGTGTAATATGATTTGATAAATTCCAGTTATGAACTATTGAATCGTAAATGCAATTGGCTTAACTATTTGATTGATAACTTATTTGTATTTGTTGATTAAGGGTCGACACTTAATTGGCATGCATAAATCCGATGCTAGAATATAAGAAAGTTTCACATAATCGTTACAAACTTATATTCATAAGTAGTGGAGGTCGCTTATAAACGATCGCGTTAAGTTTAATTCTAGCATGAGTAACATGATGTCATAGTTGCAAGTACTTTGTCAATGCTTATGATTTTCATTAAACGTACTGATCTTTGATTGTATCTCTATTATGATGTCATGTAGAGAACTTTTGAAGAATGTTTTGGGTTGTCGAATGATGTCATCCAATCCAATAATACAAGGAAACTCTAAGGGTTAACTAGTGATGTCACGGTTAATTTGGGGCATTGTCGTTTATAATTCAATGAAGTAGTAACTGGAAATTGAGTTGTTTGCATACATGTCAAGTGTGGAGAAAAAGCCTTTAGCTATCCCATCCATCATCTTATTTCTCAAATTCGTTTTACAATCTGTCTAGTCTTTCATACTTGTTTGTTTGTTTCAACTTCATCCAAATCACAACCCCCTTTTTAGTTTCTTGTTTCAAAGTGTTTCAAATATGTTTTGTTTGTGTTTTTGATTGTTTTAGGTGAAACCAAAACCCAATTTTCGTTCAAAGTTGTGTTTAGAGTCAGAAACTGCCTAGTTGGTGTTTTTAGGCAGTTTTGAGTGTTTTTAAGTTGTTTTAAGTCTTTTGAACCTATTTTGAGTCCCTTGAATCTATTCAAATGTTTTTTACTTTGTTTTTATGTTTTTGAGTCAGTTTAGAGGTTATTAGCAAACCCTCCTAATCCCCGGTCCAGAACGATCCCTACTTATACATATACTACAATTGTCAAAAGAGGGTTTAATTTGTGTGTTAAGATAATTTTCGCATCAGGAAGCCCTAAAAGTGAGTAATCACTAAAGGGAGAATTGAAAGTAAATTTCAATTCACAATTGATTTGAAGAGTTCTAATCGCCCACTGCCTCGCTAAAAGGAACCTAATGGATCGTACACCAAGTAAGGTAGAGATTGAAGAAATAACGGAGATGAGTAAGGATAATTAATGGTTTAATTATTTATTGCTAGGATTAATTAATATGTTAATTAATCAAACGAATAAGTTCGTTATTGACCTCGGGTTAGTTTTGGGCCGCAAGGCCCAATGGGATTTGAATGTCAAGCCCAACAACTCAAGTTGTATGACAACTTGAAAACACAAAGGGCTTGAAAGCCCAATAAACCCTTAAGGCCGGCCATATAGAGAAGGGTAGTGAACTTGCCTTAATTGCAAGTTTGCCACTCCATTGTGAAATGGTATAAAGGCAACTACTTCAGGATATCCAGACTAGGGCGATCATTAGGCATGGGACTAAGAGGATGGGGTTGTACTATGTGGATGATGTTGCATGAGGGTGAGTTCATCAACTTCAAAGTCATAGCAGTGGAAGGATGAAGATTGTTTAGTTGTGGCATCGTCGACTAAGATGAGCTCCTTTGGATATTTAAGGAAATTACTTCCATCAATATTTAATAATATGTCAGACTCTTCCCTAAAGTGTAATATTTGCACCTTAGCTAAAAGCCATTGTGCTTCTTTTTGTCCAAGTTTTAATAAAAGCACAACTCCTTTTGAGTTGATTCATTCAGATGTGTGGGGACCTTCTTTAGTTACTAGTCAGCATGGCATACGTTGGTTTGTGACATTTCTTGATGGTTACACCTGAATGACAAGGTTGTATCTTAAAATAAGAGTTATGTAGGTGAAATCTTCAAGACATTTTATTATATGGTTTGCAACCAATACTAGTTTCCTGTTAAAGTTTTTTGATCAGATAATGGCGGGGAATATATTAATCATGATCTTTCTCAATTCTTCAAGGAACACGGTTTCTTTCATGAAACTACTTGCCCTCAGACTCAACAACAAAATGGAATAGCAGAAAGAAAGAATCTCCACATTCTCGAGACTACCCGAGCACTCCTAATTGGTGCATGCTCACCTAAGGCATATTGGACAGATGTAGTAACCTATGCAGTCTACCTTATGAATCGCATGCCATCTCGATTTCTCTCATTTTGAACACCCTTGGCCATGCTTGCAGACCATGTTACTCTCCTTTCCACTCTTCACCTGGAACCACGAGTTTTTGGATGCGTAGCATATGTCCATCTATACAAGAACCAACAAAGCAAACTTGATCTGTGTGCAGTCCGGTGGGTTTTCCTAGGCTTTAGTCCACAACAAAAAGGTTATCGGTATTATCATTTGTCTACTTCGCACATGTATGTCACTATGGATGTTACATTCTTTGAAGATGAATTATTTTTTCTCCCTAGCCATACTCGTCAAGGACAGACGACGACGGGTGAGAACTATGGCTGGTTTGATTTGCCACTCAAAGCAATAGGGCCAAACAATTACTGAGAGGATTGCCTATGTGGGTGTGCAGCAAGTGAAGAATTCCTTGATGGGCTATGTGGTGAAGGAAGCCTAGATGGGTTGATTGGTGAACAAACGGGCCACGCAGCCAAGAGTATGACCAAGTGCGTAGAGAGGACTGAGTGTCTAGATGGGCAAATTAATCCCACCTCTCTGAACAACCCAAGTGGGCCATCTGTTAGGCCATTGATGTGATAAAAACTAAAACTCAAATTAAACCCTCTTATTGACAATTGTAATAAAGATGTAAGTAGGGATCGTTCTAGGCCGGGGATTAGAAGGGATTGCAAATCTACTTAAAACTGACTTAAAAACATAAAACTAGGCTTGAAAACACTTAACTCTCAAAGAACTCAAAACAAACTAAAAAGACTCAAAACAGCAGAAAACAATCAAATAGACTCAAACTAGACACTAGGAGGTGATTTGGACGAAAATTGACTTTAACTTGACTTAGAACACTTTAAAACACTTAAAACACAAGTTTGGACAGATTCTAACTAATTTGACACAATAAAGTAAAGGGGATTGGGTTTTTGACGAATTTTAAGTAAAACCAGTAAACTAAAGACTTAAACAGATTTTGGCATGAAATTGGGGTAAATGGATGGGTCATAAGCTAGCTAGAGGGTTCTTCTCCACACATGACACACTTGCATACAAAATGATTTCCAGTTGCTTTTCCAATAAACCATGAACCTCAATGCCCCAGATTAACCGTGAACATCACTAATTAACCCTTAGATTTTCCTTAAGTCATTGAATTGGATGGATAACACATCGGCAACCAAATTATTCTTCAATAGTTCCCTACATGAACAACATAATAGAGATACAATCAAAGATCATTAAGCTTTGTGAAAATCATAAACATTGACAAGGCATTCGTAACTATGAATAACATGATACTCCTGCCAGGAATTCACTTAACGTGATTGTGACTAGCAACCTCCACTACTTATGAATATAAGTTCATAACGATTAGGTGAAATTCCCTTATATTCTAGCATCAAATCCCTGCATGCAAACTAAGTATGCATCCTCAATTAACATACAAGAATAAGTTATCAATCAAACAGTTTAGTAAATTGAATTCACGATTTATAGAATCACAACTGGAAGTAATCAATTCATATTGCAAATATGTTCATGGCTTTGAATTTCCCCCTAGCTAAAACGAGTTTAGCTCCTCATGTTCGAAAAACAAAGATACATAAACTTAGACATTGAAAACAAAAGATTGAAAACACCTAAAAACGTTCCAGCAATCCAACTTGAATGGCAAGCACGTCCCAGGGTCCTCCTTCTTCTTCTTTGCTGCGGCACAAGGTATGGGTGTAGGGTTGAGTGGTGAATTGTATGGAAGAAAAGGGTGAAAGTAAGAATGGTAGTGAATGGATGGTGTATGGCTGCGGCAAGGGATGTTTCTGTGTGTTTTTGTGGTGATCAATGGTGTGTCACCCCCCAAGAGCTGCGGGACACACTTAAATATATCCCAAAGTATGTCAAAACCCTAGGGAATTAAGGCTTGGGTGCGGCAGAAATTGATGGAAAAGGGAATTAAAGTTTTTATTATTTTAGAAAGATTTTAACTCTAAGTCCACAAGGAAAAGGGCTAAGTCAAAACAGAATCCAAAAGGACAAAGGGGAAGGATATGCGGCAAAGGAAAAAAAGGAAAAGAAGGATCCCTTGCACGGCAAGGGAAAAAGGAAAGGGTTAGGCGCACAAGGGAAAAGGAAATGGGAAAGGGAAAGGAAAGTGCTTCCTTGTGCGGCAAGGAAGGGAAAGTGCAAGGAAAGGTGCGGCACCACCTTGGAATGGGTTTAGGCCTTCTAGAAACATGTTATTGAGTGTCCTAAAAGATTTAGGACACCTCTTCGCAGCTGGAACTTAGGTGAATTAGGATTAGGAAAGTTTAGGACAAAATAAGGTAACTTGGCTAACATTCCTTCTTTATTGATGCATCCTTTACTTCCTTTTCTTGAATTAATTTCTTCATAACTTCAGCATAATCCTAGCCTCCTTTGATCTTCAAATTCGTCCATTCACCTTGCTCCATGCATGTGATATTCATGCCAAGCCCAAAACTGCTCCAAAAAGTTCCAAAATGCACTTTCTTGCCACTTTAGCCCTTTGGACCTTCAAACACACGAAAATAGCTTAAAATACTAAAATAACTATGAACTAAATGTTGGAAATGTGCCCTAAAACCAATCATATGATGATACTTTACGGACATTTCACATGTTAAACTAATCTAGTTTAATGTCAAGGGCAAAGGTTATTGTTTTAAGCCGTCTCATATAAATGTTATATGCTTAAACGATAAGTCCAAGGAATATGTAATTAGGAGAATGTAATTTAAACAAGTTAGGTTCATGAGACCATTCTCTTTCGTATACATATCCTAAACGTTCCTGATCATAGGATTGCCAATTGGGCATTGACAGTCCGTTAAGATCAGTACATGCTATGTCTTCTCTTAGGGAAAGTGACTGGTCTCGAGTCATTCGTGTGATTGACACCAAGACAAGCATGTAGGTGCTCAATAGCGAATGAGTCCACTGAACACGATCAATGAGGAGTTCTCATACTCATGTCACATGAGAACTCATGGTTGGGATAATGCAAAGTAGTCCTTTGACCTGAGGCATCATAGTTGTCTTGTGGTTAGGTCCTTGATCTTTGACTATGTCAAAGTCACTCCGTCAGAGGGTGTCCACGACATAGTTGGGGTTAAGCCACTTAGCCATGGAGGCAAGTAAATGCGCAACAAGGGATCTCTAACCTTCAAACCGTTTGAGGGAGAATACTCTATGATATGATTAAGAATCTCTGGCCAGAGTATGAATGAGATTTAGGAAATGGTTCAAAATCACATTCAAGGTAATCATATAAGTAAATGAATCACATTGGATAGTAGACATGAATAAACTATCAATCCAAACAATGTGGCAAGAGTATTGTATTAGAGAAAAAGCGTATTGCATTGTAATCCTAAACTGAATAGGTTCTCCACCTCTTCTGATTAGCTTGGGTAACCATAACATACTGCTAGGTGTCACTCATGGTTTGTGGAAGCCCTAAACGTGTATAATCACTAAAGGGAGAATTGAAAGTAAGTTTCAATTGACAATCGATTTGAAAGAGTTCTAATCGCCCACTGCCTCGCTAAAAGGAACCTAATGGATCGTACACCGTGTAAGGCAGAGATTGAAGAAACAACGGAGATGAGTAAGGATAATTAAATGGTTTAATTATTTATGGCAAGGATTCATTAATATGTTAATTAATCAAATGAATAAAGTTCGTTAAAAGACCACGGGTTAGTTTTGGGCATCAAGGCCCAATGGGCTTCGAACGTCAAGCCCATTGACTTAAGTTGTATGACAACTTAATGACTAATAATTCACAAAGGCCCAAAAAGCCCAATAAAACCCTATGGCCGGCCATAATGAGAGTGGAGTGGGTTTTTGGACTTATTACAAGTTTGCCACTCCAATGAAGGTAGATATAAATATGACTTTATAGCTATTTCTTCATTAGGGTTTCTTTTGGAGAAAAGATGAGAACACAAGCTCTCTTTTCTCTCTAAGAGGCCGGCCACCCTAGAGGAATATAGCTAGCAATCTTACTTCCTCTAGGTCACTCATTTCTTCATCAATCCTTCCTTGGTGTGGAGACTTAGAGGTTCTCAACTTTGAGAACTTGGAGAAACCAATTCTTCCATCCAAATCCATGGAGCTAAGAAGCAAGGAATGAAGGCCCTATCTCTTGGGTGATTATCCTTTGCTTATGCAAAGAGGAATCAACAAAGGTATAAATTTCTCAACTCACTTTGTTTTGAGTTGAGTCTTGGTTCACCTAACTACTAGGCTTTGAATTTCATGGGTAATGTTTTGTTTTGAGTGCATACAAGCATGATTCCGCCTTTAATTGTTAATTGCATGCTATAGATGTTGCTTAAATGAACATGTTTTTCACAAAATTTCCTTCACTAAAAACATAAATGCAAGAAAACAAGCTAACTAAGTCGCATAAATAGGCTCCTATCAAATTCCCCCACACCTAGCTTGTGCTAGTCCTCGAGCAAAATAAACAAACAAAACAAAACAAACAAAACAAAAATAACCTAGACCTTCCAACATTTGCCTCAGGGATTTCCAATGAAACATGACATGCCAAGGATCACCACTCCCACAAATTTTAGTCATCCTTACCCTTAAGCACACACTTAATCATAGTCACCACTTACTAGCTTGCATTTAATCAATTAAAACACATTTTGAATGTAGTAACATGCCTTAGAGAATTCCCTCAATTCCTCACCGGATGTACTCTCTATTTTCACACAGATTTTCTGACTACATTCCCTATACTAGGTATATGTGAGAAGATTGATGTAAACATGTAGACTAGTACTCACATATGTTTTAAACAAAGAAAGCAATTTCTGGAATTATTAATGCATGTATATATATGATCTCATGAATGGAATGCTACTACTCAGAGGCGAGAACCAGGATTCCATATGCTCATACCAATTTCAAACTCAACAGATTGAAACACATAACACCCAAGACAGAAGTCTAAGGGTTGTAACGGGGCTAGGGTATTGGCTAACAAAGAAAGGGAAAGGATAAACAAACATTCTGAAAGCAATAGTAAGCAAAGTAATGAAATTGATACTTAGAATTCACTTTTGAATGCAAAAATCCACTTTAAACACAAAGGGAAGATTCACAAAACACTTAGGGCCAGATTCAATCTTTTGGACCCTTTCTTCAAAAACCAATACTTGTGAGTTCATTCTCACTTATTTTCAACTCTTGTCCTCTCTTTTCTACACCCTTCTTCTTTTCTTTTTCTTTTTCCATGATTTTTTTTTCTTTTTTTTTCTTCTTTCTTTTTCAAACTCGCGCCCTATTTCTTTGGCACACAAAACACACTTTTTGGAAACCCTTCCCCCACACTTGTTTTTCTGCATAATGTTCATCAAAAGGAGTTCCTTCTAAGTTATGCTCCACTATACTTCCAGAACATGGGTATGGATAGTCATATTCTAGGCTAGGTAGGGATAATGTGACTAACAAAGAAAATAGGCTAAATAAGGCTCAAAGGGGTTAAACCTACAAAACAAATGCATGGGATGAAAGCTTTTTGGCTCTGGTGGTAACTACTAAACAACTGCACCTTGTTATATGTTATGCACTCAATTTTAAGCTTTGAATGAAATGGGCATGAGTTCTAGCATTTGGAACTAAAAATGATGAAAACGCATTCTAAGTAGCAACCAAGCAAAGAAACAATGAGATCATGCAACGACTTTTAGAAAACAAAAACATCATAGATTAATAACTCTCCAAACAAGGAATAGGCTCAAGTCTCACACGGTTGTAGCGTTAGTTTGAGTTCCTTCCTTCAAGCATGTTACAAAAACTGATTTTTTTCCTTTGTGATTACATGTGAATTCGTAAACGTCAACCACAACCAAGCATAAACCAAAGGCATATCAAACTTCCACCCATGTTTGTAACTTTCTTTAATAGTCATGTAATTAAAAACCAAATCCTCATCATTGTGTTGGAAGGTACCCTAAGACACAAACACACAAAAACGACTCTTTTTGGGTTTTTCAAAACTTTTTTCTAATTATTTTTTTCAAATTTTCGTATTTTTCTTTCAAAACACACTAAAACAGTTCAAAACACACTAAAAACATTTAAAAACAGTGAAAAACAACTCTAGAGGGGATAGGTGATAAAAACCCACGAAATTCAATGAAAAACACTTTGTTTACCCCCCCCCACACTTAAACCAAACATTGTCCTCAATGTTTCAAACATAGACTCACATATAAGCAAACAAACAAACAATGAACTAATCATGGCAAAATAAATGCAGTAAAGAAAAGGGTTTAGGAACGCAAATCTGGTTTTGGAGTGAGAATTCCATCATTCCCTAGTTGAATGCATGGGTTGCCTCTCAAGAAGCGCTTGCTTTAACGTCTTGCAGCCGGACGATATCTCCACTTAAACTTCATTGGAGCCCATGGCATGGAGGGGTGTTTCCTCCACCACATGCTCCTCAAAAAGGTCGTAGTAAGGCTTCAAACGATGCCCGTTCACTTTGAATTCTTGGCCGGTCTTGAAACTTTGGATTTGGACTGCACCATAAGGAAAGACATTAGTAATAACAAACGGGGCCAATCCATTTAGAACGTAACTTACCGGGAAACAAATGTAGGCGGGAATTGAAAAGCAACACTTTTTGCCCTATGGAAAATGTTTTGCTACGAATCATCTTGTCATGGAATGCCTTTGTCTTCTCGTTGTAAATGCGAGCATTCTCATAAGCCTCGTGCCTAATCTCTTCAAGTTCATTCAATTGTAGCTTCCTATGAATTCTAGCCGCATCTATGTCCAAATTGAATGTCTTGACAGCCTAATGTGCCTTGTGCTCTAATTCAACAGAAAGATGGCACGGTTTGCCATAGATGAGCTAAAATGGGGACATGCCAATGGGTGTTTTGTAGGTTGTACGATACGCCCACAGTGCATCATCTAAACGCAAGCTCCAATCTTTCCGAGTTGGTCCCACGGTCTTCTCCAAAATTTGCTTGATTTCCCTATTCGAAACCTCGGCTTGGCCACTTGTTTGGGGGTGATAAGGTGTTGCAACCTTATGTGTAACATTATATTTCTTGAGCAGCGCCTCGATGGTTCGATTGCAAAAATGAGAACCTCCATCACTTATGAGAACTGTTGGCATGCCAAACCTTACAAAGATGTTAGTTTTAATGAAATCTGCAACCACTTTAGAATCATTAGTACGAGTGGCTTTTGCTTCCACCCATTTTGACACATAATCTACAGCAAGCAAAATATAAAGGAAACCATGTGAGGAAGGAAAAGGACCCATGAAATCAATGCCAAAACATAAAAAATTTCAATAGTGAGAATGGATGTTTGCGGCATTTGGTCTCTTTGACCTATATTTCCTGTTCTTTGGCAACGATCACAAGTCATACAAAAAGTTCTAGCATCCTTAAAGACATTAGGCCAATAAAATCCACATTCTAAAACCTTATGTGCTGTGCGTTGTGTGCCAAAATGACCACCACATGCATATGTGTGACAAAAAGTTAAAATTGAATGAAATTCGGACTCATGCACACACCTACGCACAATCTAATTAGAGCAATATTTCCACAAATATGGGTCATCCCAAACATAAAACCATGCATCCTTTATAAGTTTATCACGTTTGTGCTTGTTTAGGTTGCTTGGAACTTGTTTAGACACCAAATAATTCACCAAATCAGCATACCATGGTTCACGTACCTCAATGGACAACAATTGCTCATCAGGGAATGTTTCTAGGATCGGCAATGACTCCTCATTATGCACCAAACGGCTCAAGTGGTCATCCACTACGTTTTCACTTCCTTTCTTATCCCTAATTTCAATATCTAACTCTTGGAGAAGAAGCATCCAACGAATAAGCCTTGGTTTGGCTTCTTTCTTTGTGAGCAAATACTTCAAAGCTACATGATCAGTGTAAACAATGACTTTAGTGCCAATTAAATAAGAACAAAACTTATCTAATGCAAACACAACATCAAGGAGTTCTTTTTCAATGGTGGAGTAGTTAAATTGAGCATCATTCAAGGTCCGAGAAGCATAATAGATGACATGTGGCTGCTTGTTCTTCCTTTGGCCTAAAACATCTCCGATTGCATAATCTGAGGCATCGCACATGAGCTCAAAAGGAAGACTCCAATCTGGTGGAATTATGATAGGGGCCGAAGTGAGCATCTCCTTGAGGTGTTTGAAAGCCTTCTCACATTCCTCGTTGAAGTCAAAGTGCACTTCCTTTTGAAGGAGACGGCAAAGGGGCTGTGAAATTTTGGAAAAGTCCTTGATGAATCGCCTATAGAATCTTGCATGTCTAAGAAAAGAACGAACCTCTCTCACCGAAGTGGGAGAGGGTAAGTAGCGTACAAGATCTATTTTTGACTTATCAACCTCAATTCCTTTTTCAGAGATTATGTGACCCAAAACTATGCCTTGTTTTACCATGAATTGACATTTCTCCCAATTTAGAACAAGGTTAGTTTCAACGCATCGTTTCAAGATTAAGGTCAGATTATCCAAGCAAGCATCAAATGACTTACCAAAAACACTAAAATCATCCATGAATACTTCAATGATCTTTTCAACATAATCTGAAAAAATACTTACCATGCATCTTTGAAATTTGGCTGGTGCATTGCATAAACCAAATGGCATGCGACGATAAGAAAATGTACCAAATGGGCACGTGAAAGTGGTATTTTCTTGATCTTCCAGTGCTATGACAATCTGATTATAACTTGAATAACCATCAAGAAAACAATAAAATGCATAACCCGCTAACCTTTCAAGCATTTGGTCAATGAATAGCAAAGGGAAGTGATCATTCCTTGTGGTGGCGTTGAGCTTCCTATAATCAATGCAAACTCTCCAACCGGTTTGGATACGTGTAGGCACAAGCTCATTCTCTTCGTTTTTCACCACAGTGACTCCAGATTTCTTGGGAACAACTTGGACCGGTGAAACCCAACGACTATCAGAGATTGGATAAATCACTCCACAATCAAGTAGCTTGATAATCTCCGTTTTCACTACTTCCATCATTGGAGGGTTGAGTCGGCGTTGAGCTTCTTGAGAGGGTTTAGCCCCCTCCTCCATGAGTATACGATGCATGCAAGTTGTAGGACTTATACCCTTGATGTCAGCCAATGTCCATCCAATGGCTGTTTTGTATTCCCTCAACACCCTCACCAATTTTTCTTCTTCTTATGCCGTGAGTGTGGATGAGATGATGACAGGCAAAGTTTTGTGGTCTCCCAAGAAAACATACTTCAAATGGCTTGGTAATGGATTGAGTTCAAGGGATGGTGGCTGTATCACTGAAGGAAGCATCTTATTAGTAGAAACGGGAATTGAAATTGGGTTGGAAGGCTTACCAACATGCTTTGGCACTGATTAACCTGCACCAAAACATCCTCCAAAACTCTTTTTGGATAAGCATTAGATCGATCGGCTAATTGAATAATCACTCCATAATTTTTCAGCTCACCTAAGTTCATAGATTCATAAATGGAATAGGGCATGACATTAATGGATGCACCTAAGTCTAACATGGCATGTTCAAATCGAGTATTGCCAATAACACAAGGAATTGTAAAACTACCGGGATCTTTACATTTAGGGGGCAATTTACGTTGCAAGACGACTGAAACATTCTCACCTACTCTTACCACCTATTTGTTCGAAATCCTCTTCCTTGTTGTGCAAAGTTCTTTCAAGAATTTGGCGTACTTTGGGACTTGTTTGATTGCATCCAAGAGTGGGATATTGACTTGTACCTTCCTAAACGTCTCAAGAATGTCCTTGTCACTTTCTTCATTCTTTGATTGCAAAAATCTGCAAGGAGAAGGTACATTGGGTGGACTAGGGTTAGCATTAACAGAAATTGGACCTATCTTACCTGTGGTGGACAGATTAGGTGGTGTAGAAGGCTGCGGCAAGGATTGTTCAATTCTTGCCGTAGCCTTGTCTTGTTCTTCCTCTTCTAATTGCAACTTCTTGTCCTCTTTTTGACGTGATTTAGATGGTTGTGGATTAGTTCCTACCTCCTTTCCACTTCTCAATGTGATTGCCTTGGCAGATTCAAAGCCTTCTTTTGGATTGACGATGGTGGAGCTAGGTAATTTCCCTTCTTTTCTAAACTGCCCCATCCGCCATCTACCCAATTTGCTTCTTCACTTCATTCATCTCTTTGGCTTGATTTTGTTGGCCCTGCGTTAATGAAGTTAGTAATTGAAGAAGTTTATCATTATCTAAGGATGAACCCAAGTTTGTTTGGGCAGATTGTGGTGGAGGTTGTGGTGGTGCGTATGGCCTTGGAAACATCCCAGGAGGTGGCTGTCGAAATCCTCCTTGTTGTAGAGGTTGTTGAGGTTCCCTCCATTTGAAGTTTGGATGATCTTTCCAGCCCGAATTGTAAGTGTTGGAGTACAGATCATTTCGTGGCTGATTTTGGCCTTGATAGCCCACGACATGGGCAGTTTCCCATCCTCCATTCTCAATCAATTGAGGGCATTGGTCATTGAGATGTCCTTGCATAGAACACACTCCACATATGGCCGCACTTTGCATTTTGGATCCATCCATAACCTGTGACATAAGAACAGTGAGGTTAGCTAATTGAGATTGAATTTCAGAAATTGTACTTACCTCATTCACTTGGGGTTGCTGCCGTGGAGGCTCCCTTTGTCCAACTCCTTCATATTGTTGTGCATTCAAGGTGTGGTTGGCAATTAAGGTCTTTGCAGCAACTGGGGTTTTGTCAACCAATGCACCACCCGCTGAGGCGTCTAGCATTTGTCGTTCAATGGGAATAAGTCATTCGTAGAAATATTGAATTAGAAGCTCTTCTTTCATTTGATGTTGAGGACATGATGCAACAAGAGCCTTGAAACGTTCGTAGTACGCCGGAAAGGATTCTCCTTGATTTTGTTGAATGCCACTAATCCACTTCCTCAAAAGAATGATTCTTGATGTTGGAAAGAACTTCTCTAAGAATGCTCGTTTCATGCTCTCCCAGGATGTGACGGTTCCAGGTGCCAACTCGTACAACCAATCCTTAGCCTTGTCCATTAGTGAGAATGGAAAAGCTTTCATCTTCAATATGCTTCCATCGACGTTGACTGGGGTCATGCTTGAACAAACCACTTCAAATTCCTTCAAATGTTTGTTTGGATCCTCCATGGACAGCCCATGGTACTTTGGAATGTGATGCAACAAACTGAACTTCAACTCGAACTCTTCGGTCTTGCCTTGAGCTGCCATGGGATATTGAATGCATAGAGGCACGACATTGTCCAATCCCAAAGCTGAAAGTTCCTTGATTGTTCGATTGTCCGCTGCCATGACTTGTGCTTCCTCGAATTCCTGAGCCGTGGCCTCTTCTTCCTCTTCTACTTCTTATTCTTCAAGCTCAGGTTTAGGGCTAGGTGGATTAGATACTTGCTGATTCCTCTTCCTTTTCAAAGTTCGCTCAAAATCGTCGTCAAAGTCAAAGATGTGCTAACGAACAGGTTGAGAACTTCGAGTCATAAACTAGTACCTAAAAACAAGAAAACGAAACAAGGTCAGAACTAAAAACAATAGACATGAAAATAAACAAAAAGAAACAACGGGGGATTAGCAAAGTTGCTAATCCCCGGCAACGGCGCCAAAAATTTGATGTGATAAAAACTAACACTCAAATTAAACCCTCTTATTGACAATTGTAATAAAGATGTAAGTAGGGATCGTTCTAGGCCGGGGATTAGGAGGGATTGCTAATCTACTTAAAACTGACTTAAAAACATAAAACTATGCTTGAAAACACTTAACTAGACTCAAAGAACTCAAAACAACACTAAACAATCAAATAGACTCAAACTAGACACTAGGAGGTGATTTGGACGAAAATTGACTTTAAATTGACTCAGAACACTTTAAAATACTTAAAACACAAGTTTGGATAGATTCTAACTAATTCGACACAATAAAGTAAAGGGGATTGGGTTTTTGACGAATTTTAAGTAAAACAAGTAAACTAAAGACTTAAACAGATTTTGGCACGAAATTGGGGTAAATGGATGGGTGAGAAGCTAGCTAGAGGGTTCTTCTCCACACATGACACACTTGCATACAAAACGATTTCTAGTTGCTTTTCCAATAAACCATGAACCTCAATGCCCCAGATTAACCGTGAACAACACTAATTAACCCTTAGATTTTCCTTAAGTCATTGAATTGGATGGATAACGCATTGGCAACCAAATTATTCTTCAATAGTTCCCTACATGAACAACATAATAGAGATACAATCAGTGATCATTAAGCTTTGTGAAAATCATAAACATTGACAAGGCATTCGTAACTATGAACAACATGATACTCTTGCCAGGAATTCACTTAACTCGATTGTGACTAGCAACCTCCACTACTTATGAATATAAGTTCATAACGATTAGGTGAAATTCCCTTATATTCTAGCATCAAATCCCTGCATGCAAACAAAGTATGCATTCTCAATTAACATACAAGAATAAGTTATCAATCAAACAGTTAAGTAAATTGAATTCACGATTTATAGAATCACAACTGGAAGTAATCAATTCATATTGCAAATATGTTCATGGCTTTGAATTTCCCCCTAGCTAAAACGAGTTTAGCTCCTCATGTTCGCAAAACAAAGATACATGAACTTAGACATTGAAAACAAAAGATTGAAAACACCTTAAAATGTTCCAGCAATCCAACTTTATTGGCAAGCACGTCCAAGGGTCCTCATTCTTCTTCTTTGTTGCGGCACAAGGTATGGGTGTAGGGTTGAGTGGTGAATTGTATGGACAAAAAGGGTGAAAGTATGAATGGTAGTGAATGGATGGTGTATGGCTGCGTCCAGGGATGTTTTTGTGTGTTTTTGTGGTGATCAATGGTGTGTCACCCCCCAAAAGCTATGGCACACACTTAAATATATCCCAAAGTATGTCAAAACCCTAGGGAATTAAGGCTAGGGTGCGGCAGAAATTGATGGAAAAAGGAATTAAAGTTTTATTATTTTAGAAAGATTTTAACTCTAAGTGCACAAGGAAAAGGGCTAAGTCAAAACAGAATCCAAAAGGACAAAGGGAAAGGATATGCGGCAAAGGTAAAAAAGGAAAAGAAGGATCCCTTGCACGGCAAGGGAAAAGGGAAAGGGTTGGGCGAACAAGGGAAAAGGAAATGGGAAAGGGAAAGGAAAGTGCTTCCTTGTGCGGCAAGGATGGGAAAGTACAAGGAAAGGTGCGGCACCACCTTGGAATGGGTTTAGGCCTTCTAGAAACATGTTATTGAGTGTCCTAAAATATTTAGGACACCTCTTTGCAGCTGGAACTTAGGTGAATTAGGATTAGCAAAGTTTAGGACAAAATAAGGTAACTTGGCTAACATTCCTTCTTTATTTATGCATCCTTTACTTCCTTTTCTTGAATTAATTTCTTCATAACTTCAGCATAATCCTAGCCTCTTTTGATCTTCAAATTCGTGCATCCACCTTGCTCCATGCATGTGATATTCATTCGAAGCCCAAAACTGCTCCAAAATGCACTTTCTTGCCACTTTAGCCCTTTGGACCTACAAACACACGAAAATAGCTTAAAATACTAAAATAACTATGAACTAAAAACATAAATGCAAGAATACAAGCTAACTAAGTCGCATAAAGTGAAGAATTCCTTGATGGGCTTGATAGGTTAACAAACGGGCCACGCAGCCAAGAGTATGACCAAGTGCGTAGAGAGGACTGAGTGTCTAGATGGGCAAATTAATGCGACCTCTCTGAATAGCCCAAGTGGGCCATCTATGACATCCTCTAATAGCCCAAGTGGGCCTGCCGTGGCCTCTCCCTTACACTAGGGGTGGGTCCAAAAATCCGAAAATAAAAAAAAACCGAATCGAACATCGAATCGAAACAAAAACCCTTTCCCTCCAGGTTGAGAGTTTTGCTTCAAGCCAACTTGACAACAGTCTTTGTGTTGCTCTAACTATATAAGTAAGTTATTTGTAAGGACTCTGGACCTTCAATTCTTTATAAGATTTCTAAAGTTAACAAAACCCTAGTCGTCCACTCTCATTTTATAGTACTAACCCACTTTAGGGGTTTCTTCTCTTCAGACTTCAATTCGACATATGCCTTTTGAGTTATGTGACCTATGCGTCTCTCTCACCCCTTCGCATCTCCTTCACTCTCAGTTAGTCACCACTCCACTTTTGCCGGCACCGGCCCACATCCTTCCAGCCCCACAGCCTTCCAACATCACTGCAGTCTGCAGCATGCCTCAATCCTTTCACAGTTCACCATCTCATCCTTTTTTAAGTTATTTCATTTTAATATCTACCTCTTTGTCTGTAAAGATGTGGTTTTTGTTTCTTGGAATCACTTGTCATATAATATAAAACAAATTATTAAGCAAATCAACCACAAGGGATTGAGAAGACTTGATTTGATTAAACACAGTGGGCATTAACTCAGGGCTTGGTTCGTATTTGACATGATACTGTGTGATTGAGGTTCAACAGTTGTAATGGTTTTTGTTTATTGTTTCTTCATTTTAATCTCTACCTCATTCTGCCCCTTAAGAATTTGCCAAACTCTGAATTACCAAAAAAAGAAAAAAAGGAATCGAAAAAAATTGAACCAACCAAAAACCGAACAGAAAAAAATCGATTGAAAATCGAACCGAATAGTAATTTCTGTTCAGTTTTCAGTTTTGGCCAAAAACTAAACTGAATGGAATCAAACCCACCACTACCTTGCATTGCTTTTAGAATGGTCAACACCAAGGGTTCAGATCTAATCCATCTAATTAACATGGCGTACACAACAACCCCTCCTCTCTCACTCTTTGAGTACCCATCCAAGATCAACTGGATATCCTTGAGGTAAGTACTAACTTTGAAGGAACTAAACCTGTTCATGTATTGCCATGTAGACAAAATCGAGGAAAGCCACCAACAAGTACTCTCTAGAGGGAAATGTGCAATATTCAATTGCACATTATGTCTTTACACATAAGCTTTCGCCAAGTTACTATGCATTGGTCTTTTAGACAATTTGATGTAAAAAAAGCTTCCTACATGGAGATTTAGAGGAAGAAGTATTCATGGACTTTCCTCTAGTGGGAAGGTGTGCAGACTTCGAAAGGCGTTATATGGCCTTAAGCAGTCACCTAAAGCATGGTTTGGGAGGTTCAATCAAGCTATGAAAAAATATGGATATCGACAGGGAAATTCTGATCACACTTTATTCATCAAGTGTAAGGGTGGTAAAGTGACTTTGCTTATCATATATGCGGATGGTATGATTGTCATAGGCAAATACAAAGGAGATGGAAAGACTACAAGGATACTTGTCTTCTGAATTCGAGATAAAGGACTTAGGAGGACTCAAGTATTTCCTGGGGATTGAAGTGGCTTAGTCTTGTGAAGGGATATGTTTATCACAATTCAAGTACATATTGGATCTCTTATCCGAAACAGGTATGATGGCGTGTAAGCCGGTAGATACACCGATTATGCAGAATCATCATCTTGCCATCTTATCAAGATCAAGTTCCCACCAATAAGGAGATGTATCAAAGGTTAGTGGATAGATTAATTTATCTCTCACTTACTCGGCCAGATATCACTTATGCAATGAGTGTAGTCAATCAGTTTATGCATGCTCCAAGTGAAGACCATATAGCGGCAGTAATACAAATTTTGAGTTACTTAAAATGAGCTCTAGGGAAGCCGTTGATGTATAGAAATGTGGACATATGGAAGTAAAATGGTACACTAATGCAGATTGAGCAGGGAATATCATTGACCTGCGGTTTACATCAGATTACTTCACATTCGTAGATGGAAATCTTGTGACCAGGAGAAGTAAGAAACAAAATGCGGTGGCGAGGTCTTTAGTAGAGGCCAAATATAGGGGAATGGCTCATGGTATTTGTGAGCTTTTGTGGCTGTGAATTCTTCTTACTGAGATAGGGTTCAAACCCAAAAGGTCTATGATGTTGGATTGTGATAATCAACCAGCAAGGAAAATAGCTACCAAACTGGTACAACACGATAGAACCAAGCATGTGGAGGCAGATACAAATTTCATCAAAAAGAAGATGAGAAGCTAGATGTTAAGTTGGTTGATTTTTCGTTCGTTAAGACAAAGGAACAACTTGTGGATATCTTAACACATGCTTTCTTGCTAGAAGGTTTTGTGACTCACTTGAAAAGTTGGGCGTAGGAGATATCTACGCACCAATTTGGGGGCAGTGTTGATGTGAGTAATCAATCAATTAGTTTTGGAATGTATCCTGGTTTCCTAGATTAGAGGGGATTCCTTCCTAATTTAAGTTGAACTTTACTATATAATTTCTTATACCAGAAGGTGTGGATGTATATATTGCCTCTGTATTGAAGAGATAATACAAACATAATTAACCAAATATACGATCTTTATCTATTTCCTCCTCGTTGTCTTCTTACGTCGAAAAGGTTTAGCATGTCTGTTTTGGTTGGCACCGGACATAATACATGGTCTGGACTATATGTTATCTCATCGACGGCAGACTTTGTTATCGTATTGGGTTTGTTGGATATCTTGTACATAAACCCGTATAGTATATCCGCATGGTGGTACAAAGGATTTCTGTTGCTACTCTGTATAGTTATAAGTGTGGTTATCTTTGGGGGTCTTGTGGTTAGTTTATGGCATCTTTAGGAGAGAAAAACTTCAGCAGAGGGACAATGTGGAGATAATAGGTCATATATATACAAGGCAGGGCATGAACAAACTGGTGGACTCCATGATTTCGATTCACATGAAAAAAATCTTCCAAAGTTAACCAGTATTTGTTATGGTTGTGGTGAAGGAAATTTTGTGACAAACATATTCATTTAAGCAACATCAATAGCATGCTATTAACAATTAAAAGGCGGAATCATGCTTGCATGCACTTAAAAACAAAACATTAACCATGAAATTCAAAGCCTAGTAGATTGGTGAACCATGACTCAACTCAAATCAAAGTGAGTTGAGAAATATATACCTTTGTAGATTCCTCTTTGCAAAAGCAAAAGCTAATCACCCAAAGAGAGGGCATTCATTCCTTGAATCTAAAATCTATGGATTTGGATGGAAGAATAGGTTTCTCCAAGTTCCCAAAATTGAGAACCTCTAAGTATCTTCACCAAGGTTAGATTGGAGAAGAAATGAGTGACCTTGGAGTAGTAGGATTGCTAGATCCACCCTCCAAGGGGGCCGGCCTCCTAGAGAGAAAATGAGAGACATGTTCTCTCCAATTTTCTCCAAAAGAACCCATAATGAATTTTAGGATATAAAGTTCTTTATATAGTCACTTCTTTAAATGACCTAAAGAACCAAAAACCCTAATTCAATACACATGGCCGGCCATATAAGGGATATGGGCTTTTGGGCCTTTGTGAATCTTTATTCATTAAATTGTCATACAACTTAAGTCAATGGGCTTGACGTTCGAAGCCCATTGGGCCTTAAGGTCCAAAACTATCCCGAGGTCTTTAACGAACTTATTCGTTTGATTAATTAACATATTAATTAATCCTTGCCATAAATAATTAAACCATTTAATTATTCTTACTCATCTCCATTGTTTCTTCAATCTTTACCTTACACGGTGTACGATCCATTAGGTTCCCTTTAGCGAGGCAGTGGGCGATTCCGAACTCTTTCAAATCGATTGTGAATTGAAACTTACTTTCAATTCTCCCTTTAGTGTTTATACACGTTTAGGGCTTCCACAAACCATGAGTGACACCTAGCAGCATATCATGGTTACCCAAGCTAATCAGAAGAGGTGGAGAACCTATTCAGTTTAGGATTACAAATGCAATACGGTCTTTCTCTATACAATACTCTTGACCACATTGTTTGGTTTGATAGTTTATTCATGTCTACTATCCAATGTGATTCATGTGCTTATATGATTACCTTGAATGTGATTTGGAACGACTTCCTAAATCTCATTCATACTCTGGCCAGAGATTCTTAATCATATCATAGAGTATTCTCCCTCAAACAGTTTGAAGGTTAGAGATCCCTTGTTGCGCATTCACTTGCCTCCATGGCTAAGTGGCTTAACCCCAACTATGCCGTGGACACCCGTGTATGGGTGACATTTGACATAATCAAAGATCAAGTACCTAACCACAAGACAACTATGATGCCTTAGGTCAAATGACTACTTTGCATTATCCCAACCATGAGTTCTCATGTGACATGAATATGAGAACTCTTCGTTGATCGTGTTCAGTGAACTCATTCTCTATTGAGCACCTACGTACTTGTCTTGATGTCACACACACCAATGACTCGAGACTAGTCACTCTCCCTGAGAGAAGACACAGCACGTACTGATCTTAACGGACTGTCAATGCCCAATTGGCAATCCTATGATCAGGAACGTTTAGGATGTGTCTACGAAAGAATGGTCTCATGAATCTAACTTCTTTAGATCGTATTCTCTCAATCACATATTCCTTGGACTTATCGTTTAAGCATATAACATTTATATGAGACGGCTTAAACAATAATCTTTGCCCTTGATATTAAACTAGATTAGTTTAACATATGAAATGTCCGTAAAGTATCATCATATGATTGGCTTTAGGGCACATTTCCAACATGTGGAGCCTAAAATAATCCCAAAAATTCTAGAGGCGACACGTGGACTTTTGCCCAAGAAAGACAAGATTGCCCTCAATAAATGGGCAGGTTCCTCAAATACTCCCACGAGCAGCTCACACCTCTGAAGGTCCCAGCAGCTGAATATGATTGCCCATAGCTCACCTGCCCTTCGCAAGGAAAAGTCAAAGCATTAAAGATAAGGATTAATTACCCAAATCCTATCTTTAATACATATTCTCAATTGAAGATTGACTTCATTCAAGTAAGTGATCCCTATTTAATTCAATTATGGATAATTACTCTATTATCTCAAGATATGATTTCCTATTTAATATCATGAGAATATTTCTCCATAAACTTTAGCCAATAGGATGCCGCCATGTGTAGGGCAAAACCGTAACACTATGGCTGGCCCTCCCCTCCTATATAGACCTTTTATTCTACCAAATTTCGGTAAGCTTTTGCCTCCCTAAAAAAGCCCTAAACACTTTACTCTATTCATAGAAACTAACTTGGGCATCAGAGATCCATTGGCCTAACCTCCCCCCCCCAAGCTCGTGGGCACGTGAGACTTAGGTCCTTGATCAAAGGTGTTGATTGTTTTGTAGGTGCATTTTCATCAAGACTAAAGAGGCAGAAATTTGCATCAACAAATTGATGTTGTCATTGAGAGCTGATTCAAATACTCGAAGAAGCCTCTTGCATTTGTTTCTTGAATTTTATGTTACGTTGAATTTCTCACACGTCGTATCAATTAATTTTTCCTAGAAAAGTTTCTTGATCAATCCCTGGAGAAAGGATACATTGGTAGGAAATTCAAAAACCATGGTGAACGAAACCCCGCGACGGTGATCCTCGAGCCTCAACGCAACGACAGGAGGAGCCTCACCACTGTTGTCGGACCCAGCTGAAGGAAAAATTTTGTCCTAGCTAAGAACATGTGAGAATATTTGAACACATATGCAAACTATTAACATATTAAAGTAGGCATGCATTCAAAAACAATTCTAAAACCCATGACTTTCAAAGCCTAGTGAATGGTGAACCACAAGACTCTTTAACAACATTAAAGAGAGGGAAGGTTTTAGAGATTCATTACCCTTGAAGCTCATCCTTGTTTACACAAGGGATTCACCCAAGTGGAGGGCCTTCAAGTCACCTCCTAGCTCCTTGGATCTTCCTTGTGATTTTCTTCCTTTTTGATGCTCATTTGCTCCTTGAGGATGTGAGGAAAGGATCTCCAAGAACACCAAAGATTTGATGTCTCTAAGTCTCCACACCAAGGATGAGGTGTGAAGATGAAATGGATGATTTAGAGAAGAAAAGATTGCTAGCTATATCTTCTCTAAGTGGCCGGCCTCGTTTAGAGAAAAAGAGAGAAAGTGTTTCTCATCTTTTTCACAAGAAAACCCTATTGAGGTAAAAGCTATAAAGATGCTTTTATATCTTTCTTCTTAGGTGAGTGGCAAACTTGCAATTAAGCAAAACTTCCCACTTCCCTCACTATGGCCGGCCATCTTAAGTGATTGGGCTATTTGCCCATATTTGTTTTAGTTGTCATACAACATAAACATAATGGGCCTAGTGGACCAAACTGTTTTGGACCCCGAAGCCCAAAACTAACTTAAAAGCCCAATACGAACCTTTCGTATAATTAATTGACTAATTAATTAACCTTGACCATTTTTCAATTAAACCATTTAATTGCTTATCCATTTCATTTATATTTCTTCACTTTCATCCTTACTCGGTGTACGATCCATTAGGTTCCAATTAGCGAGGCAGTGGGCGATTGTTACTCTTAACGATTGATTGTGAATTGAAACTACATTTCAATTCTCCCTTTGATTAAGATTAGTGTTTGCTAATCTTCAGAGCTTCCACAAACCATGAGTGACACCTAGCAGCATGTCATGGTTACCCTGAAGGAAATTTTGTGAAAAACATGTTCATTTAAGCAACATCTATTAGCATGCAATTAACAATTAAAGGCGGAATCATGCTTATATGCACTTAAAAACAAAACATTAACCATGAGATTCAAAGCCTAGTAGATTGGTGAACCAAGACTCAACTCAAAACAAAGTGAGTTGAGAAATTATACCTTTGTAGATTCCTCTTTGCATAAGCAAAGGCTAATCACCCAAAGAGAGGACCTTCATTCCTTGCATCTTAGATCTATGGATTTGGATGGATGAAATGGTTCTCCAAGTTCCCAAAATTGAGAACCTCTAAGTCTCTACACCAAGGTTAGATTGGAGAAGAAATGAGTGACCTTGGAGGAGTTGGATTGCTAGCTAATCCCTCCAAGGGGGCCGGCCTCTTTAGAGAGAAATGGAGAGACATGTTCTCACCAATTTTCTCCAAAAGAAACCCTAATGAATTTTGGCTATAAAGTCATATTTATACCTTAAGTCATTGGAGTGGCAAACTTGTAAATAAGTCCAAAACCCACTCCATCTCTAAATGGCCGGCCATAGGGTTTCATTGGGCTTTTAAGGCCTTTGTGAATTATTTGTCATTAAGTTGTCATACAACTTAAGTCAATGGGCTTGACGTTCGAAGCCCATTGGGCCTTGAGGCCCAAAACTAACCCGTGGTCTTTAACGAACTTTATTCGTTTGATTAATTAACATATTAAGTAATCCTTGCCATAAATAATTAAACCATTTAATTATTCTTACTCATCTCCATTGTTACTTCAATCTCTACCTTACACGGTGTACGATCCATTAGGTTCCTTTTAGTGAGGCAGTGGGCGATTAAAACCATTTCAAATCGATTGTGAATTGAAACTTACTTTCAATTCTCCCTTTAGTGATTATACACGTTTAGGGCTTCCATAAACCATGAGTGACACCTAGCAGTATGTCATGGTTACCCAAGCTAATCAGAAGAGGTGGAGAACCTATTCAGTTTAGGATTACAATGCAATACGGTCTTTCTCTAATACAATACTCTTGACCACATTGTTTGGTTTGATAGTTTATTCATGTCTACTATTCAATGTGATTCGTGTGCTTATATGATTACCTTGAATGTGATTTGGAACGACTTCCTAAATCTCATTCATACTCTGGCCAAAGATTCTTAATCATATCATAGAGTATTCTCCTTCAAACAGTTTGAAGGTTAGAGATCCCTTGTTGCGCATTCACTTGCCTCCATGGCTAAGTGGCTTAACCCCAACGATGCCGTGGACACCCGCGTATGGGTGACATTTGACATAATCAAAGATCAAGTACCGAACCACAAGACAACTATGATGCTTCAGGTCAAAGGACTACTTTGCATTATCCCAACTATGAGTTCTCATGTGACATGAATATGAGAACTCCTCGTTGATCGTGTTCAGTGGACTCATTCCCTATTGAGCACCTACATGCTTGTCTTGGTGTCAATCACACCAATGACTCGAGACCAGTCATTCTCTCTAAGAGAAGACATAGCACATACTGATCTTAACGGACTGTCAATGCCTAATTGGCAATCCTATGATCAGGAACGTTTAGGATATGTATACGAAAGAGAATGGTCTCATTAATCTAACTTGTTTAAATTACATTCTCCTAATTACATATTCCTTGGACTTATCGTTTAAGCATATAACATTTATATGAGACGGCTTAAACAATAATCTTTGCCCTTCATACTAAACTAGATTAGTTCAACATGTGAAATGTCCGTAAAGTATCATCATATGATTGGTTTTAGGGCACATTTCCAACAATCTCCCACTTGCACTAGAGCCAATCAGCTTGGTTATCAGTGATGATACCTCTTATGTGGTCATTTCAAAAATGGCTGAGTAGTAGGCTTAGGCAATGGATATCTATATGTTATCCATAGAAGCAACCTTGAGAATAACGACGTCACCATTATACATGATTCTTAATCATGTGGTTTAGTCTCTCATTTGAGTTCGGATCTTGATGAGACCTTGATTCCCTGGCTTGAGCTATCGCCCCATTAGTGTCGTAGTGTCGGTACACTAGAGACACTTTCTGGTTGGAACCGAATAGAGAGTTCATAAATGAACTTTCCCATCCAAACAACATTGTTGTAAGCTTCTATATGGCAATATATTTTGCATTCATAATGGAACACACTAAAGTCATTACTTTTAATGTTTCCATCCAAATATCTCTTTAGTCATAATAAAGAGATATTTGATTATCTTTTCATTCATAATGAATAAACATCCAATGATGGATTAGATTCATAATCTAATACATTTACGCTTCCATTACGTTACTCTAATTCTTCCTCATTCTTTGAGGAATCTGTCCTTTAGTATTTCTTAAATACTTAAGGACTCACTTGACAGTTGCCATGGTTCTGATCCTGGGCTTGCATTGATATTGTCTTGTACCTTTCTAGGTTCAACTCATATCAATGTTTTCATACAATATGAAATACATAAATCACCTTTCTGCGTATGCATAAAGGATTCTATTGACGCATTATTTCTTTGGGAGTCAAAGGGTATGTTCCCTTTGAGAAGAACAACTTCCTAGTCTCACTAGAGTTGTCCTTTTGATTTGAAGTTTGTCATCATATGAGAAACTTCCTAGCATCTCTTGTCTATCATTAGGGCTTGATATAATCCAATTATATCCTGAAATCTATCATTATAGATTTCCATCCCATGTATATAGACTATGTCTCCCATATACATTCTATCGTTATAGAATGTTTAAAGTCATAACTTTAACGAAGAAGTATTCTTTTCATTTCCAAAATTAATATATCATATATTTGTATATATATATTTAAATTTAGGAACATGATTAACTCCCACTAATCTTTTGTAAACCTAGTAAACAAAAGATTCATTTACATCTTTATGAGAAATCAAACAATTTGATCTTTCTCTCATAAGACGCTTACAGCTCCCACTAGCTTGCCAAGATCCATGATGGATGGATCTCTACAACTTACATGTCTTGTGATTCATAGTTTTAGACATATATTATCAAGACTATCTTAATAATGGTTTCGGAAATTCATATTATGTCCAAACGTTGAATCACCATTTAGTTGTAGCTAGCAATCTTCGAATTAATTGAAACTAAGACTACGTCAAAGATGGTTTCTTCAAAGTCAACCATTCTCTTTGATTGTAGTCACCTTAAGCTACCAATTATCTATTAAAGGTTTCACTATTTCGGGTCAAATGGTACTTTACCATTTCCTTGAGTATATATCGTATATACACTCAATGTAGACTTAAGGATTTTTCATTCTTATTTCTTTCGAATTAAGAGGTGCAACTCTATGACATAGTCATAAAGTTCAAACCATTCAACTAAGACGGTTTATAAATCCTTCTCGACTACCTTGGAGCTTGTGGTATAGGAACTAGGTTGTCATATTTGTTGATCACTATCTTGTTTCTCAAAGAACCCATTCTTTGAGTTCTATCCCTCGTTCATTTGCTCTATCTTGGGCAAATCCTAGTGTAGGATTACAATGAACTATCCAACAAACAACATTTGTTAGTTGGTTTATAGAAGTGATATCCAAATGTTAATTTAAGGATACCCACAAGATAATTTTCAAACAAATATTGCTTATTAGCACACAACCCCAAATCTTAACATGATTAAGATTTGTCTTTCTTTCCAACTACATCCTATGGAGTCATGAAAATTTTGGAATATCATCTAATTGACAATCATATTGTTTTAGAAGTATATATCCTATATATGGGTAATTGATAATATCCAACGAACTAAATCTTATTCAAGTTCGTTCTTCTCCTTATGGAGAAATCCATTATCTTATGATGCTTCTTTCCTTGATATCTTTCAAGGAAATTGTTCTAAAGTGTTACCTTTCCTTGGATCAAATCTAAGGAGGCAAATACTTTAGACGTCTTACTCATCAACTTACATTTCTTGAATTCTTTGAAACATTTTGCAAAGTATTCGGACTTGTGTTTATTCAAAATAAACTATATTCCAACCGAGAGTGATCTTCGGTGAATGTCATACAACATGAGTAGTATTATGTTTGTGGACTAATGCCACTAACATTTAAGTGAATTAACCTCAACAACTTTGTGATTCTTTCTTCTTTCCAAAAGAATAAAGATTCAAACATTTTGCCTCTATACAATTTTAATAAGAAGGTATTGGATCCGGATCTAACGATCCAATGCATCCATCTATGACCAACTCGTAATTTATGTTTTAGAGGTATCACAGCTTAGTTGGGATTAGTCACTACCTTGCAACCTTTTGGGTTTTAAGCATCGTTATATTCTAAACAGTTAACACTACCATATCATCTCTACTATAGAGACAATCAATTAGATTACAATAATCTAATTATTAATTAATAAAGAACAATGTTTTGTCAAACAAAACATTCATCCATCTCTACTATAGTGACGGAATTAAGTTCCTTAAAATTGGAATGTAAAGACAATCTTTGGTTTTCCAATTTCTTTGGTAGTTCATATGAGGAAGTAAGTACTATCTGCTTTCGCAGAGATCTACATTTAATTCACGTTCCGTATGTGAAGTACTTTCTCTTCTCTCATTCATCTTCTACTTCTTATTAGCCACACTTTTACAATGATTGTAAAACATAGTTACTAATACGGAATCAAGCATTCAAGTAGAAGAACCAACTGTTTTGAACTATTCAAGAACAATTTACAACACCTTCGAAAGGTGTGTTCTTGACACTTGCAAGACATCTCTTGCAATTACCCCTTCCAATGTCCATCCTTTCATAAAGAAAGTTTGTTCCCTTGGAGTTATATTGCCTTCTTCATTTGACTTCTCCTTTGACTACAATAGTCATGGTCCCTAAACTCCCACTATCTCTCTTGAAACTTATTTCAATTGTGTTATACACATCAAACAATTTGGAGAGCGTATGGTTATTGTTCACTATATAGTTTACAATAAACTTAGTGAACCATTTGGATAGGGACTCAAAAGTGAAGTCCTTGCCTAGTTTCCGTCTCTAGAAGTGGTTTAACACTTCAACACTCAATGATTCAAAATCATCATAAGTCCATGTTGATGGACTATTTTTGTCAACCAACCATTATGTTCTAAACATAATTACAAACTTTCAAGAGTTGTTCAAGGAAACTCTCATTTCTTCATACAACAATTTGTAAGTGAAGAATCATGGCACATAAAGTGTCCATGCCCTTGTGCTTTCTTCTAAAGTTCCTTGTTCATATAACAAAGAAACAAGCACTAATGTTTGTGTTAATTAAGGGTTGTTCAAAGCAACTCTTATTTCTTCATACAACAATTTGAAATTTGAAGAATTATGACTTTAAAAGTGTTGTCCTCTTTATGATAGAGTTATCTAACATGTTCTTTTAATGATACATTATCAATAGGAAGATTGTGAGGATGAGACTACTTAGGTACATGCACAATCCATTTAAGACAATCTTTGGGATTGTGTTACCAAGTTCGGAAACTAAAGCATTCGACTTTTCTTTGTCAAGTTTTGGATAACGTTTGCAAATATATTGGTAAATAAATACATAACGAATATAAATTGATTGATTTTAAGCTATTTGATCCAGGTCTTTAAATCAAATAGCACCACCCACTATTTTTGGCAAATTCCATATCCCTCATTGGAATTTGAGAGTTTTGGAGGAAACTCTTAGTAGGGTATGGGAGGCTCACTATTACCAAGCCCACCTCAGAAGAATATCATATTGGCTAGCAACAATAATGATGAGAGGATAACGCTTTAGCCATTTACAACGTTTGTAATTACCCATCTAGTTTGGCCTCTAGAGAATGATGCCTCAGAAGAATATCATATTGGCACCATTGCACTTAGTTAAGTCATTCCCACCATGCTAGTTCAAGTAGGGGTTCAAGAATGGCCTCAGAAGAATATCATATTGTCCATACTCGTTGCCTACCTTCACTTCACCATATGTTTATAGGCTTCTCCTGAATGTAAGCACATACTTTGCATACCCCAGAACTGGACGAATACGGTGTATGAGTCACAAACGATTGAAGCCCACCACGGTGGAAGGCCACGAAAGAGTGTTCAAAGCACTCTCACGCTTGTCAACTTAATAATGGTTTGTTGAGGGTTTAGGTCTCATCACATATAAACATTCATTTTAATCTTATTAAAACAATTTTGGTTCTATTACAACTATTGGTCCATTTGATTGATTTTAGTTGTATATAATACTCCCACTACGCTTATAAAACGGTTTTTAAAGCAAGAGTATATGATACTACTAACATAAGCTTTGCATTCATTTAATGGACTATATAGTTGCCTTAGGGCCTTAGGATGACTATGAACCTTTGATTAGATTAAACACGAGCCTAGTGTTGAATCTCGGTCTAGGGATGGTGATTGATTTTAGTTACGCGTTTAATCATATTAAGGCGTGTTGTTCCTATTGGGCGTTGGACCCAACTACTCCAATTTCATGCATATCAAATAAAACAAGAAAATGAGTACTTTAAAGTAAAGAAGAGCTTATGCTCTTTACAACATTTGAATAATACAAATTACTTTAAAGTAAAGAAGAGCTTATGCTCTTTTACAACATTTGATCCAATCAAATTACAACCAAAATCTAATCTACACATTGCCATGGTTCAAAAAAATTAGAAACGGCCTTTCACATAGCTCAATTATCGTAGGCTTAGGTTCATAATCACCCTTTCTTTAATTAATTAACGCTTTAACTAATTAAACTAGAATGCAACATTTTCATTTGGTTTTTGTATCCATAGAATTGATTTAAATGGAGCTAAATGAAATGAAAATCCAATTCTCATTTAAAGAGACAAAACCATTTTGTTCTCAACCTAATTTGGGCCAAAATGCAATAACCTCAACCTTTGGGCTATGTTGCAAAACTTAAACTTTTGAGCTCATTTTGTAAAAACACAAAAGTCCACTACTTCATGTAATTACAACTAGAACTCAAAAATTTCAATAAATTCAAAAACTTCATTAAAGGAACAAAACAATTTGTCCTTTAATGATTTTGTCTTTTACGTAAATACGTAAACTTTTGGGTCAAAGTGCAAAAACACAAAAGTATCAAAACTTTATGTAATTGCATAAAAGCACCAAAAGTACCCTATTTTAATAGGGTGGCCGGTTTTAGATAGAAGGGAGCGATGTGTGTGTTGATTTGTAGTTTTAGACATAAAGCATGCAAGTGGTGCATGACATAAATGTCATGCAAGTGGTGTGTGTGAAAGGGAATTAATCCTTACACACCCACCAATATTTCTTACACCTTTCTAAATAAATATCTAACACATTTAAACATTTGAAAAATCATAAAACATAAACTTTATGAAATAAATCAAAACTTTGAATCAAAACACCAAACTTTTTGTTCTTGGCAAAAATGTCAAGAACAATGAAGAACACTCATGAAAAACTCCAAAAATTTCCATGAACATTTTTCACCCAAAAACATCCCAAAACCACTCAAACTTTAGGGAAATAACATATAACCTAACTAGGGTACATAGGCGTTCCAAAAGTCACTTTAAAACACTTTTAACAAGTCAAACAAGAACCCAAAAATCCACCCTTTGGATTTGACCGAATTTTCCCAAAAACATGGCACCAAATTTTTAGCTCCAATATTCATGCTCATATGAACTACATCTACAACATTTGAGATGGCAAATTTTCTAACAAAATTTACATTCAAAGAAGCAAGAATAAAGCTTGTAACAATTACAACATTCAAATCATAAACTATGAAAATACAAAACCCAAAAGGATTCACCAACTACTAGACCTAGGCTCTGATACCACTTGAAGGAAATTTTGTGAAAAACATGTTCATTTAAGCAACATCTATTAGCATGCAATTAACAATTAAAGGCGGAGTCATGCTTATATGCACTTAAAACAAAACATTAACCATGAAATTCAAAGCCTAGTAGATTGGTGAACCAAGACTCAACTCAAAACAAAGTGAGTTGAGAAATTATACCTTTGTAGATTCCTCTTTGCATAAGCAAAGGCTAATCACCCAAAGAGAGGGTCTTCATTCCTTGCATCTTAGATCTATGGATTTGGATGGATGAAATGGTTCTCCAAGTTCCCAAAATTGAGAACCTCTAAGTCTCTACACCAAGGTTAGATTGGAGAAGAAATGAGTGACCTTGGAGTAGTTGGATTGCTAGCTAATCCCTCCAAGGGGGCCGGCCTCTTTAGAGAGAAATGGAGAGACATGTTCTCACCAATTTTCTCCAAAAGAAACCCTAATGAATTTTGGCTATAAAGTCATATTTATACCTTAATTCATTGGAGTGGCAAACTTGTAAATAAGTCCAAAACCCACTCCATCTCTAAATGGCCGGCCATAGGGTTTCATTGGGCTTTTAAGGCCTTTGTGAAATACTGGAGGCCCAAAACTAACCCGTGGTCTTTTAACGAACTTTATTCGTTTGATTAATTAACATATTAATTAATCCTTGCCCTAAATAATTAAACCATTTAATTATTCTTACTCATCTCCATTGTTACTTCCATCTCTACCTTACACGGTGTAAGATCCATTAGGTTCCTTTTAGCGAGGCAGTGGGCGATTAAAACCATTTCAAATCGATTGTGAATTGAAACTTACTTTCAATTCTCCCTTTAGTGATTATACACGTTTAGGGCTTCCATAAACCATGAGTGACACCTAGCAGTATGTCATGGTTACCCAAGCTAATCAGAAGAGGTGGAGAACCTATTCAGTTTAGGATTACAATGCAATACGGTCTTTCTTTAATACAATACTCTTGACCACATTGTTTGGTTTGATAGTTTATTCATGTCTACTATCCAATGTGATTCGTGTGCTTATATGATTACCTTGAATGTGATTTGGAACGACTTCCTAAATCTCATTCATACTCTGGCCAGAGATTCTTAATCATATCATAGAGTATTCTCCTTCAAACAGTTTGAAGGTTAGAGATCCCTTGTTGCGCATTCACTTGCCTCCATGGCTAAGTGGCTTAACCCCAACGATGCCGTGGACACCCGCGTATGGGTGACATTTGACATAATAAAAGATCAAGTACCAAACCACAAGACAACTATGATGCTTCAGGTCAAAGGACTACTTTACATTATCCCAACTATGAGTTCTCATGTGACATGAATATGAGAACTCCCCGTTGATCATGTTCAGTGGACTCATTCGCTATTGAGCACCTACATGCTTGTCTTAGTGTCAATCACACCAATGACTCGAGACCAGTCACTCTCTCTAAGAGAAGACATAGCACATACTGATCTTAACGGACTGTCAATGCTCAATTGGCAATCCTATGATCAGGAACGTTTAGGATATGTATACGAAAGAGAATGGTCTCATTAATCTAACTTGTTTAAATTACATTCTCCTAATTACATATTCCTTGGACTTATCGTTTAAGCATATAACATTTATATGAGACGGCTTAAACAATAATCTTTGCCCTTCATATTAAACTAGATTAGTTCAACATGTGAAATGTCCGTAAAGTATCATCATATGATTGGTTTTAGGGCACATTTCCAACAATCCCAAGCTAAATAGAATTGGTTGGAGAACCTATCCAGTTACAATTACAATGCAATACGGTCCTTCTCTAATACAATACTCTTAATCACATTGTTTGAGTAATAGTTTGTATCATGTCTACTATCCAATGTGATACTTCTCTATATGATTCAATTGAATATGATTTGGAACATACTTCCTAAGTCATATTCGTACGCTTTGGCCAAAGACTCCCGAATCATATCTTAGAGTATTCTCCTTCCACCATGGAAGGTTAGAGATTCCTTGTTGTGCATTTATATGCCTACATGACTAGATAGCTTGACCCCAACAATGCCGTGGACACTCTCAATGGAATGCCTTTGACATGATCAAAGATCAAGGACCTAACCATTAGACATCTATGATGCCTCAGGTCAAAGGACTACTTTGCATATTGCAACTTACGAGTTCTTACATGACATGTATGTTCAAACTCTCTTTTGATCATTGTTCAGTGTACTCGATTACTCTTTCAAGCACCTATGATTTTGTTTTAGTGTCCAACACTAAATGACTTGAGACTAGTCATACTCATGCTTGAGTTGACATAACACATACTAACCTTAGCAGATTGTCAATGCCCAATTGGCAATCCTATGGCTAGGAACGTTTTAGGAATGAACATAAGAGAAAGGTCTCGTGAATCTAACTTGCTTAAATCACTTCTCTCTTAGATCAAATACATTCCTTGGATTCCCTTAATACTTAAACACATGATACAATAAATAGTGATTAACAATAAACTTTGCCCTTCATTAAACATATAATAGTTTAATACAATAAGTATTCCAAAAGCTATTACATCAAATAAGTGGCTTTGTGGGCATACTTCCAACACCGGCAACCATGGTAAGGCCACCAGGCCACGACCTAAGTATCATTATCTCTACCTTTGCAGCACCCTAACACCCAAAACCCTGGGCAGGAGGCCCAAGCCGCCAGCCAGGCGACCCAGCCATAGCAGCTAGAGCCCAGCTAGCAACCCAAGCCCAGCGACGAACCCTAATTGTTGCAGATGTAGCCCATGCCCGAGAAGGGCAAGTGCATGCCCACATGCACAGTCCAGCAATCCAACCTGGTGGTCCACCCCATGACCCCACTTTGGCGACCTGGCCCGTGACCCAATCCAATTCGAGGCCACCTCTGACGATCCAGATTTAGACCATTGGTTCTGCGATCGACTTAGGGTTATTGTCACCCCATTTTTTTTGTAGGAATGCCTGCTCTGGGCTCAAGCTTTGTACCTGTAGTCCACTACACTTCCACCACACATGAAGAAGCCCATTATCTAGACTCTACCAATCCAAATGGTCAACACCACTTGCCCTAGTAGGTCGCCAGTTTGACAAGCACCCTCGCGCTGTAGACCACCTTGGTGAAGCAGCTTCTTGAGCGCATCAAGACGCAGTGCGCCCTAGGTGTCCCAAAGCAAGACGAAGGTAGAAGATCATGACTCATTCCAATGACATCCTGGTAAAAAGCTACTCGGCCTGCCACAAACTGCGCGTTCGGGTAGTGTGCAATCTTGTTTGGGCCCTCGGGAAAACGTGTTTTCCACCCTAGATGCACAGAGAATCGTTCATTCTTGACTCAGCTCACGAGTTAGTGTGCATTCGAGGTTGGTTCACACTCCGATGAGCACCTAGTACATTCTAGGCAAAGCGTCCACACGAGGCTAGGCCCACAAAGAGATCCTCTTGTGAGGCACCAGAGTAGGCAGCCATATGGCAGACCAAGGAGAGCACGAGAGCAGTCTAGCTCAAGTTCCACTGGTAGTCCCCGCCAAGCGGGACGACGATGAACACAAAATGAACCACGTGCACTGCGACCGTGGTACAAACGAGCAGGACATGCTGAAGAGCAACATGGACCAGCAGGTCAACACCGAGGGCAGCTAGAGGCTCCGCTGCACCACCAGGTGCAAATCTAGGAGGAAATACAAAGGCTCGTAGTAGAGCAACTGCGCAGATTCCAGTGCATTGATACTACTGACGATGCTCTTCGTAAATACCTGGCCAACATGAGCAGGTCACCGTTTTCAGATGAGATCGAGCAGACGGAGCCAGCGCTGAAGTTCAGCCCGTCGCACTTTTCCTTGTTCAAAGGAGATGAAGATCCGGACAGACACTTGATGAACTACCGAAGCGCCATGACCCTCTATGGTGCCACACCCTGCTGCCATGTTCAATCAGGAACTTCAACAAACTTTCCTTGGTTTTCACTA
The DNA here is from genome assembly GCA_035220775.1 of Malus fusca. Taxonomy (NCBI): domain Eukaryota; kingdom Viridiplantae; phylum Streptophyta; class Magnoliopsida; order Rosales; family Rosaceae; genus Malus; species Malus fusca. Next base: position 4,349,240 of record CM069059.1, read on the forward strand.
TGGAATATTCATCTTACCGCTCGATCAAGAAGAAGTATGACCACCTCTTCAACATGAAGAAGGGTCTGAATGAGTCACTCTGCACATACGTTAAGAGATTCAAGGAGGAGAAGGCAAAGATCGTCAGATGCCCTGATAGCATTGCATGCTTAGCTTTTTGGAATGGGTTTCCAGCAGATCACCCACTTTTCAGAGAATTGATCATGGGCGAGAAGTTGACCCTAGCAGACTCTTATGCTTTGGCAAAAAAGCACTCCCTATGAGATAAGGCCACAGTCTCCCATAAGTTGCCTGAGCAGCCGTGTAAAGTGAAGGAAAAATTTTGTCCTAGCTAAGAACAAGTATGAACATTTGAATACACATGCAAGCTATTAACACTTTAAAGTAGGCATGCATCCAAAAATAATTCATAAAACCCATGACTTTCAAAGCCTAGTATATGGTGAGCCAATAAACTCTTTAACAACATTAAAGAGAAGTAAAGATTTAGAGTTTCTTTACCCTTGAAGCTCATCCTTGTTTACACAAGGGATTCACCCAAGTGGAGGGCCTTCAAGTCACCTCCAAGCTCCTTGGATCCTCCTTGTGTTATCCTCCTTTTAGTGCTCCTTTGAAGATTTGAGGAAATGAGGATTTGTTCTCCAAAACACCAAAAGTTTGATGTCTCTAAGTCTCTTCACCAATGATGTATCTTGTGAAGATGATATGGATGACTTAGGGAAGAAGAGATTGCTAGATGTCCCTCCCCTTAGTGGCCGGCCTCTTGGAGAAAAAGGAGAGAAAATGTTTCACCCAATTTCAACAAGAAAACCCTTGGTGAAAACAAAGCTATGAAGTTGAATTTATACTTCATTACAAGTGAGTGGCAAACTTGTAATTAATCCAAGTTTGCCCATTCACCCTAATGGCCGGCCATATTAATGTTATTGGGCTATTTGCCCATTTTGTTTTAGTTGTCATACAACTTAAACATAATGGGCCTTGTGGACCAAAACGCTTTTGAGCCCCGAAGCCCAAAACCAACTTAAAAGCCCATTACGAACCTTTCGTAAAATTAATTAACTAATTAATTAATCTTGACCATTCTTCAATTAAACCATTTAATTGCTTATCCATTTCATTTAATTTCTTCACATACATCCTTACTCGGTGTACGATCCATTAGGTTCCAATTAGCGAGGCAGTGGGCGATGTTACTCTTAACGATCGATTGTGAATTGAAACCACATTTCAATTCTCCCTTTGATGATTAGTGTTTGCTAATCATTAGGGCTTCCACAAACCATGAGTGACACCTAGCAGTATGTCATGGTTACCCAAGCTAAGTAGAATTGGTTGGAGAACCTATCCAGTTACAACTACAATGCAATACGGTCCTTCTCTAATACAATACTCTTAATCACATTGTTTAAGTGATAGTTTGTTTCATGTCTACTATCCAATGTGATACTTTCCTATATGATTCCCTTGAATATGATTTGGAACAAACTTCCTAAGTCATATTCATTTGCTTTGGCCAAAGACTTTAGAATCATATCTTAGAGTATTCTCCTTCCACCATGGAAGGTTAGAGATCCCTTGTTGTGCATTCATATGCCTACATGACTAGATCGCTTGACCCCAACAATGCCGTGGACAATCCGAAGGAATGCCGTTGACATGATCAAAGATCAAGGACCTAACCATTACACATCTATGATGCCTCAGGTCAAAGGACTACTTTGCATATTGCAACTTTAGAGTTCATACATGACATGTATGTTCAAACTCTCTTTTGATCGTAGTTCAGTGTACTCGATTACTCTTTCGAGCACCTATGTGTTTATCTTAGTGTCCAACACCAAATAACTTGAGACTAGTCATACTCACGCTTGAGTCAACATAACACATACTAACCTTAGCGGATTGTCAATGCCCAATTGGCAATCCTATGGCTAGGAACGTTTTAGGAATGAACATAAGAGAAAGGTCTCGTTAATCTAACTCATTTAGATCACTTATCTCTTAGACCAAATACATCCCTTGGATTCCCTTATTGCTTAAACACGTGATACAATAAATAGTGATTAACAATAAGCTTTGCCCTCCATTAAACATATAAAAGTTTAATACATTAAGTATTCCAAAAAGCTATTACATCAAATGAGTGGCTTTGTGGGCATACTTCCAACATAAAGATGCAGAGCCAACTTAGAAGTAGGCAGGCGATAGACCGCTCTATAACAAGATGTACAACAAGTTCTTGCTCCCGTTCATCCAGATCCTTTGCGACCTCAAGGACAAGTCGTGGTTCAAGATGCCGCAACCCATAAGGAGAGACACCTCAAAGTTGGACCAGACGAAGTACTGCGCCTTCCACAGTGGTTTGGGGCACGCAACTAATGATTGCATCACATGGATGAAGTACCTTGAGAAGCTCATGAAGGAAGATATGTGCGACCACTATGTCGACAAGCTAGCTGCCCGACCAAGGCGAGAACTAGGCACCGATGCCCATCTAAGATGATCCGAATCAACGACATGTTTGCCGACTCTAAGCATCTGGGGGCCACCAACAATTCCAAGAAAATGATGATCCAGCAGGTGGGATCGGTCTTTCAGGTTCAAGCCATAGATGTTGTACCTAGACCAATCGTCGGCTTCACTGAGCAAGATGCGAGTAGACTTTCCCCACTACAACATCTACGTGATTTCTGCTCAACTGGCCCATGCCATCGTTGACAAAATTATGGTGGACAATGACAGCTCAATCAATATCCTACAATTGTCAGTCATCCAAAAGATGGGCCTAGAAAGCACGATCAAACGCAAAGCAGAGGTCTTGATCGGATTCAACGAACTTACCTCAACTGTTATTGGCATAATCACACTTGACGTAACCAGCCCTCTAATTGTCTCATCGCAGACCTTCATGATCATCAGTGACCCATCTCCCCATAATGGGATATTGGGCCGACCTTGGCTACTGAAGATTAGAGCTTTGACATTGATCGAGTATCAGAACATCCGATTTCACATCCTGAGAGGAGCAATCAAAGAGATCAAATGTGACCAGGCCATGTCTTGGCGATGCATTGTACAAGTTCTTAAGGAGTTGAAGAAGAAGTTTTTTGTGCCAACAGTAGCAACTGAAGTGCAGAAAGACGATTCTACCTCCACCAAATAGCAATCACAACAGACGAGTCAATAAGATGCCATCAAGGTCGATAATGCCCTGGCAGATGAATCAGGATGGAAACCCGAAGAAGATGCCGCGCACATCTCCCTTGACCCTAAGCAGCGGTAAGACCACACAGAACAAACATCCAAAGAAGAACTGAGTGATCCTGGATATGAAGTCCCCCACCATTCTGAAAGAGATCCAAGGTCTGACCTGACGAATAGCTGCACTCAACTGATTCGTCTCGTGGCCTACTGACCGATGCAAGCTTTTATCAAGGCGATTAGGACGCATATCGAGATAAATGGAACGATGAAGTGCGAGAAAGCATTATAAGACTTGAAGAAGTACCTGACATCACTTCCACTATTATCCAAGCGGAAAGTAGCTGAGAACCTGTGCATCTATCTGGCGGTATCTGAAGCAGCAATAAGCTCTACCCTCGTACGAGAAGAGCTGGGGGCCCGACCACATGTATTCCATAGTTCAAAGCTCTCCTTGATGCTGGAACTAGATACCCAAAAATCAAAACTTCGATTTTGCCGCTAATTGTTGCAACCCAGAAGTTCAAGCCGTACCTTCAGATACACGCAGTCATCGTCATAACGCGATATTCTGCACAATCTAGACGCACGACGTTAAAGGCGTGAAAACTGGCAGACCTTCCGATGAGCGTAGCAACTTAGCCCAGAAACACCCCAGAGGCAGTCGAGCACACCATAGCCGTACTAACCCCACCTCCAGGAGATTTTTGGCGGTTGCACATCAACAACTACTAGGGATCGGGAGCAAGCCTAGTTCTCACTACTCCAGACAGTTCGATGCTCGAGCTGGCGATCACTCTAAGCTTCAAGGCGTCAAACAACGAAGCAGAGCATGAAGCCCTACTAGCGGATCTTCAATTGGCGAAAAACCTAGCGATAAAGAAGCTCACAATCTACTCTGATTCCTAGTGGTAAAGAAGCTCGCACATACTCACTTAGGTTCCACGAGTATAAAATGCCCATGGTGGCGCACTAGCAAGCCTATGCTCTGCCTTAGACCATCAACTTAAGTGCTGCATCCCAGTAGAGTACTTAGAGAAACCGAGCATAGATGAGGAACCAGTAGTCGAGGTGGTGCAGATCAACACAACTTCGAGTTGGCAGGTTCCCATCATCGACTACATAGTCAACGGAACGCTCCCCGCATACAGACTGGAGTCTAGGAAGCTCCAGATGAAGGCAGCATGCTACTACATGTGGAACGGCATGCTCGTTCGCAGATCCTTCTCAAGACCACATCTCTGCTGCCTATCAGCTCCCGACGACCTAAAGATTCTTAGCTCAATCCATAAAGGCATCTGTGGAAACCACTCTGGAGGGCGTTCCCTAGCACGAAAGCTATTAACCCTGGCTACAACTAGCTAACCATGCATCAAGACACCAATGAGTATGTACAAAACTGCGACAACTACCAATGCTTCAAGCCTGTGCCCTCACTACCTACCAGCGAACTCCACCCTCAAATGAACCCTTGGCCATTCATGTAGTGTGTAATTGACATGGTAGGACCAATGTCGTTGCCACTAGGACAGAGGCATGAATAATCGTAGCGATCAACTACTTCACCAAAATGGGTCGAAGCCGAACCCATGACTAAAACTACCTAGATGGACATAAAGCGCTTTATATAGAAGAACATCATATGGTTCTTCGACATCCCTCACTCCATCGTCACAAATAATGGTCCGCAGTTCGTGGGCAAAGACTTGGTGATGTTCTTCAAAAAATATGGCATCAAGCAGCACATGTCCACGCCCCGATATCCGCAGGGAAATGGGCATGCCAAGGCATCCAACAAGACCATTCTTGACTGCCTCAAGAAGTCCTTTTCATACAAGAAGGGCAAGTGGCCAGATGAGCTCCCCATTGTTCTGTGGGCGTATCAAACCACTAAAAGACGAGCAATCGGTGAAACTCCATTCTCCCTGGAGTATGGCTATGAGGCGATCATTCCTCCCAACGTCATAGTAAAGAGCACCAGCACTGTATTGCCAAACTTCGAGCAGAACAAGAATGAGACGGCCACAAACTTAGACTTAGCAGAGGAAGAGTGCGCAAAAGTTATCACTCGCAATACGGCCTATCAGCAGCAGATCCTCTACAGCTACAACAAGAGGGCGAAGATCCGGTGGTTCCAACCAATAGACTTAGTCCTCAGAAAAGCCTTCATAACCACCCGCCGGGAAGGCTCCAAGCAACAAAGAGATCGAAAAAGCGGTGGAATGCTTACAACCTGAGAAAGTACTATGTATGACCTACCACCATTCCTTGGACCCTGTTCAAGACAAATAAAGTACGAAGGCTTAAGCAGCTCGATGAACAAGACCTCGCATGCCGAGGACTATTAGTTGTTATGCTATTACTGCCTACAAGCCTGGGCTTAATGCATAGATAAACTAACCACCCTTGTGATAGTAGAAGGCGCCATCAGGATAGGGTAAAGTAATATGGGATATCTAGACTTGGATGGGTTTTACGACTGCTCAGTTCCCCTGAATGCATCGACTACCTGCGCCAAACAACTCTTAGAAATGGCCACAACAGACTTTTTCCCAAAATGACTTAGCCAACTAAATGATTCAATTGTGCGAGAGCCCAGGTCTCTAACTGGAAGAGACGCTAAGGGCAGGATTCCTGCCCATGACAGAATTCACATGACTAGATAGTTCTTCCTTGATGTGCAAGTCTTCATGAACGTAGCTTGGCTCTAAAGTGTTGCAATACTAGTTAAGCGACCTGAGCCTCTAAGGGGCGATTTTGCCTACACCTTAAGCCTAAAATGTCTCTGAGAGCCAGGGACGACGCCTAAAGTGCTCACGATCCAGGAACGATGCCTAAATTGGTCACGCAGGTCATTTGCTTCTGTAAGTAAGACGCCCGGCCGACGACTCAATGGCTGGTAGCCTAAGGCAATATGTAAGCCGAGACTTACACCTACTATGACTACGTTGACCCGTCTTCTTATTTAAAAGCAGCGTTTTCGGTCGACGATCTACGATTTAAGTTTTGCAAGAGCTAAAGCTGAAATGTACGATTTTAACAGCTACGCAGATTTCCTCTGCTTTCTACGAAAAGCAAGTGTCCGGCCGCCAGCTCTATAATTTAAAATTTTCACAACATACCCTGGAAAGGCCAAGGCTCATGCAGCAACTAAAGCTGAAATGTATAACTATAGTAGTTATGCGGATTTCCTCTGCTTTCTATGAGAAGCAAGTGTTTGGCTGCCGACTCTATAAGTTAAAAATTTTGCAACACGCCCCGTGAGGGCCAAAGCTCGTCCAACCACTAAAACTGAAATGTACGACTATAGCAGCTACGCGGATTTCCTCTGCTTTCTACGAGAAGCAAGTGTTCAGCCGCTTGCTCTATAAGTTAAAATTTTCAAAACACGCCCTAGGATGGCTAAGGCTCGTGAAGCCGTTGAAGCTGAGATTCGTAACTATAACAGCTACGCGAACTTACCTGTTTCCTACGGAGGCAACGAGTTTGGCCGCTGGCTCTATAACTTAGAAATCTTGCATTTTTTCCTATTGCAGGTAAAGCTCCTTGAGCGTCGAAGCCAAAACTAAAACTTAAGTTACGACGTGGGATTGACTGCTTCATTGAAGCAACTCACCCAGCCACCCGTCCTACGGAAAAGTTTTGCAAAAGACATGGCGAAATAGAAGGATGAAGCAAAGCAAGGAAAGCTATTTATTAAATTTCTAGCAAATTGATAAACTGGCTCAAAGGCCAACAAAGTTCATATAAAGTAGAACAAAAAGGAAAAGAAGAAAATTCTTAAGTTTAAATAAAAAGACTACTCATCGGCAGCCTGCGCAACCATTTGTCCCCCGACTTCCATGCCTTCAGCAGCCACACCGCTTTCAACAGCCAAAGTTTCCATCAGCTCATCCTTAGCCGCCCCTACCTAGACTGCCTTACCCTCAGCTGCTCCACCAAAGGCAGCCTTAAATGAGAAGTTAAGCAAATCAATTGGAGAAATAGAGAAAATCTCGAAGTCTTTCTAAAAAAACTCATAATCTGACGGCCTATCCTGAAGATGGTCTACATAGCCAAGCTTGTAGAAATATGCCTGACAAGCCTAGTGTGAGCATCATGCAGCTTACCCAGTTCATGACCAACCTTCTCATTCTTCTGCTACACATTATCCTCAACAAGCCTAGTGTGAGCATCATGCAGCTTACCCAGTTCATTTTTCAGGTTCTCGCTAGCAAACAACACACCTTGCTGATCAACTTCAGCATGCATGAAGACAAGCTCCTCGTCCTTGGCAAAACAAGTATATCGTACTTCCAAATTAACACGCTCAGGGTCCTTAACAACCGGTGAAACACGACTGACTTCTTTCTCTGCAGCTTCCAACATCGCCTGAGTCGCACTAAGCTTAGCCTTCAAGTGGACGACTTCCTACTGAGCAGTTTCCAGCTGCACAGAAGTGGGGGTAGAAACATCAGACCCTTTCAAAACAGTGAGTTCAAATTGGAGCTTCTTAATCTTTTCAGTAGCTGAGTGAAACTGAGCTGTCAATGCCACTTCGGCCACCTTAGTAAACTTCACAGCATCTTGATCAATGTGCATAGACTTAGCTGCCAGGATCAAAGTCTTATGCATTGTAGCAAGCAAGGATAGGCAGGACGCTTGGCAAAAGAGTATGAGCGGTCGACAACTTTCCCAACACTGTTAACGAACTTGGCACATGCATCGACATCCTCAAGTAGGTCGGCCTTCAGCAGCGCATAAACTTAGGGAAACTCCCCGGCCTCAGACTTAATGGATCTCTGACAACTGCATGCGAATAAACTTCCCTTTCTCAGCAGACGAATCAGTCGCAGCATAATGAGAAGCCGAACCGAACTTAGCTCCCTACGTGCACTTCGACACAAACCTAGACACTGGGGGAACCACCAAACCTTTTCGCTGGGCAATCCTTCCAGCAATGTTCGTGGCTACTTTCGGAGCAGCAGGTTACATAGGCTATGACTTAACGATCTTTTTTGTTGGAAATGTGCCCTAAAGCCAATCATATGATGATACTTTACGAATAGTTCACATGTTAAACTAATCTAGTTTAATATAAAGGGCAAAGATTATTGTTTAAAGCCATCTCATATAAATGTTATATGCTTACATAATAAGTCCAAGGAATATGTAATTGGGAGAATATGGTCTAAAGAAGTTAGATTCACTAGACCATTCTCTTTCGTAAACATATCATAAGCATTCTTGATCATAGGATTGCCAATTAGGCATTGACAGTCCGTTAAGATAAGTATGTGCTATGTCTTCTCTCAGGGAGAGTGACTAGCCTCGAGTCATTGGTGTGACTGACACCAAGACAAGTACGTAGGTGCTCAATAGAGAATGAGTCCACTGAACGCGATCAACAAGGAGTTCTCATACTCATGTCACATAAGAACTCATGGTTGGGATAATGCAAAGTAATCATTTGACCTAAGGCATCATAGTTGTCTTGTGGTTAAGTCCTTGATCTTTGACTATGTCAAAGTCACTCCGTCAGAGGGTGTCCACGGCATGGTTGGGGTTAAGCCACTTAGCCATGGAGGTAAGTAAATGCGTAACAAGGGATCTCTAACCTTCGAACCATTTAAGGGAAAATACTCTATGATATGATTAAGAATCTCTGGCCAAAGTATGAATGAGATTTAGGAAGTCGTTCTAAATCACATTCAAGGTAATCATATAAGTAAATGAACCACATTGGATAGTAGACATGAATAAACTATCAAACTAAACAATGTGGTCAAGAATATTGTATTAGAGAAAGACTGCATTGCATTATAATCCTAAACTGAATAGGTTCTCCACCTCTTCTGATTGGCTTGGGTAGCCATGACATACTCTAGGTGTCACTCATGGTTTGTGGAAGCCCTAAAGGTGTATAATCACTAAAGGGAGAATTGAAAGTAAGCTTCAATTCACAATTGATTTGAAGAGTTCTAATCGCCCACTGTCTCGCTAAAAGGAACCTAATGGATCGCACACCATGTAAGGTAATGATTGAAGGATATAACAAAGATGAGTAAGGACAATTAAATAGTTTAATTTTATATGGCAAGGATTAATTAAAAGTTAATTAATCTAGAATGAAGGGTTCGTTTTAGGCCTTAAGTTAGTTTTGGGTTTCAGGACACAAAAGGGTTTTGGTCCACAAGGCACATAAAGTTTAAGTTGTGTGACAATTACAACAAAATAGGCTATTAACCCACTAAAAATAGGGAGGATGTCCATGCTTTGAGAGGGAGTGGGTTTTGGACTTATTTCAAGTTTGCCACTCCAATGAAGGTAGGTATAAATGTGACTTTCTAGCCTTTTCTTCATTAGGGTTTTCTTGAGGAAATTGGAGAGAACAAAAGCTCTCATTTTTCTCTTTAGGAGGCCAGCCACCATGGGGGAATTTACTAGCATCTAATTCTTCCATGATCACTCATCTTCTTCCTTAACCATCCTTGGTGTCGAAACTTAGAGGTCTACAACTTTGGGGACTTTTGGAGAACCCAATTCTTCCATCCATATCCAAGAAGACATGGAGCCAAGAAGAAAAGTTCCTCCATCCAAATCCATGGAGCCAAGGAGCAAGGTGACAAAGGAAAGAAGGCCCTCACATGGGTGATTAACCTTTGCTAAGCAAAGAGGTGCTTCAAAGGTATAAAGTTTCTCAACTCACTTTATTTTGAGTTGAGTTTTGGTTCACCATAACTACTAGGCCTTGAATTTCGTGGGTAAAATTTTGTTTTTGAGTGCATACAAGCATGATTCCACCTTTTAATTGTTAATAGCATGCATAGATGTTGCTCAAATGAACTAGTTTTCACAAAATATTTCTTCATTTTTTGTCCCCTTGGGAGAAGTTAGATCGATGACAAGCTTCTCAGCAGTAGACGAGCCCCTGCGAGCAGCAGAAGAAGTCATTGGCTTCTTCTCGGCCGAAGGCTCATAAGTGGGTAAGGAAGATCTCTTCTTTCCACCCTCATTGGCAGCAGGCTCTACAGCTGCGAACAGGCAAGCAAGCGCCTCGTCCTTTATCTGTTTTATCTCTTCATTTGGAGGCAGCCCACCTTTCTCCCAACAAAGAGCACTGAGCAGCCAGCACCACTCAAGGTACTCAGTAGGAATGCCCAAGGCGATGTGCACTTTCTTCATATCCGTCGAAGTTCATGGAGTTGAGCCAAATTTATGAATCTACACAAAGTAAGAAGGACAATCAGTAAACTGAAGTCATGGAGCAGCTCAACAAAAATTCAAGTAGGCCAGGAATGAAGCAGTTCACTTACCACTAATAAAGACAATCGGAATGTGCAGCTCAAGAGAGAAGTTAGACTCCCACTCTCCACTTACCTCCAAGATATCTCTCGCCCACTCATGATCACCTTTGCAGGAAGTGTTGGAAGTATGCCCACAAAGCCAATCATTTGATGTAATAGCTTTTGGAATACTTATTGTATTAAACTTTTGTATGTTTAATGAAGGGCAAAGCTTATTGTTAATCACTATTTATTGTATCATGTGTTTAAACAATAAGGGAATCCAAGGAATGTATTTGATCTAAGACACAAGTGATTTAAGTAAGTTAGATTAACGAGACCTTTCTCTTATGTTCATTCCTAAAACATTCCTAGCCATAGGATTACCAATTGGGCATTGACAATCCGCTAAGGTTAGTATGTGTTATGTCGACTCAAGCGTGAGTATGACTAGTCTCAAGTCATTTGGTGTTGGACACTAAGACAAACACATAGGTGCTCGAAAGAGTAATCGAGTACACTAAACTACGATCAAAAGAGAGTTTGAACATACATGTCATGTAAGAACTCGATAGTTGCAATATGCAAAGTAGTCCTTTGACCTGAGGCATCATAGATGTCTAATGGTTAGGTCCTTGACCTTTGATCATGTCAAAGGCATTCCATTGGAGTGTCCACGGCATTGTTGGGGTCAAGCTATCTAGTCATGTAGGCATATGAAGGCACAACAAGGGATCTCTAACCTTCCATGGTGGAAGGAGAATACTCTAAGATATGATTCGAGAGTCTTTGGCCAAAGCATATGAATATGACTTAGGAAGTTTGTTCCAAATCTTATTCAATAGAATCATATGGAGAAGTATCACATTAGATAGTAGACATGAAACAAACTATCACTTAAACAATGTGATTAAGAGTATTGTATTAGAGAAGGACCGTATTGCATTGTAGTTGTAACTAGATAGGTTCTCCAACCAATTCTACTTAGCTTGGGTAACCATGACATGCTGCTAGGTGTCACTTATGGTTTGTGGAAGCCCTAATGATTAGCAAACACTAATTTTAAGGGAGAATTGAAATGTGGTTTCAATTCACAATCGATCGTTAAGAGTAACAATCGCCCACTACCTCGCTAAATGGAACCTAATGGATCGTACACCGAGTAAGGATGAAAGTGAAGAAATTAAATGAAATGGATATGCAATTAAATGGATTAATTGAAGAATGGTCAAAGTTAATTAATTAGTTAATTAATTATACGAAATGTTCGTATTGGGCTTTTAAGTTGGTTTTGGGCTTCGGGGCCCAAAAACGTTTTGGTCCACAAGGCCCATTATGTTTAAGTTGTATGACAACTAAAACAAAATGGGCAATTAGCCCAATAACATCAACATGGCCGTGACAGGAGCATATTTATGCTACTTAATTGGCTTGTTCTCGTGCATTTAAGTTGTGTTTACTTAGCTATTTTAGTGTTTAAAGTCACTTTTGTGTGTTTTCAGGTTCTAAGGCCAAAGTGTGCAAAAAGAAGCAAATTGGAGCCTTTTGGAGCAAAAGGAATGGATGAATTGAAGTCTTGAAGAAAGTTGGTTTCCTAATCCAAGAAGGATTACTAATCAACAAAGGATTCCTAATTGAAGAAGGATTCCTACTCATTTGAGGATTCCTAGAAGAACAAGGATTCCTACTTGAAGTAGGAAAGTTAAGCCAAGGTTTCCTATTTTGGTTGACCTTCCCTATTCCTAAATGTCCTTAATTTCCAGCCACTTTGAATACCTTTTAAGCACTTTGGGACACCAAACAAAGGCCCTAAACCACTCTAGGACCTTTGCCGCACCTTTCCCTTAATCCCCCTTCCTTGCCGTGCAAGGGATCCTCTTTCCCATCAGTTTTAGGTCACTTAGACCTTTCCCAAACCCTTGCCGCACAAGTAGACCTATTTCCCCTTAGTTTTAGGACATGTTTCCTTTCTTAAAACATGAGCCGCACCTCCCTCATCCTTTCCTCTTCCTTGCCGTGCAAGGGAGATGGTTTCTTTCCCAAAATCTGACTTAAAACACATTCCTTTTGTGTTTTAAGTAATTGCCGCATATCCTTGCCTATTTCCTTTAAGTTTCTGATTTTATTTCCTAATTCTAGAATCCTTAGACTTAATTTCTGATTTCCTAATCAACCTAGGGTTTGAATTTCTGTTTTCCTTCAAATAAACCTCCTTGTTGCAGCCACAAAACATTCCACACACACCCATTCACATCCATTCACGCCAGAAACCTTTCCCCTACCTTTGCCGTGCCCAACCTTCACCCAAATCCATATCTTCTGACCCCAACCCTTCCTAGCCGTGCCATACACCCATCCTAGACACCTTCCCACCATTCTCCATCATCCAAAACCCATTCAAACCATCTCCATACCTTGTGCCGCATCAAGAAGGAAGAAGGAGTGCTCTTGAATGTGCTTGCTAGTCTATTGCAGATTGCTGGAACTTTTAGGTGTAATCTTTCATATGTTTTCAATGTTACCATTCAATAAACTTTGTGTTGTGAGTATGAGGAACTAAACCCCCTTAGTTGGGGGGTGATTCGAAACCATGTACATGCTTGCAATATGATTTGATTACATTCAGTTGTTATTTCATAAGTTGTGGATTCAATTCGTTCATCTACTTGATTGATAACTTATTTGTGTATGTTGATTGAGAGTGCACGCTTAGTTTTCATGCATGAATATGATGCTAGATTATGAGGGAGTTTCACCTAATAGTTACAATCTTATAATCACAAGTAGTGAAGGTCGCTTGAAAACGATCGCGTTGAATGAATTCTTGGCACTAGTTTCATGCTCATCATAGTAACGAATGCCTCGTCAACACTTATAGTTCTCATTGTGCTTCATGATTCTTGATTGTATCTTTATTGTGCTCATCACGTAAGGAACCTTTGAGGAATGCTTTGAATTGTTGTATGCGCTTTCCCATCCAATTCATTAACTTAAGGAGAACTTGAAGGTTAATTTAAGCGTATCTAATTAACTTGGGGTGTTGAGTTTCATAATTTATTGGAAGAACAACTGAAAATCGTTTTGTTTGCAAGTGTGTCATGTGTGGAGACAAACCTCCTAACTAGCCTTTTATCCATCCTTTTCATCCAAAACGTTTTACAATCTGTTTTGTTTTAAAGTTTCTGTTTTGTTTTCAATTTTCGTCCAAAACCAATCCCCCTTTATTTTGAAGTCTTAGATTAGTTAGAAAGTGTTTTGATTTGTGTTTTTAAGTGTTTTGAGTCAAGTTATAACATATATTCGTCCAAATTTGTGTTAGTACTCAAAAATGCCCAGATTGTGCTTCTAAGGCAGTTTTGAATGTTTATTTGCTGTTTTGGTTCCTTTGCTTTGTTTTGGTGTTTTAACTTTTAATTTTACATTCTTTGAGTCTAGTTTAGTGTTTTAAACTTTGTTTTTACATTATTGAGTTAGTTTTCAAGAGTTTAGCAATCCCTCCTAATCCCCGGTTTAGAACGATCCCTACTTACATCTTTACTACAATTTGACAAAAGAGGGTTTAATTTGTGTGTTTAGTTATTTTACGCATCAGGCCGGCCATAGGGTGAGTGGCTGCAAACTTAGATTAATTACAAGTTTGCCACTCACATTTGATGAAGTATAAATTCAACTTTATAGCTTTATTTTTTTTTAGGGTTTTCTTGATGAAAAGAGGTGAAACATTTTCTCTCTTTTTCTCTATAGAGGCCGGCCACTTAGAGAAGTTTTAGCTAGCAATCTATTCTTCTCTAAGTCATCCATTTCATCTTCACAATACATCTTTGGTGAAGAGACTTAGAGACATCAAGCTTTTGGTGTTTTGGAGAACCAATCCTCAAATCCTCAAAGAAGCAAAGGAGCACTAAAAGGAAGAAAAACACAAGGAAGATCCAAGGAGCAAGGAAATGACTTGAAGCCCCTCCACTTGGGTGAATCCCTTGTGTAATCAAGGATGAGCTTCGAGGGTAAAGAATCTCTAAATCCTTTATTCTCTTTAATGTTGTTAAAGAGCTTATTGGTTCACCATTCACTAGGCTTTGAAAGTCATGGATTTAATGAATTGTTTTGAATGCATGCCTACTTTAATGTGTTAATAGTTTGCATATGTATTCAAATATTCTCACATGTTCTTAGCTAGGACAAAATTACTCCTTCAAGTGGTATCAGAGCCTAGGCCTAGTTTATGGTGAATCCTTTTGGGTTTTGTGATTTTTCATAGTTTATGATTTAAGTGTTGCAAATGTTACAAGCTTTGTTCTTGCTTTTAAATAAATTTTGCATCTCAAATGTTGTAGATGTAGTTCATTGAAGCATGAATATTGGAACTAAAATTTGGTGCCATGTATGTTGGGAAATTCGGCCAAATCCAAAGGGTGGATTTTTGGGTTCATGTTTGTCTTGTTAAAATGGTTTTAAAGTGACTTTTGGAACCCCTAAGTACCCTAGGATATTAACCCTCTTTTGAGTAGTGAAAATTTGACTTTTATTGAGTGAAAACATTCATGGAGCTATTATGAGTTTTCATGAGTGTTCTTCAATGTTCTTGAAGTTCTTGCTAAGAACAAAAAGTTTTGAATTTTTGATTCAAAAGTTTAATGTTTTTCATAAAGTTTTGGTTTATTTTGATGGGTGATGGTTATAGGTGAAGGATGTTTAATGCCTTTAATGTTAGACAAAAAATTTTCAATGTTTGACAAAACTTTATCTTACAACCCATCCAAATCACCTTTTTCTCACCTAACAAATCAACTTGCAAAAACTTTTTAGAAATTTTTTCACTTCTTCACTAAAAGCCGGCCACCCTATAGAATAGGGTATTTTTGGGCCTTTTGTGCAATTACATAAAGTTTGATACTTTTATGTTTTTGTATTTTGGCCCAAAAGTTTACGTTTTTACGTTAAAGCCCAAAAACTCTAAAGGACAAATTGTTTTGCTCCTTTAATGATGTTTTTACATTTTTTAAATTTTGGGTTCTAGTTGTAATTACATGAAGTTGTGGACTCTTGTGTTTTTACAAAGTGACCCCAAATTTTTTTTTTGTTTATTAAATAATGGCCCAATTGTTGAGGTCATTGGTTTTGGCCCACATAAAATGAGAACAAAATGTTTTGTCTCTTTAATGAGAATTGGATTTTCATTTCAATTAGTTCCATTTAAATCAATTCTATGAATCCGAAAACCAATTGTTTAAGTTTCTTTCTTAGTTAATGTGATTGATTAAGGAAAGGGTGATTATGAACCAAAGGCCTCGATAATTGAGCTATGTGATTGGCCGCTTTACATTATGAATGTTTGGGTTTAGTAGTTTAGATTTGAATGTAATTTGATTAGTTCAATTTGTTGTAAATGGACATAAGTCCATCAAATGTGTTGTAAAAGGGCATAAGCCCTTCTCTTTATTTCAAGTATTCATTTTTGTTTAAATGTATGCAAATTGGAATAGTTGGGTCCAACGCCCAATAGGAAATAACGGTTTAATTGGATTAAACACGTAACTAAAATCAATAACTATCTACCTTAAACCCAAGGTCCAACACAAGGCTCGTGTTGGATCAAATCAAACGGTTCATAATCATCCTAAAACCTAATATGACTATATAGTCCATATGAGGATGCAATGCGTTCGTTAGTAGTTCCATATAGTCTCGCTTGTTTCAACGAAACAGTGGGAGTATTATATGCTACTAATTCATATTAACTTGGACCAATAGTTGTGATAGGCCCAAGTTCTTTTAATAAGATTAAAATGATTTTGATGTAGCCCAACACTACTCCCTCAACAAAACGAATATTAAGTTGATAAGCGAGAGATGTTTTGAACATCTCTTCGTAGGCCTTCCACCGTGGTGGGCTCCAATCGTTTGTGACTCCTACACCGGCTTCACCCTATCATGGGGAAGTTCAAAGTATGTGCTTACATCCAGGAGGAGTCCATAAACATATGATGAAGTGAGTGTAGGCAACGAGGATGGCCGACATCGTATCATCGTGAGGCTATTCTTGAACCCCTACACGAACTAAGCATGGTGGGAATAACTTAACTAAGTGCAATGGTGCCGACATCGTATCATCGTGAGGCAACATTCTCTAGAGGCCAAACAAGATGGGTAATTACAAAAGTTGAAAATGAATAAAGCGTTATTTTCTCATCAATATTTTTGCTAACCAACATCGTATCATCGTGAGGTGGGCTTGGTAATGGTGAGTCTCCCATACCCCGCTTAGAGTTCAAAATAACTCTCGAATTCCATTGAGGGATGTGGAATTTGCCAAAAATAGTGGGTGGTACTATTTGATTTAAGACCCAATCAAGTAGTTTTAAAACAAACAATCTAATACGATTTCTGTTATGTTATGTAGTTAACGACATGCCTAAAATAATACCCACCATTATACTTGACAAAAGGGGCTTTAGGGGCCAACATTTCCTTGCTTGGTATCGCCAAATTGAGAATGTCTCAAAGGTGAAAGACATATTGTATGTGCTTAAGAAATCCCCTCCTCATGTACCTCCTACGAAACTAGCTTCAAAGGAGGAGTGTCAAGATTATGCTAGACACTATGAGGATGACTTACAAACCAAATGCTTAATCCTCACTTCACTTAGTGAGGAGCTTATGAAGCTACATAAGCACACGGACACTTCTTATGCCATGGTTGAAAGTTTGCATAAGATGCATGACATTGAGACTAGTAATGTACGATTCTCAAAAGTTTGTAGTCTAATGAATGCCAAAATGGCAAAGGGGACATCGGTCCATAAACATGGACAAAAGATGGAAAAGATCTTTCAAGATCTTGAAAGTTTAGGAACTTCCATCGATGGGAAAATGGCCCAAGACTTTTTCCTTGCATCTCTCTCGGATGATTTCACCAAGTTTATTGTAAACTATAAAGTGAATAGATTCGATCATACTTTTACCGAGATGATTGACATGTGCTGTAATTTTGAACAAGGTTTCAAAAGGGACAGTGGGAGTGAGAACGCAATAACAAGGAAAAAGTTACATAAGAAGAAGGCAATAAAATCCAAAGGAACATGCTTTCATTGTGGAAAGGATGGACGTTGGAAGAAGAAATACAGGGTGCGCATTGTGAGCCTTATGACACGAACTTTTGAAGAGACTATTTCTGTCATAGAGAGTGCTTTTATAGTGAGCTCCAATTCCTGGATATTTCATTCAGGCGCTAGTCAACATATCTGTAATACGATGCAGGGACTAGCAGGGAGCAGGTCACTGCGCAATGGGGAGATGGTTGTGCGAGTTGGGAACGGCACTAAAATCTCTGCAAAAGCAATAGGAACCTACATGCTTAAACTACCCTCTGGGGAAGTCCTGGAACTTAAAAATTGTTTATATTTTCCTTCATGTATAAAGAATTTGATTTCTATCTCTAAGCTTTTACGAGATGGGCACTCAGTATTGTTTGACAAAATGAGTTGCACTTTATACTTGAACGGTCGTATTATCTCTCATGGTAATATGATAGAGGGACTTTTTCACCTAGAGACGAATAGTGGGATGCACTGTATTGAAAGCGGGAATACCTCAAAACCCAAAAGGGCTAGAGAAGAAGTTAACTAAGAAAGGATGTGGCATCTTAAACTTGGACATGTGAACCTTGATAAGATTCGCAAGATGTCGAAAGACGGATATTTCCGCCCATTAGGTAATGACCAGATGGGTACTTGTGAATGTTGCTTGAAAGGGAAGATGACCAAATCTCCATTTACTGGAAAAGGAGAGCGTGCCACTGAAATTCTAGGGTTAATCCACACTGACGTATGTGGACCTATGTCTACTACGTCGAGATGAGGCTTCTCCTACTATATCACATTCACCGACGATCACTCTCGGTTTGGCTATGTGTATCTTATGAAGTACAAGTTAGAATCCTTTGAAAGGTTCAAAGAATTCAAGAATGAAGTTGATAAGCAAACTGGGAAACAGATAAAGACCCTAAGATCGGATCGAGGGGGTGAATATCTGAGAAACGAGTTCCTAGATTATCTCAAATAGTGTGGAATAGTATCACAGTGGACTCCACCAGGAACTCCTCAACTTAATGGAGTTTCTGAAAGGAGAAATCGAACCTTGATGAACATGGTTCGTTCTATGATGAGTTCAGCCGATTTACCAGTAACATTCTGGGGATACGCTCTATATACAGCAGCTTACTTGCTTAATAGAGTACCTTCCAAGTCAGTTTCACAAACGCCCTATGAGATATGGCATGGAGGAAAGCCAAGTCTTAATCACATTAAGATTTGGGGTTATGAAGCATATGTCAAGAAGCTTGAAGCGAGATCAGTTAGGTGCTATTTTGTGGGATATCCTAGAGAAACTATGGGATATGAGTTCTACCATCCTGACGACCAAAAGGTTTTTGTCGCCAGAACTGCTAAGTTTCTAGAGGACGAATTTGTTCTCAAAGGAACTATAAGTAGAACGATGGAAATATACCTTTGTAGATTCCTCTTTGCATAAGCAAAGGCTAATCACCCAAAGAGAGGGCCTTCATTCCTTGCATCTTAAATCTATGGATTTGGATGGATGAAAAGGTTTCTCCAAGTTCCCAAAATTGAGAACCTCTAAGTATCTTCACCAAGGTTAGATTGGAGTAGTTAGTATGGCTAGATACACCCTCCAAGGGGCCGGCCTCTTTAGAGAGAAAAGGAGAGACAAGTTCTCACCAATTTTCTCTAAAAGAAACCCTAAATGAATTTTGGCTATAAAGTCATATTTATACCTTTATTCATTTGAGTGGCAAACTTGTAATTAAAGCAAGTTCACTACCCTTCCTCTAAATGGCCGGCCATGGGGTTTTGTTTGGGCTTTTGGGCTTTTGGGCCTTTGTGAATTAAGTTGTCATACAACTTAAGTCAATGGACTTGACGTTCGAAGCCCATTGGGCCTTGAGGCCCAAAACTAACCCGTGGTCTTTAACGAACTTATTCGTTTGATTAATTGACATATTAATTAATCCTTGCCATAAATAATTAAACCATTTAATTATTCTTACTCATCTCCATTGTTTCTTCAATCTCCACCTTACACGGTGTACGATCCATTAGGTTCCTTTTAGCGAGGCAGTGGGCGATTAAAACCATTTTACATCGATTGTGAATTGAAACTTACTTTCAATTCTCCCTTTAGTGATTACACACGTTTAGGGCTTCCACAAACCATGAGTGACACCTAGCAGCATATCATGGTTACCCAAGCTAATCAGAAGAGGTGGAGAAACTATTCAGTTTAGGATTACAAATGCAATACAGTTTTTCTCTAATCTAATACTCTTGACCACATTGTTTGGTTTGATAGTTTATTTATTCATGTCTACTATCCAATGTGATTCTTGTGCTTATATGATTACCTTGAATGTGATTTGGAACGCATTCCTAAATCTCATTCATACTCTGGCCAGAGGTTCTAAATCATATCATAGAGTATTCTCCCTCAAACCATTTGAAGGTTAGAGATCCCTTGTTGCACATTCACTTGTCTCCATGACTAAGTGGCTTAACCCCAATGATGCCGTGGACACCCCGATGGGGTGACTTTGACATAATCAAGGATCAAGGACTTAACCACAAGACAACTGTGATGCCTCAGGTCAAAGGACTATTTTGCATTATCCCAACCATGAGTTCTCATGTGACATGAATATGAGAACTCTTCGTTGATTGTGTTCAGTGAACTCATTCTCTATTGAGCACCTACGTACTTGTCTTGATGTCACACACATCAATGACTCGAGACTAGTCACTCTCCCTGAGAGAAGACATAGCACGTACTGATCTTAACGGACTGTCAATGCCCAATTGGCAATCCTATGATCAGGAACGTTTAGGATGTGTCTACGAAAGAATGGTCTCATGAATCTAACTTCTTTAGATTGCATTCTCCCAATCACATATTCCTTGGACTTTATCGTTTAAGCATATAACATTTATATGAGACGGCTTAAAACAATAATCTTTGCCCTTGATATTAAACTAGATTAGTTTAACATGTGAAATGTCCGTAAAGTATCATCACATGATTGGTTTTAGGGCACATTTCCAACAATCTCCCACTTGCACTAGAGCCAATCAGCTTAGTCATCAGTGATGATACCTCTTCTGTAGTTATTTCATAAATGGCTGAGTAGTAGGCCTAGACAATGGATATCTATATGTTATCCATAGAAGCATCCTTGAGAATAACGACGTCACCATTATACATGATTCTCAATCATATGGTTCAGTCTCTCATATGAGTTCGGATCTTGATGAGACCTTGATTCCCTGGCTCAGTACACTAGATACACTTTCTGGTTGGAATCGAATAGAGAGTTCATAAATGAACTTTCCCATCCAAACAACATTGTTGTAAGCTTTTATATGGCAATATATTTTGCATTCATAATGGAACACATTAAAGTCATTACTTTAATGTTTCCATCCAAATATCTCTTTAGTCATAATAAAGAGACATCTGTTAATCTCTTCATTCATAATGAAGAAACATTCAATGATGGATTAGATTCATAATCTAATACATTTACGCTTCCTTTATGTTACTCTAATTCTTCCTCAATCTTTGAGGAATCTATCCTTTAGTATTTCTTAAATACTTAAGGATTCACTTGATAGTTGCCATGGTTCTGATCCTGGGCTTGCACTGATATCGTCTTGTACCATTCTCAGTACAATTCGTATCAACGTTTTTCATACAATATGAAATACGTAAATCTCCTTTCTGCGTATGCATAAAGGATTCTATTTATGCATTATTTCTTTGGGAGTCAAAGGGTACGTTTCCTTTGAGAAGAGCAACTTCCTAGTCTCACTAGAGTTGTCTTTCTAATTGAAGTTTATCATCACATGAGAAACTTCATAGCATCTTTTGTCTATTATTAGGGATTGATATAATCCAATTATATCCTAAAATCTATCATTATAGATTTCCATCCCATGTATATAGACTATGTCTCCCATATACATTCTATCGTTATAGAATGTTTAAAGTCATAACTTTAACGAAGAAGTACTCATTCCATTTCCAAAATTAATATATCATATATATATTCATATATATCATATATATATATATATACAATTTTAGGAATATGATTAACTCCCACTAATCTTTTGTAAACCTAGTAAACAAAAGATTCATTTACATCTATATGAGAAATCAAACAATTTGATCTTTCTCTCATAAGACGCTTATGGCTCCCACTAGCTTGCTAAGATCCATGATGGTTGGATCTCTACAACTTACATGTTTTGTGATTCATAGTTTTAGACATATATTATTAGGACTATCTTAATAATGGTTTCGGAAACCCATATTATGTCCAAACATTGAATCACCATTTAGTTGTAGCTAGCAATCTTCGAATTAATTGAAACTAAGACTACGTCAAAAATGGTTCCTTCAAAGTCAACCATTCTCTTTGATTGTAGTCACCTTAAGCTACCAATTAGCTATGAAGGTTTCATTATTTCGAGTCAAATGGTACTTTACCATTTCCTTGAGTATATGTCATATATACATTCAATGTAGTCATAAGGATTTTCATTCTTATTTCTTTCGAATTAAGAGGTGCAACTCTACGACATAGTCATAAAGTTCAAACCATTCAACTGAGACGGTTTATAAATCCTTCTTGACTACCTTGGAGCTTGTGGTATAGGAACTAGGTTGTTGTATTTGTTGATTATCATCTTGTCTCTCAAAGAACCCATTCTTTGAGTTCTATCTTTCGTTCATTGCTCTATTTTAGGCAAATCATATTGTAGGATTACAATGAACTACCCAACAAACAACATTTGTTAGTTGGTTTATAGAAGTGATATCCAAATGTTAATTTAAGGATATTCACAAGATAATTCTCAAACAAATATTGCTTATTGGCACACAACCCCAAATCTTAACATGATTAAGATTTGTCTTTCTTTCCAACTACATCCTATGGAGTCATGAAAATTTTTGGAAGATCTTCTAATTGACAATCATATTGTTTTAGAAGTATATATCCTATATATATGGGTAATTGATAATATCCAACGAACTAAATCTTATTCAAGTTCGTTCTTCTCCTTATGGAGAAGACCATTATCATATGATGCTTCTTTCCTTGATATCTTTCAAGAAAACTATTCTAAAGTGTTACCATTCCTTGGATCAAATCTAAGGATGTAAATACTTTAGACGTCTTACTCATCAACTTACATTTCTTGAATTCTTTGAAACCTTTTGCAAAGTATTCGGACTTGTGTTTATTTAAAATAAAATATAGTCCAACCGAGGGTGATCTTCGGTGAATGTCATACAACATGATTAGTATTATGTTGTGGACAAGTGCCACTAACATCTAAGTGAATTAACCTCAACAACTTTGTGATTCTTTCTTCTTTCCAAAAGAATAAAGATTCGAACATTTCGCCTCTATACAATTTTAACAAGAAGGCATTGGATCCGGATCTAACGATCCAAGGTATCCATCTATGACTAACTCGTAATTTATGTTTTTAGAGGTATCACAACTTCAGTTGGGATTAATGACTACCTTGCAACCTTTTGGGTTTTAAGCATCGTTATATTCTAAACAGTTAACACCACCATATTATCTCTACTATAGAGACAATCAATTAGATTACCATAATCCAATCATTGATTAATAAAGAACAATGTTTTGTCGAACAAAACATTCATCCATCTCTACTATAGTGACGGAATTAAATTCCTTAAAATTGGAATGTAAAGACAATCTTTGGTTTTTCCAATTTCTTTGGTAGTTCATATGAGGAAGTAAGTATCATCTGCTTTCGCAGAGATCTTTATTTGATTCACTTTCCGAATGTGAAGTACTTTCTCTTCACTCATAAATCTTCTACTTCTTATTAGTCACACTTTTACAACGATTGTAAAACATAGTTACTAATACGGAATCAAACATTCAAGTAGAAGAACCAACTATTTTGAACTATTCAAGAACAATTTACAACACCTTCGAAAGGTGTGTTCTTGACACTTGCAAGACATTTCTTGCAAATACCCCTTCCAATGTCCATCCTTTCATAAAGAAAGTTTGTTCCCTTGGAGTTATTTCGCTTTCTTCATTTGACTTCTCCTTTGACTACCATAGTCATAGTCCCTAAACTCCCACTATCTCTCTTGAAACTTACTTCAATTGTGTTATACACATCAAACAATTTGGAGAGCATGTGTTTATTGTTCACTACATAGTTTACAATAAACTTAGTGAACCATTAGGTTAGGGACATAAAGGTGAAGTCCTCGCCTTAGTTTCCGTCTCGTTAAGTGGTTTATCACTTCAACACTCAATGATTCAAAATCATTATAAGTCCATGTTGATGGACTATTTTTGTCAACCAACCATTATGTTCTAAACATAATTACAAACATTCAAGAGTTGTTTAAGGCAACTCTAATTTCTTCATACAACATTTGTAAGTGAAGAATCATGGCACATAAAGTGTCCATGCCATTGTGCTTTCTTCTTAAGTTCTTTGTTCTTTTAACAAAGAAACAAGCACTAGTGTTTGCATTGACTAAGGGTTGTTCAAAGCAACTCATTATTTCTTCATACAACGATTTGTAAGTGAAGAACTAATAACACTAAAAGTGTCCTTGTCTTTATGCTAATCTTCGTAAGTTCCTTTGTTCATATAACGAAGGAATAAGCATTGGTTGTTTGTGTTGTCCTCTTCATGATAGACTTTTCTAACATGTTCTTCCAATGATTCATTATCATTAGGAAGATTGTGAGGATGAGACTACTTAGGTACATATCCAATCCTTTTAAGACATTCTTTGGGATTGTGGTACCAAGTCCGGAAACTAAAACATTCGGTTTTTGTATTTATCAAGTGTTGGATAGCGTTTGCAAATATATAGGTAAACAAATACATAACGAATATAAATTGATTGATTTTAAGCCATTTGATTCGGGTCTTTAAATCAAATAGCACCACCCACTATTTTTGGCAAATTCCATATCCCTCATTGGAATTCGAGAGTTTTGGAGGAAACTCTTAGTAGGGTATAGGAGGCTCACTATTACCAAGCCCACCTCAGAATTATATCATGTTGGCTAGCGTTAATAATAATGAGAGAGTACGCTTACTCATTTGCATCTCTTGCAAGTACCTATCTAATTTGGCCTCTAGAAAATGATGCCTCAGAATTATATCATGTTGGCGTCATTGTACTTAGTTAAGTCATTCCCACCATGCCTAGTTCGTGTAGGGGTTCAAGCATAGCCTCAGAATTATATCATGTTGGCTAAACTCGTTGCCTACCTCACTTCATCATGTATGTATATAGAACTCCTCCTGAATGTAAGCACGCACTTTGTACTCCCCCATTATAGGGTGAAGCCGGTGTACGAGTCACAAACGATCGGAGTCTACCACGGTGGAAGGCCACGAAAGAGTGTTCAAAGCACTCTCACGCTTCTCAACTTAATAATGGTTTGGTTGAGGGTTTTAGGTCTCATCACATATAAATATTCATTTTAATCTTTATTAAAACAATTTTGGTCCTATTACAACTATTGGTCCATTGGATTGAATTTAGTTGTATATAATACTCCCACTATGCTTATAAAACGGTTTTTAAAGCAAGAGTATATGATACTACTAACATAAACTTTGCATTCATTTGATGGACTATATAGTTGCCTTAGGGCCTTAGGATGACTATGAACCTTTGTTTAGATTCAACACGAGCCTAGTGTTGAATCTCGGTCTAGGGATGGTGATTGATTTTAGTTACGCGTTTAATCACATTAAGGCGTGTTGTCTTAGGGGCGTTGGACCCAACTACTTCATTTTCATGCATATCATATAAAGCAAGAAAGAAGTACTTCAAAGTAAAAGAGAGCTTATGCTCTTTACAACATTTGCATAAAACAAATTACTTTAAAGTAAAGAAGAGCTTATGCCCTTTTACAACATTTGATCAAATCAAATTACAACCAAAATCTAATCTACACATTCCCATGGTTCAAACAAATTTGAAACGGCCTTTCACATAGCTCAATTATATTAGGCTTAGGTTCATAATCATCCTTTAATTAATTAACGCTTTAACTAATTAAATTGAATGCAACATTTTCATTTGGTTTTTGTATCCATAAAATTGATTTAAATGGAGCTAAATGAAATGAAAATCCAATTCTCATTTAAAGAGACAAAACAATTTTGTTCTCAACCTAATTTGGGCCAATATGCAATAACCACAACTTTTGGGCTATATTTCAAAACTTTTGGGGTCACTTTGTAAAAACACAAAAGTCCACTACTTCATGTAATTACACTAGAACCCAAAATTTTAATAATGCAAAAACTTCATTAAAGGATCAAAACAATTTGTCCTTTAGCGTTTTTGGACCTAAACGTAAAAACGTAAACTTTTGGGCCAAAGTGCAAATACACAAAAGTATCAAAACTTTATGTAATTTGCATAAAAGCCCCAAAAGTACCCCACTAGGGGGTGGCCGGTTTTGGAAGAAGAAATGGAGTGATGTGTGTGTTGATTTGTGAGTTTTGACATAAAGCATGCAAGTGCACAAGTGGTGTGTGTGAAAGGGAATTAATCCTTTCACACCCACCATTATTTCTATTGCCATTTAAACAAATATCTAAAACATTTAAACATTTGAAAAAACATAAAACATAAACTTTATGAAATAAATCAAAACTTTGAATCAAAAACACAAACCTTTTTGTTCTTGGCAAGAACAATCAAGAACATTCATGAAAAACTCAAAAAATTTCCATGAACATTTTTCATCCAAAAACATCCCAAAACCATTTTAACTTTAGGGAAATAACATATAACCAAACTAGGGTACATAGGGGTTCCAAAAGTCACTTGAAAACACTTTTAACAAGTCAAACAAGAACCCAAAAATCCACCCTTTGGATTTGGCCGAAAATCCCCAAAGTCATGGCACCAAATTTTAGCTCCAATATTCATGCTCATAAGAACTACATCTACAACATTTGAGATGGCAAATTTTCTAACAAAATTTACATTCAAAGAAACAAGAATAAAGCTTGTAACATATTACAACTTTTAAATCAAAACTATGAACTACAAAACCCAAAAGGATTCACCAACTACTAGACCTAGGCTCTGATACCACTTGAAGGAAGATTTGTGAAAAACATGTTCTTTTGAATAACATCATATAGCATGCAATTAACAATTAAAGGCGGAATCATGCTTTCATGCATTCAAAAACAAAACATTAACCAAGAAATTCAAAGCCTAGTAGGTTGGTGAACCAAGACTCAACTCAAATCAAAGTGAGTTGAGAAATATACCTTTGTAGATTCCTCTTTGTATAAGCAAAGGCTAATCACCCAAAGAGAGGGCCTTCATTCCTTGCATCTTAAATCTATGGATTTGGATGGATGAAAAGGTTTCTCCAAGTTCCCAAAATTGAGAACCTCTAAGTATCTTCACCAAGGTTAGATTGGAGAAGAAATGAGTGATCTTGGAGTAGTTAGTATGGCTAGATACACCCTCCAAGAGGCCGGCCTCTTTAGAGAGAAAAGGAGAGACAAGTTCTCACCAATTTTCTCTAAAAGAAACCCTAAATGAATTTTGGCTATAAAGTCATATTTATACCTTTATTCATTTGAGTGGCAAACTTGTAATTAAAGCAAGTTCACTACCCTTCCTCTAAATGGCCGGCCATGGGGTTTTGTTTGGGCTTTTAGGCCTTTGTGAATTAAGTTGTCATACAACTTAAGTCAATGGACTTGACGTTCGAAGCCCATTGGGCCTTGAGGCCCAAAACTAACCCGTGGTCTTTAACGAACTTATTCGTTTGATTAATTAACATATTAATTAATCCTTGCCATAAATAATTAAACCATTTAATTATTCTTACTCATCTCCATTGTTTCTTCAATCTCCACCTTACACGGTGTACGATCCATTAGGTTCCTTTTAGCGAGGCAGTGGGCGATTAAAACCATTTTACATCGATTGTGAATTGAAACTTACTTTCAATTCTCCCTTTAGTGATTACACACGTTTAGGGCTTCCACAAACCATGAGTGACACCTAGCAGCATATCATGGTTACCCAAGCTAATCAGAAGAGGTGGAGAACCTATTCAGTTTAGGATTACAAATGCAATACGGTCTTTCTCTAATCTAATACTCTTGACCACATTGTTTGGTTTGATAGTTTATTTATTCATGTCTACTATCCAATGTGATTCTTGTGCTTATATGATTACCTTGAATGTGATTTGGAACGCATTCCTAAATCTCATTCATACTCTGGCCAGAGGTTCTAAATCATATCATAGAGTATTCTCCCTCAAACCATTTGAAGGTTAGAGATCCCTTGTTGCACATTCACTTGTCTCCATGACTAAGTGGCTTAACCCCAATGATGTCGTGGACACCCCGATGGGGTGACTTTGACATAATCAAAGATCAAGGACTTAACCACAAGACAACTGTGATGCCTCAGGTCAAAGGACTATTTTGCATTATCCCAACCATGAGTTCACATGTGACATGAATATGAGAACTCTTCGTTGATCGTGTTCGGTGAACTCATTCTCCATTGAGCACCTACGTACTTGTCTTGATGTCACACACATCAATGACTCGAGACTAGTCACTCTCCCTGAGAGAAGACATAGCACGTACTGATCTTAACGGACTGTCAATGCCCAATTGGCAATCCTATGATCAGGAACGTTTAGGATGTGTCTACGAAAGAATGGTCTCATGAATCTAACTTCTTTAGATTGCATTCTCCCAATCACATATTCCTTGGACTTTATCGTTTATGCATATAACATTTATATGAGACGGCTTAAAACAATAATCTTTGCCCTTGATATTAAACTAGATTAGTTTAACATGTGAAATGTCCGTAAAGTATCATCACATGATTGGTTTTAGGGCACATTTCCAACAGTTTTAGCTAGCAATCTATTCTTCTCTAAGTCATCCATTTCATCTTCACAATACATCTTTGGTGAAGAGACTTAGAGACATCAAGCTTTTGGTGTTTTGGAGAACATATCCTCAAATCCTCAAAGAAGCAAAGGAGCACTAAAAGGAAGAAAAACACAAGGAAGATCCAAGGAGCAAGGAGGTGACTTGAAGGCCCTCCACTTGGGTGAATCCCTTGTGTAATCAAGGATGAGCTTCAAGGGTAAAGAATCTCTAAATCCTTTATTCTCTTTAATGTTGTTAAAGAGTTTATTGGTTCACCATTCACTAGGCTTTGAAAGTCATGGGTTTTATGAATTGTTTTGAATGCATGCCTACTTTAATGTGTTAATAGTTTGCATATGTATTCAAATATTCTCACATGTTCTTAGCTAGGACAAAATTACTCCTTCAGGAAGCATCAAGCAGCCTATGGTGAAACGTCAACTGCCCCATGCCTTCCTTGTGGCCAATTCAAAGAAGTACCAAAACTCATTTATGATCAAGCCAATATCACAGGAACTGCATTTCATAAAGCAGATCACCTCCTGGAAAAGACGCGGCATGGGAAAAGTAAATCCCAACACGAAGTAATACAGATGGAATTTGATAGCCCTCTTCCTAGCAAAGGTACCATCGCCACACCGTTCATGACCGCTATCATCCTTCACCCAATTGGCGTGCCCCTGACGGAATCTCATGCATGTACATATCAAGAAAATCCTGAAACAGCTCATTGGAATTGATCTTGACGTGTGCAGCCTTGAAGTAGCCCACCTTGCTAGAAGAACCACCTTGACGATATAAAGGTGGAGGATATTTGTCACTTTTGCAATCGGAGGAAGACATCTCAAAATTCCTGCAAAAAGTATGAAGAAAAATATTTAGAAGGTAGCTCGTGAGAAGAGAAACAAAAAAAAATATAGAGGGAAGGATCATAGAGCCCAGTGCCCAGATCACCAACACGGCTAGGCCACAAGATGGCTCAGCCTTCATTCTCCCTCCACCCACATAGCCCGAGCCGCTCCAAGCTAATACGGAAGGAGGCCCGCGCCTTCCTTGTCCTCTTTTCTCTCGCGTGCAAGCCTAGCAAGGCCCAAGCCTCTCGACCCAGACTGTAAGGATCAAAAGCTGGCCCATGCCGGTCTCTCCTACTCTCTCTCTTCTCTCTTGTATGGGTCCGTACCTAGTAGCCATGGAGGCCCAACTCGAGCTGGCCTCCCCGTACCCCAGCGTGCCTATCACCACGGCCCAAGCTAAGCTGAGCACCTGGCCCACGCCAGCCGACCTCTGTGTTGTGCCACCAGTAGCCCCGTGGCACCCTTACCGTGTTTCACCCATCCTCGGCCCCTACCAAGCCAATTTCTCAAGTCCCAAGACTCCCAAAACATCAAGAAGAAGAAAATTCAAAATTTTCTTACCTTGATGCAGCACGGAGAAGAAGAACAACAACGAGAGATGACTCTTTGTAAGGGCAAGATAAAAAGAAAGCTAAGGGAGGGGAACAAATTTCCTCTGGCTTTTCTCGTCCTTGTTGGAATGATGATTGTCTTCCAAATTTATTTAATCCCCTGTTTAAGGTAGAATTAAATAGGTATTGGGGGTAGTTGATTTCCTTTTCCTAGAAGAAGTCTATCTCCAAATCAAGGAACAATATGAAGTTCAAATTGGGAAACAACTCTACAAGCCCATGCATGATGGGATTTCTACACCTACTGCCCCTTTCCTACGTGCAGCCCAGCAGGTGTGGCGGTATTTGTGAAGCCTAAAATAATCCCAAATATTCTAGAGGTGACACGTGGACTTTTTCTTAAGAAAGACAAGTTGCCGTCAATAAATGGGCAGGTTCCTCATATACTCCCAAGTAGCTCACACCCTTGAAGGTCCCAACAGCTGAATACGACTACCGACATCTCACCTGCCCTTGGCAAGGAAAAGTCAAAGCATTAAAGATAAGGATAAATTACCCAAATCCTATCTTTAATACATTCCCAATTGAAGATTGACTCCATTCAAGTAAGTAATCCTTATTTAATTCAATTAGTGATAATTACTCCATTATCTCAAGATATTATTTCCTAATTAATATCTTGAGAATATTTCTCCATAAACTTTGGCATATAGGATGCCGCCATGTGTAGGGCAAAACCCAAACAGTATGGCTGGGCCCTCCCCCTCCTATATATACCCCTTATTCTACCAAATTTCGGTAAGCTTTTGCTACCCTAAAAAAGCCCTTAACATCTTACTGTTTTCAGAGAAACTAACTTAGGCATCGGAGATCCATTGGCCTAACCCCCCCCCCCCACCACCTCATGGGCGCTTGAGGCTTAGGTCCTTGATCAAATGTGTTGATTGTTTTGCAGGTGCATTTTCATCAAGACCAAAGACTGCGGAAATTTGCATTGACAATGGTGCCAAAAGTATGCCTTGTAAGATTATGAGTATGAAACGTATGTTGGAACCAGTTTAGTGTTTGAGATTGATGTAGAAAAGTCTTAATTAAAAACTATTAGTTATCTTAAGTGTTTTGGGATAATAGAATTAAGAGTGATTCAATCCTTTTGGGATTGGAACGCAATGTTAGAACTCTACTAAACTCATAATTCATTATGGTTTGTATAGTTTAAATCCTAGATTAATTCTGATAGGGAATAGTCGGAGGAATACTACATAAAGCTCAAACCACTGCTCTTGCTGTTGGAAATGTGCCCTAAAACCAATCATATGATGATACTTTACGGACATTTCACATGTTAAACTAATATAGTTTAATTTAAAGGGCAAAGATTATTGTTTGAAGCCGTCTCATATAAATGTTATACGCTTAAACGATAAGTCCAAGGAATATGTAATTGGGAGAATGCGATCTAAAGAAGTTAGATTCATGAGACCATTCTCTTTCGTATACATATCCTAAACGTTCCTGATCATAAGATTGCCAATTGGGCATTGACAGTCCGTTAAGATCAGTACGTGTTATGTCTTCTCTTAGGGAGAGTGACTGGTCTCGAGTCATTGGTGTGACTGACACCAAGACAAGTACGTAGGTGCTCAATAGAGAATGAGTTCACTGAATGCGATCAACAAGGAGTTCTCATAATCATGTCACATGAGAACTCATGGTTGGGATAATGCAAAGTAGTCCTTTGACCCGAGGCATCATAGTTGTCTTGTGGTTAGGTCCTTGATCTTTGACTATGTCAAAGTCACTCCATCCGAGGGTGTCTACGACATAGTTGGGGTTAAGCCACTTAGCTATGGAGGCAAGTAAATGCGATTTAGGAAGTCCTTCCAAATCACATTCAAGGTAATCATATAAGTAAATGACTCACATTGGATAGTAGACATGAATAAACTATCAAACCAAACAATGTGGTCAAGAGTATTGTATTAGAGAAAGACCGTATTGCATTGTAATCCTAAATTGAATAGGTTCTCCACCTCTTCTGATTAGCTTGGGTAACCATGGCATACTGCTAGGTGTCACTCATGGTTTGTGGAAGCCCTAAACGTGTATAATCACTAAAGGGAGAATTGAAAGTAAGTTTCAGTTCACAATCGATTTGAAAGAGTTCTAATCGCCCACTGCCTCGCTAAAAGGAACCTAATGGATCGCACACCGTGTAAGGTAATGCTTGAAGGATTTGACGAAGATGAGTAAGGACAATTAAATGGTTTAATTGTTTATGGTAAGAATTAATTAATATGTTAATTAATCAAACGAATAAGTTCGTTTTGGGCCTTAAAGCCCAAATTGGGCTTCGAATCGTCAAGCCCATTAGCTTAAGTTGTATGACAACTTAACAAACAAAATTCAAGAAGCCCAAAACAGCCCAAAGGCTTGGGAAAACCGGCCATAGAGAGAGGAAGGGATTTTTGGTCCAAAATGCATACAAAAGTTCAAAGCATAGAAGGGGTATCTTTGCTCCATCCTCATTAGGGTTTTCTAAGGATGAAAAGTGAGAAAAACTCTCTCTCTTTTCTCTCTAGAATAGCCGGCCACCATGGGAGAGTTTACTAGCATCTAACTCTTCCATGGCCACTCATCTTCTTCCTCAACCATCCTTGGTG
The DNA here is from genome assembly GCA_035220775.1 of Malus fusca. Taxonomy (NCBI): domain Eukaryota; kingdom Viridiplantae; phylum Streptophyta; class Magnoliopsida; order Rosales; family Rosaceae; genus Malus; species Malus fusca. The sequence goes on from CM069059.1 coordinate 4,381,809, forward strand.
TGGAACTTAGAGGTCTCCAACTTTGGGGACTTTTGGAGAAACCAATTCTTCCATCCATATCCAAGAAGGCATGGAGCCAAGAAGTAAAGTTCCTCCATCCACATCCATGGAGCCAAGGAGTAAGGTGACAAAGGAAAGATGGCCCTCACATGGTGAAGGAAAAAATTTGTCCTAGCTAAGAACAAGTAAGAACATTTGAATACATATGCAAACTATTAACACTTTAAAGTAGGCATGCATTCAAAACAATTCATAAAACCCATGACTTTCAAAGCCTAGTATATGGTGAACCAAAAGACTCTTTAACAACATTAAATAGAATGAAGAATTTAGTGATTCTTTACCCTTGAAGCTCATCCTTGTTTACACAAGGGATTCACCCAAGTGGAGGGCCTTCAAGTCACCTCCTTGCTCCTTGGATCTTCCTTGTGATTTTCCTCCTTTTAGTGCTCCTTTGCTTCTTTGAGGATTTGAGGATTTGTTCTCCAAAACACCAAAAGTTTGATGTCTCTAAGTCTCTTCACCAAGGATGTGATTGTGAAGATGAAATGGATGACTTAGAGAAGAATAGATTGCTAGCTAAATCTCCTCTAAGTGGCCGGCCTCCTTTGTGTAAAATGAGAGAAAGTGTTTCACCTCATTTCACCAAGAAAAAACCCTTATTAGAAATAAAGCTATAAAGTTGATTTTATACTTCATTTCAAGTGAGTGGCTTGTAATTAATTCAAGTGTGCAACCCCTCACCCTACGGCCGGCCTTACCTTGTTATTGGGCTAATTTGCCCATTTTGTTTTAGTTGTCATACAACTTAAACATAATGGGCCTTGTGGACCAAAACCCTTTTGGGCCCCGAAACCCAAAACCAACATATAAGCCTAATACGAACATTTCGTATAATTAATTAACTAATTAATTAATCTTGACCATTCTTCAATTAAACCATTTAATTGCTTATCCATTTCATTTAATTTCTTCACCAACATCCTTATTCGGTGTACGATCCATTAGGTTCCATTTAGCGAGGTAGTGGGCGATTGTTACTCTTAACGATCGATTGTGAATTGAAACCACATTTCAATTCTCCCTTAAAATTAGTGTTTGCTAATCTTTAGGGCTTCCACAAACCATGAGTGACACCTAGCAGCATATCATGGTTACCCAAGCTAAGTAGAAGTGGTTGGAGAACCTATCCAGTTACAACTACAATGCAATACGGTCATTCTCTAATACAATACTCTTAATCACATTGTTTGAGTGATAGTTTGTTTCATCTCTACTATCCAATGTGATACTTATCTATATGATTCAATTGAATATGATTTGGAACAAACTTCCTAAGTCATATTCATATGCTTTGGCCAAAGACTTTCGAATCATATCTTAGAGTATTCTCCTTCCACCATGGAAGGTTAGAGATCCCTTGTTGTGCATTCATATGCCTACACGACTAGATAGCTTGACCCCAACAATGCCGTGGACATTCTAATGGAATGCCTTTAACATGATCAAAGATCAAGGACCTAACCATTAGACATCTATGATGCCTCAGGTCAAAGGACTACTTTGCATATTGCAACTCTCGAGTTCTTACATGACATGTATGTTCGAACTCTCTTTTGATCGTTGTTCAGTGTACTCGATCACTCTTTCGAGCACCTATGTGTTTGCCTTAGTGTCCAACACTAAATGACTTGAGACTAGTCATACTCGCGCTTGAGTCGACATAACACATACTAACCTTAGCGGATTGTCAATGCCCAATTGGCAATCCTATGGCTAGGAACGTTTTAGGAATGAACATAAGAGAAAGGTCTCGATAATCTAACTTACTTAAATCACTTATCTCTTAGATCAAATACATTCTTTGGATTCCCTTATTGCTTAAACACATGATACAATAAATAATGATTAACAATAAGCTTTGCCCTTCATTAAACATATAAAAGTTTAATACAATAAGTATTCCAAAAGCAATTACATCAAATGAGTGGCTTTGTGGGCATACTTCCAACACATGGGTGATTAACCTTTGCTAAACAAAGAGCTGCTTCAAAGGTATAAAGTTTCTCAACTCACTTTGTTTTGAGTTGAGTCTTGGTTCACCCTTCTACTAGGCTTTGAATTTCATGGGTAATGTTTTGTTTTGAGTGCATACAAGCATGATTCCTCCTTTAATTGTTAATTGCATGTCATAGATGTTGCTCAAATGAACATGTTTTTCACAAAATTTCCTTCACTTGCAATCTCTTGACTTATTACTGTTCCAAGTACTATTGATTGGAAGTGCTATTGTTCTTGTTAAAGAGGAGAAGGTTTTGAGCATAAGGACATGCAATGGCTTCATCATCAGGATCGAATTCTGCAAGTAAGTGTTTAAGGTTTTCATTCTAAGTCTTTCTTGTTGATTGATTTGTACAAGTTGTGATTTGATTGGTTGAATCTACATTCTTTGTTTAAGAGGCTATAAACTTGTTCATACATACCTCCCTCCTTGAAATGTCAAATTTCGTTTTGAATACACATGTACTGCAACAACAATGATGTATATTTCTCCAGATGCAAACGACCGACGAGAGAAATTTGTTCCAATTTAGTACATGTTTTGAATACTTTTTACCGAATGCATAAATTTTTGGAACCATATCTAAGGATTGTGGTCACGTTTATGTGGGTGTTGTTGATGCAAATTTTTGTTGTCTTCAGTCTTGATGAAAATGCACCTGCAAAACTATTAACACCTTTGATCCAGGACCTAAGCCTCACGCGCCCACGAGGTGGAGGGGGGTTGGGCCAATGGATCTCCGATGCCTAAGTCAGTTTCTCTGAGGAGAATAAAGTGTTTAGGGCTTTTTTAGGATAACAAAAGCTTCTAAAATTTGGTAGAATATGGGGTATTTATAAGGATAGGGCCGACCATAGTGTTAGGGTTTTACCCTACACGTGGAGGCATCCTATTGGCCAAGATTTATGGAGAAATATTCTCAAAATATTAAATAGGAAATAATACCTTGAGGTAATGGAGTAATTATCCCTAATTGATTTAAATCGGGATTACTTACTTGTTTTGAGTCAATCTACAATTGGGAATGTATTAAAGATAGGATTTGCGTAATTAATCCTTATCTTTAATGCTTTGACTTTTCCTTGCCAAGGGCAGGTGAGCTATGGGCAGTCGTATTCAGCTATTAAGACCTTCAGGGGTGTGAACTGCACGTGGGAGAATCTAAAAAGCCTACCCATTTGTTGAGGGAAATCTTGTCTTTCTTGTGCAAAAGTCCACATGTCGCCTCAATGGCAGGCGGCATTAGTCCTACCAGGTCAATCGTCCACTGCATGAATGGACAAGGGCTCGTCTGCGGGTGGAGTTCGTCTGCAGGTAATGTAGGCACGTGCTTAAAGCGCTAGTTGCTATCGCACCTTCATACATACTCATTGGCATCTTGATGCATGGTTAGCTAGTAGTAGCTAGCGGTAAGAGCTTTTTGCACCAAGAAGCGGCTTCCTAAGTGGTTTCCACAGACGCCTTCGTGGATTGAGCTAATACTCTTTCGGTCGTCGGAAGGCGATAGGCAGTGGGGATGTGGTCCTAAAAAGGATCTTCGAATGAGCATGACGTTCCACATGTAGTAGCGTGCTTCCTTCATCTAGAGCTTTTTGGATTCCAGTCTGTCTACGGGGAGCGTTCAGTTGCCTATGTAGTGGATGGTGGGTTCTTGCCAACTTGGAGTTGTGTTGATTTGTGCCACCTCGACTGCTGATTCCTCATCTGTGCTCGGCTTGTCCAAGTACTCGACTGGGATGGAGCGCTTGAGCTGATGGTCTAAGGCAGAGCCTAGGCCTGCTAGTGTGTCTACATGGGCATTTTCTGCTCGTGTAACTTGAGTGAGTGTGTATGCATGGAACCTTGCTAGTTTCTCTCGTACCTTCTCAAGGTATCGGGTCATCCTTGGATGCTTTGCTGCGTACTCCTTTGAGGTCTGGTTGATGATCAGCAGGGAATCGGAATAGATTACTAGCTTTTTCACTGCTAGGTCATTTGCCAATCGAAGACCTGCTAGTAGGGCTTCATACTCTGCTTCGTTATTTAACACCTTGAAGCTTAAAGTGATCACCTGCTCGAGCATCGAACTGTCTGGCGTAGTAAGAACTAGACCTGCTCCTGATGGATGATCCATAGACATGCAAATGCCAGAAATCTCCTGCAAGTGTGGCTACGGCGTGGTCGACTTCGGGTGAATTCTGCTACGCAGTCTGCCAATGTCTGGGCCTTTATTACCCATGTGGGGTTGGTATGTTAAGCCGTATTGGCCAAGTTCCAACGCCTACTTCATCACTCATTGAGAAGCGTTTGGACTATGTAAAACTGATCGCAATGGAAACTGGGTCATGACGATGACCGAATGCCCTTGAAAGTAGGGTCTAAGCTTCCAAGCTACAACAACTAGCACCAAAATTAGCTTTTCAATCTTCGAGTATCTAGTTTCCACATTGAGGAGAGCTTTGGATGTATAGAATACAAGCAGTTGGGCCCCCAGCTCTTCTAGCATGAGGGCAGAACTTGCTGCTACTTCTGATACCGCCAGATAGATGTATAGGTTCTCTGCTGCTTTCGGCTTGGATAGTAGTGGAGGTGATGTTAGGTACTGCTTCAGGTCCTGAAATGCTTTCTCGCACTCATCGTCCCATTTGTCTTTATGTGCCCTCTTGATTTCCTTGAAGAAGGGCTTGCATCGATCGGTTGATCGCAAGAGGAAACGATTGAGTACGGCTGCTCTTCCAATCAGACTTTGGATCTCCTTCAGAGTTGTTGGAGACTTCATGTCCAAGATTGCTCTGATCTGCGTTGGATGAGCCTTGATTCCTCGCGGGTTACAAGGTGCCCTAAGAATTAGCCTAAGGAGATGCCAAAAGTGCACTTGGCTGGGTTGAGCTTCATTTTGTACTCTCGAAGGATGTCAAAAGTGTCTGCCAACTTGCCGATGTGGTCTAACCACTGCTTGCCTTTCACCTTGATGTCGTCGACGTAGACTTCCATGGTTACTCCGATCTGCTTCTTGAACATCACGTTTACGAGCCGTTGGTAGGTTGCTCCTATGTTCTTAAGGCCAAAGGGCATGACCTTGCAGTAGTATATGCCTCGCTCGATCATGAATGTGGTTTTCTCCTTGTCAGGCTCATGCATGGCAATTTGATTATAGCATTAGTACGCGTCCAAGAAGCTGAGCAGCTGGTTCCCAGATGTTAAGTCAACGAGCAACTCGATTCGGGGAACTGGGTAGTCATCTTTAAGGCATGCCTTGCTGAGGTCAATGCAATCGACGTATACTCTCCATTTGCCCTTGTTTTTTTTCTTCACTAGCACGACGTTGGCTAGCCATGCTAAGTGCACAACTTCATCAATGAATCCAGCGATTTCTACCTCAATAATCGCTACTCACTCGGGTGTGACATGTCGCCTTTTCTGGATCACAGGTTTGGTAGTGGGATCAACGTGCAGCTTATGGCAAGCTATCGTTGGATCAATACTGGGCATGTCAGAGGGTGACCATGCGAAAATGTCAAGGTTTTCCCTAAGGAAAACTGTGACTTCTTCCTTCTCTGTCAGGCTTAGACGTGAGCCAATCCTAGCCATCTTTTTCAGCTGGTGGGGGTCAAGAATGATGACCTCGGCGTCCTCTTTAGGTTTTCATCCCAATTCATCTTCTAGGGCATTGTTGACCTCGGCGCTATCTTCTTGACCTGCCTGCTGTAATTGTTATTTCACGGAGGTAGAGTCGTCTTTCTATACTTCAGTTGCTACTGCTAGGCGAAAGACTTCTTCTTTGACTCATTAAGAACTTGTACAGTGCATTTCTGAGACATGGCCTGGTCGCCTTTAATATCTCCGACTGCTCGTCCCGGGATGTAAAATCGGATCTTCTGATACTCGATCGAGGTCACAGCTTCAATCTTCACTAGCCAAGGTCAGCCTAATATCCCATTATGGGGAGATGGGTCGCTGACGATCATGAAGGTCTGAGATGAGATAATTGGTGGGATGGTTACGTCGAGAGTGATGGTGCCAATGGTAGTTGAGGTAAGTCCGTTGATTTTGGTCAAGACCTCCTCTTTGCGTTTGATCGTGCTTTCCAGGCCCATATTCTGGATGACTGACAGTTGTAGGATGTTCACTAAGTTGTCGTTGTTCACCATAATTCTATCAACGATGGTGTGGGCCAATTAAACATAAATCACCAAGTCGTCGTCGTGGGGAAAGTCTATTCCTTCTACATCCTACTCGATGAAGCCAACGATTGGTCTAGGTACAACATTTATGGCTTGAACGTGAAAGACCGATCTCGCCTACTGGATCTTTCTCTTCTTGGAGCTATTGGTGGCCCCCAGATGCTCGGACACGACGAAGATTTTGTTTATTCGGATTGTCTTGGCTGAGGGTTCGGCATCAGCGTCTGCCTCTCGCCTTAGTCGGGCAGTTAGTCTGTAGACATATTGGTCACGCTTACCTTCCTTCACGAGCTGCTCAAGGTACCTCTTCAATGCTGTGTTATCGTTGGTTGTGTGCCAGGGACTTCTATGGAATGCGCAGTACTTTGCCTGGTCCATCTTGGAAGGGTACCCTCTCATGGGTGGCGGCGACTTGAACCATGGCTTATCCTTTAGGTCATGAAGGATCTGGTTGATCGGGACTGAGAACTTGGTGTGCATCTTAGGTGTCGTGCCTCTCTTCGTTGGGGATCAGTCTATGCATTTGCTTTCTGACTTATTTTTGTCTTTGAGCGATTTTTCGCTCGCCTTCTTTTGAGTTAGCTCTGCATCTTTGCATGGCTACTCAAGCGACTTCTAGGAGCACTTGGCCTCATCCCCGAGGGAGTGTTTTTCTGCCAAAGCATAAAAGTCTACTAGGGTCAAGTTCTTGCCCATGATCAATTCTCCAAAAAACGATGGGAGCCCCTTCCGGAAAGCTGAGCATGCAATATTGTCATCGCACCCGACGATGTTTGCCTTCTCCACCTTGACCCTCTTGACATATGTGTGGAGCGTCTCCTTCGGGTCCTTCTTCATGTTGAAGAGGTGGTCAAACTTCTTTTTGATCGAGCGGTAGAATGAATATTCCTTAGTGAAAACCAAGGAAAGTTTGCTAAAGCATTGGATTGATTGTGGCGGCACGGTGTGGAACCAGTCTTGCGCATCGCCTTGGAGCGTCGTGGCAAAGATCTTTCATATGAGAGTGTTGTCGTTGTCCTAGAGGGTCATGGCGCTCTGGTAATGCATCATGTGCCTGTTTGGATCTTCATCTCATTTGAACAAAGTGAAATGTGGCGGGCTAAACTTCCTCGGTGGTTTCGTCTGCTCGATCTCGTCTGTAAACAGTGACCTGCTCATGTTGGCCACGTCTCTACGAAAGGCATCCTCGGTACTATCAATGCGCTGGAATCCACGCAACTGTTCTGCTACGAGCCTTTGTACTTCCTCCTGGATTTGTGCCTGGTGGGGCAGCGGAGCCTCCAAATGCCCCTGATGCTGACCTACCGATCCATGTTGCTCTTCGGCATGTCTTGCTCGTCTATGCCACGGTTGTGGAGCATGTGGTTCGTTCTATGATGCTCGCCATCTCGCTGGGCAGAGGCTGCTAGTGAAACTTGAGCTACACTGCTCTCACGCCCTCCTTTGTCTGTCATGCGACTGCCTACTCCATTGCCTCGCATGAGGATCACCTTGTGTGGCTAACCTCATGTGGATGCTTCTCCTATAATGTCCTGAGTTCTCGTTGGAGTGTGGACCCAACCTCGAATGCATACTAACTCGTGAGCCGAGTCGGGAATGAACGTTTCTCTGCACATCTAGGCAGGAGAAGATGTTTCCTCAAGATAGTGCACACTACCCAAACGCACGGTTCGTGGCGGGCTGAGTAGTTCTTTGCCAGGATGTTTCTAGAATGAATCACGTTCTTCGGCCATTGTCCTTCTTTGAGACACCTCATTTGGGGTGCGCTGCATCTCGATGTGCTCAAGGAGTTGGTTCACCAAGGTGGTCTACTGCACAAGGGCACTCTTCAAATTGGCGACCTGTTGGGGCAGGTGGTGCTCACCATTTTGATGGGAAGAGTATGGATAATAGGCATCTCCATGTGTGGCGCACTAAGTCACACGTGGGCTGGTTGACGTTGGGCCTGCGCCCGCGCTGGGCTGCGCCTTACTCCTCATGTGGTTGGGGTCGGTTGGCAGCCAAGTGGGCTTGAGCTACCTTGGCAGCGAGTTGGGCCTGAGCTACTGGCTGTGCTTTAGCTGTCGTGGCTTGGGCCTATTGGGCTCAGCCTGCTTCTCCATAGACCTGGGCCTCCTGCCTATGGGCTAGTGGGTGGACTTGGGCCACATGCCTAAGGTTTTGGTGGTCCGTGCGCTGCAAGGGCATCGATGTGCAAACTTGGACCGTGGCTACTGGTTAACGACGATAATGGTGATGCGACTCCATGACAGTGAGGATCCTCCTGCCATTGTATCCATTGTATCCTTGAGGATCTCCGTCGTGGGACTATGCCCTTGTCTCCACTCTCTGGTCCAAATCCTTTTACGTACAAGGTTCCGTTCGTCGTGGTTTCTGAATTTCCTACCATTGTATCGTTTCTCCAAGGATTGATCAAGAAACTTTTCTAGGAAAAATTAATTGATACGACGTGTGAGAAATTCAACGTAACAGAAAATTAAAGAAACCAAAGGCGGCTTCTTCGAGTATTGGAATCAACTTTCAACGAAAGCACCAATTTGTCGATGCAAATTTCTGATGTCTTCAATCTTGACGAAAATGCACCTGCAAAACAATTAACACCTTTGATCAAGGACCTAAGCCTCATGCGCCCACGAGGTGGGGTGGTTAGGCCAATGGATCTCCGATGCCTAAGTCAGTTTCTCTGAGGAGAATAAAGTGTTTAGTGCTTTTTTAGGGTAGCAGAAGCTTCTAAAATTTGGTAGAATATAGGGTATTTATAGGGATAGGGCTGGCCATAGTGTTAGGGTTTTACCCTACATGTGGTGGCATCCTATTGGCCAAGATTTATGGAGAAATAATCTCAAGATATTAAATAGGAAATAATATCTTGAGGTAATGGAGTAATTATCCATAATTGATTTAAATTTGGATTGCTTACTTGATTGGAGCCAACCTTCAATTGGGAATGTATTAAAGATAGGATTTGGATAATTAATCCTTATCTTTAATGCTTTGACTTTTCCTTGCCAAGGCCAGGTGAGCTGTGGGTAGTCATATTCGGCTGCTGAGACCTTCAGGGGTGTGAAATGCGCATGGGAGCATCTGAGAATCTTGCCCATTTATTGAGGGCAATCTTGGCTTTCTTGAGCAAAAGTCCACGTGTCGCCTCTAGAATTTTTTGGATTATAGGTTCCACAGGTGTCATTGTTTGTGGTCTTCCAAGTCGTAAATCAAGTGTTTCCAAAGAGATCAGGTCACACAACTTAAGGAGACAAGGCGATGATCCCATATTCCATTTCAACAGCCATTGTTTCGATCTGTAGCCGTACCAGTAGCAGTAGCCTCCACATACAAATTTATATGGTTCTACATAATGTATAATCTATATTTATAATCTAATGTGGTCCTCTTATTTGACTATAGTATGATGTATGTGTAATGATAAAGAGCCATCAACTCCTACAAAAGAAAAATGTTCCCATAGATCTGGACCATTTACCTTTTCTAGAAGAACTACAAGACCTCATTACCTACTTACTTGAGGGAGGATTGATGGCAATGGTCTACAACCTAGGAATCGAGTGGCTCACTTGGCGTCGATTGTTGTGAAAGCGGTGTTACTGTAAAGTTTGGCCGCCAGGCCACCTGTAAACACGAAAATTCTGTAACGAATGAAATGAGAACACGTGTACAAATTAGATTTGTATTGATAAATTTTTAGGGTTACAATCTCTGTTTACAATTTTCCTCTGATTGAGTCTTCAAATTTGATGTAGATGGTTGATTTTAACCCAAGGGTCACGATGACTTGATCTCGGACGAACAAATGAATGATTTGCTTCAAGTTTTGAGCTTCAAACAATGCATGGATAGTCTTTGCCTCAAGGTTTGTGTATGACCTGCGACAAAGGTGATGTTGACGCAGGATTTCGTTGATTCAAGGGTCTTGACGACTTGATCTTGAATCAAACGTCGTTACAAGTTTTGAGCTTGCAACAAAGTCATGAAGGAATCGGCACAAGTGCTTGTAGATTCTTCAAGGGAATGCTTCGGCTTTGGTCGAAAGAAAGCTTTGTCTTTGGTTGTGCGTTCTTTGAAGAGAGCTTTGGAAGCGTATTAGTCTTCAAAGATTTGGCAGAGGTTCTCCTTTTGTGAGAATTTCGACCTTTCAATGTAGAAATTGTCGATCCTGTATTTATCCTGGGACCTTGTATTTATAGACTTCCAAAGCCATGCCTTTGGGTGGATTTGGCTTTCATTTGTGCCTTGTTTCAGCCATTTTTCCTTGCTTGACCGAATTATAGGGCTTTCTTGCCTATTTCGTGAGCAATCTTTAATTGTTGCTTGTTTTGTGAAGATGCTTTAGCTTTCTTTCCGATCTTGGGAGCAATTTGGGCCCCTTGCCGATTTTAAGGAGATTTCTTCCCCTTTGCAGCATTTTAGGAATGCTTTTGAGCTTCTTTTACTTGATTTGTGCCACGTGGAGCTTTGTGATACATCATTTGTATGCAACGAAATTTACATGTCTACAAATGCCCCCACTTCAAGGCGCTTTGTAGGCATGTGCTTGTCACATGTAGGAAGCGTGTTTTGAAGTCCTACAATGTGAATGTTCTAACTCAAGGTTCGTCGAGATTTGATCTTGAATTAGGTTGCTTCTTCAAGGGTCGTAGAGGCATATTGCTTGACATGATGAATTTCATCACGGGCTGTTGAGGTGTATTTCTTGAACAAAACATTTCTTCAAGGGCCGTTGAGGCTTCGTCTTGAATAAATGAAAACTTTCTTCAAGGGCCATAAAGGCTTGATCTTGAAAGAAATGAAAATTTTCTTCAAGGGCCATAGAGGCTTGATCTTGAAAGAAATGAATTTTTTCTTCAAGGGCCGTAAAGGCTTGATCTTGAAAGAAATTTTGGAAATGGATAAATCAGCACATACTTATTGTGCGTATTGATTTTCCATAATTTTGACAAAATACATTTGGTGTATTTTGAGTCTTGGATTTTTTTCCTTGTGGTTGTGGGAAAAATGTTTTTCCTTCCTTAGGTAGGAACCTCCTTCAATTTTGGTAATAAGGGTGATTCCCTTCAAAGTGTTGGAAATATTTAATGCTTATCCTTGGGTAAGTAAGATTTGCATGTTTTTTTCCTTTCCCTTTCCATTTTTTCAGCCAAGGGAGTGTTTCCCCTTTGGTTTGGGAAACTTGAAGGCTTGTCCTTGCTTTGGAGCGATTGCCTTTTGTATTTTGGCAAGGAAAGGTACTTTCCTTTGATGTTTTTGAAAATTTGAAGCCCTTTCCTTTTTTTTTTTTTTTTTTTTTTCCTTTTCTTTTCTTTGCTGATTTTGTTGCAAAAACAGCATGCTTTTTTTCTTTGTGGCCGAAATCACCTTGCCATTTTTGCTTGGAATTTGCTCCCTTCTTTTGGTTGGAATGTACTTCCTTCTTTTGATTTTCCTTTTGCTATTTGGTATGTATTCTCCCTAAAGCAATCGGAAGCAATTGATCCTAATTTATAGGACAATTAGGTGTGTGTTTTTGGCACAACAAACCTTGTCGTGCACATTGACTCTGCTTGCTGCATTGGGATATTTTTTTTTTTTTTTTGCTGCTGCTGCCGTGAGTTTTGGTGTTTGGAGCTTGTTGCAGTGCATCACTTTTTACCACGTGGTACTGTGCAAAAGACTGCAGCGGGGTTTTGTTATGTAGTGCCTTTAGGTCGCAGTTTCCCTCAGTGGTGATGTTGTCGTGCAGTGCAAGAAACTGCTTGCGTAATCATTGTGGGTTGCATGGTGCGACTATGTAGCATTTTGGTTTTCTTTGTTACTGTAGCGTGCTTTGAAGGACCATCTTGTAGCTGCCCTCTTTGCGGTGCTGCTCAAGCGTTGTGGCTGATTTCTTTTTGTCGTTGTGACTTTGTCATCTTCATCCTTCAACGCTCACGAGGTTTGTCTCACATGTCTTTTGCATTAGTGAAGCAAATTTTTTTTTTCTTGTCATCCCACTCTTATGCTTATGTTGCCTTGTTTGTTTTGTTGCAGCCATGGTATTTTTCAAGTGCTTTAAGAGCAATACCGTCACCATTCTTGCGAAGGAAGGTGATTTGCAAGATAGGGGAACGACGTTGAAGCTTTGTGCGTCGTTGACTGGCCCTAAGGCGCTTGTTCTTCCTACGAAAGAAAACTCAATGCATATCAAGTCGTGGTCTTCTGAAGTATCTTGAGAGGTGATAGATTTTGGTCGACCAAATACGAAGAAGGAGGCGTGTACGTCGAGGATTCTTATCTTGAATCATTTGCACCATGTTCGTGACAATTCACCGGCTTCGTTTGAGCTTCTTGGTGATCGCATCCGTAGCGGAGCTATGACTTGGAATGGCATCTTGTCTACTACTGGAGAGGCTGTTTTTCCTAAGTTTTATTGGGATGAGCTTGAAGATGTCTTGAGCCGATCTAAAGATGTGCTTACCAAAGTGCGCCTTTATCATGCCGTGTATGCATCTTTGTTTAGTTATGATCACCATCCTTTTGTACTTTATGCGTTCTTTAAGCATTGGTGTTCAGCAACCAACACACTTCACACATCACACAGCGAGATGTCAATTTCACTTTGGGATCTCCACGAGATAGGAGGCTTGCCGATCTAGGGTAAGTTTTACACGAGGTTGTACCTAGCGTAGAGGAATTTTCTCATCGCAATGAAGGAAATATTTGTGAAAACTAGTTCATTTGAGCGACATCTATGCATGTGATTAACAATTAAAAGGTGGAATCATGCTTGTATGCACTCAAAAACAAAACTTAACCCATGAAATTCAAGGCCTAGTGAGTGTGGTGAATCAAGACTCAACTCAAGAACAAAGTGAGTTGAGAAGTATTATACCTTTGTTGATTCCTCTTTGCATAAGCAAAGGCTAATTACCCAAGAGATAGGGCCTTCATTCCTTACTTCTTAGCTCCATGGATTTCTTGGACGAGGATGGTAGAATGGATTCTCCAAGTTCCCAAAATAGAGAACCTCTAAGCCTCCACACCAAGGAGAGCATTGATGAAGAGATGAGTAACCTAGAGGAAGTAAGCTTGCTAGCTATTTGCCTCTAGGGTGGCCGGCCTCTTAGAGAGAAAAGAGAGCATTGTGTTCTCATCTTTTCTCCAAAAGAAACCCTAAGGATGAAATGGCTATAAAGTTGCCTTTATACCACCTCACAATGGAATGACAAACTTGCAATTAAGGCAAGTTCACTACCCTTCTCTATATGGCCGGCCATTAAGGGTTCATTGGGCTTTCAAGCGCTTTGTGTTTTCAAGTTGTCATACAACTTGAGTTAATGGGCTTGGCATTCAAAACCCATTGGGCCTTACGGCCCAAAACTAACCTGAGGTCTATAACGAACATATTCGTTTGATTAATTAACATATTAATTAAATCTAGCCATAAATAATTAAACCATTTAATTATCCTTACTCATCTCCGTTGTTTCTTCAATCTCTACCTTACTCGGTGTACGATCCATTAGGTTCCTTTTAGCGAGGCAGTGGGCGATTAGAACTCTTTAAATCGATTGTGAATTGAAACTTACTTTCAATTCTCCCTTTAGTGATTACTGAAGGAAAAATTTTGTCCTAGCTAAGAACATGTGAGAATATTTGAACACATATGCAAACTATTAACACATTAAAGTAGGCATGCATTCAGAAACAATTCTAAAACCCATGACTTTCAAAGCCTAGTTAACGGTGAACCATAAGACTCTTTAACTGTTGGAAATGTGCCCTAAAACCAATCATATGATGATACTTTACAGACATTTCACATGTTAAACTAATCTAGTTTAATATCAAGGGCAAAGGTTATTATTTAAGCCTTCTCATATAAATGTTATATGCTTAAACGATAAGTCCAAGGAATATGTAATTAGGAGAATGTAATTTAAACAAGTTAGATTCATGAGACCATTCTCTTTCGTATACATATCCTAAACGTTCCTGATCATAGGATTGTCAATTGGGCATTGACAATCCGTTAAGATAAGTACATGCTATGTCTTCTCTTAGGGAGAGTGACTAGTCTCGAGTCATTGGTGTGATTGACACCAAGACAAGCATGTAGGTGCTCAATAGCGAATGAGCCCACTGAACACGATCAACGAGGAGTTCTCATACTCATGTCACATGAGAACTCATAGTTGAGATAATGCAAAGTAGTCCTTTGACATGAGGCATCATAGTTGTCTTGTGGTTAGGTCCTTGATCTTTGACTATGTCAAAGTCACTCCGTCAGAGGGTGTCCACGACATAGTTGGGGTTAAGCCACTTAGCCATGGAGGCAATTAAATGCGCAACAAGGGATCTCTAACCTTCAAACCGTTTGAGGGAGAATACTCTATGATATGATTAAGAATCTCTGGCCAGAGTATGAATGAGATTTAGGAAGTTGTTCCAAATCACATTCAATGTAATCATATAAGTAAATGAATCACATTGGATAGTTGACATGAATAAACTATCAAACCAAACAATGTGGTCAAGAGTATTGTATTAGAGAAAGACCATATTGCATTGTAATCCTAAACTGAATAGGTTCTCCACCTCTTCTGATTAGCTTGGGTAACCATGACATACTGCTAGGTGTCACTCATGGTTTGTGGAAGCCCTAAACGTGTATAAACACTAAAGGGAGAATTGAAAGTAAGTTTCAATTTACAATCGATTTGAAAGAGTTTTAAACGCCCACTGCCTCGCTAAAAGGAACCTAATGGATCGTACACCATGTAAGGTAGAGATTGAAGAAACAATGGAGATGGGTAAGAATAATTAAATGGTTTAATTATTTATGGCAAGGATTAATTAATATGTTAATTAATCAAACGAATAAGTTCGTTAAAGACCTCGGGATAGTATTGGACCTTAAAGCCCAATGGACTTTGAACGTCAACTCCATTGACTTAAGTTGTATGACAACTTAATGAATAATGATTCACAAAGGCCCAAATAGCACAATAATACCCTAAGGCCGGCCATTTAGAGGAAGGGTAGTGAACTTGGTTTAATTACAAGTTTGCCACTCCAATGAATAAATGTATAAATATGACTTTATAGCCAAAATTCATTTAGGGTTTTTTGAGAAAATTGGAGAGAACACAAAGCTCTCCTTTCTCTCTAAAGAGGCCGGCCACCCTTGGAGGGATTAGCTAGTAATCTTTCTCCTCCAAGGTCACTCATCTCTTCTTCACATCTTACCTTGGTGTGGAGACATAGAGGTTCTCTATTTTGAGAACTTGGAGAAACATATTCTTCCATCCAAATCCATGGATCTAAGAAGTAAGGAATGAAGGCCCTATCTCTTGGGTGATTATCCTTCGCTTTTGCAAAGAGGAATCTACAAAGGTATAAATTTCTCAACTCACTTTGTTTTGAGTTGAGTCATGGTTAATGTTTTGTTTTTAAGTGCATACAAGCATGATTCCGCCTTTTAATTGTTAAATGCATGCTATAGATGTTGCTTAAATGAACATGTTTTTCACAAAATTTCCTTCAAGTGGTATTAGAGCCTAGGTCTAGTAGTTGGTGAATCCCTTGGGTTTTGTAGTTCATAGTTTATGATTTAAATGTTGTAATATGTTACAAGCTTTATTCTTGTTTCTTTGAATGTAAATTTTGTTAGAAAATTTGCCATCTCAAATGTTGTAGATGTAGTTCATATGAGCATGAATTTTGGAGCTAAAATTTTGGTGCCATGTTTTTGGGGATTTTCGGCCAAATCCAAAGGGTGATTTTTTGGGTTCTTGTTTGACTTGTTAAAAGTGTTTTAAGGTGACTTTTGGAACCCCTAAGTACCCTAGGATGTTAACCCCATTTTGAGTAGTGAAAATTTGAGTTTTATTGATTGAAAATGTTCATGGAGCTCTTATGGGTTTTCATGGATGTTCTTCATTGTTCTTGATGTTCTTACCAAGAACAAAAAGGGTTGATGTTTTGATTCAAAGTTTTGGATGATTTCATAAAGTCTTTGTTTTGTGTTGGTGGGTGTGACTTATCTATCATCAAAACATTTATTGAAATTTTGAAAGGTGATAGAAATGGTGATGGGTGTGTAAGAAGTACTTCTCTTACACACACACCACTTGCATGGCTTTGTTCACACCAACCTATTTCCACTTGCATGGCTTTATGACTTTGTTGAAAAAATTTCAAAATTTTGTGGGTTCACACTCTCCAAAACCGGCCACTCCCTCAAAGGGAGTATTTTTGGGACTTTTATGCAATTACATAAAGTTTTGGTACTTTTGTGTATTTTGTAGTTTGACCCAAAAGTTTACGTATTTACGTAAAGGCCCAAAATCATTGAAGGACAAATTGTTTTGTTCCTTTAATGAAGTTTTTCAATTTGTTGAAATTTTTTGGGTTCTAGTTGTAATTACATGAAGTAGTGGACTTTTGTGTTTTTACAAAATGAGCTCAAAAGTTTAAGTTTTGTAACATAGCCCAAAGGTTGAGGTTATTGCATTTTGGCCCAAATTAGGTTGAGAACAAAATGGTTTTGTCTCTTTAAATGAGAATTGGATTTTCATTTCATTTAGCTCTATTTAAATCAATTCTATGGATACAAAAACCAAATGAAAATGTTGCATTCAAGTTTAATTAGTTAAAGCGTTAATTAATTAAAGAAATGGTGATTATGAACCTAAGCCTATTATAATTGAGCTATGTGAAAGGCCGTATCAAATTTGTTTGAACCATGGGAATGTGTAGATTAGATTTTGGTTGTAATTTGATATGATCAAATGTTGTAAAAGAGCATAAGCGCTTCTTTACTTTAAAGTAATTTGTTTTGATCAATTGTTGTAAAAGAGCATAAGCTCTTCTTTACTTTAAAGTACTCATTTTCTTGTTTTATTTGATATCATGAAATTGGAGTAGTTGGGTCCAACGCCCAATAAGAAAAACACGCCTTAATGTGATTAAACGCGTAACTAAAATCAATCACCATCCCTAGACCGAGATTCAACACTATGCTCGTGTTGGATCTAATCAAAGGTTCATAGTCATCCTAAGGCCCTAAGACAACTATATAGTGTTGGAAATGTGCCCTAAAACCAATCATATGATGATACTTTACGGACATTTCACAAGTTAAACCAATCTAGTTTAATATCAAGGGCAAAGATTATTGTTTAAGCCGTCTCATATAAATGTTATATGTTTAAACGATAAGTCCAAGGAATATGTAATTAGGAGAATGTAATTTAAACAAGTTAGATTCTTGAGACCATTCTCTTTCGTATACATATCCTAAACGTTCCTGATCATAGGATTGCCAATTGGGCATTGACAGTCCGTTAAGATCAGTACGTGCTATGTCTTCTCTCAAGGAGAGTGACTAGTCTCGAGTCATTGGTGTGTGTGACATCAAGACAAGCATGTAGGTGCTCAATAGCGAATGAGTCCACTGAAAACGATCAACGAGGAGTTCTCATACTCATGTCACATGAGAACTCATGGTTGGGATAATGCAAAGTAGTCCTTTGACCTGAGGCATCATAGTTGTCTTGTGGTTAAGTTCTTGATCTTTGACTATGTCAAAGTCACTCCATTCGCGGTGTCCACGGCATCGTTGGGGTTAAGCCACTTAGCCATGGAGGCAATTAAATGCGCAACAAGGGATCTCTAACCTTCAAAATCGTTTGAGGGAGAATACTCTATGATATGATTTAGAATCTCTGGCCAGAGTATGAATGAGATTTAGGAAGTCGTTCCAAATCACATTCAAAGTAATCATATAAGCACACGAATCACATTGGATAGTAGACATGAATAAACTATCAATCCAAACAATGTGGTCAAGAGTATTGTATTAGAGAAAGACCGTATTGCATTTGTAATCCTAAACTGAATAGGTTCTCCACCTCTTCTGATTAGCTTGGGTAACCATGATATGCTGCTAGGTGTCACTTATGGTTTGTGGAAGCCCTAAACGTGTATAATCACTAAAGGGAGAATTGAAAGTAAGTTTCAATTCACAATCGATTTGAAATGGTTTTAATCGCCCACTGCCTCGCTAAAAGGAACCTAATGGATCGTACACCGTGTAAGGTGGAGATTGAAGAAACAATGGAGATGAGTAAGAATAATTAAATGGTTTAATTATTTATGGCAAGGATTAATTAATATGTTAATTAATCAAACGAATAAGTTCGTTAAAGACCTCGGGATAGTTTTGGACCTTAAGGCCCAATGGGCTTCGAACGTCAAGCTCATTGACTTAAGTTGTATGACAATTTAATGAATAAAGATTCACAAGGGCCCAAGCCCAAATCCCTTATGTGGCCGGCCATATGATAAGAATTAGGGTTTTTGGTTCTTTAAGTCGCTTAAAGAAGTGACTATATAAAGAACTTTATAGCCAAAATTCATTAAGGGTTCTTTTGGAGAAAATTGGTGAGAACATGTCTCTCCATTTCTCTCTAAAGAGGCCGGCCCCCTTGGAGGGATTAGCTAGCAATCCAACTCCTCCAAGGTCACTCATTTCTTCTTCAATCTAACCTTGGTGAAGAAACTTAGAGGTTCTCAATTTTGGGAACTTGGAGAACCATTTCATCCATCCAAATCCATAGATCTAAGATGCAAGGAATGAAGGCCCTCTCTTTGGGTGATTAGCCTTTGCTTATGCAAAGAGGAATCTACAAAGGTATAATTTCTCAACTCACTTTGATTTGAGTTGAGTCTTGGTTCACGAATCTACTAGGCTTTGAATTTCATGGTTAATGTTTTGTTTTTAAGTGTATGCAAGCATGATTCCGCCTTTTAATTGTTAATTGCATGCTATAGATGTTGCTTAAATGAACATGTTTTTCACAATATTTCCTTCATATAGTCCATCAATGAATGCAAACCTTATGTTAGTAGTACCATATACTTTTGCTTTAAAAACCATTTTACAAGCATAGTGGGAGTATTATATACAACTAAATCAATCAAATGGACCAATAGTTGTAATAGGACCAAAATGTTTTAATAAGATTAAAATGTATGTTTATATGTGATGAGACCTAAAACCCTCAACCAAACCATTATTAAGTTGATAAGCATGAGAGTGCTTTGTGAAGGAAATTTTGTGAAAAACATGTTCATTTGAGCAACATCAATAGCATGCAATTAACAAATTAAAGGCGGAATCATGCTTACATGCACTCAAAACAAAACATCAACCATGAAATTCAAAGCCTAGTAGATTGGTGAACCTTGACTCAACTTAAATCAACATTTGTTAGTTGAGAAATATTTACCTTTGTAGATTCCTCTTTGCATATGCAAAGGATAATCACCCAAGAGATAGGGCCTTCATTCCTTGCTTCTTAGCTCCATGGATTTGGTTGAAAGAATTGGATTCTCCAAGTTCCCAAAATAGAGAACCTCTAAAGATTCTACACCAAGGTTAGATTGAAGAAGAAATGAGTGACCTTGGAGTAGTAGGATTGCTAGATTCACCCTCCAAGGTGGTTGGTCTCTTAGAGAGAAAATGAAGAAACAAGTTCTCACCAATTTTCTCTAAAACAAACCCTTATGAATTTTAGGCTATAAAGTTCTTTATATAGTCACTTCTTTAAATGACCTAAAGAACCAAAAAACCCTAATTCTACACAAAATGGATATGGGCTTTTGGGCATTTGTGAATCTTTATTCATTAAGTTGTCATACAACTTAAGTCAATGGGCTTTGACGTTCGAAGCCCATTGGGCCTTAAGGTCCAAAACTATCCCGAGGTCTTTAACGAACTTATTCGTTTGATTAATTAACATATTAATTAATCCTTGCCATAAATAATTAAACCATTTAATTATTCTTACTCATCTCCATTGTTTCTTCAATCTCCACCTTACACGGTGTACGATCCATTAGGTTCCTTTTAGCGAGGCAGTGAGCGATTAAAACCATTTTACATCGATTGTGAATTGAAACTTACTTTCAATTCTCCCTTTAGTGATTATACACGTTTAGGGCTTCCACAAACCATGAGTGACACCTAGCAGCATATCATGGTTACCCAAGCTAATCAGAAGAGGTAGAGAACCTATTCAGTTAAGGATTACAAATGCAAAACGGTCCTTCTCTAATCTAATACTCTTGACCACATTGTTTGGTTTGATAGTTTATTTATTCATGTCTACTATCCAATGTGATTCGTTTGCTTATATGATTACCTTGAATGTGATTTGGAACGCATTCCCTAATCTCATTCATACTCTGGCCAGAGATTTTAATCATATCATAGAGTATTCTCCCTCAAACCATTTGAAGGTTAGAGATCCCTTGTTGCACATTCACTTGTCTCCATAACTAAGTGGCTTAACCCCAATGATGTCGTGGACACCCCGATGGGGTGACTTTGACATAATCAAAGATCAAGGACTTAACCACAAGACAACTGTGATGCCTCAGGTCAAAGGACTAATTTGCATTATCCCAACCATGAGTTCTCATGTGACATGAGTATGAGAACTCCTCGTTGATCGTGTTCAGTGGACTCATTCTCTATTGAGCACCTACGTACTTGTCTTGATGTCACACACACCAATGACTCGAGACTAGTCACTCTCCCTGAGAGAACACATAGCACGTACTGATCTTAACGGACTATCAATGCCCAATTGGCAATCCTATGATCAGGAACGTTTAGGATGTGTCTACGAAAGAATGGTCTCATTAATCTAACTTCATTAGATTGCATTCTCCCAATCACATATTCCTTGGACTTTATCGTTTAAGCATATAACATTTATATGAGACGGCTCAAACAATAATGTTTGCCCTTTATATGTAAACTAGATTAGTTTAACATGTGAAATGTCCGTAAAGTATCATCATATGATTGGCTTTAGGGCACATTTCCAACACTTTGAACACTCTTTCGTGGCCTTCCACCGTGGTAGGCTCGATCGTTTGTGACTTGTACACCGGCTTCACCCTATCATGGGGGAGTACAAAGTGCATGCTTACACTCAGGATGAGTTCTATATGCATACATGATGTTGTGAAGGTAGGCAACGAGAATAGCCAACATCATATCATTGTGAGGTTGTTCTTGAACCCCTACCCGAACTTGCATGGTGGGAATGACTTAACTAAGTGCAATGGAGCCAACATTATATCATTGTGAGGCTTCAGTCTCTAGAGGCCAAATAAGATGGGTACTTGCAAGAGATGCAAATGAGTAATTGTACTGTCTCATTATTATTGATGCTAGCCAACATCATATCATTGTGAGGTGGGCTTGGTAATAGTGAGCCTCCCATACCCTACTAAGAATTTCCTCTAAAACTCTGGAATTCCAATGAGGGATATGGAATTTGCCAAAAATAGTGGGTGGTGCTATTTGATTTAAAGACCCGAATCAAATGGCTTAAAGTCAATCAATTTATATTCGTTATGTATTTGTTTACCAATATATTTGCAAACGCTATCCAAAACTTGACAAAGAAAAGCCAAATGCTTTAGTTTCCGGACTTGGTACAACAATCCCAAAGATTGTCTTAAGTGGATTGTATATGTACCTAAGTAGTCTCATCCTCACAATCTTCCTATTGATAATGTATCATTGGAAGAACATGTTAGATAAGTCTATCATAAACACTTTAGGTGCCATGATTCTTCACTTACAAATTGTTGTATGAAGAAATGAGAGTTGCCTTGAACAACTCTTGAAAGTTTGTAATTATGTTTAGAACATAATGGTTGGTTGACAAAAATAGTCCATTAACATGGACTTATGATGATTTTGAATCATTGAGTGTTGAAGTGTTAAACCACTTCTAGAGACGGAAACTAGGCAAGGACTTCACCTTTGAGTTCCTATCCAAATGGTTCACTAAGTTTATTGTAAACTATATAGTGAACAATAACCACACGCTCTCCAAATCGTTTGATGTGTATAACACAATTGAATCAAGTTTCAAGAGAGATAGTGGGAGTTTAGGGACCATGACTATTGTAGTCAAAGGAGAAGTCAAATGAAGAAAGCGAAATAACTCCAAGGGAACAAACTTTCTTTATGAAAGGATGGACATTGGAAGGGGTATTTGCAAGAAATGTCTTGCAAGTGTCAAGAGCACACCTTTCGAAGGTGTTGTAAATTGTTCTTGAATAATTCAAAACAGTTGGTTCTTCTACTTGAATGCTTGATTCCGTATTAGTAACTATGTTTTACAATTGTTGTAAAAGTGTGGCTAATAAGAAGTAGAAGATTAATGAGAGAAGAGAAAATACTTCACATTCGGAACGTGAATTAAATGTAGATCTCTGCGAAAGCAGATAGTACTTATTTCCTCATATGAACTACCAAAGAAAATGGAAAAACAAAGATTGTCTTTACATTCCAATTGAATAAAGGAACTTAATTCCGTATGTTAAATGGATAAATGTTTTGTTTGACAAAACATTGTTCTTTATTAATGAATGATTAGATTATTGTAATCTAATTAATTATCTATATAGTAGAGATGATATGGTAGTGTTAACTGTTTTGAATATAACGATGCTTAAAACCCAAAAGGTTGCAAGGTGGTGACTAATCCCAACTGAGTTGTGATACCTCTAAAACATAAATTACGAGTTGGTCATAGATGGATGCTTTGGATCGTTAGATCCGGATCCAATACCTTCTTATTAAAATTGTATAAAGGCGAAATGTTCGAATCTTTATTCTTTTGGAAAGAAGAAAGAATCACAAAGTTGTTGAGGTTAATTCACTTAGATGTTAGTGGCACTTGTCCACAACATAATACTACTCATGTTATATGACATTCACGGAAGATCACTCTCGGTTGGACTATAGTTTATTTTGAATAAACACAAGTCCGAATACTTTGCAAAAGGTTTCAAAGAATTCAAGAAATGTAAGTTGATGAGTAAGACGTCTAAAGTATTTACCTCCTTAGATTTGATCCAAGATAAGGTAACACTTTAGAACAGTTTCCTTGAAAGATATCAAGGAAAGAAGCATCATATGATAATGGATTTCTCCATTAAGAGAAGAATGAACTCGAATAAGATTTAGTTCGTTGGATGTTATCAATTACCCATATATATAGGATATATGCTTGTAAGACAATATGATTGTCAATTAGAAGATCTTCCAAAATTTTCATGACTCCATAGGATGTAGTTGGAAAGAAAGACAAATCTTAATCACGTTAAGATTAGGGGTTGTGTGCTAATAAGCAATATTTGTTTGAGAATTATCTTGTGGATATCCTTAAATTAACCTTTGGATATCACTTCTATAAACCAACTAACAAATGTTGTTTTGTTGGGTAGTTCATTGTAATCCTACAATATGATTTTCCTAAGAGCAATGAATGAGAGATAGAACTCAAAGAATGGGTTCTTTGAGAGACAAGATAGTGATCAACAAATATAACAACCTAGTTCCTATACCACAAGCTCCAAGGTAGTCGAGAAGGATTTATAAATTGTCTCAGCTGAATGGTTTGAACTTTATGACTATGTCATAGAGTTACACCTCTTAATTCGAAAGAAATAAGAATGAAAATCCTTATGACTACATTGAGTGTATATTCGACATATACTCAAGGAAATGGTAAAGTACCATTTGACCCGAAATAATGAAACCTTCATAGCTAATTGGTAGCTTAAGGTGACTACAATCAAAGAGATTGGTTGACTTTGAAGAAACCATCTTTGACGTAGTCTTGGTTTCACTTAATTCGAAGATTGCTAGCTACAACTAAATGGTGATTCAATGTTTGGACATGATATGGGTTTCCGAAACCATTATTAAAGATAGTCTTGATAATATATGTCTAAAACTATGAATCACAAGACATGTAAGTTGTAGAGATCCATCCATCATGAATCTTACCAAGCTAGTGGGAGCTATAAGCGTCTTATGAGAAGATAATATCAAATCGTTTGATTTCTCATATAGATGTAAATGAATCTTTTGTTTACTAGGTTTACAAAAGATTAGTGGGAGTTAATCATGTTCCTAAATTTGAATATATACATATACACATATATGATATATTAATTTTGGAAATGAAAATAATACTTCTTTATTAAAGTTATGACTTTAAACATTCTATAACGATAGAATGTATATGGGAGACATAGTCTATAAACATGGGATGTAAATCTATAATGATAGATTTCAAGATATAATTGGATTATATCAATCCCTAATAATAGACAAAAGATGCTAGGAGGTTTCTCATATGATGACAAACTTCAATTAGAAGGACGACTCTAGTGAGACTAGCAAGTTGCCCTTCTCAAAGGGAATGTTCCCTTTGACTCCCAAAGAAATAATGCGTAAATAAAATCATTTATGCATACGCAGAAAGGGGATTTATGTATTTCATATTGTATGAAAACATTGATATGAGTTGTACCTAGAAAGGTACAAGACGATATCAGTGCAAGCCCAGGATCAGAACCATGGCAATTGTCAAGTGAGTCCTTGAGTATTTAAGAAATACTAAAGGATAGATTCCTCAAAGAATGAGGAAGAATTAGAGTAACGTAAAGGAAGCGTAAATGTATTAGATTATGAATCTAATCCATCATTGGATGTTTCTTCATTATGAATAAAGAAATAATCAGATATCTCTTTATTATGACTAAAGAGATATTTGAATGGAAACATTAAAAGTAATGACTTTAGTGTGTTCCATTTTGAATGCAAAATATATTGCCATATAGAAGCTTACAACAATGTTGTTTGGATGGGAAAGTTCATTTATGAACTCTCTATTCGGTTCCAACCAGAAAGTGTCTCTAGTGTACCGACACTACGACACTAATGGGGCGATAGCTCAAGCCAGGGAATCAAGGTCTCATCAAGATCCGAACTAATATGGTGACGTCGTTATTCTCAAGGTTGCTTCTATGGATAACATATGGATGTCCATTGTCTAGGCCTACTACTCAGCCATTTTTTAAATGACTACAGAAGAGGTATCATCACTGATGACCAAGCTGATTAGCTCTAGTGCAAGTGCGAGATTGTTGGAAATGTGCCCTAAAACCAATCATATGATGATACTTTACGGACATTTCACATGTTAAACTAATCTAGTTTAATATCAAGGGCAATGGTTATTGTTTAAGCCGTCTCATATAAATGTTATATCCTAAAACGATAAGTCCAAGGAATATGTAATTAGGAGAATGTAATTTAAACAAGTTAGATTCATGAGACCATTCTCTTTCGTATACATATCCTAAACGTTCCTGATCATAGGATTGCCAATTGGGCATTGACAATCCGTTAAGATCAGTACATGCTATGTCTTCTCTTAGGGAGAGTGACTAGTCTCGAGTCATTGGTGTGATTGACACCAAGACAAGCATGTAGGTGCTCAATAGCGAATGAGTCCACTGAACACGATCAACGAGGAGTTCTCATACTCATGTCACATGAGAACTCATAGTTGGGATAATGCAAAGTAGTCATTTGACCTGAGGCATCATAGTTGTCTTGTGGTTAGGTCCTTGATCTTTGACTATGTCAAAGTCACTCCGTCAGAGGGTGTCCACGGCATAGTTGGGGTTAAGCCACTTAGCCATGGAGGCAATTAAATGCGCAACAAGGGATCTCTAACCTTCAAACTGTTTGAGGGAGAATACTCTATGATATGATTAAGAATCTATGGCCAGAGTATGAATGAGATTTAGGAAGTCATTCCTGAAGGAAATTTTGTGAAAAACATGTTCATTTAAGCAACATCTATTAGCATGCAATTAACAATTAAAGGCGGAATCATGCTTACATGCACTTAAAAACAAAACATTAACCATGAAATTCAAAGCCTAGTAGATTGGTGTGTTGGAAATATGCCCTGAAAGTCAATCTTTGGAAGAAACCTTTCAGGACAATAAATGGATGTATAGATGAATCTTATACATCAAATGGCAAAGATACTAGTTAGGACTATCTCTATAAACGATATATGTTCTAAATGGTGAATCCATGGACAATGGATCGATTGAAGAAGTAATCTAATGATGTTAGACTACAGAGACCTTCTTCACATAACCATTATGTCCAAAAAGGTTCCTGGTCATAAGATTGTCGGAGGGATACTGACAATGCATAGACCGGTACATACTGTGTCCGCTTCAATTAGAAGGATGGAAAGTCTCATCCCATTCGTGTATTGACACTAAGACAAGTATGTAGGTGCTCATTAAGGGAATGAGTTCACTGAACACAATCGAACGAGAGTACTTGCATGGAGGTCTACTCACATGTCAAGCAAGTAACTCTAATGGTTGGAATAATGTAAGTAGTCCTTTGACCTGAGACATCATCGTTGTCTTGTGGTTAAGTACTTGATCTTTGATTATGTCAAAGTCACTCTATCAGAGTGTCCACGGCATAGTTGGGGTTAAGCCACTTAGTCATGAAGGCAAGTGAATGTTCAACAAGGAATCTCTAATCCTCGTTATGAGAGGATGAATACTCTAAGATATGATTCGGGAATCTTCGGCCGAAGTATCGAGCGTAATAAAGGAAAGCGTTCCTATACGACTCAATTGAATCATATAAGAAGGAATAATCGCATTAGGGGTTTGACATAATATATCCATACCCTAGTGATGTGATTGAGAGTATTGTTTTAAAGAAGGATCGAATTACATTGTAATTCCAACTGAATAGGTTCTCTGAACAACTTCTACATTAACTTGGGTAGCCATGATATATGGTTAGATGTCACTCATGGCTTGTGAGTTCTTCTAGATGATTAAATGTAGTCGTCAAAGAAGAAGGTGAATTAAAAGTAAGTTTTAATTCACTAAGTGATTGGATTAACTATAATCAATTGGATTGGGGCCAATCACCTCACTGCCTTGCTAATTAGAACCTAAAACGATTGTTCACCAATACACTCTTGTAGTGAGTAATTAATGGATGATGGAAATAATTAATTGGATTAATTAAGTGTTGTGATTAATTAGAAAGTCTAAAGAAATCATAAAAGCGATATAAGATCGTTTTGGGCTTAAAGAAATGTTCGGGTTTAATTGGGCCCATTAGGCTTTTATTCAAGCATTGGATGACTTGAAATAAATAAAAGCCCAAAGCCCAAACAACACTAAAGGGGTCGGCCATATAGAGTGAAAAAGGAGAGATATTTAGTCTAGGTGTTGGCTAGGTCTCTTTGGCTATAAAAGGAACTTTATAGCAATTATTTTCATTAGGGTTTTTGAAGTGTTTAAAGAACAAAAGAGAAAAAGAAATATCTCTCTAACACTCTCAAAGGGCCGGCCACCTTAGGGGGAATTTAGCTAATCATCGTTTTCACCCCTTTGGTTATTCCTTCATCCTTCTCACTACACTAGTGGGTGAGGATCTTTAGAGGTTTTCAATCTTGGAAACTTGAAGAGAACCTAGGAGCACTCATACTAACAAAGTGGAGGAGACAAGGAAGGAGGCTAGGCTCAAGGACTTCAAGGAGCAAAGGTCTTGGAGGTGGTCCATCCTTGGTCTAAGATCTAGATCAAGAGGTATACAACTACTCCTAAACTTTGTCCTCATATAAAGTTTGTTTTGATGCATATTACATAAACCTATGAACCTTGAAGGGGATTTACATGACTAGAGCTTTGATATTATTTGTTAACATGCTTCCGTTGCTTTCGTATATAAATTTTGAATTGTATATGCATGCTAGTCACTAGAAATCCCACATGAAATCTCATTAATTTCCCTTCATGGTGAACCAAGACTCAACTCAAATCAAAGTGAGTTGAGAAATTATACCTTTGTAAATTCCTCTTTGCATAAGCAAAGGCTAATCACCCAAAGAGAGGGCCTTCATTCCTTGCATCTAGGTCTATGGATTTGGATGGATGAAATGGTTCTCCAAGTTCCCAAAATTGAGAACCTCTAAGTCTCTACACCAAGGTTAGATTGGAGAAGAAATGAGTGACCTTGGAGGTGTAGGATTGCTAGCTACACCCTCCAAGGAGGCCGGCCACTTTAGAGAGAAAGGAGAGCTTTGTGTTCTCATCCTTTCCCCAAAAGAAACCCTAAATGAATTTTGGCTATAAAGTCATATTTATACCTTAATTCATTGGAGTGGCAAACTTGTAAATAAGTCCAAAACCCACTCCATCTCTAAATGGCCGGCCTTAGGGTATTATTGGGCTAATTGGGCCTTTGTGAATCATTATTCATTAAGTTGTCATACAACTTAAGTCAATGGGCTAGACGTTCGAAGCCATTGGGCCTTAAGGTCCAAAACTATCCCGAGGTCTTTAACGAACTTATTCGTTTGATTAATTAAAATATTAATTAATCATTGCCATAAATAATTAAATCATTTAATTATTCTTGCTCATCTCCATTGTTTCTTCAATCTCCACCTTACACGGTGTACGATCCATTAGGTTTCTTTTAGCGAGGCAGTGGGCGATTAAAACCATTTCAAATCGATTGTGAATTGAAACTTACTTTCAATTCTCCCTTTACTGATTATACACGTTTAGGGCTTCCACAAACCATGAGTGACACCTAGCAGCATATCATGGTTACCCAAGCTAATCAAAAGAGGTGGAGAACCTATTCAGTTTAGGATTACAAATGCAATACGGTCTTTCTCTAATACAATACTCTTGACCACATTGTTTGGTTTGATAGTTTATTCATGTCTACTATCCAATGTGATTCGTGTGCTTATATGATTACCTTGAATGTGATTTGGAACGACTTCCTAAATCTCATTCATACTCTGACCATAGATTCTTGATCATATCATAGAGTATTCTCCCTTAAACGGTTCGAAGGTTAGAGATCCCTTGTTGCGCATTTACTTGCCTCTATGGCTAAGTGGCTTAACCCCAACTATGCCGTGGACACCCTCGAATGGAGTGACTTTGACATAATCAAAGATCAAGGACTTAACCACAAGACAACTACGATGCCTCAGGTCAAAGGACTACTTTGCATTATCCCAACCATGAGTTCTCATGTGACATGAGTATGAGAACTCCTCGTTGATCGTGTTCAGTGGACTCATTCGCTATTGAGCACCCACATGCTTGTCTTGGTGTCAGTCACACCAATGACTCGAGACCTGTCACTCTCCCTGAGAGAAGACATGGCACGTACTGATCTTAACGGACTGTCAATGCCCAATTGGCAATCCTATGATCAGGAACATTTAGGATATGTCCAAACATTGAATCACGATTTAGTTGTAGCTAGCTATCTTCGAATTAATTGAAACCAAGACTACGTCAAAGATGATTTCTTCAAAGTCAACCATTCTCTTTGATTGTAGTCACCTTAAGCTACCAATTAGCTATGAAGGTTTCATTATTTCGGGTCAAATGGTACTTTTCCATTTCCTTGAGTATATGTCGTATATACACTCAATGTAGTCATAAGGATTTTTCATTCTTATTTCTTTCGAATTAAGAGGTGCAACTCTATGACATAGTCATAAAGTTCAAACCATTCAACTGAGACGGTTTATAAATCCTTCTTGACTACCTTGGAGCTTGTGGTATAGGAACTGTTGGAAGTATGCCCACAAAGCCACTCATTTGATGTAATAGCTTTTTGGAATACTTAATATGTTAAACTTTGATACGTTTAACGGAAGGGCAATACTTATTGTTAATCACTATTTATAGTATCATGTGTTTAACCAATAAGAGAATCCAAGGGATGTATTTGACATAAGAGATAAGTGATCTAATGAGTTAGATTAAGGAGACCTTTCTCTTATGTTCATTCCTAAAACGTTCCTAACCATAGGATTGCCAATTGGGCATTGACAATCCGCTAAGGTTAGTATGTGTTATGTTGACTCAAATGTGAGTATGAACTAGTCTCAAGTCATTTGGTGTTGGACACTAAGACAAACACATAGGTGCTCGAAAGAGTAATCGAGTACACTGAACTGCGATTAATGAGAGTTCAAACATACATGTCATGTACGAACTCTAAGGTTACAATATGCAAATTAGTCCTTAGACCTGAGGCATCATAGATGTCTAATGGTTAGGTCCTTGATCTTTGATCATGACAAAGGCATTCCCTCGGATTGTCCACGGCATTGTTGGGGTCATGTGATCTGGTCATGTAGGCATATGAATGCACAACAAGGGATCTCTAACCTTCCATGGTGGAAGGAGAATACTCTAAAATATGATTCTAAAGTCTTTGGCCAAAGCAAATGAATATGACTAAGGAAGATGTTCCAAATCATATTCAAGGGAATCATATATGAAAGTATCACATTTGATAGTAGACATGAAACAAACTATCACTTAAACAATGTGATTAAGAGTATTGTATTAGAGAAGGACCGTATTGCATTGTAATTGTAACTGGATAGGTTCTCCAACCAATTCTACTTAGCTTGGGTAACCATGACATACTGCTAGGTGTCACTCATGGTTTGTGGAAGCCCTATTGATTAGCAAACACTAATCATCAAAAAGGGAGAATTGAAATGTGGTTTCAATTCACAATCGATAGTTAAGAGTAACATCGCCCACTGCCTCGCTAATTGGAACCTAATGGATCGCACACCAAATAAGGATATATGTGAAGCAATTAAATGAAATGGATAAGCAATTAAATGGTTTAATTGAAGAATGGTCAAGATTAATTAATTAGTTAATTAATTATACGAAATGTTCGTATTGGGCTTTTAAGTTGGTTTTAGGGCTTCGGGGCCCAAAAGTGTTTTGGTCCACAAGGCCCATTATGTTTAAGTTGTATGACAACTAAAACAAAATGGGCAATAAGCCCAATAACAATATATGGCCATTTAGGGTGAGGGTATGCAAGTTTGCTTAATTGCAAGTTTGCCACTCACCTAAGAAATGAAGTATAAATTCATCTTTATAGCTTTGTTTTTCAATTAGGGTTTTCTAAGCTATTTGGGGATAGTTATCTAGCAAATTTACTTCCCTAAGTGATCCATTTTCATCCTCACAAATTACATCCTTGGTGAAGAGACATAGAGACATCAAACTTTTGGTGTTTTGGAGAACTAATCCTCAAATCCTCAAAGAAGCAAAGGAGCACTAAAAGGAGGAAAATCACAAGGAAGATCCAAGGAGCAAGGAGGTGACTTGAAGGCCCTCCACTTGGGTGAATCCCTTGTGTAATCAAGGATGAGCTTCAAGGGTAAAGAATCTCTAAATTCTTAATTCTCTTTAATGTCTTTAAAGAGTCTTTTGGTTCACCATATACTAGGCTTTGAAAGTCATGGGTTTCATGAATTGTTTTTGGATGCATGCCTACTTTAAAGAGTTAATTGTTAGCATATGTATTCAAATGTTCATACATGTTCTTAGCTAGGACAAAAAATTTTCCTTCAAGTGGTATCAAGAGCCTAGGTCTAGTGTATGGTGGATCCTTTTGGGTTTTGTGATTTTCATGTTTTATGATTTAAATGTTGTAAATGTTACAAGCTTTGTTCTTGCTTTGAATATAAATTTTGCTAGAAAATTTAGCATCTCAAATGTTGTAGATGTATTTCATTTAAGCATGAATATTGGAACTAAAAATTTGGTGCCATGTATTTTGAGTTTTCATAAGTGTTCTTCAATGTTCTTGGAGTTCTTGCCAAGAACAAAAAGTTTTGAAGTTTTGATTCAAAAAGTTTTATGTTTTTACATAAAGTTTTGATTTAATTTTAGTGGGTGATGGTTAATGATTAAGTAATTTTAATGGGAGACAAACTTTGTTTTAAAGAATGACATAAATCATTTCTTACAAAATTTTATTTCATCTTTACCTCACCTAACATAACCCACTTACAAAACTTTGTATAAAATTTGAATTTTCATCAATAAAACACTATATGGCAGGCCACCCTTTTAAAATAGGGTATTTTTGGGTGTTTTGTGCACTTACATAAAGTTTTGATACTTTTGTGTATTTGCATTTTGGCCCAAAAGTTTACGTTTTTACGTTAAGGTCCAAAAAAACTTTAAAGGACAAATTGTTTTGCTCCTTTAATGATGTTTTGACATTATTAAAAATGTTTGGGTTCTAAGTTGTGATTACATGAAGTTGTGGACTCTTGTGTTTTTACAAAGTGACCCCAAAAGTTTTTGTTTTTAGAAAATGGCCCAAAAGTTGTGGTCATTGTTTTTGGCCCAAATTAGATGAGAACAAAATGGTTTGTCTCTTTAAATGAGAATTGGATTTTCATTTTATTTAGTTCCATTTAAATCAATTCTATGGATCCGAAAACCAATTGTTTAAAGTTGTTTTCTTAATTAAATGTGTTTGATTAAGAGAAGGGTGATTATGAACCAAATGCCTCGATAATTGAGCTATGTGATTGGCCGCTTTACATTATGAATGTTTGGGATTGGTAGTGTAGATTTGAATGTAATTTGATTAATTCAATTTGTTGTAAATGGACATAAGTCCATCATTTGTGTTGTAAAAGGGCATAAGCCCTTATTATTATTTCATGTATTCCTTTTGTTTAAATGTATGCAAAATGGAATAGTTGGGTCCAACGCCCAATAGGAAATAACGGTTTAATTGGATTAAACGCGTAACTAAAATCAACAACTACATACCTTAGGCCCAAGGTCCAACACAAGGCTCGTGTTGGATCAAATCAAACGGTTCATAATCATCCTAAAACCTAATATGACTATATAGTCCATATGAGGATGCAAGGCATTCGTTAGTAGTTCCATATAGTCTCGCTTGTTTCAACGAAACAGTGGGAGTATTATATACTACTAATTCATATAAACTTGGACCAATGGTTGTGATAGGCCCAAGTTCTTTTAATGTGATTAAAATGTTTTGATGTAGCCCAACGCTATTCCCTCAAACGAATATTTAAGTTGATAAGCGAGAGATGTTTAGAATATCTCTTCGTAGGCCTTCCACCGTGGTGGGTTCCAATCGTTTGTGACTCATGCACCGGCTTCACCCTATCATGGGGAAGTACAAAGTATGTGCTTACATCCAGGAGGAATCCATATACATATGATGAGGTGAGTGTAGGCAACGAGGATAGCCGATATCATATCATTGTGAGGCTATTCTTGAACCCCTTCACGAACTAAGCATGGTGGGAATAACTTAAACTAAGTGCAATGGTGCCGATATCGTATCATCGTGAGGCATCATTCTCTAGAGGTCAAACGAGATGGGTAATTACAAAAGGTTGTAAATGAATAATGCGTTATTCTCTCATCATTATTTTGCTAACCAATATCGTATCATCGTGAGGTGGGCTTGGTAATGGTGAGTCTCCCATAACCCACTAAGAGTTCAATATAACTCTCGAATTCTATTGAGGGATGTGGAATTTGCCAAAAATAGTGGGTGATACTATTTGATTAAAAGACCCAATCAAAATAGTTTTAAACAACAATGCTAATTCGATTTCTGTTATGTTATGTAGTGAACGACATGCCTAAAATTATACCCACCATTATACTTGACAAAAAGGGCCTAAAGGGCCAACGTTTCCTTGCTTGGTATCGCCACATTGAGAATGTCTCAAAGGTAAAAGACATATTGTATGTGCTTAAGCAATCCCCTCCTCATGTACCTCCTACGAAACTGGCTTCAAAGGAGGAGTGTCAAAATTATGTTAGACACTATGAGGATGACTTACAAGCCAAATGCTTAATCCTCACTTCACTTAGTGAGGAACTTATGAAGCTACATGAGCACATGGACACTTCTTCTGCCATGGTTGAAAGTTTGCATAAGATGCATGACATTGAGACTAGTAATGTACGATTCTCAAATATTTGTAGTCTAATGAATGCCAAAATGGCAAAGGGGACATCGGTCCATAAACATGGACAAAAGATATCTTTCAAGATCTTCAAAGTTTAGGAACTTCCATCGATGGGAAAATGGCTCAAGACTTTTTCCTTGCATCTCTCTCGGATGATTTCACTAAGTTTATCGTAAACTATAAAGTGAATAGATTCGATCATTCTTTGAAAGAGATGATTGACATGTGCTGTAAATTTGAAAAAGGTTTCAAAAAGGACAGTGGGAGTGAGAATGCAATGATAAGGAAAAGGTTGCGTAAGAAGAAGGCAAAGAAATCCAAAGGAACATGCTTTCATTGTGGAAAGGATGAACGTTGGAAGAAGAAATACAGGGTGCGCATTGCGAGCCTTATGACAAGAACTTTTGAAGAGACTATTTCTGTCATAGAGAGTGCTTTTACAGTGAGCTCCAATTCCTGGATATTTGATTCAGGCGCTAGTCAACATATCTGTAATACGTTGCATGGACTAACAGGGAGCAGATCACTGCGCAATGGGGAGATGGTTATGCGAGTTGGGAACGGCACTAAAATCTCTGCAAAAGCAATAGGCACCTATATGCTTAACCTACCCTCTGGGGAAGTCCTGGAACTTAAAAATTGTTTATATTTTCCTTCATGTATAAAGAATTTGATTTCCATCTCTAAGCTTTTACGAGATGGGCACTCAGTGTTGTTTGACAAAATGAGTTGCACTTTATACTTGAACGGTCGTATTATCTCTCATGGTAATATGATAGATGGACTTTTTCACCTAGAGACGAATAGTGGGATGCACTGTATTGAAAGCGGGAATACCTCAAAACCCAAAAGGGCTAGAGAAGAAGTTAACCAAGAAAAGATGTGGCATCTTAAACTTGGACATGTGAACCTTGATAAGATTCGCAAGATGTCGAAAGACGGATATTTCCGCCCATTAGGTAATGACCGGATGGGTACTTGTGAATGTTGCTTGAAAGGGAAGATGACCAAATCTCCATTTACTGGAAAAGGAGAGCGTGCCACTGAAATTCTAAGGTTAATCCACACTGACGTATGTGGACCTATGTCTACTACGTCGAGAGAAGGCTTCTCATACTATATCACATTCACCGACGATCACTCTCGGTTTGGCTATGTATATCTTATGAAGTACAAGTCAGAATCCTTTGAAAGGTTCAAAGAATTCAAGAATGAAGTTGAGAAGCAAACTGGGAAACAGATAAAAATCCTAAGATCAGATCGAGGGGGTGAATATCTGAGTAATGAGTTCCTAGATTATCTCAAAGAGTGTGGAATAATATCACAGTGGACTCCACCGGGAACTCCACAACTTAATGGAGTTTCTGAAATGAGAAATCGAACCTTGATGAACATGGTTCGTTCTATGATGAGTTCCGCTGATCTACCAGTAACATTCTGGGGATATGCTCTATATACAGCAGCTTACTTGCTTAATAGAGTACCTTCCAAATCAGTTTCACAAACACCCTATGAGATATGGCATGGAAGAAAGCCAAGTCTTAATCATATTAAGATTTGGGGTTATGAAGCATATGTCAAGAAGCTTGAGGCTACTAAGCTTGAAGCGAGATCAGTAAGATGCTATTTTGTGGGATATCCTAAAGAAACTATGGGATATGAGTTCTACCATCCTGACGACCAGAAAGTCTTTGTCGCCAGAACTGCTAAGTTTCTAGAGGACGAATTTGTTCTCAAAGGAACTATAAGCAAACAGATGGAAATTAATGAGATTAATAATGAACCACAAACAAGCACTCGACATATTGACAACCCTGTTCCTGAACCCCTAGCTCCACGTAGATCTGAACGGGTTAGTAAGCCACCTATGAGGTTTGGCTTAAATAATGACTTTGATGAATTGTACCTTTTAGGTGACAATGAAACAAAGGAGGACCCTAGGGACTACACTGAAGCAGTGTCCGACATTGATTCAAAGAGATGGCAAATGGACGTGAAGACGGCCTTTCTGAACGGCTACCTACAGGAAGAGCTCTATATGACTCAACCCGAAGGTTTCGTGTCCGAGTCTGAAGAGACTAAGGCATGCAAGCTTCAAAGGTCCATTTATGGACTTAAGCAAGCCTCCAGGAGCTGGAACATTCGTTTCGATACTGAAATCAAAACGTTTGGTTTTACACAAAACGAAGACGACAATTGTGTTTATCAAAAAGTCGTTGGGGATGCAGTAGTATTCCTAGTGTTATATGTAGATGACATATTACTATTCGGGAATGACACTGCAGTACTTTCTTCTGTAAAAGTGTGGTTGTCTAAAACCTTCCACATGAAAGATTTAGGAGATGCATCTTATGTACTTGGGATAAAACTCTATCGTGATAGATCCAGAAAATTAATTGGATTATCCCAATCGATGTACATTGATAAGGTGCTAAGTAGGTTCCAAATGGAACAATCTAAGAAAGGTTTTCTTCCTGTGAGACATGGAATTCACCTTTCTAAGTCCATGGGACCTAAGACTCCTGAAGAGATACGGCTAAATGAATGAAATTCCTTATGCTTCCGCCATAGGGAGTCTCATGTATGCCATGATATGCACAAGGCCTGATATCGCGTATGCTGTGAGCATTACTAGTCGATATCAATCTAACCCAGGATCAGAACACTGGGCAGCTGTCAAGATGGTCCTTAAGTACTTAAGAAGAACTAAGGACATGTTCCTCGTTTATGCAGGAGCATCAGAGTTGCGAGTGGAAGCTTATACAGACGCAGATTTCCAATCTGACGTCGATGATAGAAGTTCCAACTCCGGATATGTATTCACTCTGAATGGTGGGGCTGTCAGTTGGAAAAGCAAGAAACAAAGTGTAATTGCTGATTCCACGACAGAGGCTGAATATGTCGCTACAGCTGAAGCCGGCAAAGAAGCGTTCTGGATGAAAAAGTTCATTACTGAACTTGGAGTGGTTCCAACCATCACATCACCAGTAACTTTGTACTGTGATAATAGTGGGGCGATAGCTCAAGCCAAGGAACCCAGGGCTCATCAAAAGAACAAGCATTTTGATAGGCGCTTTAATATCATAAGATGATATGCTGCCGAGGGGAAAGTCAACATCCTCAAAGTTGCTTCAGCCGATAATGTAGCAGATCCACTGACAAAGCCAATGACTCAAATCCAGCTTGATCGTCATATGGATAAGATGAGTATTAGATACATGGGAGGATGGCTTTGAGTGCAAGTGGGAGATTGTTGGAAGTATGCCCACAAAGCCACTCATTTGATGTAATAGCTTTTTGGAATACTTAATATGTTAAACTTTGATACGTTTAACGGAAGGGCAATACTTATTGTTAATCACTATTTATAGTATCATGTGTTTAACCAATAAGAGAATCCAAGGGATGTATTTGACATAAGAGATAAGTGATCTAATGAGTTAGATTAAGGAGACCTTTCTCTTATGTTCATTCCTAAAACGTTCCTAACCATAGGATTGCCAATTGGGCATTGACAATCCGCTAAGGTTAGTATGTGTTATGTTGACTCAAATGTGAGTATGAACTAGTCTCAAGTCATTTGGTGTTGGACACTAAGACAAACACATAGGTGCTCGAAAGAGTAATCGAGTACACTGAACTGCGATTAATGAGAGTTCAAACATACATGTCATGTACGAACTCTAAGGTTACAATATGCAAATTAGTCCTTAGACCTGAGGCATC
This sequence comes from Malus fusca, assembly GCA_035220775.1. Lineage (NCBI taxonomy): Eukaryota > Viridiplantae > Streptophyta > Magnoliopsida > Rosales > Rosaceae > Malus > Malus fusca. The sequence continues at coordinate 4,419,503 of CM069059.1, forward strand.
ATAGATGTCTAATGGTTAGGTCCTTGATCTTTGATCATGACAAAGGCATTCCCTCGGATTGTCCACGGCATTGTTGGGGTCATGTGATCTAGTCATGTAGGCATATGAATGCACAACAAGGGATCTCTAACCTTCCATGGTGGAAGGAGAATACTCTAAAATATGATTCTAAAGTCTTTGGCCAAAGCAAATGAATATGACTAAGGAAGATGTTCCAAATCATATTCAAGGGAATCATATATGAAAGTATCACATTTGATAGTAGACATGAAACAAACTATCACTTAAACAATGTGATTAAGAGTATTGTATTAGAGAAGGACCGTATTGCATTGTAATTGTAACTGGATAGGTTCTCCAACCAATTCTACTTAGCTTGGGTAACCATGACATACTGCTAGGTGTCACTCATGGTTTGTGGAAGCCCTATTGATTAGCAAACACTAATCATCAAAAAGGGAGAATTGAAATGTGGTTTCAATTCACAATCGATAGTTAAGAGTAACATCGCCCACTGCCTCGCTAATTGGAACCTAATGGATCGCACACCAAATAAGGATATATGTGAAGCAATTAAATGAAATGGATAAGCAATTAAATGGTTTAATTGAAGAATGGTCAAGATTAATTAATTAGTTAATTAATTATACGAAATGTTCGTATTGGGCTTTTAAGTTGGTTTTAGGGCTTCGGGGCCCAAAAGTGTTTTGGTCCACAAGGCCCATTATGTTTAAGTTGTATGACAACTAAAACAAAATGGGCAATAAGCCCAATAACAATATATGGCCATTTAGGGTGAGGGTATGCAAGTTTGCTTAATTGCAAGTTTGCCACTCACCTAAGAAATGAAGTATAAATTCATCTTTATAGCTTTGTTTTTCAATTAGGGTTTTCTAAGCTATTTGGGGATAGTTATCTAGCAAATTTACTTCCCTAAGTGATCCATTTTCATCCTCACAAATTACATCCTTGGTGAAGAGACATAGAGACATCAAACTTTTGGTGTTTTGGAGAACTAATCCTCAAATCCTCAAAGAAGCAAAGGAGCACTAAAAGGAGGAAAATCACAAGGAAGATCCAAGGAGCAAGGAGGTGACTTGAAGGCCCTCCACTTGGGTGAATCCCTTGTGTAATCAAGGATGAGCTTCAAGGGTAAAGAATCTCTAAATTCTTAATTCTCTTTAATGTCTTTAAAGAGTCTTTTGGTTCACCATATACTAGGCTTTGAAAGTCATGGGTTTCATGAATTGTTTTTGGATGCATGCCTACTTTAAAGAGTTAATTGTTAGCATATGTATTCAAATGTTCATACATGTTCTTAGCTAGGACAAAAATTTTTCCTTCAGGAACTAGGTTGTTATATTTGTTGATTATCATCTTGTCTCTCAAAGAACCCATTCTTTGAGTTCTATCCCTCGTTCATTGCTCTATCTTAGGCAAATCATATTGTAGGATTACAATGACCTACCCAACAAACAACATTTGTTAGTTGGTTTATAGAAGTGATATCCAAATGTTAATTTAAGGATACCCACAAGATAATTTTTAAACAAATATTGCTTATTAGCACACAACCCCAAATCTTAACATGATTAAGATTTGTCTTTCTTTCCAACTACATCCTATGGAGTCATGAAAATTTTGGAAGATCTTCTAATTGACAATCATATTGTCTTAGAAGTATATATCCAATATATGGGTAATTGATAATGTCCAACGAACTAAATCTTATTCAAGTTCGTTCTTCTCTTTATGGAGAAATCCATTATCTAATGATGCTTATTTCCTTGATATCTTTCAAGAAAACTATTCTAAAGTGTTACCATTCCTTGGATCAAATCTAAGGAGGTAAATGCTTTAGACATCTTACTCATCAACTTACATTTCTTGAATTCTTTGAAACCTTTTGCAAAGTATTCGGACTTGTGTTTATTCAAAATAAACTATAGTCCAACCGAGAGTGATCTTCGGTGAATGTCATCCAACATGAGTAGTATTATGTTGTGGACAAGTGCCACTAACATCTAAGTGAATTAACCTCAACAACTTTGTGATTCTTTCTTCTTTCCAAAAGAATAAAGATTCGAACATTTCGCCTCTATACAATTTTAATAAGAAGGTATTGGATCCGGATCTAACGATCCAAAGCATCCATCTATGACCAACTCGTAATTTATGTTTTAGAGGTATCACAACTTAGTTGGGATTAGTCACTACCTTGCAACCTTTTGGGTTTTAAGCATCATTATATTCTAAACAGTTAACACTACCATATCATCTCTGCTATAGAGACAATCAATTAGATTACAATAATCCAATCATTAATTAATAAAGAACAATGTTTTGTCAAACAAAACATTCATCCATCTCTACTATAGTGACGGAATTAAGTTCCTTAAAATTGGAATGTAAAGACAATCTTTAGTTTTTCCAATTTCTTTGGTAGTTCATATGAGGAAGTAAGTACTATCTGCTTTCGCAGAGATCTACATTTAATTCACGTTCCGAATGTGAAGTACTTTCTCTTCTCTCATTAATCTTCTACTTCTTATTAGCCACAGTTTTACAACGATTGGTTACTAATACGGAATCAAGCATTCAAGTAGAAGAACCAACTGTTTTGAACTTTTCACGAACAATTTACAACACCTTCGAAAGGTGTGTGAAGGGAAATTTATGAGATTTCATGTGGGATTTCATAATGACTAGCATGCATATACAATTCAAAATTTATATACGAAAGCAACGGAAGCATGTTATCGAATAATATCAAAGCACTAGTCAAATAAATCCCCTTCAAGATGCATAGGTTTAAGAAAGATGCATCAAAACATTTAAATGAAGAACAAAGTTTAGGAATAGATCTATACCTCTTGATCTAGATTTTAGACCAAGGATGGACCACCTCCAAGCCCTTTGTTCCTTGAACTCCTTGAGCCTAGCCTCATTCCTTGCCTCCTCCACTTTGTTAGTATGAGTGCTCCTAGGTTCTCTTCAAGTTTCCAAGATTGAAAACCTCTAAAGATCCTCACCCACTAGTGTAGTGAGAAGGATGAAGGAATAACCAAAGGGGTGAAAAAGATGATTAGCTAAAAAACCCCCAATGGTGGCCGGCCCTTTGAGTGTGAAAGAGATATATTTCTTTTTCTCTTTTGTTCTTCAAACACTTCAAAAAACCCTTTATGAAAACATTTGCTATAAAGTTCCTTTTATAGCCAAAGAGACCTAGCCAACAACTTGACTAAATATCTCTCCTTTTCACTCTATATGGCCGGCCCCTTTAGTGTTGTTTGGGCTTTGGGCTTTCATTTATTTCAAGTCATCCAATGCTTGAATAAAAGCCCAATGGGTTTAGTGTTGGAAATGTGCCCTAAAGCCAATCATATGATGATACTTTACGGACATTTCATATGTTAAACTAATCTAGTTTAAATATAAAGGGCAAAGATTATTGTTTAAGCCGTCTCATATAAATATTATATGCTTAAACGATAAGTCCAAGGAATATGTGATTGAGAGAATACGATCTAAAGAAGTTAGATTCATGAGACCATTCTTTCGTAGACACATCCTAAACGTTCCTGATCATAGGATTGCCAATTGGGCATTGACAGTCCGTTAAGATCAGTACGTGTTGTGTCTTCTCTCAGGGAGTGTGACTAGTCTCGAGTCATTGGTGTGTGTGACATCAAGACAAGCATGTAGGTGCTCAATAGCGAATGAGTCCACTGAACACGATCAACGAGGAGTTCTCATACTCATGTCACATGAGAACTCATACTAACAATATTTTTATATGATTAGTACTTCATCTATTATGAAGTTCCATTTGTTAAAATGGGTTATTTTCACTTTGGTTAATAACCTAAGTGAATGCACGCTTCCAGAGTCCGACTCTGATGTTCCTTTCTTAAAGGCAATAATACTCTATCAGTTGCTTTGGTTCTGATCCTGGGATATAGTAATATCTTAAAGTGACAACCCCTGTGGTTCTTCACTTTTAGATATCAACTCACAAGTCCATACATGTGTCCCTTTTGTGATTTTATGACACATATCGTTATAAGGGTCATGAAAGTGATTTTCTATCATATAAGAAAATACTTTCTCAAATCTTCAACATTTGAGATTTAATTTCCCCATTAAACATTCTTGAGATAGCCTTGCTATATCATTAAGTCCAATTTCAAGTCTATACTTCAAAATTGACCGTGTCACAATTTTGTCATTTTTGAGTAACATCTATGTTTTATCAAGTTTATCAAATAGACTTTATTCATATCTTGTTGCTCAAATTATGACATCACTCCCACTGGTCTTGTTGTAACTTAGCATTCATTTCAAAAACTTAACACTTATATTTTCTTGATTTCAATGCATATTGCTCCCACTAACTTGTCTTGGATCTATTGACAATCATTAAGATCCATTAGCTTATTGATGATGTCTCAACTATTTTGAGACTATCAACAACGCTAGCTAACACAAGTTATTTAAACGAACATACACAAAAGAATTTCTTCTAAAGTAACTCTATTTGAAATGTGTGACTTGCTTTATGAAGTCTATTCATTTAAATTATATGGTGTCATAAACCATACTTCAAGTTTTAGTCATACTAAGACCTTTAATGTAGTCATATAAGAATTATCCAAGTCTTTAGTGGAAGCATGGCTCCTACTAAGGATATAGAAACTCAACCATTCCTTCTAGGTGGTTGATATAATTCTTTATCAAAACTACATTGAGCATTATAGTTTACAATAAACTTAGTGAACCATTTGGATAGGGACACAAAAAGGTGAAGTCCTTGCCTAGTTTCCGTCTCTAGAAGTGGTTTAACACTTCAACACTCAATGATTCAAAATCATCATAAGTCCATGTTGATGGACTATTTTTGTCAACCAACCATTATGTTCTAAACATAATTACAAACTTTCAAGAGTTGTTTAAGGCAACTCTCATTTCTTCATACAACAATTTGTAAGTGAAGAATCATGGCACATAAAGTGTCCATGCCATTGTGCTTTCTTCTCAAGTTCTTTGTTCTTTTAACAAAGAAACAAGCACTAGTGTTTGCATTAACTAAGGGTTGTTCAAAGCAACTCTTATTTCTTCATACAACGATTTGTAAGTGAAGAACTATGACACTAAAAGTATCATAGTCTTTATGCTAATCTTCGTAAGTTCCTTTGTTCATATAACGAAGGAATAAGCATTGGTTGTTTGTGTTGTCCTCTTTATGATAGACTTATCTAACATGTTCTTCCAATGATACATTACCAATAGGAAGATTTTGAGGATGAGACTACTTAGGTACATATGCAATCCTTTTAAGACAATCTTTGGGATTGTGGTACCAAGTCCGGAAACTAAAGCATTCGGCTTTTCTTTGTCAAGTTTTGGATAGCGTTTGCAAATATATCGGTAATTAAATACATAACAAATATAAATTGATTGATTTTAAGCCATTTGATCCGGGTCTTTAAATCAAATAGCACCACCCACTATTTTTGGCAAATTCCATATCCCTCATTAGAATTCGAGAGTTTTGGAGGAAACTCTTAGTAGGGTATGGGAGATTCACTATTACCAAGCCCACCTCAGAAGAATATCATATTGGCTAGCGTTAATAATAATGAGAGAGTACACTTACTCATTTGCATCTCTTGCAAGTACCCATCTTATTTGGCCTCTAGAGAATGATGCCTCAGAAGAATATCATATTGGCACCATTGCACTTAGTTAAGTCATTCCCACCATGCTAGTTCAAGTAGGGGTTCAAGAATGGCCTCAGAAGAATATCATATTGACCATACTCGTTGCCTACCTTCACTTCATCATATGTGTATAGGCTTCTCCTGAATGTAAGCACATACTTTGCATACCCCAGAACTGGACGAATACGGTGTATGAGTCACAAACGATTGAAGCCCACCACGGTGGAAGGCCACGAAAGAGTGTTCAAAGCACTCTCACGCTTGTCAACTTAATAATGGTTTGGTTGAGGGTTTTAGGTCTCATTACATATAAACATACATTTTAATCTTATTAAAACAATTTGGTCCTATTACAACTATTGGTCCATTTGATTGTTTTTAGTTGTATATAATACTCCCACTATGCTTATAAAACGGTTTTTAAAGCAAGAGTATATGATACTACTAACATAAGCTTTGCATTCATTTAATGGACTATATAGTTGCCTTAGGGCCTTAGGATGACTATGAACCTTTGTTTAGATTCAACACGAGCCTAGTGTTGAATCTCGGTCTAGGGATGGTGATTGATTTTAGTTACGCGTTTAATCACATTAAGCCGTGTTGTCTTAGGGGCGTTGGACCCACTACTCCATTTTCATGCATATCAAATAAAACAAGAAAATGAGTACTTTAAAGTAAAGAAGAGCTTATGCTCTTTTACAACAATTGATCAAAATAAATTACTTTAAAGTAAAGAAGAGCTTATGTTCTTTTACAACATTTGATTGTAGACATCGAAATTTCGGTAAATAAATGTTGACCGATAAATCAAAATTTCAACGCTTATGTATTACATAAATTTTACACGTAGCGTGTGTCTAAACAAAAAATCAAAATAAGTTGGAAAAGTCATCAAACAGGACACGTGTCAACACCTGGCAGAAATGACTTATTTCATCTGAAATATTATATTCAAAATAAGGCCTTGGAAAATTCTATAAATAGAGGCCAATTTCATTCATTTAAGGAACCAAAATCATTAGGCAAAATTCTTGAAGCTCTGAAGCTCTGAAACTCCGAAGCTCTCAAGCATCCAGGTTCCCGAAGAATCAAGAAAGCTCTCTTCGTTCTTCGTTCTTCGTTCAACCGTTCATCCTAAGATCAAGCCCCAACGGCCCTTTGGATCAACAATCATCCACCAATTCAAGATCAAGTCCCGACGGCCCTTGAAGAAAGTGTTCTTCGTTCTTCGTTCATCGTTCTTCCAAGATCAAGCCCCAACGGCCCTTTGGATCAACAATCATCCACCAATTCAAGATCAAGCCCCGACGGCCCTTGAAGAAAGTGTTCTTCGTTCTTCGTTCATCGTTCTTCCAAGATCAAGCCCCGACGGCCCTTGGATCAACAATCCACCAATTCAAGATCAAGCCCCAAAAGCCCTTGAAGATCCGTTCATCACCGTTATTCAAGATCAAGCCTTAACGGCCCTGGAAGAAACACTCATCCTCAAGATCAAGCCCCAACGGCTCCTTGAAGATCCGCTCAAATCCACCTTCAAAGATCAAGCCCACGGCCCTTAAAGAACGTTCATCCAAGATCAAGCCTCGACGGCTCTTGGATCAATCGCACATCCACAAATACACACCTTACGGAGATCGAATCAGAGGATCAAAATAGAGAGAGATTGTAACCCAAAATCATCAAACACAAATATTATTTTGTGCACGTTGTTCTTGTCTCTTTCGTTTCAGGAAATTTTCGTGTTCACATTGATCATATCAAATTACAACCAAAATCTAATCTACACATTCCCATGGTTCAAACAAATTTGAAACGGCCTTTCACATAGCTCAATTATCGTAGGCTTAGGTTCATAATCACCCTTTAATTAATTAACACTTTAACTAATTAAATTGAATGCAACATTTTCATTTGGTTTTTGTATCCATAGAATTGATTTAAATGGAGCTAAATGAAATGAAAATCCAATTCTCATTTAAAGAGACAAAACCATTTTGTTCTCAACCTAATTTGGGCCAAAATGCAATAACCTCAACTTTTTTGGGCTATGTTGCAAAACTTAAACTTTTGAGCTCATTTTGTAAAAACACAAAAGTCCACTACTTCATGTAATTACAACTAGAACTCAAAATTTTCAATAAATTCAAAAACTTCATTAAAGGAACAAAACAATTTGTCCTTTAATGATTTTGGGCCTTTACGTAAATACGTAAACTTTTGGGTCAAACTACAAATACACAAAAGTACCAAAACTTTATGTAATTGCATAAAAGCCCCAAAAACACCCCACTTGATAGGGTGGCCGGTTTTGGAGAGGAAGGGAGTGATGTGTGTGTGTTGATTTGTAAGTTTTAGACATAAAGTCATGCAAGTGGTGCATGACATAAATGTCATGCAAGTGGTGTGTGTGAAAGGGAATTAATCCTTACACACCCACCAATATTTCTTACACCTTTTAAAATAAATATCTAAAACATTTAAACATTTGAAAAATCATAAAACATAAACTTTATGAAATAAATCAAAACTTTGAATCAAAACACCAAACTTTTTGTTCTTGGCAAAAATGTCAAGAACAATGAACATTTTTCCAAACTTTGAATCAAAACACCAAACTTTTCCATGAACATTTTTCACCCAAAAACATCCCAAAACCACTCAAACTTTAGGGAAATAACATATAACCAAACTAGGGTACATAGGGGTTCCAAAAGTCACTTTAAAACACTTTTAACAAGTCAAACAAGAACCCAAAAATCCACCCTTTGGATTTGGCCGAAAATCCCCAAAAACATGGCACCAAATTTTAGCTCCAATATTCATGCTCATATGAACCACATCTACAACATTTGAGATGGCAAAATTTTCTAACAAAATTTACATTCAAAGAAACAAGAATAAAGCTTGTAACATATTACAACTTTTAAATCATAAACTATGAACTACAAAACCGAAAAGGATTCACCAACTACTAGACCTAGGCTCTGATACCACTTGAAGGAAATTTTGTGAAAAACATGTTCATTTAAGCAACATCTATTAGCATGCAATTAACAATTAAAGGCGGAATCATGCTTACATGCACTTAAAAACAAAACATTAACCATGAAATTCAAAGCCTAGTAGATTGGTGAACCAAGACTCAACTCAAATCAAAGTGAGTTGAGAAATTATACCTTTGTAGATTCCTCTTTGCATAAGCAAAGGCTAATCACCCAAAGAGAGGGCCTTCATTCCTTGCATCTTAGAACCTCTAAGTCTCTACACCAAGGTTAGATTGGAGAAGAAATGAGTGACCTTGGAGGAGTATGATTGCTAGCTACACCCTCCAAGGAGGCCGGCCACTTTAGAGAGAAATGAGAGCTTTGTGTTCTCATCCTTTCCCCAAAAGAAACCCTAAATGAATTTTGGCTATAAAGTCATATTTATACCTTAATTCATTGGAGTGGCAAACTGGTAAATAAGTCCAAAACCCACTCCATCTCTAAATGGCCGGCCTTAGGGTATTATTGGGCTAATTGGGCCTTTGTGAATCATTATTCATTAAGTTGTCATACAACTTAAGTCAATGGGCTAGACGTTCGAAGCCCATTGGGCCTTAAGGTCCAAAACTATCCCGAGGTCTTTAACGAACTTATTCGTTTGATTAATTAACATATTAATTAATCTTTGCCATAAATAATTAAACCATGTAATTATTCTTACTCATCTCCATTGTTTCTTCAATCTCCACCTTACACAGTGTACGATCCATTAGGTTCCTTTTAGCGAGGCAGTGGGCGATTAAAACCATTTCAAATCGATTGTGAATTGAAACTTACTTTCAATTCTCCCTTTAGTGATTATACACGTTTAGGGCTTCCACAAACCATGAGTGACACCTAGCAGCGTATCATGGTTACCCAAGCTAATCAGAAGAGGTGGAGAACCTATTCAGTTTAGGATTACAAATGCAATACGGTCTTTCTCTAATACAATACTCTTGACCACATTGTTTGGTTTGATAGTTTATTCATGTCTACTATCCAATGTGATTCGTGTGCTTATATAATTACCTTGAATGTGATTTGGAACGACTTCCTAAATCTCATTCATACTCTGGCCAGAGATTCTTAATCATATCATAGAGTATTCTCCCTCAAACGGTTCGAAGGTTAGAGATCCCTTGTTGCGCATTTACTTGCCTCCATGGCTTAGTGGCTTAACCCCAACTATGCCGTGGACACCCTCGAATGGAGTGACTTTGACATAATCAAAGATCAAGGACTTAACCACAAGACAACTACGATGCCTCAGGTCAAAGGACTACTTCGCATTATCCCAACCATGAGTTCTCATATGACATGAGTATGAGAACTCCTCGTTGATCCCGTTCAGTGGACTCATTCGCTATTGAGCACCTACATGTTTGTCTTGGTGTCAGTCACACCAATGACTCGAGACCTGTCACTCTCCCTGAGAGAAGACATAACACGTACTGATCTTAACGGACTGTCAATGCCCAATTGGCAATCCTATGATCAGGAACGTTTAGGATATGTATACGAAAAAGAATGGTCTCAAGAATCTAAACGTATATAAACACTAAATGGAGAATTGAAAGTAAGTTTCAATTTACAATCGATTTGAAAGAGTTTTAATCTCCCACTGCCTCGCTAAAAGGAACCTAATGGATCGTACACCGTGTAAGGTAGAGATTGAAGAAACAACGGAGATGGGTAAGAATAATTAAATTGTTTAATTATTTATGGCAAGGATTAATTAATATGTTAATTAATCAAACGAATAAGTTCGTTAAAGACCTCGAGATAGTATTGGACCTTAAAGCCCAATGGGCTTTGAACGTCAAGTCCATTGACTTAAGTTGTATGACAACTTAATGAATAATGATTCACAAAGGCCCAAATAGCACAATAATACCCTAAGGCCGGCCATTTAGAGGAAGGGTAGTGAACTTGGTTTAATTACAAGTTTGCCACTCCAATGAATAAAGGTATAAATATGACTTTATAGCCAAAATTCATTTAGGGTTTTTTGAGAAAATTGGAGAGAACACAAAGCTCTCCTTTCTCTCTAAAGTGGCCGGCCACCCTTGGAGGGATTAGCTAGTAATCTTTCTCCTCCAAGGTCACTCATCTCTTCTTCACATCTTACCTTGGTGTGGAGACTTAGAGGTTCTCTATTTTGAGAACTTGGAGAAACATATTCTTCCATCCAAATCCATGGATCTAAGAAGCAAGGAATGAAGGCCCTATCTCTTGGGTGATTATCCTTTGCTTTTGCAAAGAGGAATCTACAAAGGTATAAATTTCTCAACTCACTTTGTTTTGAGTTGAGTCTTGGTTCACCTAACTACTAGGCTTTGAATTTCATGGTTAATGTTTTGTTTTTAAGTGCATACAAGCATGATTCCGCCTTTTAATTGTTAATTGCATGCTATACATGTTGCTTAAATGAACATGTTTTTCACAAAATTTCCTTCATTAACAACATTCAAGAGAAGGTAAGATTTTAGAGATTCATTACCCTTGAAGCTCATCCTTGTTTACACAAGGGATTCACCCAAGTGGAGGGCCTTCAAGTCACCTCCTAGCTCCTTGGATCTTCCTTGTGATTTTCTTCCTTTTGATGCTCCTTTGCTCCTTGAGGATGTGAGGAAAGGATCTCCAAAACACCAAAGATTTGGTGTCTCTAAGTCTCCACACCAAGGATGAGGTGTGAAGATGAAATGGATGACTTAGAGAAGAAAAGATTGCTAGCTAAATGCTCTCTAAGTGGCCGGCCTCCTTTAGAAAAAAAGAGAGAAAATGTTTCAACTCCTTGTCTAAAGAAAAACCCTAATGAGGTAAAAGCTATAAAGATGCTTTTATATCTCATTTCTTAGGTGAGTGGCAAACTTGCAATTAAGCAAAACTTCCCACTACCCTTGCTATGGCCGGCCATCTTAAGTGATTGAGCTATTTGCCCATATTTGTTTTAGTTGTCATACAACTTAAACATAATGGGCCTAGTGGACCAAACCCTTTTGGACCCCGAAGCCCAAAACTAACTTAAAAGCCCAATACGAACCTTTCGTAAAATTAATTAACTAATTAATTAATCTTGACCATTCTCAATTAAACCATTTAATTGCTTATCCATCTCATTTATATTTCTTCACTTTCATCCTTACTCGGTGTACGATCCATTAGGTTCCAATTAGCGAGGCAGTGGGCGATTGTTACTCTTAACGATCGATTATGAATTGAAACTACATTTCAATTCTCCCTTTGATTAAGATTAGTGTTTGCTAATCTTCAGGGCTTCCACAAACCATGAGTGACACCTAGCAGCATGTCATGGTTACCCAAGCTAAGTAGAAGTGGTTGGAGAACCTATCCAGTTACACCTTGTTGGAATTGTTGAGGTTCTCCCCACATGTAATCTGAATAATCTCTCCAATCCGAATTGTAAGCGTTGGAAAACATGTTGCCCCTTGATTGGTTATGGCCCTGATATCCCCAAACATCTTCATTTGCAGAAAATTGAGGACCTTGATATCGTTGTCCATAGGGCACATCAAGTGTAGGGACACTTGGCATTGTGGTCCGTTCGGCATTATGAGTTAATTGAGCAGTGAGCTGTGCCAATAGATCTTGAATGCTAGTAGAATCCAGATCTTGCTCCATTTGTAACTAAAATCAAAGAAAGAAAACTAAATCAAATATCAAAAGTAAAAGACATAACAAACCAAAAATAAAATAACATAAAATAAACATAAAATAAAATAAAATAAAACACAAACAAAAACATAAACAAAGGATTAGCAAATTTGCTAATCCCCGGCAACGGCGCCAAAAATTTGATGCGAAAATAAATTCACGCACAAATTTAAACCCTATTTGTGACAGTTGTAGTATATGGATAAGTAGGGATCGTTCTAGGCCGGGGATTAACTAGGGATGCTAACCAAAGTAAAATTAAATTAAAAACGTAAAAACAAAATTTAAAACACTAAACTAGACTCAAAACACTTAACTAGAATAACTCAAAATAAAACTAACAAATAATCTAAAAAGACACAAAATAATTCAAGACTCAAGAAAATACAAACTAAATTGATTTCTAATAAATCTAACACCTTAAAATAAAATGGGGGATTGATTTTGATGAAAAGTAAATTAAACTTAAATAAATTACAAAATTGACAAAAACATAAAATTAAGGTAAAATGATAAATGACGAACTGGCTAGAGGATTATTCTCCACACATGCCACATATGCAACCTAAATTGATTTTCAGTTGTTCTTTCAATAAATTGTAAATTCTCAACGCCCCAAGTTAATTAGGTCCGCTTAAATTAACCTTCAGATTTTCCTACTTTTATTAGGTTGGATGATTGCATACGACAACCCAAAACATTCCCTACAAGTTCCCTACATGAATTGCATAATAGAGATACAAGCAGGAATCATTAAGTTTTATGAAAATCATAAGCATTGACGAGGCACTTGTTACTATGAATTGCATGAAACTTATGCCAAGAATTTACCTAACGCGATCGTTTATAAGCGACCTTCACTACTTGTGAATATAAGTTCATAACGATTAGGTGAAATTCACTTATATTCTAGCATCAAATTCATGCATGTAAATTAAGTATGCATCCTTAATCGACATACAAAAATAAGTTATCAATCAAGCAGTTAAGCAAATTAAATCACAACTCAGAAATCACAACTGAAGGTAATCAATTCAAATTACAAATATATCCATGGTTTTGAATTAAACTCTAGCCAAAATAAAATTAGTTACACATTATTAAAATTAAAACAGAAATAAAATGTGAGTTTGAGGAACGAATTAACCGATAGAAATGTGCAAGGATCTGTGCATTTATTTTCTCCAACCGAGGCAGCACACGTCTTTTTCTTCTGCGCCCTGACACTTGGCAGCTCTCCCTGTGCATGCACTGCACAGTTTCTTTTTCGCGTAAGCTGCACAACCCTCCAAGACTCACGTCCCGCGTCTTCTATCTCTGCCTGTCGCTCACTCTCGCTCTTGCCAAGACAAGGCAGCATCTCCTTCGTTCCCAAGTTCCACGTTTCCTCCTTTCACGTCTCTGCGCTGCGACCTTCTTGAGCTGACGAGAGGAGTTCCTGACAGCTCTTGCACTCCCCTTCTCTTTCCGCGTTTCCTCCTGCGTCACGCCAGCTGCAAGCTGCGCTCTCTGCGTCTCCTTGCTTTCCGCGTATTCAAGCTGCCAAGGCAGCTTCTATCCTCTTCGATCCGTGCGTCGTCCTTGTCTGTCCTGCTACCTCGCAAGGCAGCTTGCTGCCTTCGTCTGTCTCCCCAAGCTGCCAGGAAGGCCCTCCTTTTCTATCTCACGTTAGCTGCCCAGGGCAGCCCCTTTATTCTTCAGCTGCCAAAAGCAGCGACCTTCCTCCCAGTTTCTTTCCGCTTTCTGTTCCTCCCTCGCCGAGAGCTTCTAACTTTCTGGGAGCTGTTCCTTTATTTCTTTTTCGCTGCTTCTCTGCGTTCCTCTAGCTCCCTGCGTTCCTGCTAGCTATCTGCCCAGTCACGCTGCCAAATGGCAGCAAAAACAACCTCCCTCCGAGGAGCTCCTGCTTCTTATTTTTATATTCTTCTTTTCTTCCACCCGCAAGTGGCTTCCAGGTGCTGCTTCTTATTTCTTTTTTTCTTTTTCCGCTGCAAGGTGCTCCTTTCACCTACCACCTGCAATGTGGCTTATATTATTTTTCTTTCTTCCACTATCACGCTGCATTCCACTTGGTTCCCCACTGTCTACAAAACAAACAATTATTATATTATATATATATATATATCTATATTTTATTTAATTTAAAAGCTAAACAGTTTTGACACGAATTTATTACATAAAATCACACTTATGTTATTTTTATTTTCTTAGCTAGATAAATTCGATAAAACACAAAAATAAAGTAGATAGCACAAAAATATGAGGAAATAACTAAGAAAAGACGAGAGAATTTGATGTAAAATATGTATAAATATGAGCTTATCAAATACCCCCACACTTAGCTTTTGCTAGTCCTCGAGCAAAACAAACGAAAACAGGAAAAGTAATAACATGAAAATTATTAGCTTCCCCCTATTTGACCCTCATAGAATTTCATTCGAGAACACAAAACATCAAGAACCATAGCTAATACCAACAAGCAATTTAAGTTCATTTTCCTTATTCAAATATTAGCAGCAATCTTTGAAACATCCTTGAAGTGTAGTGTGTGAGATAGCCATGCTAATGCAATTTCAAAATTTTATTTTAAAAATCACCATATGCAAACTAGCGACCTTCTCACGGGATATGCACTCAATCACACATGTGTTTAGTTTTAATGTGTTTCGCTCAAAGAAACAAATGTGAAAGTTCTACCATAAGCTTGCATAAAAATCACTTCTCCACAGTCATAATTGCAAAACTTAAATCAAGAGGACTTTTATTGGATGTAATGAGGCTTAGGGATAGGGTTATTGAAACGAAAGAATAGGAAAACACAAGTTCCAAGCTACATTGCAAGCAATTCTTTTCTTTAGATTTATAAGAACTCAAGCTCTCCAATGATTCTTCAGACATCACCAACCACACCCTAAATACTGAAACTTTAAAAACTTTTTATTTTCTTTGTATACATTTTTCTTTTTTTTTTTCTTTTTTTCTTTTTTTTTTTTTTTTTTTTTTTTTTTTTTCTAAATACAAACATGAAATAAATATGAAAAAACCCCACACTTATTCTTTTGCCAAACACCCTCCAAAGTACTTCACAAACATTTCTCATAAGACAATCTCGCATTGCTTGGAAAGGGTAAGGAAAAATATTTATTTCAGGCATAAGGGTAGACATATCTGGTGATAAGAAATAAAAGGCTCACAAATACGGCTCAAATTGGCAATCTAATGATATCATTTTTCTTTGGGAAACAAGATTATTTGGGCCATGGTGGTAAACCTAATGCCTCTATCATTTTCAAGTTCATGCAATCAATGACAAATATTTCGAAAGATCGTTATGCAAGTTCTAGAGAAGTATCTCACATAAGTTCATCACACATGAATGGAGCTTTAAATCATGCTTTAGTTTCACATCAACAAGGCTATGTGCATTTAGTTTTTCAAAGATGAACAAAAATGTACAAACTAACACGAGAATAAGGAATTTCACACAACACATGTTAACTAAGTTCTTGATGATCATGGTTCAAATTTTATCCAATTATATCATTGGGTCGGGGAAACTAACAAAAATCTAATTCAAATCAATAAGGAAAACAAGGAAATATTTTTGGATTTTTTTTAATTTTTTAAATTTTCCGATTTTTTTTTTTTTTAAATAAAACAAAACTAATTAAGAAAACAAAGCAATAACATGGAAACAAATGAAACCAGTTCAAAGTCGAAGGTATAAAAATTTTCAATTTGGTCAATTTTAAACTCTTTACCCCCACACTTAAACTAGACATTGTCCCCAATGTCAGAAAATATAATAAAATGCAAATAAAAAATAAATAAATAAATAAATACAAAGAAACAAAATAAAGCAATAGGACTGAAAACTTCCCTGATTTGCAGAAAAATCAAGCGATGACCCCCAAACTAAAATTCTGCAATCAACTTCAAGGGTGGAAATAACCAAAAGTTCCTGCAAAGAAAAGAAATAAATCAGTTAAGCACGCAAGAAAATATAACAAACAAAATAAACGAAAAATTGAAAATGAAAATAAAAGACAATGAATAAAACTAAAAGTGATCATTGGTCCTGTTTGGTGACTTTCCACAGCTTTGAACTTGAACTGGCCTCGGGAACTTCTTAGCAAGGAAAATGAGACTTGATTGGTGGTGTTGTTGAAGCTTCTCGAGCTCTTGGTTTCAACTCAGACTCCTTCTGCCGGGTTGATTGAGTCTGCAGGCTACATTCTTCTCTTTTTGTTCTTCTGCATGGCAGGTAGGCACGAGGAATAGGTGGTGGTCTGCTTCTTTGTTCAATCTGTCCAAGTGCCGACCGATTGCCTTTCTTTCACCTTGCCCCGTAGCCAAGAGCAAGGGTAAAGGAAAAGCATGCCATGAGAAATCTTTGCCTCTGACTCTGATGATATGGGATACTTTTGCTTTTGAAGAAGTATCGTTCCACAGGTGTATGCTTGAACTGGGCTGGGGAACTTCTTAGCAAGGAAAATGAGACTTGATCTTGAAGATGAAGCAGCACCTTGTCTCCACATGCTTCAAGTATCATTTTCACTTGCCATGTCTGTTCTCCAGGCAGATGTGGCGACTTCTTCGGAAGTACATCAGTGGTTGAAGAAGAGCACTCGAGAGCAATGCTAGGTAAGCAATCAGGAAGGATTTCCAGGCAGTCGGTTCTTAGATTGGAAGATTGACACCGAGTGCTGGCTGATTGCCCGCTTTCTCCTTGCCCCAAAGACAAGGAAAAGGACAGGGAGAAAGCGTGATATGAGATACTCTTGCTTTCAACCTTCATGATATGAAATACTCTAGCTCTAGATGACTTATTTGCAAAGGTATCCCAGGGAATGAGAAACACAGAGAAACTCGAGAGGGTTTGATGGAAAGGCATTTTCGGAGATGAAAAATTTCGGAGATGAAGAAGTGTTGAGAGAGTTTTCCTTTGCTGTTGAAGGCGAAGGTAGACGTTTATAGGACTTTTCTTCACAACCGAAACTGTTCTTTTACCCCTGTCGGCAGCCGGTGAATGGATGAATGGTGCGAAAATAAATTAACGCACAAATTTAAACCCTATTTGTGACAGTTGTAGTAATGATGTAAGTAGGGATCGTTCTAGGCCGGGGATTAACTAGGGATGCTAACCAAAGTAAAATTAAATTAAAAACGTAAAAACAAAATTTAAAACACTAAACTAGACTCAAAACACTTAACTAGAATAACTCAAAATAAAACTAACAAATAAACTAAAAAGACACAAAATAATTTGATTTCTAATAAATCTAACACTTTTAAAATAAAATGGGGAATTGATTTTTGATGAAAAGTAAATTAAACTTAAATAAATTACAAAATTGACAAAAACATAAAATTAAGGTAAAATGATAAATGACGGACTGGCTAGAGGATTATTCTCCACACATGTCACATATGCAACCTAAATTGATTTTCAGTTGTTCTTTCAATAAATTGTAAATTCTCAACGCCCCAAGTTAATTAGGTCCGCTTAAATTAACCTTCAGATTTTCCTACTTTTATTAGGTTGGATGATTGCATACGACAACCCAAAACATTCCCTACAAGTTCCCTACATGAATTGCATAATAGAGATACAAGCAAGAATCATTAAGTTTTATGAAAATCATAAGCATTGACGAGGCACTTGTTACTATGAATTGCATGAAACTTATGCCAAGAATTTACCTAACGCGATCGTTTATAAGCGACCTTCACTACTTGTGAATATAAGTTCATAACGATTAGGTGAAATTCACTTATATTCTAGCATCAAATTCATGCATGTAAATTAAGTATGCATCCTTAATCGACATACAAAAATAAGTTATCAATCAAGCAGTTAAGCAAATTAAATCACAACTCAGAAATCACAACTGAAGGTAATCAATTCAAATTACAAATATATCCATGGTTTTGAATTAAACTCTAGCCAAAATAAAATTAGTTATACATTATTTAAAATTAAAACAGAAATAAAACGTGAGTTGGAGGATTAAACCGAATGAGGACTGCAGTGTTGTTGCGCTCCCTGCACTGTTGCCGTGCTGACCAGGCAGGATTGCTGCCGTGCTGACCTCTCTGCATTTGGTTTTCGTTCATGCAAGCTGTCAAAGGACAGCTCGCTGTGTCTTTTTCACGTTCTTGCTGCCTCCGCAGCTTTCCCGTCTCTCGCTGCAACCAAGGCAGCTCCTCGGTTCTTTCCGCGCAAGCTTCACGTCTGTGGTTCCTTTCCCGCGCCTCTCCTGCTGTCTACTGTCTCCGCAGCTGCCCAGCAGCCTTGCTGCTTCTCTCCTGCGCGCTCTCTGTGCTTTTACACGCTGCCAAAGGGCAGCTCTGCCTTCCACCCTGCGCTCTGCTGCAAGGCAGCAGCCTGTCCTCGCTGTCGACCCCCTCGCGTCAAGTCACGCTGCCAAACCTCGCGTTCCTGCGCCTGCCCGAGGTTCCCTGCCGTGCTCCTGACTCTCCCAGCTGCAAGTTGCAGCTCGTTTCTAAAAATGCCGAGCCCAGTGGCTGCTAAGAGCAGCCTGTCTTCACGCTGCCTTTACTATCCCCCGAGCTCCTCCTCAACTGTTTTTTCTGTGCAGCAGCTGCAAGGCAGCAACTCCTTGCTTCCCCGTGCTCAAGCTGCCAAGGCAGCTTCTATCCTCTTCTGCGCTGACTGTACGCTGCACCAAGCAGCCCGAGACCTTCAGCTGCCAAACCTTCTTTCCTTCTCCCCCCCTCCTCTCTTGCGCTGCCAAAGGGCAGCCTTCCTGCCTTCCAATTCGCTCCCCGTGGCTGCCTTAGCAGCCTCTCATGCTTCCTGCGTGCGCCACCTGACTCGCCAGCTTCCTGCGTGCGCCACCTGACTTCTCCTCGCTGATCTCAGCTGCAAGGCAACTTGCTGCTCTCCCTTCAGCGCTGCCAAGGCAGGCAGCCTTCCGTTCTGCGTCTTTTCTCCTTTCCGTCCTGCGAGCTTCTCTCCCTGACCTTGCTGCCAAAGGGCAGCTTATTCCTTCTCCCCCCTGGTCTTCCACGTTCTTCCTTTCTTTTATTCTTGTCTGATTGCATCTTTCCAGCTGCCAAAGGGCAGCTTTGTTCTTTTTTTTTTATTCTTTTCTTTTCCTTCCACTCCATTTTGTCATGTTGTCACTATCATGTGTTGTCGGATGGAATAATGGAAAGCATGGGATGGAATAATGGAAAGCATGAGTGCTAATGTTGATGCTATCATTGCTTTGGTTCAACACATTTCATACAAAATTCACATGCTGAAAACATATGCAGTTTGACACATACATTCGAATCTAGGATTTGTTAATTTAGCTCTAATACCAAATGTTGGACAACTAGTAGTAAATAATATTAACAGGTTTTCTTAAGTGAGCAAATTACAAATGACGAATTTATTACTTAAAACCATACTTGTGATATTTTTATTTTCTTAGCTAGATAAATTCGATAAAACACAAAAACAAAGTAAATAGCACAAAAAAATGAGGAACTAACTAAGAAAAGACACGTGAATTTGATGTAAAAATATATATAAATATGAGCTTATCAAATACCCCCACACTTAGCTTTTGCTAGTCCTCGAGCAAAACAGAGAAAATAGAAAAAGTAATAACATGAAAATTATTAGCTTCCCCCTATGTGACCCTCATAGGACTTCATTTGAGAACACAAATCATCAAGAACCATAACTAACACCAAACGAGCTAATCCAAGTTCATTTTCCTTATTCAAATATTAGCAGTAATCTTTGAATCATCCTTGAAGTGTAGTGTGTGAGATAGCCATGTTAATGCAATTTCAAAATTTTTATTTTTAAAATCACCATATGCAAACTAGCGACCTTCTCACTGGATATACACTTAATCACACATGTGTTTAGTCTTAATGTGTTTCGCTCAAAGAATCAAATGTGAAAGTTCTACCATAAGCTTGCATAAAGATCACTTCTCCACAGTCATAATTGCAAAACTTAAATCAAGAGGACTTTTATTGGATGTAATGAGGCTTAGGGCGAGAGTTATTGAAACGAAAGAATAGGAAAACACAAGTTCCAAGCTACATTGCAAGCGATTTTTTCTTTAGATTTATAAGAACTCAACATTTCCAGCTATTCTACAAGTCACCTCCAACCACACCCATAAACTGAAACTTTAAAAACTTTTTATTTTCTTTGTATACAATCTTTCTTTTTCTTTTCTTTTTTTTTTTTTTTTTTTTTTTTTTTTTTTTTTTTTTTTAACAGAAACAAATATGAAAAACCCCCACACTTATTCTTTTGCCAAACACCCTCCAAAGTACTTCACAAACATTTCTCATAAGACAATTTCACATTGCTCAATAGCTCGCTTGGAAAGGGTAAGGAAAATTATTTCAGGCATAAGGGTAGACATATCTGGTGATAAGAAATAAAAGGCTCACATACATGGCTCAAATTGGCAATCTAATGATATCATTTTTCTTTGGGAAACAAGGTTATTTGGGCCATGGTGGTAAACCTAATGCCTCTATCATTTTCAAGTTCATGCAATCAATGACAAATATTTCGAAAGATCGTTATGCAAGTTCTAGAGAAGTATCTCACATAAGTTCATCACACATGAAAAAATAGGAGTGTATGAAAAATGCACACACTTTCAATAGGCTCAAAAAACTCACATAGGATGTATATGGTCACTAAATTCACATATGGAGCTTTAAATCATGCTTTAGTTTCACATTAACAAGGCTATGTGCATTTAGTTTTTCAAGGATAATCAAATATGTACAAACTAACACGAGAATTAGGAATTTCACACAACACATGTTAACTAAGTTCTTGATGATCATGGTTCAAATTTTATCCAATTATATCATTGGGTCGGGAAAACTAACAAAAATCTAATTCAAAACAATAAGGAAAACAAGGAAATATTTTTGGATTTTTTTAAATTTTCCGAATTTTTTTTTTTTTTTATTTTTTTTTTTTTATTTTTTTTATTTTTATTTTAAAAACAACAACTTAATTACGAAAACACAAAGCAATAACATGGAAACAAATGAAACCAGTTCAAAGTCGAAGGTACAAAAATTTTCAATTTGGTCATTTTTATACTCTTTACCCCCACACTTAAACTAGACATTGTCCCCAATGTCAGAAAATATAATAAAATGCAAATAAAAATAAAATAAATAAATATAAAGAAACAAAATAAAGCAATAGGACTGAAAACTTCCCTAATTTGCAGAAAAAATCAAGCGATGACCCCCAAGCTAAAATTCTGCAATCAACCTCGAGGGTGGAAATAACCAAAAGTTCCTGCAAAGAAAAGAAATAAATCAGTTAAGCACGCAAGAAAATGTAAAAAAAAAAACAAATAAACGAAAAATTGAAAATGAAAATAAAAGATAATAATAAAACTAAAAGTGATCATTGGTCCTGTTTGGTGACTTTCCACAGCTTTGAACTTGAACTGGCCTCGGAACTTCTTAGCAAGGAAAATGAGACTTGATTGGTGTTGGTGTTGAAGCTTCTCGAGCTCTTGGTTTCAACTCAGACTCCTTCTGCCAGGTTGATTGAGTCTGCAGGCTACATTCTTCTCTTTTTGTTCTTCTGCATGGCAGGTAGGCACGAGGAATAGGTGGTGGTCTGCTTCTTTGTTCAATCTGTCCAAGTGCCGACCGATTTCCTTTCTTTCACCTTGACTCGTAGCCAAGAGCAAGGGTAAAGGAAAAACATGCCATGAGAAATCTTTGCCTCTGACTCTGATGATATGGGATACTTTTGCTTTTGAAGAAGTATCGTTCCACAGGTGTATGCTTGAACTGGGCTGGGGAACTTCTTAGCAAGGAAAATGAGACTTGATCTTGAAGATGAAGCAGCACCTTGTCTCCACATGCTTCAAGTATCATTTTCACTTGCCATGTCTGTTCTTCAGGCAGATGTGGCGACTTCTTCGGAAGTACATCAGTGGTTGAAGAAGAGCACTCGAGAGCAATGCTAGGTAAGCAATCAGGAAGGATTTCCAGGCAGTCGGTTCTTAGATTGGAAGATTGACACCGAGTGCTGGCTGATTGCCCGCTTTCTCCTTGCCACAAAGACAAGGACAAGGACAGGAAGAAAGCGTGATATGAGATACTCTTGCTTTCAACCTTCATGATATGAAATACTCTAGCTCTAGATGATTTATTTGGAAAGGTATCCCAAGGAATGAGAAACACAGAGAAACTCGAGAGGGTTTGTTGGAAAGGCATTTTCGGAGATGAAAAATTTCGGAGATGAAGAAGTGTTGAGAGAGTTTGCCTTTGCAATGGATGCGAAGGTAGACGTTTATAGGTCTTTTCTTCACAACCGAAACTATTCTTTTACCCCTGTCGGCAGCCGGTGGATGGATGAACAGTACAGGTCACGCGCTTTCTGAAAAGTCACCCGTAATTTGCGCAAAGCTGACATCGCGTGACGAGTGACGACAAAATTGGAAAAGCTGTTCGCCTCGTGATTTCTGAGCAATCCCGACTTTTGAGAAAGGAATTGCATGTGACACGTCTGGACAAATCAGGGAGCGGCTCGCCTCGTGATTCCTGACTGCTCCGGCTTTTGAGAGAGACGCCCGACTTTTGAGAGAACGGCGTCCGACTTTTGAGAAAGGAACCGACTTTTGAGAAAGGAACCGACTTTTGAGACGGAGACGCCGCTTTTGAGAAAATAATCCGGCTTTTGAGAAAGGAGCCCGGCTCTTCGATTTGCGAGAGGGCGCCTCTTCGACTGCTGAGCGATGCCTCAACGATTTCTTCTTCTTATAAGAACGCTCATTTTTGTTCCACAACACACTTAAGCTCCCCCTGTAAACACTCCCTCCTGTAAACACTTCCTCCTTGCATTTCTTTTAATCTTGATCAGTCCGACTCTTCATTCTCAACACCTTCAAATATGTCTTGCCCCTCTGACCGTCGCCTTAACTTGAATGTTGGGGAAGATAGTGATATATCTTCTCCAACCAACATTTGGCAGCCATCCTTCATATCCCCAAATGGTCCTCTTACAGTTGGGGATTCCATGATGATGAACGAAACAACCGCATCAGTGGTGGCCAGAAATCTGCTCACTCCTAGAGACACTAGGATACTTTCTAGGCGGTCCGACGAACTGGCTGTTCAGGACTCTATGGCCTACAGCGTCCGATGCGCAGGCTCAGTATCAAACATGGGTCAGCGCCTTCTTGCACGAACCCGTCAGGTGGAGTCGTTGATGGCTGAAGTGGCTAGTCTTCGGCAGGAGGTCAGAGTGCTTAGGCATGAGAACAGGGATTTGCACATGCTTGCAACCAATTACTCAACCAGCATGAAGAGGAAGCTGGATCAGATGCAGGAGTCCGAAGTGCGGATTCAGAGTGATCATCAACGGTTTATGGCGTTACTCCCGAGGTTTGTGTTGCCTTCGTCCTCGGGAGCAGCACCAAGTATTGAGGCTCTGAATGATCCAGCTCTGGCGCTTCGTCTTTCAGGGGCTCCGTCGACCTCCGAGGCACCACCAACCAATGACCAATGAACGAAATTAAATTACAAGTTATTGTAAAAAATTTATGCATTTAAGTTTTTTTTTTTTTTTTTTATATATATTTTTTTTTTTTTTTTTTTTATTTATATGAATGTTTATGTTTTTAAGTTTTTTTTTTTAATTTTTTTTTTAATTTTTATTTTTTTTATTTTTTATGTATTTTTAACAACTTAATTAAGAAAACACAACAATAAGTAAAACAAAGTAAAAAGACTAAGTTCAACTTTCTAAACAAAAATCACAACTAAATAAACAAAACAAAAATCACAACTAAATAACAAAACAAAATGAAAGCAGTAAAGAGAAGGGATTAGGAATGCAAATCTGATTGTGGGTGATTCCTAGGCCTCCCTTCATTATTCAAATGCATGGGCTTATCATTGAACGGACGGTGGTACTTGAAATGATCCGGCAATGGTTTAAATTCAAGAGTGGGTGCCTGAATCATCAAAATCAGAAAAATGTTAGTATAAATTAAAATAAAAAATGGAGAAGATGGCTTACAGTCACATTCAAACTCAATTATAAACACCACGTCTTTGAACGTTTCCGGGACTTTGAACTTGGCCAGGTTTACTATGATGGTTGTGGCTTGTCCCGTGTCATCAAACTCAACTGCTTTAGGCTTGATTGTCTCATGCACAGCCTCTTGGATGTATTCTTGAAATTCTCCGGCCACCTCATTTTCTGGAATATCTTCCACAACGTCTTTTTCATTCACTTCTTCCTTGAGATTTAAAAACCTGCAAGAAAAAAGGACATTTGGTGGAACGATGTTAGAATGAATTGAATTTAGAACCTCCTCACCTGAGTTGGATGACATAAGGACTTGGGGGGTTTGCGATAAGAATTCTTCTAAACTGCCCAAGTCGTCATCCTCATCTTCTTCTGGAATTGGCAATTCATCCATGTTCGGGCTCTGTTTGGATGGTTCAGGAACAACTTCATCCTCCATGTTACCTTGATCTCGAATCTGTGCCATGAATTCCATAATCTGCCCAACTTGCTCCTCCAATGCATCCACCTTGTTGGCTTTATTTTGCATCTCCTTGTTTCGATTTTCTACGTCCTGGGTCAAAGAGGTTAGTAACTTATTCAACATGTCATTATCCGAAGACGTACCTGAATTTGATTGGGGAGATTGTTGTGGTGGATGTGACGGTTCATATGGCCACTGATAGAACTCTTCCGATGGCGGCAATTGTTCTTCTTTTTGTGAACCCTGTACTGAAGAAATTAATTCTTCAAGCATTTGATTATAATCCACGGGCATACTTTGATTCGATTGGAATTGTTGTGGGGGATGCTGTGGTGGCTGCATAGATCTTGAATAGAACGCGTCTTCTTGCTGCCAATATCCACCTTGTTGGAATTGTTGAGGTTCTCCCCACATGTACTCTGAATTACTTCTCCAATCCGAATTATAAGCGTTGGAAAACATGTTGCCCCTTGATTGGTTATAGCCTTGATATCCCCAAACATCTTCATTTGCAGAAAATTGGGGATATTGATGAGTTTGAAATCCTTGCTCATAGGGCACATCAAATGTAGGGACACTTGGCATTGTGGTCCGTTCGGCATTATGAGTTAATTGAGCAGTGAGCTGTGCCAATAGATCTTGAATGCTAGTAGAATCCAGGTCTTGCTCCATTTGTACTAAAATCAAAGAAAGAAAACTAAATCAAATATCAAAAGTGACATACACAAACACAAATAAACATAAGCAAAAACAAAAATAAAAGGATTAGCAAATTTGCTAATCCCCGGCAACGGCGCCAAAAATTTGGTGCGAAAATAAATTAACGCACAAATTTAAACCCTATTTGTGACAGTTGTAGTAATGATGTAAGTAGGGATCGTTCTAGGCCGGGGATTAACTAGGGATGCTAACCAAAGTAAAATTAAATTAAAAACGTAAAAACAAAATTTAAAACACTAAACTAGACTCAAAACACTTAACTAGAATAACTCAAAATAAAACTAACAAATAAACTAAAAAGACACAAAATAATTTGATTTCTAATAAATCTAACACTTTTAAAATAAAATGGGGAATTGATTTTTGATGAAAAGTAAATTAAACTTAAATAAATTACAAAATTGACAAAAACATAAAATTAAGGTAAAATGATAAATGACGGACTGGCTAGAGGATTATTCTCCACACATGTCACATATGCAACCTAAATTGATTTTCAGTTGTTCTTTCAATAAATTGTAAATTCTCAACGCCCCAAGTTAATTAGGTCCGCTTAAATTAACCTTCAGATTTTCCTACTTTTATTAGGTTGGATGATTGCATACGACAACCCAAAACATTCCCTACAAGTTCCCTACATGAATTGCATAATAGAGATACAAGCAAGAATCATTAAGTTTTATGAAAATCATAAGCATTGACGAGGCACTTGTTACTATGAATTGCATGAAACTTATGCCAAGAATTTACCTAACGCGATCGTTTATAAGCGACCTTCACTACTTGTGAATATAAGTTCATAACGATTAGGTGAAATTCACTTATATTCTAGCATCAAATTCATGCATGTAAATTAAGTATGCATCCTTAATCGACATACAAAAATAAGTTATCAATCAAGCAGTTAAGCAAATTAAATCACAACTCAGAAATCACAACTGAAGGTAATCAATTCAAATTACAAATATATCCATGGTTTTGAATTAAACTCTAGCCAAAATAAAATTAGTTATACATTATTTAAAATTAAAACAGAAATAAAACGTGAGTTGGAGGATTAAACCGAATGAGGACTGCAGTGTTGTTGCGCTCCCTGCACTGTTGCCGTGCTGACCAGGCAGGATTGCTGCCGTGCTGACCTCTCTGCATTTGGTTTTCGTTCATGCAAGCTGTCAAAGGACAGCTCGCTGTGTCTTTTTCACGTTCTTGCTGCCTCCGCAGCTTTCCCGTCTCTCGCTGCAACCAAGGCAGCTCCTCGGTTCTTTCCGCGCAAGCTTCACGTCTGTGGTTCCTTTCCCGCGCCTCTCCTGCTGTCTACTGTCTCCGCAGCTGCCCAGCAGCCTTGCTGCTTCTCTCCTGCGCGCTCTCTGTGCTTTTACACGCTGCCAAAGGGCAGCTCTGCCTTCCACCCTGCGCTCTGCTGCAAGGCAGCAGCCTGTCCTCGCTGTCGACCCCCTCGCGTCAAGTCACGCTGCCAAACCTCGCGTTCCTGCGCCTGCCCGAGGTTCCCTGCCGTGCTCCTGACTCTCCCAGCTGCAAGTTGCAGCTCGTTTCTAAAAATGCCGAGCCCAGTGGCTGCTAAGAGCAGCCTGTCTTCACGCTGCCTTTACTATCCCCCGAGCTCCTCCTCAACTGTTTTTTCTGTGCAGCAGCTGCAAGGCAGCAACTCCTTGCTTCCCCGTGCTCAAGCTGCCAAGGCAGCTTCTATCCTCTTCTGCGCTGACTGTACGCTGCACCAAGCAGCCCGAGACCTTCAGCTGCCAAACCTTCTTTCCTTCTCCCCCCCTCCTCTCTTGCGCTGCCAAAGGGCAGCCTTCCTGCCTTCCAATTCGCTCCCCGTGGCTGCCTTAGCAGCCTCTCATGCTTCCTGCGTGCGCCACCTGACTCGCCAGCTTCCTGCGTGCGCCACCTGACTTCTCCTCGCTGATCTCAGCTGCAAGGCAACTTGCTGCTCTCCCTTCAGCGCTGCCAAGGCAGGCAGCCTTCCGTTCTGCGTCTTTTCTCCTTTCCGTCCTGCGAGCTTCTCTCCCTGACCTTGCTGCCAAAGGGCAGCTTATTCCTTCTCCCCCCTGGTCTTCCACGTTCTTCCTTTCTTTTATTCTTGTCTGATTGCATCTTTCCAGCTGCCAAAGGGCAGCTTTGTTCTTTTTTTTTTATTCTTTTCTTTTCCTTCCACTCCATTTTGTCATGTTGTCACTATCATGTGTTGTCGGATGGAATAATGGAAAGCATGGGATGGAATAATGGAAAGCATGAGTGCTAATGTTGATGCTATCATTGCTTTGGTTCAACACATTTCATACAAAATTCACATGCTGAAAACATATGCAGTTTGACACATACATTCGAATCTAGGATTTGTTAATTTAGCTCTAATACCAAATGTTGGACAACTAGTAGTAAATAATATTAACAGGTTTTCTTAAGTGAGCAAATTACAAATGACGAATTTATTACTTAAAACCATACTTGTGATATTTTTATTTTCTTAGCTAGATAAATTCGATAAAACACAAAAACAAAGTAAATAGCACAAAAAAATGAGGAACTAACTAAGAAAAGACACGTGAATTTGATGTAAAAATATATATAAATATGAGCTTATCAATGAACAGTACAGGTCACGCGCTTTCTGAAAAAGCCACCCGTAATTTGCGCAAAGCTGACAGCGCGCGTGACGAGTGACGACAAAATTTGGAAAGCTGCTCGCCTCGTGATTCCTGACCGCTCCGACTTTTGAGAAAGGAATTGCATGTGACACGTCTGGACAAATCAGGGAGCGGCTCGCCTCGTGATTCCTGACTGCTCCGGCTTTTGAGAGAGACGCCCGACTTTTGAGAGAACGGCGTCCGACTTTTGAGAAAGGAACCGACTTTTGAGACGAAGACGCCGCTTTTGAGAAAAGAATCCGGCTTTTGAGAAAGGAGCCCGGCTCTTCGATTTGCGAGAGGGCGTCTCTTCGACTGCTGAGTGATGCCTCAACGATTTCTTCTTCTTATAAGAACGCTCATTTTTGCTCCACAACACACTTGAGCTCCCCTTGTAAACACTTCATCTGGTAAACGTTCCCTCCTGTAAACACTCCCTCTTGCATTTTCTTTTAATCTTGATCAGTCCAACTCTTCATTCTCAACACCTTCAAATATGTCTTGCCCCTCTGACCGTCGCCTTAACTTGAATGTTGGGGAAGATAGTGATATATCTTCTCCAACCAACATTTGGCAGCCGTCCTTCATATCCCCAAATGGTCCTCTTACAGTTGGGGATTCCATGATGATGAACGAAACAACCGCATCGGTGGTGGCCAGAAATCTGCTCACTCCTAGAGACACTAGGATACTTTCTAGGCGGTCCGACGAACTAGCTGTCCAGGACTCTATGGCTTACAGCGTCCGATGCGCAGGTTCAGTATCAAACATGGGCCAGCGCCTTCTTGCACGAACTCGTCAGGTGGAGTCGTTGATGGCTGAAGTGGCTAGTCTTCGGCAGGAGGTCAGAGTGCTTAGGCATGAGAACAGGGATTTGCACATGCTTGCAACCAATTACTCCACAAGCATGAAGAGGAAGCTGGATCAGATGCAGGAGTCCGAAGTGCGGATTCAGAGTGATCATCAACGGTTTATGGCGTTACTCCCGAGGTTTGTGTTGCCTTCGTCCTCGGGAGCAGCACCAAGTATTGAGGCTCTGAATGATCCAGCTCTGGCGCTTCGTCTTTCAGGGGCTCCGTCGACCTCCGAGGCACCACCTACCAACGACCAATGAAAGCTTTTAGTTTACAAGTTATTGTAAAATATTTATGCATTTAAGTTTATTTAATTATAAATATAAATAAAAGTATTTTTGTTTTGTTTTGTTTTTTTTTTTTTTTTTTTTTTTTTTTAATTATGTAATGTTTATTATTATTATATATATTTTTTTATTTTTTTTTTATTTTTTATATTTTTTTTTTCATTTTCATTTTTTTTTTTTTTTTTAAATATCAATGTAAAATAAGTAAATCAAAGTAAAAAGACTATGTTTAACTTCTAAACAAAAATCACAACTAAATAAACAAAACAAAATGAAAGCAGTAAAGAGAAGGGATTAGGAATGCAAATCTGATTGTGGGTGATTCCTAGGCCTCCCTTCATTATTCAAATGCATGGGCTTATCATTGAACGGACGGTGGTACTTGAAATGATCCGACAACGGTCTAAGTTCTAATGACGGTGCCTGAATCATCAAAATTAGAAACAAGTTAGTATAAATTAAAATTAAAAATGGAGAAGATGGCTTACATTCTCGATCAAACTCAAACTCAATGACGAACACTACGTCTTTAAACGTATCAGGGACTTTGAACTTGGCCAAATTTATTATAATGGTTGTGGCTTGTCCCGTGTCATCAGTCTCAACTTCTTTGGGCTTGATTGTCTCATGCACAACCTCTTTGATATGTTCAACAAATTTTCCGGCCACCTCATTTTCTGGAATAATTATTCTTGGTGTACAAGTCTCTTTGAACGTTTCAATACCATCGGGAATTTGATTTGGTACACCAAGAATTTGGATATCACATTGCACCTTGGGAAGATCTTCCACAACGTATTTTTCATTCACTTCTTCCTTGGGATTTAAAAACCTGCAAGGAAAAAGGACATTTGGTGGAACGATGTCAGAATGAATTGAATTTTGAACCTCCTCACCTGAGTTGGATGACATAAGGACTTGGGGGGTTTGCGATAAGAATTCTTCTAAACTGCCCAAGTCGTCATCCTCATCTTCTTCTTGAATTGGCAATTCATCCATGTTCGGGCTCTGTTTGGATGGTTCAGGAACAACTTCATCCTCCATGTTACCTTGATCTCGAATCTGTGCCATGATCTCCAAAATCTGCCCAACTTGCTTCTCCAATTCGTCCACTCTTCTGACTCGGTCTTGCATCTCCTGGTTTTGATTTTCTACTCCCTGATTCAAAGAGGTGAGTAAATTATTAAGTGTATCATTATCCAAGGATGTACCTGAATTGAATTGGGTTGATTGTTGTGGTGGATGTGACGGTTCATATGGCCACTGATAGAACTCTTCCGATGGCGGCAATTGTTCTTCTTTTTGTGAACCCTGTACCGAAGAAATTAATTCTTCAAGCATTTGATTATAATCCACGGGCATACTTTGATTCGATTGGAATTGTTGTGGGGGATGCTGTGGTGGCTGCATAGGTCTTGAATAGAACACGTCATCTTGCTGCCAATATCCACCTTGTTGGAATTGTTGAGGTTCTCCCCACATGTAATCTGAATAATCTCTCCAATCCGAATTGTAAGCGTTGGAAAACATGTTGCCCCTTGATTGGTTATGGCCCTGATATCCCCAAACATCTTCATTTGCAGAAAATTGAGGACCTTGATATCGTTGTCCATAGGGCACATCAAGTGTAGGGACACTTGGCATTGTGGTCCGTTCGGCATTATGAGTTAATTGAGCAGTGAGCTGTGCCAATAGATCTTGAATGCTAGTAGAATCCAGATCTTGCTCCATTTGTAACTAAAATCAAAGAAAGAAAACTAAATCAAATATCAAAAGTAAAAGACATAACAAACCAAAAATAAAATAACATAAAATAAACATAAAATAAAATAAAATAAAACACAAACAAAAACATAAACAAAGGATTAGCAAATTTGCTAATCCCCGGCAACGGCGCCAAAAATTTGATGCGAAAATAAATTCACGCACAAATTTAAACCCTATTTGTGACAGTTGTAGTATATGGATAAGTAGGGATCGTTCTAGGCCGGGGATTAACTAGGGATGCTAACCAAAGTAAAATTAAATTAAAAACGTAAAAACAAAATTTAAAACACTAAACTAGACTCAAAACACTTAACTAGAATAACTCAAAATAAAACTAACAAATAATCTAAAAAGACACAAAATAATTCAAGACTCAAGAAAATACAAACTAAATTGATTTCTAATAAATCTAACACCTTAAAATAAAATGGGGGATTGATTTTGATGAAAAGTAAATTAAACTTAAATAAATTACAAAATTGACAAAAACATAAAATTAAGGTAAAATGATAAATGACGAACTGGCTAGAGGATTATTCTCCACACATGCCACATATGCAACCTAAATTGATTTTCAGTTGTTCTTTCAATAAATTGTAAATTCTCAACGCCCCAAGTTAATTAGGTCCGCTTAAATTAACCTTCAGATTTTCCTACTTTTATTAGGTTGGATGATTGCATACGACAACCCAAAACATTCCCTACAAGTTCCCTACATGAATTGCATAATAGAGATACAAGCAGGAATCATTAAGTTTTATGAAAATCATAAGCATTGACGAGGCACTTGTTACTATGAATTGCATGAAACTTATGCCAAGAATTTACCTAACGCGATCGTTTATAAGCGACCTTCACTACTTGTGAATATAAGTTCATAACGATTAGGTGAAATTCACTTATATTCTAGCATCAAATTCATGCATGTAAATTAAGTATGCATCCTTAATCGACATACAAAAATAAGTTATCAATCAAGCAGTTAAGCAAATTAAATCACAACTCAGAAATCACAACTGAAGGTAATCAATTCAAATTACAAATATATCCATGGTTTTGAATTAAACTCTAGCCAAAATAAAATTAGTTACACATTATTAAAATTAAAACAGAAATAAAATGTGAGTTTGAGGAACGAATTAACCGATAGAAATGTGCAAGGATCTGTGCATTTATTTTCTCCAACCGAGGCAGCACACGTCTTTTTCTTCTGCGCCCTGACACTTGGCAGCTCTCCCTGTGCATGCACTGCACAGTTTCTTTTTCGCGTAAGCTGCACAACCCTCCAAGACTCACGTCCCGCGTCTTCTATCTCTGCCTGTCGCTCACTCTCGCTCTTGCCAAGACAAGGCAGCATCTCCTTCGTTCCCAAGTTCCACGTTTCCTCCTTTCACGTCTCTGCGCTGCGACCTTCTTGAGCTGACGAGAGGAGTTCCTGACAGCTCTTGCACTCCCCTTCTCTTTCCGCGTTTCCTCCTGCGTCACGCCAGCTGCAAGCTGCGCTCTCTGCGTCTCCTTGCTTTCCGCGTATTCAAGCTGCCAAGGCAGCTTCTATCCTTTTCGATCCGTGCGTCGTCCTTGTCTGTCCTGCTACCTCGCAAGGCAGCTTGCTGCCTTCGTCTGTCTCCCCAAGCTGCCAGGAAGGCCCTCCTTTTCTATCTCACGTTAGCTGCCCAGGGCAGCCCCTTTATTCTTCAGCTGCCAAAAGCAGCGACCTTCCTCCCAGTTTCTTTCCGCTTTCTGTTCCTCCCTCGCCGAGAGCTTCTAACTTTCTGGGAGCTGTTCCTTTATTTCTTTTTCGCTGCTTCTCTGCGTTCCTCTAGCTCCCTGCGTTCCTGCTAGCTATCTGCCCAGTCACGCTGCCAAATGGCAGCAAAAACAACCTCCCTCCGAGGAGCTCCTGCTTCTTATTTTTATATTCTTCTTTTCTTCCACCCGCAAGTGGCTTCCAGGTGCTGCTTCTTATTTCTTTTTTTCTTTTTCCGCTGCAAGGTGCTCCTTTCACCTACCACCTGCAATGTGGCTTATATTATTTTTCTTTCTTCCACTATCACGCTGCATTCCACTTGGTTCCCCACTGTCTACAAAACAAACAATTATTATATTATATATATATATATATCTATATTTTATTTAATTTAAAAGCTAAACAGTTTTGACACGAATTTATTACATAAAATCACACTTATGTTATTTTTATTTTCTTAGCTAGATAAATTCGATAAAACACAAAAATAAAGTAGATAGCACAAAAATATGAGGAAATAACTAAGAAAAGACGAGAGAATTTGATGTAAAATATGTATAAATATGAGCTTATCAACAATCCGCTAAGGTTAGTATGTGTTATGCCAACTCAAGCGCGAGTATGACTAGTCTCAAGTCATTTAGTGTTTGACACTAAGACAAACACATAGGTGCTTGAAAGAGTAATCAAGTACACTGAACAACGATCAAAAGAGAGTTCGAACATACATGTCATGTTAGAACTCGTTAGTTGCAATATGCAAATTAGTCCTTTGACCTGAGGCATTATAGATGTCTAATGGTTAGGTCCTTGATCTTTGATCATGTCAAAGGCATTCCATCGAGAATGTCAACGGCATTGTTGGGGTCAAGCTATCTAATCATGTAGGCATATGAATGCACAACAAGGGATCTCTAACCTTCCATGGTGGAAGGAGAATACTCTAAGATATGATTCGGGAGTCTTTGGCCAAAGCATATGAATATGACTTAGGAAGTATGTTCCAAATCATATTCAATTGAATCATATAGAGAAGTATCACATTGGATAGTAGACATGAAACAAACTATCACTCAAACAATGTGATTAAGAGTATTGTATTAGAGAAGGACCGTATTGCGTTGTAGTTGTAACTGGATAGGTTCTCCAACCACTTCTACTTAGCTTGGGTAACCATGACATGATGCTAGGTGTCACTCATGGTTTGTGGAAGCCCTGAAGATTAGCAAACACTAATCTTAATCAAAGGGAGAATTGAAATGTAGTTTCAATTCATAATCGATCGTTAAGAGTAACAATCGCCCACTGCCTCGCTAATTGGAACCTAATGGATCGTACACCGAGTAAGGATGAAAGTGAAGAAATATAAATAAAATGGATATGCAATTAAATGGTTTAATTGAAAAATGGTCAAGATTAATTAATTAGTTAATTAATTTTACGAAAGGTTCGTATTGGGCTTTTAAGTTGGTTTTGGGTTTCGGGGCCCAAAAGTGTTTTGGTCCACAAGGCCCATTATGTTTAAGTTGTATGACAACTAAAACAAAATGGGCAATTAGCCCAATAACAAAGACAAGGCCTGCCAAAAGGGAGAGTGGATGCAAACTTGAATTAATTACAAGTTTGCCACTCAAATGTGATGTAGTATAAAGTCCACTTTATAGCTATTTTCTCATTAGGGTTTTCTTTGAGGCAAAGAGGTGAAACATTTTCTCTCTTTTTCTCTACAAGGAGGCTGGCCACATAGGGAAGATTTAGCTAGCAATCTTTTCTTGTCTAAGTCATCCATTTCATCTTCACACCTCATCCTTGGTGTGGAGAATTAGAGACACCAAACCTTTGGTGTTTTTGGAGATCCTTTCCTCACATCCTCAAGGAGCAAAGGAGCACAAAAAGGAAGGAAATCACAAGGAAGATCCAATGAGCTAGGAGGTGACTTGAAGGCCCTCCACTTGGGTGAATCCCTTGTGCAAACAAGGATGAGCTTCAAGGGTAATAAATCTCTAAATCCTTCCTTCTCTTTAATGTTGTTAAATAGTCTCTTGGTTCACCATTCACTAGGCTTTGAAAGTCATGGGTTTTAGAATTGTTTTTGAATGCATGCCTACTTTAATGTGTTAATAGTTTGCATATGTGTTCAAATATTCTCGCATGTTCTTAGCTAGGACAAAATTTTTCCTTCAAGATGGCTATAGGTGAATCTTTTAGCCTCGCCATTCTGGTCTTAGCCAATATTTATGACGGCTTGAGTATTGTTTCGAACTCAGCGAGCACTGAAGATTGTGATGAGGTACTCCCCTACCACTATGTGTACCGTTGGTTGGGTGAGTATTTTGGCACTCATTTTTCTTCGTCAACTTCAGCCAAGCCGAGGCCTTTGATGACAAGGTACTCTGGCATGTTTTCTGCAAAGAGCCTTGATGATTTGCAAGCGCAAGCGTTGTTTAGAAGCTGTGAAGGTTTGAGAATGGATCATCTGGCAAGGGTTGGCTTCTTCCTTTAAAGAAATAAAGTATTCACATTTTGAATTTGCTTCTTATTCTTCAAAGTGTTTGCATTTTTTTTGGTTCGTGATGTGACTATACTTGAAGTTTTGAAGTTTCAAGTTGCCTACGTACCCTCGGTTGAGGAGGGATCAAGTCATGACGTAGTTCAAAGGAATGATGGATTGTTTTTTACAATTTTGGTGGTGATTTTAATGATGATTTTGATTTTTGATTTTGTCGTACACAGTTTATGCTCTTACAGGCCAGAAGCGTTGAGTGTTGCCTTTTAAGCTCATGCGAACAAGGAGCATTATGCTGTACAGTTTAGGCCCATGTAGGCGAGGAGCTTTGAGTGTCACCTTTTAAGCTCGTGCAAACAAGGAGCATTGAGTGTCGCCATTTAAGCTCGTGCGAATAGGGATCGTTATGCCGTGCAGTTGAGGCTCATGCATGCGAGGAGCTTTGAGTGTCACCTTTTAAGTTCGTGTGAATAAGGAGCGTTGAGTGTCACCTTTTAAGCTCATGCGAACAATGAGCATTGTGCCATGTAGCTTAGGCTCATGCAGGCGAGGAGCTTTGTGCCGTGTGCAGTTTAGGCTCATGCATGCGAAGAGCATTGCTTGTTTGTTTTAGGGGTAGTAGTGGTTCAAGAATATGCCATTGATGGGGCCGATCTTCAAGCCGTCTTCTACAATGATTACGTAGGCACCGTTGGTGTAGACCTCTTGTATTACGGAAGGTCCATCCCATTTTCATGTGAACTTGCTTTTTATCTTATGAGTTATGATGATAGGCCTTTGTAATGCCAAGACAAGATTTCCAGTTTGGAAAGACCTTAGGTGGACCTTCTTGTTGAATGCCTTGGATAGCCATGCTTGGTAGCATTCCAAGTGTTGTTGAGCTTCAAGCGTTTTTTCATCGAGTGCTTCCAACTTTTGAAGTTGTAGCTTTGCATTTTCCTCTTCAGTCAAGCCTTCTTGTATAGCCATCCTTAGTGAGGGGATTTGACTTTCGAGCAGCAGAATAGCTTCCACGCCTTATACAAGAGAATAAGGTGTAGCTTAGGTAGGAATCCTATATGCCCAAACTGCTTCGCTTATCCTTTCGTGCCAGTCTCTCTTTGTTCAGCCGATTACCTTCTTCAGGAGGTTGCACATCATTTTGTTGAATGCTTCCGCAAGACCATTGGTCAGAGCATGATACATGGAAGACTTGTGCTACTTGAACTTGTATTTCTCGCAGAGCTCGTCCATGAGTCGGTTGAAGAACTGTTTTCCATTGTCAGTGATGATGTAGCGAGGCACACCATATCGATGGATGATATGCTCCTTGATGAAATGGACGACAGTTTCCTTCTTGACTTCCCTTAAGGGTACGGCTTCAGCCCACTTGGAGAAGTAATCTGTTGCGGCTAGGATGTAGGCTTCTCCGGCAGATGATTTTGGTGTGATTGGTCCAACGACGTTCAATCCCCATGCATCAAATAGCCATGAAGCAACCGTAGGGTGTAATTGTTGGAAATATGCCCTGAAAATCAATCTTTGGAAGAAACCTTTCAGGACAAAAGAATGGATGTATAGATGATTCTTATACATCAAATGGCAAAGACACGAATTAGGACTATCTCAATAAACGATATATGTCTTAAATAGTGTATCCATGGACAATGGATCGATTGAAGAAGTAATCTAATGATGTTAGACTACAGAGACCTTCTTCACATAACCAAATATCCAAAAAGGTTTCTGGTCATTGGATTGTCGGAGGGATACTGACAATGCATAGACCGGTACATACTATGTCTGCTTCAAATGGAAGGATGGAAAGTCTCATCCCATTCGTGTTGTGACACTAAGACAAGTATGTAGGTGCTCATTAAGGGAATGATTTCACTGAACACAATCGAACGAGAGTACTTGTATGGAGGTCTACTCACATGTCAAGTAAGTAACTCAAATGGTTGGAATAATGTAAGTAGTCCTTTGACCTGAGGCATCATCGTTGTCTTGTGGTTAAGTACTTAATCTTTGATTATGTCAAACGTCACTATATCAGAGCGTCAACGGCATAGTCGGGGTTAAGCCACTTAGTCATGAAGGTAAGTGTATGCGCAACAAGGAATCTCTAATCCTCGATAAGAGAGGAAGAATACTCTAAGATATGATTCGGGAATCTTCGGCCGAAGTATCGAGCGTATTAAAAGGAAAGCGTTCCTATACGACTCAAAAGAATCATATAAGAAGGAATAATCACATTAGGGGTTTGACATAATATATCCATACCCTAGTAATGTGATTGAGAGTATTGTATTAGAGAAGGATCGAATTATATTGTAATTCCAATGGAATAGGTTCTCCGAATAAACTTCTACATTAGCTTGGGTAGCTATGACATATGGTTAGATGTCACTCATAGCTTGTGAGTTCTTCTAGATGATTAAATGTAGTCATCAAAGAAGAAGGTGAATTAAAATGAAGTTTCAATTCACTAAGTGATTGAATTAAATATAATCAATTGGATTGATGCCAATCACCTCACTGCCTTGCTAATTAGAACCTAAAAGATTGTTCACCAATACACTATTGTAGTGAGTAATTAATGGATGATGGAAACAATTAATTGGATTAATTAAGTGTTGTGATTAATTTAGAAAGTCTAAAGAAATCATAAAAGCGATAAAGATCGTTTTGGGCTTAAAGAAACGTTCGGGTTTAATTGGGCCCATTGGGCCTAAACCCATTGGGCTTTTATTCAAGCATTGGATGACTTGAAATAAATGAAAGCCCAAAGCCCAAACAACACAAAGAGGGCCGGCCACTTTAGGTAGGAAAGGGTGAGATATTTAGTCAAGTTGTTGACTAGGTTTCTTTTGTCTATATAAGGAACTTTATAGAGATATTGTTCAAAAAGGGTTTTTGTGTGTTTAAAACAACAAAGAGGCAAAAGAAAAATAGCTCTCTTACTACACAAAGGCCGGCCACCATTGGGGTGTTTTTACTAACATATCTTACACCCTTTTGGTTATTCCTTCATCCTTCTCACTACACTAGTGGGTGAGGATCTTTAGAGGTTTCCTACTTTGGAAACTTGAAGAGAACCTAGGAGCACTCATTCTATCAAAGTGGAGGAGGCAAGGAGGGAAGCTAGGCTCAAGGAGTTCAAGGAACAAAGGGCTTGGAGGTGGTCCATCCTTGGTCTCAAGTCTAGATCAAGAGGTATAAGACTAAACCTTCACTTTGTTCTTCTCTATAAAATGTTTTGATGCATTATATATAAACCTATGAACCTTGAAGGGGATTTGCATGACTATAGCTTTGATAATATGTTATAAATGCTTCCGCTGCTTTCGTATATTAAATTTGATTTGTATATGCATGATAGTCTTATTGAAATCCCATTCTAGAATCTCATAAATTTCCCTTCAAGTGGTATCAGAGCCAAAGGTTTATATATAATGTGTCCTTTTGGATTTTATGCATATGGGTATTAATGTTATGTATGACATATTATTGTTTCATTCAAAATATGTTTATCTTTTGTTTTTCAATAGTTGAAAAATGTTAGTCAATAGTTGAGAAAGGTATGGATGCAAAAGTTGTTTTGTATGCATGAATGAAAATTGAGTTTTAAACTAATTTGACATATTATTTCTTCATTTAAAAGTGTGTTTATCTTTTGTTTTTCAATGGTTGAAAAATGTAAATCAAGAGTTGAAAAGATATGCATGTAAAAGTTGTTTTGTATGCATGAATGAAGAATAAGTCATGAATAAAATTTTGGGAATTTGTTCTTTATGGTTGGCACGGTTTTGGGGGAATTTTGAGCATGTGTTTGTGTTTTATTGTAAGACACTCACACATCATTTTAAAGGTAGAAAATTGAAACCTTGTCACTTTTGTTTTTGGGTTTGAAAAATCACCAAGAATACACAAATCTTGAAAAAGTGTTCATGGTTTTGTTCTTGGTGTTCATAGTTTGGTTTTGGGTGAAAATGGTTGTATTTGGTTTTCATGCATAGTTTTATGGTTTTGGATGATGTTCTTACCATCCATAACCATATTAAAACTTATAAAACCCTAGACTTGTCTAGGAGATTTCCATCACCTTTTTCATTAAAACCTTGAAAGCCAAAATCAAGTGACATGCAAATTTGGATTTTTCTACCTTGCATTGAATTAAAGTAAGATGGGTGAGACTTCCCATCCCCCCTTAATGTGGCCGGCCACCCTAGTGGATTTATCCACTTGGGGGGTCTTTTGTAATTTGGAAAAAGATATTTTATACTTTTGAGTATTTACAGTTTTACCCCTAACTTTTTATATTTGCATTTAGGCCCCTACTAACTAGAAAGTTAAAATATTTGATTTTAATTTTGTTAGTTGTTTAAACTCACAATACTCTTATGCCCATATGTACTAAATCTAAATGTATATGTTGCATTCCATTTAATTATTTAAATGTGTTTAAGTAGTTATAAAATGGGTGACTATGGACTTATGCCTTAAACGATAATTGAGCTATGAGATAAGGCGTTAAAATCAAATTGTTTGAACCTTGGGAATGTGT
Source organism: Malus fusca (assembly GCA_035220775.1). NCBI lineage: Eukaryota > Viridiplantae > Streptophyta > Magnoliopsida > Rosales > Rosaceae > Malus > Malus fusca. Next base: position 4,459,526 of record CM069059.1, read on the forward strand.
TTTAATTACTGTTTAATTGGACGTTGTCACGTTTGACGTTTATCTATCTCTCCCCTTTTAGTATATGTAATTTATAGGAATTTGTACAAATCGGTTTGTAATTCTTATTACTTCTTAATCTCTATTCGCTAGTTGATTCCCTCTAGTGCTAGACTAGAGTTTCTTTAACTATTGGTAAGGAGACATAACTAAAAGAGGGTTTTGACATGAGATTAAAGATTAAATGGGTCCAATGCCCTAATTAGCAATGAATGATTGTCTTTCATTTCTAATGGCTCAATGAAAATGTTTTAATTGGATTGATAAGCACGTAATTAAATGACACAACCTCCCCGAGTTTATATTCAACAATGATGGCTCGTTGTTGCAATAACCTAATAAGTCCATGGTCATCCAAGAGCCTAAGATAACTATAAAGTCCAATTTCAAAGGAATGCAAAAACCTTAGTAGTAGTAGTTACTTCCAATATTTGAAAAATTCGTTTTTAATATTGATTTGTTTTTCTCAAAACAAATAGTGGGAGTATCATACGCTACTAAAATATAATGAAGACTATTAGTAGTTATATATATCTCCAATATTTTGAAAAATGTTTTGATATTGATTTGTTTTATGAAAACGAATAATGGGGATATTATATGCTACTAATTTCATTAACTTTGGACTAAGTAGTTATAATAGGACATTATTTATTTGATTGTGATTAAATAAATAAAATGATGAGACCTTAAAATCCCTCAAACCACAATTATATTAAGTTGTAAACGTAAGAGTGCTTAGAACACTTTTTCGTGGCCTTCCACCATGGTAGGCTCCAATCGTTTATGACTTGTACACCGCCTTCACCCTATCATGGGGAAGTGACAAAGTGCATGCTTATATTCAGGAGGAGTTTATTTAAAACATTTGATGAGGTTAAGGTAGGCAACGAGTGTGGCCAACATCGTATCATCGTGAGGTCATGCTTGAACCCCTAGCTAAACCGGCATGGTGGGAAAGAACTTAACTAAGAGAAATGATGCCAACATCGTATCATCATGAGGCATTGTTTTCTAGAGGCCAAATAGATGGGTAATCACAAGAGGTTGTTGTGAATGGGTAATTGTACCCTCTCATTATTATTGTTGCTAGCCAACATCGTATCATTGTGAGGTGGGCTTGGTAATAGTGAGCCTCCCATAACCCGCTAGGAGCTTTCTTTGAAATCTCCTGGATTCCATTATGGGGGATATGGAATTTGCCAAAAATGGTGGGTGGTGTCATTCGGTTTAAAGACCCAAATCGTTTGACTTAATCAACAATCAATCTAATTATTTTATTTGTTTATGTATTTAGATATGGTTGGAAGCACACTCGCGAAAATACTCGACAAACATTGCCTAGAGGGGCACAATTTCCCATCATGGTATCGTAATGTCAAGATTCTCCTAACATTGGAGAAGATTGTTTACGTACTAGACAAGGCTCCACCTCACATACCTCTCAGCCCTGAGGCTACTGAGGAAGAACGTGCTAAGTATGACAAGCACGTTGAGGATGATATACAAGCCAAGTGCTATATGTTGGCTTCCATGAATGAGGAGCTACAGAGACAACACGAGGGCATGGATAATGCATCTTCCATAATACTCCATCTTACGGAGTTATATGGTGAAGGGACGCGCAACCGTCGCTTTAGCACCGTCTGTGAGCTTGTAAAGACCAAGATGGTCAAGGGGGCTCCAGTACACCAACATGTACTGAAGATGATAGGATTCATTGAACAATTGGAGAACCTTGGTACTCCACTTGACGGGGAATTGGCCCAGGACTTTATATTGGCTTCTCTTTCTGATTCATTCTCGCAGTTTGTAATGAATTACAATATGAATAAGATGGATAGTACTCTCTCTGAGTTACTAAACATGTTAGTAACTGCTGAGAAGACTATGAAGAAAGAGAGCGTTGTAGGGACTGCTGCAGTAGCCTACAACAAGCCATCATCTTCCAAGGCCAAGCCACAAGGCAAAGGCATATGGAAGGAGAAGAAGTCACCCACTCCTAAACCGAAAGGAGGAGTGAAGAAAAAGAAGGCAAAGGAGCCCAAGGGGACTTGCCACCACTGTGGAAATGAGGGGCATTGGAGGAGGAATTGCAGGTTATACCTAGCAAGTCTTAAGGACAAACCACAAGGTATGGTTTATGTTCTTATCTTCAATTCTAATTGTTAGATCTTCTAAATATTTATATTTGATATAAAGAGCTAATCACTTGTATAAATTGTATATAGGTGGAGAAGCCAAGAAGAAGAAGAACAAGCAAAGAAAATGTGGTGAAGGGTTCGGCCACTATGTTTTTTGCTCACTACTTAGGAAGTTAGTTAGGCGTTAAAGATTGTCTTTAAACTTTCTTATTTTGATAAGAACTTGTTATGTGGCTTCATATGATGGAAGACCACTATTAGTGCCTAAATGTGTAAAGGTATTTATATTAGTCTCTAAATGTATAGAGCTAATACTTATTGTATTAAACATTATGAATGTTTGAACTGTCATATTAATGTAATGTGAAGAATGCCTTTTTAATATACTATTTCCTTAAAGTAGTGTTATGAATTGAAAATTGTCTTGTTGTATCCTAGATGAGATACAAGAGTTATATCACTTATTGTAATGTGATAAACCAAACTTTAGATTTATCAATTATGGATAGATCTCACATGTAGGACATAAATGGATACAATGAATCTTTAGATTTGGTTCCAATTGTCTACCTATGAGTTCTATATGAATTGACAAAAGTCTAGAGATTCCTTTCTTGAAGAAAAGGAAGATCACATTATAATGATATAAGTGATAAGAAAAACGTTTCTTATATGGTTGTCACTTGAAACACAATGATCAAGATCACTCTTGATTCAATTAGTAGTTTTGAACAACTAATTGGGCATTCTTTAAAAGTTTTTAAAATGTCAATTGTGTTAGTGATTAAACCAAGAAAGAAGTATCTAAATCTATAAAAGGTTTAAAGACTTTAGCTACTTAAATAACAAGACATTAAACTTAGTGAAGATTGAAACAAATAAGCTTGAAATGTTTTAAAGCTACTACACAATGTCTTCTACCAATATAATCCACTTTTATACATTTTGTATGTATGAAATGATTTCTCATTAAAAGTCATGAGAAATAGTGGGAGGTGTGAAAATGGATATAAACTTGAATATGATTGGTTTATAGTTGTCTAAAGAATAATAGTACTTGACTATTATTAAAGGTTTGTAATTTTAATTGTTAAAAGATTCAAGCTCTTCAAACGTTAAAATTCTATGTTGTGTGACATTCTAAAGAATAGTCTTTGAATGTTGGTTTCGTCAACCTAGCATAAAATGGTTATATGTTGGGAGTTGTCCATTATTCTCTTTTATGAGAACAAGCTAATAACAAAGCATATGGACAAGTTGATGAAACAAAAGGGAATTAGTTTCAAAATGAGTCACAACATATGGTTTAACAAATAGACAATCCAAATTCAACATCTCATGTAACGATATTGCTCTATGTAGTTTTGATAATGAATTATATCAACCACCTAGAAGGAATGGTTGAGTTTCTATATCCTTAGTAGGAGCCAAGCTTCCACTAAAGACTTGGATAATTCTTATATGACTACATTAAAGGTCTTAGTATGACTAAAACTTGAAGTATGGTGTATGACACCATATAATTTAAATGAATAGACTTGATAAAGCAAGTCACACATTTCATGGAATTACTTGAGAAGGAATTCTTTTGTGTATGATTCATTTAAGTTAGTGGGAGCAATATGCATTCAGATCAAGAAAATATAATTGTTATTTTTGAATGAATGCTAAGTTACGACAAGGCCAATGGGAGTGATGTTATAATTTGAGCAACATGATGTGAATAAAGTCTATTTGATAGACTTGACAAAACATAGATATTACTTGAAAATGACAAAACATGACACGGTCAATTTTTAAGTATAGACTTGAAATTGGACTTATTGATATAGCAAGGCTATCTCAAATAATGTTATATGGGAATTAAATCTCAAATGTTGAAGATTTAAGAAAGCATTTTCCTATGTGATAGGAAGTCACTTTCATAACCCTTATAATGAATGTGTCATAAAATCACAAAAGGGACACATGTATTGACTTGTGAAGTAGATATCCAAAGGTGAATAAACCACTGAGTTTATCACTTTAAGATATTACTATATCCCAGGATCAGAACCAAAGCAACTGATAGAGTATTATTGCCTTTAAGAAAGAAACATCAGAGTGGGACTCTGGAAGCGTGCATTCACTTAGGTTGTTAACCAAAGTGAAAAATAAGCCATTTTAACAAATGGAACTTCATAATGGATGAAGTACTAATCATATGAATGAATTGTTAGTATTGTACTACAATGGTCTCAAGGTTGGAGCAAAGTTTGTATAAAGTATACAAACGAAATATATGTCGATATATAGTTTTAGAAACTGCTTCAAAAGGTGTTTTGAATGGAAGGGGTTCTTTTAGAACCAATGATTGAATCCAAACCATAAGGTCGTTAGTAGGGTACTACGACGTAATGGGGCGATAGCTCAAGCCATGGAATCAAGGTCTCATCAAAATATTCGAACACAATAAAGAGACATCATCAAATGTTTTGGAAACATTTGATAAGAAAATCCCTTTTAAATAAAAAGGGGATTAATATATAACCAAGTTAACCTACGAGCATAAGCTCTCTCAACAAGATGTATAAGATACACTAGTGATTGACTTTAGTGCAAGTGGGAGATTGTTGGAAATATGCCCTGAAAATCAATCTTTGGAAGAAACCTTTCAGGACAAATGAATGGATGTATAGATGATTCTTATACATCAAATGGCAAAGACACGAATTAGGACTATCTCAATAAACGATATATGTCTTAAATAGTGTATCCATGGACAATGGATCGATTGAAGAAGTAATCTAATGATGTTAGACTACAGAGACCTTCTTCACATAACCAAATGTCCAAAAAGGTTCCTGGTCATTGGATTGTCGGAGGGATACTGACAATGCATAGACCGGTACATACTGTGTCTGCTTCAAATGGAAGGATGGAAAGTCTCATCCCATTCGTGTTGTGACACTAAGACAAGTATGTAGGTGCTCATTAAGGGAATGAGTTCACTGAACACAATCGAACGAGAGTACTTGTATGGAGGTCTACTCACATGTCAAGCAAGTAACTCAAATGGTTGGAATAATGTAAGTAGTCCTTTGACCTGAGGCATCGTCGTTGTCTTGTGGTTAAGTACTTAATCTTTGATTATGTCAAACGTCACTCTATCAGAGCGTCAATGGCATAGTCGGGGTTACGCCACTTAGTCATGAAGGCAAGTGTATGCGCAACAAGGAATCTCTAATCCTCGATAAGAGAGGAAGAATACTCTAAGATATGATTCGGGAATCTTCGGCCGAAGTATCGAGCGTATTAAAAGGAAAGCGTTCTTATACGACTCAAAAGAATCATATAAGAAGGAATAATCACATTAGGGGTTTGAGATAATATATCCATACCCTAGTAATGTGATTGAGAGTATTGTATTAGAGAAGGATCGAATTACATTGTAATTCCAATGGAATAGGTTCTCCGAATAAACTTCTACATTAGGTAGGAAAGGGTGAGATATTTAGTCAAGTTGTTGACTAGGTTTCTTTTGTCTATATAAGGAACTTTATAGAGATATTGTTCAAAAAGGGTTTTTGTGTGTTTAAAACAACAAAGAGGCAAAAGAAAAATAGCTCTCTTACTACACAAAGGCCGACCACCATTGGGGTGTTTTTACTAACATATCTTACACCCTTTTGGTTATTCCTTCATCCTTCTCACTACACTAGTGGGTGAGGATCTTTAGAGGTTTCCTACTTTGGAAACTGGAAGAGAACCTAGGAGCACTCATTCTATCAAAGTGGAGGAGGCAAGGAGGGAAGCTAGGCTCAAGGAGTTCAAGGAACAAAGGGCTTGGAGGTGGTCCATCCTTGGTCTCAAGTCTAGATCAAGAGGTATAAGACTAAACCTTCACTTTGTTCTTCTCTATAAAATGTTTTGATGCATTATATATAAACCTATGAACCTTGAAGGGGATTTGCATGACTATAGCTTTGATAATATGTTATAAATTCTTCCGCTGCTTTCGTATATTAAATTTGATTTGTATATGCATGATAGTCTTATTGAAATCCCATTCTAGAATCTCATAAATTTCCCTTCAGTAATGGCTCAGGCGGTTGATGTATGAAGTTGGCATGGAATTGGCAAGCTTGGCACCTTTTGGCGTATTCCAGGCAATCTTTCACCATACTTGGCCAGTAGTTGTTGGAAGTATGCCCACAAAGCCACTCATTTTATGTAATAGCTTTTGGAATACTTATTGTATTAAACTTTTATATGTTTAATGAAAGGCAAAGCTTATTGTTAATCACTATTTATTGTATCATGTGTTTAAGCAATAAGGGAATCCAAGGAATGTATTTGATCTAAGAGATAAGTGATTTAAGTAAGTTAGATTATCGAGACCTTTCTCTTATGTTCATTCCTAAAACGTTCCTAGCCATAGGATTGCCAATTGGGCATTGACAATCCGCTAAGGTTAGTATGTGTTATGTCGACTCAAGCGTGAGTATGACTAGTCTCAAGTCATTTAGTGTTGGACACTAAGGCAAACACATAGGTGCTCGAAAGAGTGATCGAGTACACTGAACAACGATCAAAAGAGAGTTCGAACATACATGTCATGTAAGAACTCGAGAGTTGCAATATGCAAAGTAGTTCTTTGACCTAAGGCATCATAGATGTCTAATGGTTAGGTCGTTGATCTTTGATCATGTCAAAGGCATTCCATTGGAGTGTCCACGACATTGTTGTTGTCAAGCTACCTAGCCATGTAGGCATATGAATGCACAACAAGGAATCTCTAAGATATGAATATGACTTAGGAAGTTTGTTCCAAATCATATTCAATTGAATCATATAGATAAGTATCACATTGGATAGTAGACATGATTAACTATGAAGAAACTTTCTCTCATGTAGCCAAGGGTTACAGGCAAAGAGAAGGGATTGACTATGAAGAAACTTTCTCTCATGTAGCCATGATTAAGTCCATTCGGATTTTGCTTGCTATAGCTGCGTACCATGATTATGAGATCTGGCAAATGGACGTGAAGACGGCCTTTCTGAACGGCTACCTAGAGGAAGAGCTTTATATGGCTCAACCCGAAGGTTTCGTGTCCGAGTCTGAAAAGACTAAGGTATGCAAGCTTCTGAGGTCCATTTATGGACTTAAGCAAGCCTCCTGGAGCTGGAATATTCATTTTGATACTGAAATCAAATCGTTTGGCTTTACTCAAAACAAAGACGACAATTGTGTTTATCAAAAGCTCGTTGGGGATGCAGTCGTATTCCTAGTGTTATATGTAGATGACATATTACTATTCGGGAATGACACTGCGGTACTTTCTTCTGTAAAAGTGTGGTTGTCCAAAACCTTCCACATGAAAGATTTAGGAGATGCATCTTATGTACTTGGGATAAAGCTCTATCGTGATAGATCCAGAAAATTAATTGGATTATCCCAATCTATGTACATTGATAAGGTGCTAAGTAGGTTCCAGATGGAACAATCTAAGAAATGTATTCTTCCTGTGAGACATGGAATTCACCTTTCTAAGTCCATGGAACCTAAGACTCCTGAATAGATACGGCAAATGAGTATTGTTCCTTATGCTTCCGCCATAGGAAGTCTCATGTATGCCATGATATGCACAAGGCCGGATATCGCATATGCTGTGAGCATTACTAGTCGATATCAATCTAACCCAGGATCAGAACACTGGGCAGCTGTCAAGACGGTCCTTAAGTACTTAAGAAGAACTAAGGACATGTTCCTCGTTTATGGAGGAGCGACAGAGTTGCGAGTGGAAGCCTATATAGACGCAGATTTCCAATCTGACGTCGATGATAGAAGTTCCAACTCCGGATATGTATTCACTCTAAATGGTGGGGCTGTCAGTTGGAAAAGCAAGAAACAAAGTGTAATTGCTGATTCCACGACAGAGGCTGAATATGTCGCTGCAGCTGAAGCTGGCAAAGAAGCGTTCTGGATGAAGAAGTTCATAACTGAACTTGGAGTGGTTCCAACCATTACATCACCAGTAACTTTGTACTATGATAATAGTGGGGCGATAGCTCAAGCCAAGGAACCCAGGGCACATCAAAAGAACAAGCATTTTGACAGGCGCTTTAATATCATTAGAAGATATGCTGCCGAGGGGAAAGTCAACATCCTCAAAGTTGCCTCAGTCGATAACATAGCAGATCCACTGACAAAGCCAATGTCTCAAATCCAGCTTGACCGTCATATGGAAAATATGGGTATTAGATACATGGGAAGGTGGCTTTGAGTGCAAGTGGGAGATTGTTGGAAGTATGCCCACAAAGCCACTCATTTGATGTAATAGCTTTTGGAATACTTATTGTATTAAACTTTTATATGTTTAATGAAGGGCAAAGCTTATTGTTAATCACTATTTATTGTATCATGTGTTTAAGCAATAAGGGAATCCAAGGAATGTATTTGATCTAAGAGATAAGTGATTTAAGTAAGTTAGATTATCGAGACCTTTCTCTTATGTTCATTCCTAAAACGTTCCTAGCCATAGGATTGCCAATTGGGCATTGACAATCCGCTAAGGTTAGTATATGTTATGTCGACTCAAGCGTGAGTATGACTAGTCTCAAGTCATTTAGTGTTGGACACTAAGGCAAACACATAGGTGCTCGAAAGAGTGATCGAGTACACTGAACAACGATCAAAAGAGAGTTCGAACATACATGTCATGTAAGAACTCGAGAGTTGCAATATGCAAAGTAGTCATTTGACCTGAGGCATCATAGATGTCTAATGGTTAGGTCCTTGATCTTTGATCATGTCAAAGGCATTCCATTGGAGTGTCCACGGCATTGTTATGGTCAAGCTACCTAGTCATGTAGGCATATGAATGCACAACAAGGAATCTCTAACCTTCCTTGGTGGAAGGAGAATACTCTAAGATATGATTCGAGAGTCTTTGGCCAAAGCATATGAATATGACTTAGGAAGTTTGTTCCAAATCATATTCAATTGAATCATATAGATAAGTATCACATTGGATAGTAGACATGAAACAAACTATCACTTAAACAATGTGATTAAGAGTATTGTATTAGAGAAGGACCGTATTGCATTGTAGTTGTAACTGGATAGGTTCTCCAACCACTTCTACTTAGCTTGGGTAACCATGATATGCTGCTAGGTGTCACTCATGGTTTGTGGAAGCCCTAAAGATTAGCAAACACTAATTTTAAGGGAGAATTGAAATGTGGTTTCAATTCACAATCGATCGTTAAGAGTAACAATCGCCCACTACCTCGCTAAATGGAACCTAATGGATCGTACACCGAGTAAGGATGTTGGTGAAGAAATGATGCGAAAATAAATTAACGCCCAAATTAAACCCTATTTGTGACAATTGTAGTAATGATGTAAGTAGGGATCGTTCTAGGCCGGGGATTAACTAGGGATGCTAACCAAAGTAAAATTAAATTAAAAACGTAAAAACAAAATTTAAAACACTAAACTAGACTCAAAACACTTAACTAGAATAACTCAAAATAAAACTAACAAATAATCTAAAACAAATCAAAAGACTCAAAACAATTCAAAATTCTAGAAAACACACTAAATTTATTTCTAATAAATTTAACACTTTAAAATAAATGGAGGATTGATTTTTGACGAAATTGATTTTAAAACAGAAATTTAAAAACAAACTTCAAAGAAAATATATTTTGATAGAATGAAATGATGAGACACTAGTTAGAGGGTTCCTTATCCACACATGAATAAATGCATACAATTTGATTCCCAGTTATGAATTCAACAAACGATTAAATGACTATGCTCCAAGTTAATTAGGTCCGCTTTAATTAACCTTCAGATTTCCCTAGATTCATTGAATTGGACGGGATACGCATCACAACCAAATTATTCTTATCAAGTTCCCGAACTATGGAATACGCATGATAGAGAAACATATCAAAGATCATTAAGTTTAATGGAAATCATAAACATCGACTAGGCATTCATAACTATGGAATACGCATGTTAATCCAACCTAGGGTTTACTAAACTCAATCGTGACTAGCGATTTTTACTACTCATGGATATAAGTTCATAACGATTAGGTGAAATTCCCTTATATCCTAGCATCAAGTCTAAGCATGCAAATTAAGTGTCGACCCTTAACCCACATACATAAACAAGTTATTAATCAACACAGAAAAATAAACCACATCCAACATTCATAAATTCATAACTGGAGTAAATCAAATTATAATAAACAAATATTCATGGCTTCAAATTCACCTCTAACTAAACAGAAATTAATTACACATGTTTAATATAATTGAAAAGAAAATTAAATTAAACATGAGTTTAAGAAAAATAAAACCAAATGAGGAAGCCTTTCTCTGTCAGTTTGTGTCTGCAGTGCTCTCTGCCTGACCTCCCTTCTTTATTTATTTTCTGATCTTTTTCCGCGCCTGCTCCCTGCCCTTTTGCGCTCCCTGCGTGCGCCAGCTGCCAAGGGCAGCTTCTATCCTCCTCCGCCCCTCGTTGCGCAAGCCGATGTTGTTCTCCTCGTCAATTCTGACTTGCTGTTTCTCTCGCTGCCAAGTTGCTGACCCGAGACAGCACTCCAGCTCCCCTTTTCTCGCAAGCTGCTCCCAGGCAGCTCTCTCTCCAGCTGCTTGCACCTGCTCTCGCAAGCTGCACAAGGCAGCACGTCCCCCCTCTGCCAGCTGCTTTGATTCCCCCTTTTATTTCTTCTCTTTATCTTGCCAGCTGCACCAAGCAGCTATTATGCTCTCCCACGTTTGTGTCTTCTTTTATTATTTTGTACCCGCACGCCTTCCACTTCTTTCTGCAGTGCTCTCCACTCTTTTATTTCTTTATTTTTCCTTCCATCAGCTGCCCAAGTCAGCTTTCCTCCTTCTCCCCGTTATTCTTCTCCACGCACTGCCCTCTTGGTTTTTTTATATTTCTGTCAGTTCCTTCTCCAGTGCTCTCTTATTCAAATCGCACAGACGCACCTAAAAATTTATATTATCAGAAATTTGTGATTCATGAATTGCCACGATCAAAATGCGCACGCAACATTATTTTTTTTTTCTAAAGCCACAAAAATCAAATAAGTGAGCAAAATAATTTTTACGAATTTTGTCACTTAAAATCTTACTTGTGCTAATTTTATTTTCTTAGCTAGATAAATTTTATAAAATACAAAAACAAAGTAAATAACTTAAAAATATAAGAAACTAACTAAGAAAGGACGAGAGAATTTGATGTAAAATATGTATAAATATGAGCTTATCAAGAAATTAAATGAAATGGATAAGCAATTAAATGGTTTAATTGAAGAATGGTCAAGGTTAATTAATTAGTTAATTAATTATACGAAATGTTCGTATTGGGCTTATATGTTGGTTTTGGGTTTCGGGGCCCAAAAGCGTTTTGGTCCACAAGGCCCATTATGTTTAAGTTGTATGACAACTAAAACAAAATTGGCAATTAGCCCAATCAATTTGATATGGCCGGCCATTAGGGTGAGAAGTGTCAAACTTGGATTAATTACAAGTTTGCCACTCACATGTGATATAGTATAAATTCAAGTTTATAGCTTTATTTTTTTTTAGGGTTTTTCTTGGTGAAATGAGGTGAAACATTTTCTCTCATTTTCTCAAAAGAGGCCGGTCACCTAGGGAAGGAATAGCTAGCAATCTCTTCTTCCCTAAGTCATCCATTTCATCTTCACATCACATCCTTGGTGAAGAGACTTAGAGACATCAAGCTTTTGATGTTTTGGAAAACAAATCCTCAAATCCTCAAAGAAGCAAAGGAGCACTAAAAGGAGGAAAATCACAAGGAAGATCCAAGGAGCAAGGAGGTGACTTGAAGGCCCTCCACTTGGGTGAATCCCTTGTGTAATCAAGGATGAGCTTCAAGGGTAAAGAAACTCTAAATCTTTCCTTCTCTTTAATGTTGTTAAAGAGTTTATTGGTTCACCATATACTAGGCTTTGAAAGTCATGGGTTTTATGAATTGTTTTTGAATGCATGCCTACTTTAATGTGTTAATAGTTTGCATATGTATTCAAATGTTCTTACTTGTTCTTAGCTAGGACAAAATTTTTCCTTCAGTAGTAGCCCATTCTTTTGAGCTGGAAGTGTAGCTTTGGTCCAGACTGATACGCTCCGCATACGCCTGAGTGTGCTTCTTCCATGGCTTGATTAGCTTCTTCCTCACCTTGGCATCTTAGAAGTACTCCTTCAAAAGAGTGTCAGTAGAGTGCTCCTTTGTAGTAGAGGAAGCGAGGTGCTCGTCAACTTATTTCAGAGCAGTGTCTAAGATCGTTCGGAAGCTTTCCATCCTCCAAGTAGTCGATCAACGATTGTCTCCACTCTCCAATGTTGACTGGAAGTACTGAGATGACGTTTGTGTCATCTAGTAGCATTTCAGTGATGAGTGGGATCACCCATCTTTGGCAAACTGGCACGTTCGCAGCTTCGTCTTCTCTTAGCGCCATACTTAAGGCTAGGTTAGCAAAAGTGTCCGACATTTGATTTTCTTTTCTTGGCACATGTTCTAGCGTCATAGCCTCGAATTTTTGTAGCAGCTGGGTTGCTAGCCAAAAGTATGGGACAAGATCATCTTTCCTTAGTTCATATTCAGTCAAGAGTTAATTGATTATGAGCTTGAAGTCTCCATACACTTCTAGGGTTATGATTTCCATGTCGATCGCCATTTGGAGTCCAATGATCAGCGTTTGGTACTCAGCAACGTTGGAGCATAGCTCACTTAGTCGAAAGGAATAGGGTAGTACTAGTCTTTGTGGCGACATGAATACTACTCATGCCTCCGCTCCGCCCACTCGTGCGGATCCGTCAAAGAACATTGTCCATGTTGGTAAGATGTTGATGTGGAACACCTCCTTGTCAGGCAAGTCATCCGAGATTTTCCAATTGGTTGGGATTAGATGATCAGCAAGGAAGTCGGCTTGTCCCTTGACGCCTTTAGCTGGGACGTAGATGATCTCATATTGATTAAGAAACAATGCCCATTTAGCTAGTCGCCCTGAGAGAACTGGTTTGGACATAACATACTTGACTGGGTCAGCTTTAGCAACCAAGTGTATGGTGTAAGCATGCATGTAGTGTCTTAGCTTTTGGATGGCAATGACTAGGGCAAGGCACATCTTCTCGATTGGTGAGTAGTTGAGTTCAGTACCAGTGAGAGTTCTACTTAGGTAGTAAAGTGCTCTTTCCTTTTGGTATTCATTTGCTTGTGCCAAGAGTGCTCCAATGGAACCCTCTTGTGCAACAATGTATAGGATGAGCGGTTTTCCAGGCACGGGTGCTCTTAAGGCAGGTGGGCTTGCTAGGCACCTCTTTATGCTTTCGAAGGCATTGTGGCAAGCGTCATCCCATATGAATGGAGTGTCCTTCTTCATGAGTCGACTGAAGGGTTGACAGTGTCCAGCGAGGTTGGACATATAGTGTTTGATGAAGGCTAGTTGTCCTTGTAAACTTTTCAACTCGTGTAGATTCCTTGGCCCAGGCATACTTTGAATGGCCTTGATCTTTGATTGGTCCACTTCAATGCCACAATGTTTGACAATGAAGTCGAGGAATTTCCCAGAAGTGATGCCAAATGCACACTTCAACGGGTTCATTTTGAGGGTGTAGTGTCGTAGTTTGTCGAACACCATTCCTAAATCCTTCAAATGGTCGGATCTCTTATTGGTCTTGACAACTACATCATCTACATAACATTCTACATTTTTGTGTAGCATGTCGTTGAAGATCTTCTGCATTGCATGTTGATATGTAGCTCCAATGTTCTTCAAGCCAAAATGCATTACCTTGTAGCAGTAGATACCTTTTGGAGTACGAAAGGCTGTTAGTTCCTCATCTTCGGGAACCGTGCGAATTTGATTATACCCAGAGGGCCATCCATGAATGATAGTGCCTTGTGACCAGTGGTTGCATCCACCATGATTTCGATGATTGGCAAGGGAAAGTCATCATTCGGGCAAGCATCGTTGAGGTCTCGGAAGTCTACGCAAATATATATTTGTCCAGATTTATTAAGGACAATAACAATGTTGGAGATCCATTTAGGGTATTGCACCTCCCCAATGAAGCATGCTTTAATTAGCTTGTCAATCTCGGCCTCAATTTGTGGGATGAGCTCGGATCGATAGCGTCTTTGAGTTTGCTTTATCGGTCACGTTCCAAGTTTGATTGCAAGACGATGCACAACAATGGTAGGGTCAAGGTCGGGCATTTCTTTGTAGGTCCAAGCAAATATGTCTTTGTACTCCATTAGCAGTTGGTAGTATTCCTCGATCTTATCTGCACTTAGTAGTGCACCTTGCTTGTGCCTAAGTTAAGCTCCTTGAGATCATCAATTGTGGCTTGCCCCCCATCTGTTGGAAATATGCCCTGAAAGTCAATCTTTGGAAGAAACCTTTCAGGACAAATGAATGGATGTATAGATGATTCTTATACGTCAAATGGCAAAGACACGAATTAGGACTATCTCAATAAACGATATATGTCTTAAATAGTGTATCCATGGACAATGGATCGATTGAAGAAGTAATCTAATGATGTTAGACTACAGAGACCTTCTTCAGATAACCAAATGTCCAAAAGATTCCTGGTCATTGGATTGTCGGAGGGAAACTGACAATGCGTAGATCGGTACATACTGTGTCTGCTTCAAATGGAAGGATGGAAAGTCTCATCCCATTCGTGTTGTGACACTAAGACAAGTATGTAGGTGCTCATTAGGGGAATGAGTTCACTGAACACAATCGAACGAGAGTACTTGCATGGAGGTCTACTCACATGTCAAGCAAGTAACTCTAATGGTTGGAATAATGTAAGTAGTCCTTAGACCTGAGGCATCGTCGTTGTCTTGTGGTTAAGTACTTGATCTTTGATTATGTCAAACGTCACTCTTTTAGAATGTCAACGGCATAGTCGGGGTTAAGCCACTTAGTCATGAAGGCAAGTGTATGCGCAACAAGGAATCTCTAATCCTCGATAAGAGAGGAAGAATACTCTAAGATATGATTCGGGAATCTTCGATCGAAGTATCGAGCGTATTAAAAGGAATGCATTCCTATACGACTCAAAAGAATCATATAAGAAGGAATAATCACATTAGGGGTTTGACATAATATATCCATACCCTAGCAATATGATTGAGAGTATTGTATTAGAGAAGGATCGAATTACATTGTAATTCCAATGGAATAGGTTCTCCGAATAAACTTCTACATTAGCTTGGGTAGCTATGACATATGGTTAGATGTCACTCATAGCTTGTGAGTTCTTCTAGATGATTAAATGTAGTTATCAAAGAAGAAAGGTGAATTAAAATGAAGTTTTAATTCACTAAGTGATTGAATTAAATGTAATCAATTGGATTGATGCCAATCACCTCACTGCCTTGCTAATTAGAACCTAAAATGATTGTTCACCAATACACTATTGTAGTGAGTAATTAATGGATGATGGAAATAATTAATTGGATTAATTAAGTGTTTTGATTAATTTAGAAAGTCTAAAGAAATCATAAAAGCGATAAAAGATCGTTTTGGGCTTAAAGAAACGTTCGGGTTTAATTGGGCCCATTGGGCCTAAACCCATTGGGCTTTTATTCAAGCATTGGATGACTTGAAACAAATAAAAGCCCAAAGCCCAAATGACACTAAGGAGGCCGGCCATTCTAAGGGTTTGGGAGAGATTTTTAGTCAAATGTTGACTAGGTTTATTTATGCTATATAAGGAACTTTATAGAGATTGATTCCTTTAGGGGTTTTTGTGAGTTTAGAAACACAAAATCAAACAAAACCATCTCTCTCTCTCAACAAAAGGGCCGGCCACCATTAGGATGATTTAGCTAACAATCTTTCATCCTTTTGGTTATTCCTTCATCCTTCTCATTACACTAGTGGGTGAGGATCTTTAGAGGTCTTCTACTTTGGAGACTTAAGGAGAACCTTGGAGCACTCATTCTATCAAAGTGGAGGAGGCAAGGAGGGAAGCTAGGCTCAAGGAATTCAAGGAACAAAGGGCTTGGAGGTGGTCCATCCTTGGTCTAAAATCAAGAACAAGAGGTATAGATCTATTCCTTAACTTTGTTCTTAAGTAAAAAATTGTTTTGATGCATTATATTTAAACCTATGAACCTTGAAGGGGATTTGCATGACTATAACTTTGATAACTTGTTATAAATGCTTCCGTTGCGTATGTATATAAATCTTGAATTGTATATGCATGCTAGTCATCTTGAAATCCCATATCATGAAAACTCATAATTTTCCCTTCACCATCCTCAAGCTATGGTGGGGTAGCAGTGGCATCTTCCTCGGGGATTTCGTCTTCTTTGTCTTCTTGGAATGTGATGTGGAAGACATCTTGGACCTCCTCTTCAGTGTTGTCCTCTTGGGCTTATTGGCATGAAGATTGGCCACTGTGGACGATGGTGCCCTCCTTACCTTCAGTGGTCCTTTTGTGTCAACCTCCAAGGTTGCTTGGCGCTTCATCCTTGAAGGAATTGAGCTTCGAACGTCGTCTTTTTCTGCTAGACCTTCGAGTTTTTCTTGCTTTGGCGTTATCTTCCTCTTTCTAGAAGGGTTCTTGGTTTCTTCAAGTTTTTCCACAAGGTTGCTTGGCGCTTCATTCTTAGGTTTTGATAACCTTTCGAAAACAGAGATTTGGGGTGTTGGCCTGTTAAGCCTCTTGAAGACGGAGGTTCGGTCTTGACCACCAATGCAATCAAGTGACGAAATTCTAGGTTTTGAACTATTCACCCTATCGAAGACTAACGTTCGAGGGGTGGGTTTAGGCTCCTCTTGATTTTGTTCAATGCTCACGCTGATGTGTTGAGCACTAACATTTTTCGCTTTGCTTGAAATATTCACGGGTGTATTTGGTGTGAAGCCAACTTCAGCTTTGTTGTTGTCAACTTCGTAACCATGCTCCTTCAACTTCTTCTTAGTCTCAGTGAGGTCACGTTCTTTGTCATTGACAGTGTTTGCATTCTTCTTTCCAAGATTTGAAGAGGAGATGAAATTGTACCCAACCTTCGACATGAGTTTGTAGGCGTTTAGGTCGAAACCTTCTTCGATTTTCTTGGCTGGAAGAGAGCTTGGTTCTGAAGGGAAATTTATATGAGATTTCATATGGGATTTCAAATGACTAGCATGCATATACAATTCAAAATTTATATACGAAAGCAACGGAAGCATGTTAACACATAATATCAAAGCTATAGTCATGCAAATCCCCTTCAAGGTTCATAGGTTTATATAAGATGCTTCAAAACATTTAAGTTAAGAACAAAGTGTAGGAATAGATCTATACCTCTTGATCTAGATTTTAGACCAAGGATGGACCACCTCCAAGCCCTTTGTTCCTTGAACTCCTTGAGCCTAGCCTCCCTTCTTGCCTCCTCCACTTTGTTAGTATGAGTGCTCCTTGGTTCCCCTTTAGTCTCCAAAATAGAAGACCTCTAAAGATCCACACCCACTAGTGTAGTGAGATGGATGGAAGAATAACCAAAAGGGAGAGAAGATGATTAGTTCAAACTCTCTTATGGTGGCCGGCCTTTGGGTGTTAAGAGAGAGATATTTTCTTTTTCTCTTTTGTTGTTTTGAACACACAAAAACCCTTTTTTGAACAATATCTCTATAAAGTTCATTTTATAGAACAAAGAAACCTAGTCAACAACTTGACTTCCTCTCTCTCCCTTTCCCTTTATGTGGCCGGCCCCCTTTGTGTTGTTTGGGCTTTGGGCTTTTATTTATTTCAAGTCATCCAATGCTTGAATAAAAGCCCAATGGGTTTAGGCCCAATGGGCCCAATTAAACCCGAATGTTTCTTTAAGCCCAAAACGATCTTATATCGCTTTTATGATTTCTTTAGACTTTCTAATTAATCACAACACTTAATTAATCCAATTAATTATTTCCATCATCCATTAAATACTCACTACAAGAGTGTATCGGTGTACAATCATTTTAGGTTCTAACTAGCAAGGCAATGAGGTGATTGACATCAATCCAATTGATTATATTTAATCCAATCACTTAGTGAATTAAAACTTCCTTTTAATTCACCTTCTTCTTTGATGACTACATTTAATCATCTAGAAGAACTCACAAGCTATGAGTGACATCTAACCATATATCATGGCTACCCAAGCTAATGTAGAATTTGTTCGGAGAACCTATTCAGTTGGAATTACAATGTAATTCGATCATTCTCTAAAACAATACTCTCAATCACATTACTAGGGTATGGATTTATTATGTCAAACCCCTAATGTGATTATTCCTTTTTTATATGATTCTATTGAGTCGTATAGGAACGCTTTCCTTTATTACGCTCGATACTTCGGCCGAAGATTCCCGAATCATATCCTACAGTATTCTTCCCCTCTTAACAAGGATTAGAGATTCCTTGTTGCGCATTCACTTGCCTTCATGACTAAGTGGCTTAACCCCAACTATGTCGTGGACACCCGCGAATGGGGTGAATTTGACATAATCAAAGATCAAGTACTTAACCACAAGATAACGACGATGCCTCAGGTCAAAGGACTACATACATTATTCCAACCATTAGAGTTACTTGCTTGACATGTGAGTAGACCTCCATGCAAGTATTCTCATTCGATTGTGTTCAGTGAACTCATTCCCTTAATGAGCACCTACATACTTGTCTTAGTGTCACTACACGAATGGGATGAGACTTTCCATCCTTCCAATTGAAGCGGACACAGTATGTACCGGTCTATGCATTGTCAGTATCCCTCCGACAATCCTATGACCAGGAACCTTTTGGACATGATGGTTATGGGAAGAAGGTCTCTGTAGTCTAACATCATTAGATTACTTCTTCAATCGATCCATTGTCCATGGATTCACTATTTAGGACATATATCGTTTATTGAGATAGTCCTAATTAGTATGTTTGCCATTTGATGTATAAGATTCATCTATACATCCATTCATTTGTCCTGAAAGGTTTCTTCCAAAGATTGACTTTCAGGGCATATTTCCAACAGGTTCTACCCCCTTTGGCAGGGGTTTTACGAAACATTGTGGTGGTTTTGAAACTTTAGCGTTGCCTAGCTATGTCAGAGGTAAAATTGCATTTGTGTTGAGCAGCTTTACATCGTCCTTATGCAGCTATGTGTTAGCTTTGCTTGTTCCAGTTTCGAATAAGGATTGCTATTTTTTCTTCTCGACATTGGGATGTATCGGAAGATGGATGTGTTTGGCCCTTTTGAGGGCATCACACTCCCTTTGATTGTTGTGGGCTTAGCAGGCTCATCATCATTTTCGCTTGAATATGACACAGTTTCCCCTTCTTGTTTCTTAGGCACGACTTGCCACTGTTGTTCCTTAGGTGTGGCTTTGCATGTGGATTTGATTTCTTTTGGAAGAGCTTTGGGCACCATATCTTCATCCATGTAGAACTTGGCATCCGCGAAGTGTGATTCGGCTTTGGTGAATGGCTTGGTGTCACCTTGTATCACCTTTACTCCTTCTTGGTAGAACTTTAAGTATTGATGAAGGATGGACGACACTACTCCATTCTCATGGATCCAAGGCCTTCCTAAGAGCAAGTCGTTGGAAGTTCTTGCATCAATCACGTGGAATAGCGTGCTTGATTTGAGTTCGCCAATGGTCATCTCCACTCGAATCATTCCCATCGCTCTTTGTCCTCCTTGGTTAAAATCTTGGATTAGGAGGCGGCTTTGGGATAGTTCATCCACCTTGATGCCAATTGTGGTCATTGTTAACTTTGGCATGATGTTTATGCCGAAGATTCCCGAATCATATCCTACAGTATTCTTCCCCTCTTAACAAGGATTAGAGATTCCTTGTTGCGCATTCACTTGCCTTCATGACTAAGTGGCTTAACCCCAACTATGTCGTGGACACCCGCGAATGGGGTGAATTTGACATAATCAAAGATCAGGTACTTAACCACAAGATAACGACGATGCCTCAGGTCAAAGGACTACATACATTATTCCAACCATTAGAGTTACTTGCTTGACATGTGAGTAGACCTCCATGCAAGTATTCTCATTCGATTGTGTTCAGTGAACTCATTCCCTTAATGAGCACCTACATACTTGTCTTAGTGTCACTACACGAATGGGATGAGACTTTCCATCCTTCCAATTGAAGCGGACACAGTATGTACCGGTCTATGCATTGTCAGTATCCCTCCGACAATCCTATGACCAGGAACCTTTTGGACATGATGGTTATGGGAAGAAGGTCTCTGTAGTCTAACATCATTAGATTACTTCTTCAATCGATCCATTGTCCATGGATTCACTATTTAGGACATATATCGTTTATTGAGATAGTCCTAATTAGTATGTTTGCCATTTGATGTATAAGATTCATCTATACATCCATTCATTTGTCCTGAAAGGTTTCTTCCAAAGATTGACTTTCAGGGCATATTTCCAACAGGTTCTACCCCCTTTGGCAGGGGTTTTACGAAACATTGTGGTGGTTTTGAAACTTTAGCGTTGCCTAGCTATGTCAGAGGTAAAATTGCATTTGTGTTGAGCAGCTTTACATCGTCCTTATGCAGCTATGTGTTAGCTTTGCTTGTTCCAGTTTCGAATAAGGATTGCTATTTTTTCTTCTCGACATTGGGATGTATCGGAAGATGGATGTGTTTGGCCCTTTTGAGGGCATCACACTCCCTTTGATTGTTGTGGGCTTAGCAGGCTCATCATCATTTTCGCTTGAATATGACACAGTTTCCCCTTCTTGTTTCTTAGGCACGACTTGCCACTGTTGTTCCTTAGGTGTGGCTTTGCATGTGGATTTGATTTCTTTTGGAAGAGCTTTGGGCACCATATCTTCATCCATGTAGAACTTGGCATCCGCGAAGTGTGATTCGGCTTTGGTGAATGGCTTGGTGTCACCTTGTATCACCTTTACTCCTTCTTGGTAGAACTTTAAGTATTGATGAAGGATGGACGACACTACTCCATTCTCATGGATCCAATGCCTTCCTAAGAGCAAGTCGTTGGAAGTTCTTGCATCAATCACGTGGAATAGCGTGCTTGATTTGAGTTCGCCAATGGTCATCTCCACTCGAATCATTCCCATCGCTCTTTGTCCTCCTTGGTTAAAATCTTGGATTAGGAGGCGGCTTTGGGATAGTTCATCCACCTTGATGCCAATTGTGGTCATTGTTAACTTTGGCATGATGTTTATGCTAATTGTGGTCATTGGGAAGTACTCATGCAAGGAGACGGGAATGCGCAGCTCTTGCTCTATAGGTTCCCCTACATACGTTGGCTTAGCAGCTCTTACGCTCCTTTAAGGCTTCCTATTATTACTGCGGCGATGCTTTCTCCCTTGTTCCATCTTTGGCCATATGGCTTGTGGTCTTGGCTTCCTTGTTTTTTTGTAGGTCACCAGTGTCCACCCTTCTTCATTGTTGGTAGGTGCATTTTGGTCGCTTACCCACAACGATGGTTGTGCTGAAGGTGCCATGTAGCTTGAGCATGGATAGGAGTGGTCATGTATCACTTGGAGAGGTACGGGATCGAAGGATCCAAACACGGTCGTAGTAGTATGTGTTGCAGCCATGTCTTCATGGTCAAGTTCAATTTGCCCTTGTTGTGCCAGCTTCATGATGAGCACCTTGAGGACGAAGCACTTGCCAACAAAATGACTCATGATACGATGGTATTTGCAGTACCTAGGATCGTTAACGCGATTCATCTCTTCGGGGCACTTGCATTCAGGTAACCCGATCACTTTCTTTTCTAGCAAGTCATCTAACATTGAAGCCATGTCAGAGTCAGGAAAAGGGTACGTCTTCTGCTCCAGCTCCCTCAAGGTATTTTTGTACCTGTCTTGGGTGCGAGAAGGCTCACCTCTCTTCATCTCCTTCGTTTTGTTTTTGGAGGAGATCTTGACGGACACATAGGAGGTCTTGATGGGAGTAGTGTTGACGGTAAAAGCTTCCTTGGCGGGCTTCTTCCCAGTCTTGTCTACCTTTGGAGCAAACACCTTATCCTTCTTGAAGTCGGTGATTGGCTCCTTTTTCCCATGATTAGCAATACTCAGCTCTATGTCATGGGACCGAGTTGCCAACTCCTCAAACGTTCTCGGCTTTATGCCTTGGAGGATTAATGTAACACCCAGTGTATGCCTTGAACTCACATCTCAATGGCGGAGGTTTCAGAAAGTCAATCTTTGCAATCCAAACTTAATGAACGCCATATATTGATGTAGTCAACGACAAGTTCGTCCTTCCACTGCTTTGTACTCTTCAACTCCAGCATGCTTATGGTGTGGCGAGTGTTGTAGAAGCGGTTGAGGAATTCCCTTTCAAGCTAATCCCAGTTGTTGATGTACTCAGGCTCGAGGTTAGTATACCAATCAAAAGCGATACCTTTTAGTGAGCACACAAACTGCTTAACGAGGTAGTCTCCCTCTGTCCCAGCATTGTTGCAAGTTTCGATGAAATGGGCAATATGTTGTTTGGGATTGCCTTTTCCATTGAATTGCATGAATTTTGGCGGCTGATAACCCCTTGGCATCCTCAAGGCGTTAATCTTTTTAGAGTAAGGCTTTGAATACAGCACTGAGTCATGTGAGCTTCATTCGTATTGCGCCTTGATGGTGCTTGTGATCATCTGTTGCAGTTGTTGGAAAGAAAGAGATCTCATAAGCGTCGTAGCTTTGTCCACCTCCAACTTCTCCTCAGCTTTCTCCGCCAGAGGCTTCTCTTTCTCGTCGGTTTCCGCCTTTGGCGAATCAACCTTTGGGTCAGCTTTCTCATTATGATGCGTCTCCAGACGGTTGACGAGTGTAGCAATCTGCAAGTCGCTTTCCTCCACGGTCCTTGCCAGCTTTGCAATTCCTTCGTTCATTTGGGCCAACTGCTCATCGATAGACGTCGCACCAGTTGTCATAACTTGCATGGCTACAGGATACGAGCTGCTGCTTGAGTCAGCATCAGAAGTCAACGACTAGGAGTGCCTCCTCGGGTTGTGACACCCAAAGTGCCACCACTTGCAGGAACAGCTTGATCCTTTCTTGATGCCATGTGTGTTTCTTATGGATTTGAAGACAAAGATGAGAGGCAGAGAGGTCCCACCGGGCGTGCGAAATTTGTAATCACAAAAATTCTGTAACGAATGCAATGAGAACACGTGTACAAAGTAGATTTGTATTGATGAATTTGTAGGGTTACAATCTCTGTTTACAATTTTCCTCTGATTCAGTCTTCAAATTTGATGTAGATGGTTGATTATTAATCCAAGGATCGCGATGACTTGATCTCAGACGAATGATTGAACGATTTGCTTTGGTCAAAAGAAAGTTTCAGTTTTGGTCAAAAGAAAGTTTCAGTTTTGGTTGTGCGTTCTTTGAAGAGAGCTTTGGTAGCATATTAGTCTTCAAAGATTTGGCAGAGGTTCTCCTTTTATGAGAATTTTGGCCCTTCAATGTAGAAATTGTCGACCCATTATTTGTCCTGGGACCTTGTATTTATAGACTTCCAAAGCCATGTCTTTGGGTGGATTTGGCTTTGAATTGTGTCTTGTTTCAACCATTTTCCTTGCTTAACCGAATTATAGGGCTTTCTTGCTTATTTTGTGAGCAATCTTTAATTCTTGCTTGTTTTGTGAAGATGTTTTAGCTTTCTTTCCTGTTTTAGGAGCAATTTGGGCCCCTTGCCGATTTTAAGGAGATTTCTTCCCCTTTGCCGCCTTTTAGGAATGCTTTTGAGCTTCCTTTGCTTAATTTGTGCCACATGTCATTGATGACTTGTCCATTTGTGACGAGTCATATGCCACGTGGAGCTTTGTGATGCATCATTTGTATGCAACGAAATTTACATGTCTACACCACCACCTGTAAGTTTAAATATAGCGGAAACAAATGAACTTAACATATCCAAATAATCACTAACCTTGCGAAGTCATTGCTGCAAAAAATAAAGGTTCTTCTCCTCTCAACACTATCTATATGCACTATCAATCAATGGGGCTTGATCTTTCAGTTTGCGTGTATTTGCGAGAGCAGGGATCCTTTATTTATAATGTAAACAGTGGTCTTTGACAAGGATACTTCCCATCATGTAATCCTTATCAAAGTCATCAGCTTTGATAATCCTTATTACTAATATCCAAAGCATCCATACCAGAATGGTTAACACCAATTGCACCGGGACTTCTTTAGGTTATATTTTAGTCTTTATACATTCCTTAATAACCAACAAGTATTGTCATACATAAACTCTTATGATCTCAATCCCTCATGCATGTGCTAAACAAGTGTGCAACTCTCATTTACACCACCCTCTTAGGCCTTTCTCTTAATTTGTTCTAAACATTTGTACTTGGTTTAGATTGAGGCTGTTGGTTATGTGCAATGCACTGCGGGCTCAACCAGTTCGTTTCGTTATGATCACAAAATGTTAAATAGGAGATATTATAAATGCATTACAAAAGCATGTGAGAAATTTTGTAAATTTGGATGAGGTGTTGAAAGAAATAAAAACCAAGAAGATGAATAAAACATCGTTTCATGAATTTCTGTGAGTATCATAACAACACTGAAAGATTATTATTGAACTAGATACTCATATGAGAAATAATCGTTAATTCATCATGATCTTCTCTTCCCCCTTTTTCTCAAGCCTGCCACTGATTATATGATAGCTAGAGGCAGACAATTCACTCAGCTTCCCAAATTTGTCTTCGTATGAATCCAAGAGCTCCGACCTGAAACACCAAATCGTGGGGTTTTACATTTATTGGAAAATAAGAACATTTTTAAGACATATTACATACACCACTCACGACAAAAGCTTATTTTATCTTCTTTTTTTTTAACTTAAACAAACCAATAATAAAAACAAATAAAAAGAAAAATTCATAATAAACCCAAAATAACTAATTATAAAATAAAATAATAATAATAAAACAAATCAATCAAATACTAATAACTAACATAAAAATTTGGGTTTTTACATACTTAATAGTCAACATTCACAATTAGACAGCCTAATTAAGCATCTTGTATGCTACATTATATCTATATGTATGGTTTATGCATACACTTACAAATATGCCAGGCACTGGAACGGTGCATACTTATCATAAATTTCTTCCGCATCTTTTCCGGCGCTTGTTTTGTCACAATCCTTCCTCCCATGAACCTGAAAAAAAGAATGATTCGTTAATTTAAGATAAAAGAAAAAAAGAGGTAACTAACGGGATGGCTAGCTACTACAAGAGTGTGTGTGTGTGTGTGTATGCAAGTAACTAGCCTGCTGTAGGTGCCTTATAGTTTCAGTATCTGTTGGCACTTTATGATAATATCCCATGCACATGAGTGCATTGGCGCATGAAAACGAACCAAACCCTTTGATTTCCTTCAACTTTTGAAACAAGTCGTCGAAGCCGATGTTGAGGGATTCTTGAAACCCTAGTTCATCATCAAGTCCCATGATCTTGGCAAGTTTCAGAATGGTGTTCGCTCTGTAGCCAAGAACGCTAGTACTGCAGTTTTGTAAAGTATCCAGATCAAGTCCTGCAAGTTCTTGTGCGTTTGGAAAGTTCCCAAATGAAGATCCATCGTCACTGAATTGATGGTTAAGTTTGCATGGCGACCATGTGTTAGATAACATTTCTTTTTTTCTCTTTAGGTTGATTGGCTGCTTTTGCTTTGCCGGAGCATTATTGTTATTGCACACTTGAGTGTGAAGCTCACAAAGGGATCGAGCCATTCGTAATGTATTTGACCACCTACGCACATATTGCCAATTGGGGATTGAAAAAATTAGTCATGCAATTACGAAAATCACGTATAAAATTTCACTCCAACACCAGACTTTGAAAAGCACACACACACGCATATATATATATATATATATATGTTTCTTTTGCAAAACTGTTTTTAAGTTTCACTGTTGTCTGAATGACAAGTTTGAACAAAATTATTATAGTAACTCTATTGTTAGCTTTGTTCAAATTCACAACTCTTTACTGTAGTTATAGTCATTGTATTAAAATAAAATAAATTAGTTCAGTAAAATGTGTCGGATTGGACGCGTGGAAAGATTTCTTTATGTGCTCGTAATACGAGTTGGTAGACCATGTGTCATAATATAAGTGAAAAAAAAAATTGTTAGTGACTCACATTTTAAGGGAGGTGGATAGGGTAGAGATCTCAAAACTTGAAAATCAAACTCAAAACTTGCGAAAACAAACTCAAAACTTGCAAAAACAAACTCAAAACTCTCAAACCCTAAACCCTACATGATCATAGTATATATTATGAGAATATATGTAGTAGTGGATTAATATTACTTGGTGTTACAGAGGAGTATACACTTGACAAGGTCTTCAAAGAGAGTAGGGGACCGGAAAACTCGACCATAGCCCTTCTCCTTCGCTTCCGGATGCACTTCGTGATACTCCCTTATGGCCCTTTCATCTTTCTTCGATATCCTTAGCATTCGACGAACTTGTTGCAGTATAGCATCCTTATCTGCAAATGAGAGGTTATGAATGTGATCATAGACTTGAATAAGGAGAGAAGTGTGGTTAGGAGGATGTTGGATTGAAACGGTGACGCATGTGGCGGAGTCTGCAAGTCTTAGCGGGCGTTCGAGTGTTTTTGAGGACGGAACCCATCGGTTTGGAGCCATCATGAAGAAACCGTGGTTGCATACTGCTTTCTCTAGGTTAAAAGTGGACATACATTCTCCCAAAGGCAACGACAATTCTTCCACTCTCACGTTTTTCCTACTTCTTGTATGCATATTCAAACAAGTATAACTTACAAGAGGATGGATGTACCCTAGTTTAACTTGGTCTGGGCCGCGTGTATATATATATATATATATAATATGAAGTTAAGAAGGATAGAATAAATTTGGAGGGAAAGAAGAAAATAGTAAATAGGAAGAAAAGAGAATTAAATGTCGGTATTAATGGCATGGAAGATAGGCAGGCAATGTATGATGTACCATTGTATCAAACCAGAAGTTTATTAGTCCTAGGTAGGATTGCTTCTCCCTTACTCCTTCATCTCCCCTTGATTCTTTAATAAAGGAAAGGGCGACCATATTAAATGAAATGAACGAATGAATGATATACATCATCATAATTAAGGAGGGAACATAATACTAGTCGGAGTCGGAGTCGGATCGGAGTCGATGGAATTTAGAAGCAGTAGTTGGAGTTGGACTTAGGGTTATCCCTCCCTAAATCTTAAATCCTAAACCCTAAACCCTAAACCCTAAAACCTTGACGGTGGTCAGTAATACAATTTCAACCAATTTTGTTTGAAGATAATTCTGTAATTCCAAGTAAAATATTGTGTACTAAGATATATATTTTTGGCTTGTATGTGAGACGTGATTGGTTTTCTGAGAAGATGAGTGCTTCTGCCTTCCTTGTGGGGCTCAAGATAATGTTCCCAGCTAGGACTGTGGACCAGTTGAGATTACAATATTTCTAGGTGATTTGGTACTCACGCTATCAACTCTACAACATTACGTGGCGTCCAAGCATATTAATTAATTAACTAATTAGCTCTATAAATACAGGATATTATATATGCCACTGGAAACAATCATATCATATCAAATAAAATCAAATCAAATCTCTCAAGATCTACTAACCCGACTGAGGTCAAGTTGAAGGCTTGTAATAAAACGATTGACAATAAGTTCATTGTCACACACACACAACCCGACCTCTCTGTCAACTCCCACGAGCCCTAAACCTTAAACCAGGTCGGTCTTAAGTTTGTTTTCATTATATTTGATATTTCAGGCAAGATTCATCCTTGCTTTGGCGTACTAATGGTTATAGTGACCATCCGAGGGCATCTTTGCTCCCTCTCCATTCCGTCCCGTCCTGTCCCGTCCCGTTCTGTTCCATCCCGTCCTGTCTACATACCAAACGATACCTTACAGTACAAGAGTAACAAACTCTTTCTGCATCCATCATTAGCTCATATGTGATATCGGATCAAAAGATAATCCATCATCTTTTCTTAAACAGCACTGTAACATCAATAATCAATCAATCATCATCACAATACGTAGATGTAGACGAGGGTCCATTTAAACATGTCTCCACCAAACACATATGCAACAATGTTTGTGTAACAAAAAAATAAAAAATAAAAAAAAAATAAAAAATCATGTGGAAACTTGTGAATACGCCTCATATCAGTTGTCACAATGTCACAACCTAAACACATTACATAGTTATGTGTCCACCTGTGGCTGTGGATCATTTCATTTGCCATGTCATCAAAAGAAAAAGTGCATTCTAGCAAAAGGGTCTTAACCTATATATTACCAGCAGCGGTATATCAATATTTGCGCCACATTTCACTTAAGGTCGGTATTAAATTAAAGGATCAATACTCAGAAGGGGTTCCGACTTAAAATGTAGGTTAGAAGCGGGTCTCACTGGTTTAGGAGCTGGAACGGTGTTGCTATACAACATCTAAATCCTAAGGTACTTGCGAGTCTATAATCATCCTAAAACATGAAACAAGGATGATATTCCATACAGTGATTTCCATCTTCTGGTAGCTGAGGGGCTGGTGGAGTCAATAGTTTTGGATTCTGCTTCATGACATTCATGGAATTTGATATCTCACTCAGCGTCTGCTCTGTTGTAGACTTCCAATTAAACAGCTCCTGAAACATTTCCTGTCAACAAGGAGATTTTAAATGAGGCTTTGTTTACATCGTTACAGAAAACTTAAAATGTAAAAACTCAACATATCAAGTCCTCTATTAATCTGTTGTCATCATATCACCTGAAACACAACCAGATTGTCAAGATCCGACTTTGAATTTGCAGTAGCAGAAGAATCAGGGGTTAAATTAGCTTGATATTCCCTTTGCTTCTCCGGTACCAGCTCGAGCACATCTCTGTTTCTAGCAGCAAAATCACAACTCATCTCAGCTTAGTCATAACAAATTTTTTATGGTTGAAGTTTTACTTTTTTTTTGTTACCTCTCCATTTCGGCCATTTCTTCCTTGATTTTGCAAAAAAGGTCCTGGGATGAACCATCACCATGCTTTGATCTAAGCGGTAGGGCTAAATAGGGATCTTGGATTATAACTTCTTCCTCAGAATTAACAAGATTGTTGCTCTCAAACCATGGCACAAGTTCATTTCCCTGAAAACTGTCAAGGTTGGTGCTCTCTAGCCAATCTTCCCATTGCTCAGATTCTTCAGGCTTGGAGACAGTGTTTTGCTTTGGTCCTTGCATATCACACAAAACATTTGTCATTTCCACTACCTGTTGCTTGACTTTGGTTTTCCATTTCATTAATTCCTCAAAATTGTCCTGTAGAAAAAGAAAAGAATATGAAATTTCATAGCAACCAAGCTGCCACAAACATACGCGACACAAGTCACAACACATTCTTCTTGTCCAATAGTAATTGCATTTTACAAACATGAAAGAACAATTAACTGGCCTTTCCATTTTCGGTTTTATCTTCCAAGGAAACATACATTGAATCAGCAATGATAATCTACTGTTTACATACCTGCATACCCTTCCAAGAACCTAAAATCACTTTCAAGCTTTGCTCAGACTGAGCTTTCCATTTTGCCATTCCTCGAACCTCTCCTGTTGGACAAACACTGAGATTGAGGTTTCATCCAGCAGTAGTCTAATATCAAATTGTAATGTAGATAAAATATTGTTTAACATTCAACTCAACCTGATTGGCTTGGTCATTTTCTTGCTTCTGGGATAAAAGCAGCTCCTGGATATCACTTTTAATAAAAAAGAGACAGATTATTTATCAGCACATATATCACTTACAAGTTTTTTTTATAAAGATTCTATATACCTCTTTACCATCAAGATGCTTCAGTAAGTGATCAAGCAGCCCAGTATCACCAATCCGCTCAGTCCCACCTGGTGCCACTTTATCATCAAGATGCTTTAGTAAGTGATCAAGCAGCCCAGTATCACCAATCCGCTTACGAGCTGCCATCCTCAAATCTCTCCTGGAAATTGGGTTTCCAAAAGTTGCATCTTCAGCCTTCAAAATTTCCAGCATAGTTTGCTCTGCTCACTTATACCTGCATATATACTTAATTTGTTGTGATATCAAAATGCCCTACAAGCAAGGTAACCCACGAAAAGATGATCTAGGTTTTACCTTTCAACTGTCCATCTTTGAATCGCATTGTTACACTCCTTTGTCATACCCTTAGAACTACTTGGCCTCTTCTTATAAAGTGATGCTTCCTTCAACTCCTTCGATTCACTGCGGCTAAGGCACTTCCTCCTCTTGATCTCTGGTATCTCCAGGGGTTCAGTTTTCACAGCCTTCACTTCATGTGTTGAATTTTCTTCCTCACTGATGCTGGATGAAAGTTGAGTTTTATTTTCTTCGTGTCTTCCAAGGAAGACAATTCAGTGACGAGTGCCCCACTGTGCCATCTGGGTGTCTCCTAGCTGAAACCAGTACAATATCTCTGCGCTTTGTCAGTCACCTACAACTTCAGTGCACAACAGAATGATCTGAACAATTAAAAATCCAATTAAACTACAAGTTAAGTTTCTAAGAAAAAGAAGTTGATTGGTGTGATTCTAAAAGTCTAAACATGAATCAATTCTGTTCAACAAGAGCTAAGCTAGACAGCTTATTAGGCCTTCATCTACCAACTGTCTTCTGAAACTTATGGTCTGCGGATGGAAAAAGATATGGATGCAACTGATTACTTGATTCATTTATGGTGTAAATGCATGAACTTGGAAAAAGAAAAGCCACATTTCCTAGCAATTTAGATTCGGCAGCTGACAAACCATTTCTTAGACAGTAATCACCAAAACAATTGACCAAGTCCATTTCATTAGCTCCCAAACCACACCCATTTAAGAGCTTGGCACAAATTAAACTCTGCAACTTACTACCTATGCGTTACATCTAGGAAACTTTAAAATATTCATTTTATTATAAGTAACCGCTATGCCTATCCCTCTATCTGAAAGCGCTATAGGTTCCATATCACAGATTAAGGGTATTACATTAATTAATGATGAAAGGGCAGTGCTTTATCCTCCGGCGCAACTGCGTTAGAGCATCATTCGTATTCGTATAATCAGGAACCACAAACAAATTACAAGATGCGTTATAATGGCAACTATATATCTGCAAATAACATAACAAAATAGAAACCCCTAAACACAACCCCCCCCCCCCCCCACCCCCCACCCCCCACCCCCCCCCCCCCAAAAACCGGGTTGGAAAATAACATCGAAACCATCCATTTTCAGGGTTTCTTTTTCTTTATTGTGGTAATTCAAAAATGGATTTCTCTTCTGTTTTGTCTTCGTTACCAAACACAACGTATGACAGATTCTAAGATTTAAAAAATAAATAATAAAAAATTCAGAAGTTTGTTATTTTGGGAAAACTATGATGTCAGATGGACGAACGAACAAAGAAGCCAGAGTCCGAGACAGAAAAAGGTGAAAAGGGTTTTTAGGAGACAATGTGCTCGGTTTACCATCCATCAATGAAAATGAAAACCTAAATTGCACATAAAAATAATAATAATCATGCATGAATGTGATATGATCCAAATCTCTAACCCCTTAATCAACCTGCAAGTCACAGAGGATAGAGAGGGAAAGGGAAGGAAGAGAGAGAGAGAGCAGAGCTCTTGAATTGTTTTTTGGTTTTGTATTTCTGTTTGTAAATTCTGATCTGATTACAATACTCAGAGCTAGTGCTCTTATACCAGTCATGACTCCTCATGCCAGCTAGCAATTATAACAAACTCCACTAAAACAGGAATAAGCCTAATAATCCCAAGAATTAAACCCTTAATAGTGATTAAGCTAATCACTAATTACAGATCATATCATTATTCCCCCCTTAAAGAACAACCTTGTCCTCAAGGTTGAAGGATTGAAAAACTTGTTTGAAACAACTAGCAACCGAGTCTTGCAACATAAGTGTGAATTTCCTGTTTTTGTGAGGGGTGTGAGAATTCTTTTGAGCCAAAGCTGTGTTAACATATCCTAAACAAGGGAGAGACTTCTTGATATACTGTGCTTCTTTCCTCCTATCTCCTGTAACTCCAGAATTTTCCACTTTTACGCTTCCCACAAGGTCCACTAAATGAAGGCAATTGCGTAGAGTTCCTCCAAAAGTATCTTTCCCCTTCACATGGACTATTAGGACACCATAGGAACGGCTGCTGCAGTTACTGAATGCAGATGAACTGACCATACGATTCCTCTCGCCAAATTTCATGAGCTTGAAGGCATCAGTGGTAGACTTAACCGAATGCATTGTAGCATATGAAATACTCCAACCATTATCACCAGTGCAGCTACTTATCTTTAATTGGGCAGTGTATAAGTCTTCTGTCAAAATCTGAACCATGTTGTATAGCTTCTGATTCTCGTTCACCACCTTGCGATACCCAAGTGCGGCAGTAGACAACATCCCATGCATGTTTAGAAAGGATAATCCCAGATTGAGTTTAAGTAGAACAATAATTCCACTGTCATAATTGAGGTAGGCAATGCCTACATTAGCCTTTCTTGCACCTTTTATCTTTAATCTTAACGTTTTTACACCATTTCACAAACCTATCCAAAAACTCCATTGACTCTAATTCAGTTTCTGTGTCGGTTATAGACTCCAAATCCTTATCAGCAGTATACATTACAGCCAATATGAGCAATTGATACCGATTGTACACAAAAGTCAGAGGTCCTTGAAAATGGACAAGTGCATGCATAATAGCTTCTAGTGCATCAGTCTTGGTGGCATAGGTCTCGTCTACAAGGATCACAGGCCTCCTAGAATACATAATCCTCAAGCTTACCACCTGAGAGTTTGTAGTAATACATAGGTATTTGCCATTTACCATCCTGGAATCCACCAAATATATAGCACAACTGCAACAATCATTTACATCCACAACTCCCCATTTGCCCAACAGCATTTTGCAATGTTCTCTTCCATAACCAATTCTTCCACCATTGTAAAGCATTAAAGCCATAATTCTTTTGCTAGTAAAGAGGTGATTTTTCAAATGCTTCTCAGATTGAGCTTCGTTTACAAATGACATGACAATAAAATCAACTCCTTGAGAGATTCTGAATTCAATGTTAGACCGATCCTTAGTAGACAGAGTTGGGAGCTCATAGTTCCTCTCCACAAGCTTCCTATCTCTCCAAAACCTGAATTTGGCTCGAAGCAGGAATAGACCAGGGTGTGTGCACTTACAACGCATGTCACTTCCTAATTTTTCAAGGACTTCAAAGTGTGCCATTACACCATCAATAACAAGTTCATCACCTTTTCTGATATAACCAGAAAAACCTTCATAGTTTGTTTGTCCTTCGGTATCGTTCATAACCGATACCACTCCCTTCTCATTCAGCCGTTTGATCTTCCAAAGGACATCGTCGTGCCACTTCCTCGTTTTGTGATACATATTGAGCCCTGCCACATTCCTCAAATAAAGCACTTCCAAAGTGTTTTGTGATCTTAGAAGTAATCCAATAAAGGACTGGCGACCCCCTGAAGTATCAAAAACAATTTCACGGATAACAGTAGCTTTCTCATATTGCAACACTTGTAGTAGACCAGAAAAATGCACTACATGATTGATGAAGTCAAGCTGTGGGATAAAAATTTGAGAGTAGTTGTCACAACGGTTCTCCTGGTGCTTGGAACAGAGTATCATCCCTAGAATGTTAACTAATCTGCCTCCCGGATCCCATCCATTCCAGAATTCACCCCTAGTTATGAAAAACTGAGAGCATACAACCTTGTTATGAAAAAGAGGGGTTATTCGATCGAAGAGGTTTCCTGCAGCGTCCTTGCTTTGTCTCTTAGCTATTTCATCAAACACTTTCTGTGCATTCAAAACCATCATCAATTTGCCAACCTCATACATGCTGACCCACCCATTAATCTCACTCACATAAACATCATTCGTGACCATCTTGCCATCAATATAACACGCAAGGAAACCATGGAAAAACCAATGCCACATGGCCTTCCGATTTGTAAACTTGTAAATCAAAGATCTCAATACCTCATGTCTACATTTGGTGGTGTTTGTATTCATTGACGGCTGCTTGCAAAGGCGAAGAATCTGTAATTTGACGCTCATGTGGTCGCCCTAGCCCTTAATGTTGATGTTATCACTGGCGGCATGTAGTAACCATTGAAAAGGGCCTGAAGCTTTGGCACCTTCATTACTGAGAGTTAAACCCAGACCCTGCACACTTGTTGGAGCTTCCTGATTGCTCAAAAATGGTTTGCTATTGTTGGTGTAGGCTGCCATTGAAGCATTCAATTTCGACTGTGGCTTGACGGATGGAGCTGCGATTGCCCGCAACAATGGTGATGACGAAAACAACGGCGAACGGAATGGACTTTGACTGGTAATGGAATTCTTGGTTGTTTGCCATCTCACTGAAGTTTGGGATGACTGAGATCGTGCGATTCGCCGTCAGCAGAAAACATTAGGACTGGATTTGATTCGCCCCCAGCGATGATAGCCAAATCACGGCAAAACGGAGCAAGTGCACGGTGGACGGCCAAATCAGCGGCAACGAGTGCAGAATCCCAAGCGTCATGGTGAAGGAAATTTTGTGAAAAAACATGTTCATTTAAGCAACATCTATAGCATGCAATTAACAAATTAAAGGCGGAATCATGCTTGTATGCACTCAAAACAAAACATTACCCATGAAATTTAAAGCCTAGTAGTTAGGTGAACCAAGACTTAACTCAAAACAAAGTGAGTTGAGAAATTTATACCTTTGTTGATTCCTCTTTGCATAAGCAAAGGATAATCACCCAAGAGATAGGGCCTTCATTCCTTGCTTCTTAGGTCCATGGATTTGGATGGAAGAATTGGTTTCTCCAAGTTCTCAAAGTTGAGAACCTCTAAGTCTCCACACCAAGGAAAGATTGATGAAGAAATGAGTGACCTAGAGGAAGTAAGATTGCTAGCTAAAATCCTCTAGGGTGGCCGACCTCTTAGAGAGAAAAGAGAGCTTGTGTTCTCATCTTTTCTCCAAAAGAAACCCTAATGAAGAAAAGGCTATAAAGTCATATTTATACCTTCCTTCATTGGAGTGGCAAACTTGTAATTAAGTCCAAAACCCACTCCTTTATCAATATGGCCGGCCTTAGGGTGTTATTGGGTTGTTTGGGCCTTTGTGAATATTTAGTCATTAAGTTGTCATACAACTTAAGTCAATGGGCTTGACGTTCGAAGCCCATTAGGCCTTGAGGCCCAAAACTAACCCGAGGTCTTTAACGAAGTTTATTCGTTTGATTAATTAACATATTAATTAATCCTTGCCATAAATAATTAAACCATTTAATTATCCTTACTCATCTCCGTTGTTTCTTCAATCTCTGCCTTACACGGTGTACGATCCATTAGGTTCCTTTTAGCGAGGCAGTGGGCGATTAGAACTCTTTCAAATCGATTGCGAATTGAAACTTACTTTCAATTCTCCCTTTAGTGATTATACACGTTTAGGGCTTCCACAAACCATGAGTGACACCTAGCAGTATGTCATGGTTAACCAAGCTAATCAGAAGAGGTGGAGAACCTATTCAGTTTAGGATTACAATGCAATACGGTCTTTCTCTAATACAATACTCTTGACCACATTGTTTGGTTTGATAGTTTATTCATGTCTACTATCCAATGAGATTCATTTACTTATATGATTACCTTGAATGTGATTTGGAACGACTTCCTAAATCTCATTCATACTCTGGCCAGAGATTCTTAATCATATCATAGAGTATTCTCCCTCAAACGGTTTGAAGGTTAGAGATCCCTTGTTGCGCATTTACTTGCCTCCATGGCTAAGTGGCTTAACCCCAACTATGTCGTGGACACCCTCTGACGGAGTGACTTTCACATAGTCAAAGATCAAGGACCTAACCACAAGACAATTATGATGCCTCAGGTCAAAGGACTACTTTGCATTATCCCAACCATGAGTTCTTTGTTGGAAATATGCCCTGAAAGTCAATCTTTGGAAGAAACCTTTCAGGACAAATGAATGGATGTATAGATGAATCTTATACATCAAATGGCAAAGATACTAATTAGGACTATCTCAATAAACGATATATGTCCTAAATAGTGAATCCATGGACAATGGATCGATTGAAGAAGTAATCTAATGATGTTAGACTACAAAGACCTTCTTCACATAACTATCATGTCCAAAAGGTTCCTGGTCATAGGATTGTCGGAGGGATACTGACGATGCATATACCAGTACATACTATGTCCGCTTCAATTGGAAGGATGGAAAGTCTCATCCCATTCGTGTAGTGACACTAAGACAAGTATGTAGGTGCTCATTAAGGGAATGAGTTCACTGAACACAATCGAACGAGAATACTTGCATGGAGGTCTACTCACATGTCAAGCAAGTAACTCTAATGGTTGGAATAATGTAAGTAGTCATTTGACCTGAGGCATCGTCGTTATCTTGTGGTTAAGTACTTGATCTTTGATTATGTCAAAGTCACCCCATTCGCGGGTGTCCACGGCATAGTTGGGGTTAAGCCACTTAGTCATGAAGGCAAGTGAATGCGCAACAAGGAATCTCTAATCCTCGTTAAGAGGGGAAGAATACTCTAAGATATGATTCAGGAATCTTCGGCCGAAGTATCGAGCGTAATGAAGGAAAGCGTTCCTATACGACTCAATAGAATCATATAAAAAGGAATAATCACATTAGGGGTTTGACATAATAAATCCATACCCTAGTAATGTGATTGAGAGTATTGTTTTAGAGAATGATCGAATTACATTGTAATTCCAACTGAATAGGTTCTCCGAACAAATTCTACATTAGCTTGGGTAGCCATGATATATGGTTAGATGTCACTCATAGCTTGTGAGTTCTTCTAGATGATTAAATGCAGTCGTCAAAGAAGAAGGTGAATTAAAAGGAAGTTTTAATTCACTAAGTGATTGGATTAAATATAATCAATTGGATTGATGTCAATCACCTCACTGCCTTGCTAGTTAGAACCTAAAATGATTGTACACCGATACACTCTTGTAGTGAGTATTCAATGGATGATGGAAATAATTAATTGAATTAATTAAGTGTTGTGATTAATTAGAAAGTCTAAAGAAATCATAAAAGCGATATAAGATCGTTTTGGGCTTAAAGAAACGTTCGGGTTTAATTGGGCTCATTGGGCCTAAACCCATTGGGCTTTTATTCAAGCATTGGATGACTTGAAATAAATAAAAGCCCAAAGCCCAAACAACACAAAGGGGGCCGGCCACATAAAGGGAAAGGGAGAGAGAGGAAGTCAAGTTGTTGACTAGGTTTCTTTGTTCTATAAAAGGAACTTTATAGAGATATTGTTCATAAGGGTTTTTTGTGTGTTCAAAACAACAAAAGAGAAAAAGAAAATCTCTCTCTTAACCCCCAAAGGCCGGCCACCATAAGGGAGTTTGAACTAATCATCTTCTCTCCCTTTTGGTTATTCTTCCATCCATCTCACTACACTAGTGGGTGTGGATCTTTAGAGGTCTTCTATTTTGGAGACTAAAGGAGAACCAAGGAGCACTCATACTAACAAAGTGGAGGAGGCAAGGAGGGAGGCTAGGCTCAAGGAGTTCAAGGAACAAAGGGCTTGGAGGTGGTCCATGGTTGGTCTAAAATCTAGATCAAGAGGTATAGATCTATTCCTACACTTTGTTCTTAACTTAAATGTTTTGATGCATCTTATATAAACCTATGAACCTTGAAGGGGATTTGCATGACTATAGCTTTGATATTATGTGTTAACATGATTCCGTTGCTTTCGTATATAAATTTTGAATTGTATATGCATGCTAGTCATTTGAAATCCCATATGAAATCTCATATAAATTTCCCTTCAAGTGGTATCAGAGCCAAAGGTTTATGTATGATGTGTCCTTTTGGATTTTATGCATATGGGTTTTAATATTATGT
Organism: Malus fusca; assembly: GCA_035220775.1. Taxonomy (NCBI): domain Eukaryota; kingdom Viridiplantae; phylum Streptophyta; class Magnoliopsida; order Rosales; family Rosaceae; genus Malus; species Malus fusca. Next base: position 4,497,733 of record CM069059.1, read on the forward strand.
ATGACATGTTATTGCTTCATTTAAAATATGTTTATCTTTTGTTTTTCAATAGTTCAAAAATGTGAATCAATAGTTGAGAAAGATATGTATGCAAAAAGTGTTTTGTATGCATGAATGAAGATTGAGTTTAGAACAAATTTTGGGGTTTTGATTCTTAGGGAGGGCACGGCAAAAATGATCTTTTTGGCTATGTGTTTGTTGATAAGCTCATATTTATACATATTTTACATCAAATTCTCTCGTCTTTTCTTAGTTAGTTTCTTATATTTTTTTAGTTATTTACTTTGTTTTTGTGTTTTATCGAATTTATCTAGCTAAGAAAATAAAAATAGCACAAGTGTGATTTTAAGTAATAAATTCGTCATTTCTACCTTGCTCACTTATTTTATTGTTGTAACTTAAGAAAACATTTTGGCAAGAGACTAAAACAGAAAAGAAAGGCCTAAGGCAGGCGGGGAAAAACAAAAAAATATAAAAGAGGAGAAAGGAAAGCAACGTGGAAGGAAGAATAAGGGATGAAGAATAAAATAGAAGCATGGTAGACAAGGAAATGTGGAAAGAATAAAGAAAGGAAATAAATAAAAAAGGAATAACAACAAGGAAAGCTGCCTTTGCAGCTGGCAGCAAGAAGACGTGGGAGGTCAGACGAGCTGCACGAAGGCAGCTAGGCTGCGGGAAAAAGAAACAAAGCAAGTTGTCGGAAAGAGTTCAGGGGGCGTGCCAGCTCAATCTGCAGTGTGTGACAGCGAACCCTTGAAGAAAGAAGAAACCGGATGTAATAAGGATGATCTACTTACCCAGCTGAAGTGGAAGTCCTCTAGGGGAGGGGGACGCGCACGCTGCCTTAGAGAGAAGAGCTGGCGGAAGGAGGCTGCCATTGGCAGCAAACCAAGCGACGGGCAGCAAAGAAACGCAGAGAGCTGCTCAGGCAGTTAGGAAGAAGCACAGGAGCAACTCCTCATTTGGTTTTATTTTTCTTAAACTCATGTTTAATTTAATTTGCTTTTCAATTATATTAAACATGTGTAATTAATTTCTGTTTAGTTAGAGGGAAATTTGAAACCATGGATAAATGTTTATTATGATTTGATTTACTCCAGTTATGAATTTATGAATGTTGGATGTGGTTTACTTTTCTGTGTTGATTAAGAACTTGTTTATGTATGTGGGTTGAGGGTCGACACTTAATTTGCATGCTTAAGACTTGATGCTAGGATATAAGGGAATTTCACCTAATCGTTATGAACTTATATTCATGAGTAGTAAAAATCGCTAGTCACGATTGTGTTTAGTAAACCCTAGGTTGGATTAACATGCGTATTCCATAGTTATGAATGCCTAGTCGATGCTTATGATTTTCATAGAACTTAATGATTCTTGCTTGTATCTCTATTATGCAATTCATGTAGGGAACTTGTAGGGAATGTTTTGGGTTGTCGTATGCAATCATCCAACCCAATAACTTGTGGAAAATCTGAAGGTTAATTTAAGCGGACCTAATTAACTTGGAGCATTGTCATTTATTCGTTTGTTGAAATCATAACTGAGAATTAAATTATATGCATATGTTCATGTGTGGATAAGGACCCCTCTAACTAACGTCTCATCATTCTATAAAATATATTTTCTTTGAAGTTTGTTTTTAAGTTTCTGTTTTAAATTCAATTTCGTCAAAAAAAAAAAAAAAAATCAATCCCCCATTTATTTTAAAGTGTTAGATTTGTTAGAAATTAATTTAGTTTGTGTTTTCTTGAGTCTTGAATTATTTTGAGTCTTTTGATTTGTTTTAGTTTATTTGTTAGTTTTATTTTGAGTGATTCTAGTTAAGTGTTTTGATTTTAGTTTAGTGTTTTAAATTTTGTTTTTACGTTTTTAATTTAATTTTACTTTGGTTAGCATCCCTAGTTAATCCCCGGTTAGAACGATCCCTACTTACATCATTACTACAATTGTCACAAGAGGGTTTAATTTGAGTGCTTATATATTTCGCATCATTTGTGTTTTTATTTTGAATCACACACACACACTTTAAAGCTAGAAAGTAGAAACCTTGTCACTTATTTTATTTTTTTTTTGGGTTTGGAAAATCACCAAGAATATACAAATCTTGAAAAAGTGTTCATGGTTTTGTTCTTGGTGTTCATGGTTTGGTTTTTGGTGAAAATGGTTTTATTTGGTTTTCATGCATTGTTTTGTGGTTTTGGATGATGTTCATACCATCCATAGCCATATCAAAAACTTATTAAATCCTAGACTTGACTAGGAGATTTCCATCACCCCTTTTCACCTAAGTCTTTAAAGCCAAAATCAAGTGACAAGCAAAATTTAATTTTTTCTACTTTAACATGTTTTAATGCATTATGGGTGAGACTTCCCATCTCACCTCATAGTGGCCGGCCTCCCCTAGTGGATTACCCACTTGTGGGGTTTTTTGTAATTTGAAAAAATGTTGTTTTTACTTTTGAGTATTTACGGTTTTACCCCTAACTTTTTATATTTGCATTTAGGCCCTTACTAACTAGAAAGTTAAAATATTTGATTTTAATTTTGTTAGTTGTTTAAACTCATAATACTATTATGCCCATATGCACTAAATCTAAATGTTTATGTTGCATTCCATTTGATTATTTAATGTGATTAAGTAGTTAGAAAAATGGGTGACTATGGACTTATGCCATAAACGATAATTGAGCTATGAGATAAGGCGCTAAACTGAAATTGTTTGAACCTTGGGAATGTGTTTTAATTACTGTTTTAATTGGACCTTGTCACGTTTGACATTAATCTATCTCTCCCTCTTAGTATGTGTAATTTGTACAAATCGGTTTGTAATTCTTATTACTTCTTAATCTCTTTTAGTTAGTTGATTCCCTCTAGTGCTAGACTAGAATTTCTTTAACTATTGGTAAGGAGACATAACTAAAAGAGGGTTTTGACATGAGATTAAAGATTAAATGGGTCCAATGCCCTAATTAGCAATGAATGATTGTCTTTCATTTCTAATGGCTCAAGGAAAATGTTTTTAATTGGATTGAAAAGCACGTAATTAAATTGACACAACATCCCCGAGTTTATATTCAACAATGTTGGCTCGTTGTTGCAATAACCTAATAAGTCCATGGTCATCCAAGAGCCTAAGATAACTATAAAGTCCAATTTCAAAGGAATGCAAAAACCGTAGTAGTAGTAGTTACTTCCAATATTTGAAAAGTTCGTTTTTGATATTGATTTGTTTTTCTTAAAAACAAATAGTGGGAGTATCATACGCTACTAAACTATAATGAATACAATTAGTAGTTATATATATCTCCAATATTTTGAAAAATATTTTGATATTGATTTGTTTTATGAAAACGAATAGTGGGGATATTATATGCTATTAATTTCATTAACTTTGGACTAGTAGTTGTAATAGGACATTATTTATTTGAATGTGATTAAATAAATAAAAATGATTAGACCTTAAAATCCCTCAACCAACATACAATATTAAGTTGAAAGCGTAAGAGTGCTTTGAACACTTTTTCGTGGCCTTCCACCATGGTAGGCTCCAATCGTTTATGACTTGTACACCGCCTTCACCCTATCATGGGGGAGTGCAAAGTGCATGCTTATACTCAGGAGGAGTTTATTTAAAACATTTGATGAGGTTAAGGTAGGCAACGAGTGTGGCCAACATCGTATCATCGTGAGGTTATACTTGAACCCCTATCTAAACCGGCATGGTGGGAAAGAACTTAACTAAGAGAAATGATGCCAACATCGTATCATTGTGAGGCATTATTTTCTAGAGGCCAAAAAGATGGGTAATCACAAGAGGTTGTTGTGAATGGGTAAGTGTACCCTCTCATTATTATTTTTGCTAGCCGACATCGTATCATCGTGAGGTGGGCTTGGTAATAGTGAGCCTCCCATAACCCGCTAGGAGCTTTCTTTGAAATCTCCCGGATTCCATCTTGAGGGATATGGAATTTGCCAAAAATGGTGGGTGGTGTCATTCGGTTTAAAGACCCGAATCGTTTGACTTAATCAACAATCAAACTAATTATTTTATTGTTTATGTATTTAGATATGGTTGGAAGCACACTCGCGAAAATACTCGACAAACATTGCCTTGAGGGGCACAATTTCCCATCATGGTATCGTAATGTCAAGATTCTCCTAACATTGGAGAAGATTGTTTACGTACTAGACAAGGCTCCACCTCACATACCTCTCGGCCCTGAGGCTACTGAGGATAAACGTGCTAAGTATGACAAGCACGTTGAGGATGACACACAAGCCAAGTGCTATCTGTTGGCTTCCATGAATGAGGAGCTACAGAGACAGCACGAGGGCATGGACAGTGCATCTTCCATAATACTCCATCTTACGGAGTTATATGGTGAAGGGACGCGCAACCGTCACTTTAGCATTGTCAGTGAACTTGTGAAGACCAAGATGGTCAAAGGGGCTCCAGTGCATCAACATGTACTGAAGATGATAGGATTCATTGAACAATTGGAGAACCTAGGTACTCCACTTGACGGGGAATTGGCCCAGGACTTCGTATTGGCTTCTCTTTCTGATTCATTCTCGCAGTTCGTTATGAACTACAATATGAATAAGATGGATAATACTCTCTCTGAGTTACTAAACATGTTAGTAACTGCCGAGAAGACTATGAAGAAAGAGAACGTTGTAGGGACTGCTGCAGTAGCCTACAACAAGCCATCCTCTTCCAAGGCCAAGCCGCAAGGCAAAGGCAAAGGGAAGGAGAAGAAGTTCCCCACTCCTAAGCCGCAAGGAGGAGTGAGGAAAAAGAAGGCAAAGGAGCCCAAGGGGACTTGCCACCACTATGGAAAGGAGGGGCATTGGAAGAGGAATTGCAAGTTATACCTTGCAACTCTTAAGGACAAGCCACAAGGTATGGTTTATGTTCCTATCTTCAATTCTAATTGTTAGATCTTCTAAACATTTATATTTGATATAAAGGGCTAATCACTTGTATAATTGTATATAGGTGGAGGAGCCAAGTAGAAGAGGAACAAGCAAGGAAAATGTGGAGAAGGGTTCGGCCACTATGTTTTTTGCTTACTACTTAGGAAGTTTGTTAGGCATTTAAAGATAGTCTTTAAACTTTCTTATTTTGTTAAGAACTTATTATGTGGCTTCATATGATGGAAGACCACTATTAGTGCCTAAATGTATAAAGGTATTTATATTAGTCTCTAAATATATAGAGCTAATACTTTTTGTATTAAACATTATGAATGTTTGAATTATCATATTAATGTAATGTGATGAATACCTTCTAATATATTATTTCCTTAAAGTAGTGTTATGAATTGAATATTGTCTTGTTGTATCCTAGATGAGATACAAGATTTATATCACTTATTATAATGTGATAAACCAAACATTAGACTTGTCAATTATGGATAGATCTCACATGTAGGACATAGGAGGATACAATGAATCTTTAGATTTGGTTCCAATTGTCTACCTATGAGTACTATATGAATTGACAAAGGTCTAAAAGATTCCTTTCTTGAAGAAAAGGAAGATTACATTATAATGATATAAGTAATAAGAAAAACGTTTCTTATAAGGTTATCACTCAAACCACAATAAATCAAGATCACTCTTGATTCAATTAGTAGTTTTGAACAACTAATTGGGCATTCTTTAAATTGTTTTAAAATGTCAATTGTTTTAGTGATTAAGCCAAGAAAGAAGTGTCTAAATCTATAAAATGTTTAAAGACTTTAGTCACTTAATAACGAGACATTAACTTAGTGAAGATTGAAACAAACGAGCTTGAAAGGTTTTAAAGCTACTACACAATGTCTTCTACCCGTATACTCCACGTTTATACATTTTGAATGTATGAAATGATTTCTCATTAAAGTCATGAGAAATAGTGGGAGGTGTGAAAATGGATATAAACTTGAATATGATTGGTTTATAGTTGTCTAAAGAATAATAGTACTTTACTATTATTAAGAGTTTGTAATTTTAATTGTTAAAGGACTCAAGCTCTTCAAACGTTAAAATTCTATGTTGTGTGACATTCTAAAGAATAGTCTTTGAATGTTGGTTTCGTCAACCTAGCATAAAATTGTTATATGTTGGGAGTTGTCCATTATTCTCTTTTATGAGAACAAGCTAAATTACCAAGCATATGGACAAGTTGATGAAACAAAAGGGAATAGTTTCAAAATGAGTCACAACATATGGTTTAACAACAAGACAACCAAATTCAACATCTCATGTAACTATAACGCTCTATGTAGTTTTTTTTTTTGATAAAGAATTATATCAACCACCTAGAAGGAATGGTTGAGTTTCTATATCCTTAGTAGAAGCCATCCTTCCACTAAAGACTTGGATAATTCTTATATGACTACATTAAAGGTCTTAGTATGACTAAAACTTGAAGTATGGTGTATGACACCATATAATTTAAATGAATAGACTTGATAAAGCAAGTCACACATTTCAAATGGAATTACTTGAGAAGGAATTCTTTTGTGTATGATTCGTTTAAATAAACTTGTGTTAGCTAGTATTGTTGATAGTCTCAAAATTGTTGAGACATCATCAATAAGCTAATGGATCTCAATGATTGTCAATAGATCCAAGACAAGTTAGTGGGAGCAAAATGCATTCAAATCAAGAAAACGATAATTGTTAAATTTTTGAATGAATGCTAAGTTACAACAAGGCCAATGGGAGTGATGTCATAATTTGAGCAACAAGATGTGAATAAAGTCTATCTGATAGACTTGATAAGACATAGATGTTACTCGAAAAATGACAAAACATGACACGGTCAATTTTGAAGTATAGACTTGAAATTGGACTTATTGATATAGCAAGGCTATCTCAAGAATGTTAAATGGGGAAATTAAATCTCAAATGTTGAACATTTAAGAAAGCATTTTCCTATATGATAGAAAATCACTTTCATAACCCTTATAATGAATGTGTCACAAAATCACAAAAAGGACACATGTATGGACTTGTGAAGTAGATATCCAAAAGTGAAGAACCACATGGGTTGTCACTTTAAGATATTACTATATCCCAGGATCAGAACCAAAGCAACTGATAGAGTATTATTGCCCTTAAGAAAGGAACATCAGAGTGGGACTCTGGAAGCGTGCATTCACTTAGGTTATTAACCAAAGTGAAAAATAACCCATTTTAACAAATGGAACTTCATAGTGGATGAAATATTAATCATATGAATGTATTGTAAGTATTGTACTACAATGGTCTCAAGGGTGGAGCAAAGTTTGTATAAAGTATACAAATGAAATATATGACGATATATTGTTTTAGAAACTGCTTCAAAAGGTGTTTTGAATAAAAGAGGTTCTTTTAGAACCAATGATTGAATCCAAACCATAAGGTCGTAAGTAGGACACTACGACGTAATGGGGCGATAGCTCAAGCCATGGAATCAAGGTCTCATCAAAGTATTCGAACACGTCAAAGAGACATCATCAAATGTTTTGGAAACATTTGATAAGTAAATCCCTTTTAAATAAAAAGGATTAATACATAACCAAGTTAACCTACGAGCATAAGCTCTCTCAACTATTATGTATGAGATACACTAGTGATTGACTTTAGTGCAAGTGGGAGATTGTTGGAAATATGCCCTGAAAGTCAATCTTTGGAAGAAACCTTTCAGGACAAATGAATGGATGTATAGATGAATCTTATACATCAAATGGGAAAGATACTAATTAGGACTATCTCAATAAACGATATATGTCCTAAATAGTGAATCCATGGACAATGGATCGATTGAAGAAGTAATCTAATGATGTTAGACTACAAAGACCTTCTTCACATAACCATCATGTCCAAAAGGTTCCTGGTCATAGGATTGTCGGAGGGATACTGACAATGCATAGACCGGTACATACTATGTCCGCTTCAATTGGAAGGATGGAAAGTCTCATCCCATTCGTGTAGTGACACTAAGACAAGTATGTAGGTGCTCATTAAGGGAATGAGTTCACTGAACACAATCGAACGAGAATACTTGCATGGAGGTCTACTCACATGTCAAGCAAGTAACTCTAATGGTTGGAATAATGTAAGTAGTCCTTTGACCTGAGGCATCGTCGTTATCTTGTGGTTAAGTAATTGATCTTTGATTATGTCAAAGTCACCCCATTCGCGAGTATCCACGGCATAGTTGGGGTTAAGCCACTTAGTCATGAAGGCAAGTGAATGCGCAACAAGGAATCTCTAATCCTCGTTAAGAGGGGAAGAATACTCTAAGATATGATTCGGGAATCTTCGGCCGAAGTATCGAGCGTAATAAAGGAAAGCGTTCCTATACGACTCAATAGAATCATATAAAAAGGAATAATCACATTAGGGGTTTGACATAATAAATCTATACCCTAGTAATGTGATTGAGAGTATTGTTTTAGAGAAGGATCAAATTACTTTGTAATTCCAACTGAATAGGTTCTCCGAACAAATTCTACATTAGCTTGGGTAGCCATGATATATGGTTAGATGTCACTCATAGCTTGTGAGTTCTTCTAGATGATTAAATGTAGCCGTCAAAGAAGAAGGTGAATTAAAAGGAAGTTTTAATTCACTAAGTGATTGGATTAAATATAATCAATTGGATTGATGTCAATCACCTCACTGCCTTGCTAGTTAGAACCTAAAATGATTGTACACAGATACACTCTTGTAGTGAGTATTTAATGGATGATGGAAATAATTAATTGGATTAATTAAGTGTTGTGATTAATTAGAAAGTCTAAAGAAATCATAAAAGCGATATAAGATCGTTTTGGGCTTAAAGAAACGTTCGGGTTTAATTGGGCCCATTGGGCCTAAACCCATTGGGCTTTTATTCAAGCATTGGATGACTTGAAATAAATAAAAGCCCAAAGCCCAAACAACACAAAGGGGGCCGGCCACATAAAGGGAAAGGGAGAGAGAGGAAGTCAAGTTGTTGACTAGGTTTCTTTGTTCTATAAAAGGAACTTTATAGAGATATTGTTCATAAGGGTTTTTTGTGTGTTCAAAACAACAAAAGCGAAAAAGAAAATATCTCTCTCTTAACCCCCAAAGGCCGGCCACCATAATGGAGTTTGAACTAATCATCTTCTCTCCCTTTTGGTTATTTTTCCATCCATCTCACTACACTAGTGGGTGTGGATCTTTAGAGGTCTTCTATTTTGGAGACTAAAGGAGAACCAAGGAGCACTCATACTAACAAAGTGGAGGAGGCAAGGAGGGAGGCTAGGCTTAAGGAGTTCAAGGAACAAAGGGCTTGGAGGTGGTCCATGCTTGGTCTAAAATCTAGATCAAGAGGTATAGATCTATTCCTACACTTTGTTCTTAACTTAAATGTTTTGATGCATCTTATATAAACCTATGAACCTTGAAGGGGATTTGCATGACTATAGCTTTGATATTATGTGTTAACATGCTTCCGTTGCTTTCGTATATAAATTTTGAATTGTATATGCATGCTAGTCATTTGAAATCCCATATGAAATCTCATATAAATTTCCCTTCATTCTCATGTGACATGAGTATGAGAACTCCTCGTTGATCGTGTTCAGTGGACTCATTCGCTATTGAGCACCTACATGCTTGTCTTGGTGTCAATCACACCAATGACTCGAGACCAGTCACTTTCCCTAAGAGAAAACATAGCATGTACTGATCTTAACGGACTGTCAATGCCCAATTGGCAATCCTATGATCAGGAACGTTTAGGATATGTATACGAAAGAGAATGGTCTCATGAACCTAACTTGTTTAAATTGCATTCTCCTAATTACATATTCCTTAGACTTATCGTTTAGGCATATAACATTTATATGAGACGGCTGAAAACAATAACCTTTTCCCTTGACATTAAACTAGATTAGTTTAACATGTGAAATGTCCGTAAAGTATCATCATATGATTGGTTTTAGGGCACATTTCCAACACATGGAACGCAGCACGCATTGAAGCTTCAAATGAGTCGATTGCAGCGGAGATGCGTGCATCCATGGCAGGAAGACGGGCTGGGTGGGCGTGCACAGGAGGGAAACTAGGATTCGAGAAGGATGATACCATTGATATGATCCAAATCTCTAACCCCTTAATCAACCTGCAAGTCACAGAGGATAGAGAGGGAGAGGGAAGGAAGAGAGAGAGAGAGCAGAGCTCTTGAATTGTTTTTTGGTTTTGTATTTCTGTTTGTAAATTCTGATCTGATTACAATACTCAGAGCTAGTGCTCTTATACCAGTCATGACTCCTCATGCCAGCTAGCAATTATAACAAACTCCACTAAAACAGGAATAAGCCTAATAATCCCAAGAATTAAACCCTTAATAGTGATTAAGCTAATCACTAATTACAGATCATATCAGAATGGTGAAACCCCCCACCAGTTCTTCATTTCGGTGTTCGCGCTGGGTGTCATCGCGAAGGAGAGAGAGGTTTGGTTTCGTTTACCTGAGTATTTTCGGGCAGAAATATGGAAGCAGGAGTTGGAGCTGAAGCAAGTGTGCAGGTGCCTCCTCAGCCCTCCCCGAAGAGGAATGCAAGCAAGAGGAAAACAAATTAGACAGAGCTCGGTTTTGGTCACTTCTCCTAAAACCCTTACCTCCAAATTCCCCTTATATTCTTTCTAAATAGTAAAAACCCACACATGACACGTGTTGTTTGTCCCACGCATAAATCGATGAAATGTATTTTTAAAGGGTAAATTACATAATACCCCCTCAGGTTTGAGGTCTATTACAACCTTATACAACATCTTTAAAATATTTCACTTTCATACCTCAAGTACTATTTTATTTCAATATAATACATTCGTTACATTTTCCATCCATTGGTATGTTAAGAGCTGACGTGGCTGCCACATTTGTGCTGACATGACTGCCACATCAGAAAAAATTGAAAATAATTAATATAAATTTTAAAATTTTAAAAATAAAAAATATAAAAACGAAACCCAGTTCGTCGTCCCCACTCTCTCTCGATCGAACCCCAAACCTCCCAAAATCCCCAGGTCCAAAACCCAAAATTCCCAGATCCAAAATCCCCAGTTCTCGACCTTCAACCACTACGAGAATCTCATCCCGATTATCCACTCCCAAGCTCCCCAAACCGCCATTTTCCACCACACCACCTCTCTTTCTCTCTCTTACCCAAGCCACTACCATTATTCATTTCATCAACCCAAAAGACAAGAGCCACCCCCACCTCACCACTCAAACAAATGCAGTGCAGCCACCCACCCATTTTATCTCAATCCAAAACCAAAGCCTCTCCTAACCCACCCCAGAATCCAATAGTTTCAAGGAATTGTAGAACCTCACAATTTCAAAAACCAAAAACCCACTTTAAATTTCAATCTTTTCTCTCTTCCTCTTCTGTGTTTTTTTTTTAATCAATTCTCACGATAGTATAAATCCATCAAGAAGTCCATCAAAGTCTGAAGCTTCTCTCTCTGCACCTTTCCTCCTTCCCTCAAGCACCAATTGGTAATCAGCACCTAACGGGGAGACGGTGGCCGATTCGACCCGGAACTTGGGGAGTTGAGGAAGGAGGGCGAGCCAGGATATGAAGAAGATGATGGACATGATGGTGAAGACGACGACGGTGACCATCATGATGCAGCAGAGGGTGGTGGGTTTGCGCCTGACGGGAGGAAGAGCGCAGGGACTCGGCATCATACACCGTCACCGCCCTCCCATTTTTCTTTTGGAGAAGGATGGACATAAAGCTTTGAGGAGTTCATATATGCCTCTGCGCCTGCACAAAGAAAAAGTGAAGAAAGATACAGCAACTGCCAAAGCCAAGGCAAAAGGGTTTTGCTTGTTGGGCTTTATAAATTTGGATTTAGGGTGGGGAAAGATGGTAGAAAACCACACAGCAGCAGTGCGGGGAAGGGGGCGATGGTGGTTTGGACGGGGAAGGTATTTGGAGGCACAGTGGGGAGGGAAGTGGTTGCAGGTGATGGGGGATAGGGGAAGGGGTGGGAGGGTGGGGATTCTGGGGAAGGGGATTTGGGTTTTGTTTTGTTTTTAAAAAACAAATTAAAAAAAAAACTTTTCTTTAAATAAATTTTTTTATTTTTTATTAAATGTTTAGCCACGTGGCACAAATGTGGCAGCCACGTAAGCTTTTAACAGACTAATGGATGGAAAATGTAACGGATGTATTATGTTGAAATAAAATAGTACTTGAGGTATGAAAATGAAATGTTTTAAAGATGTTGTATGGGGTTGTAATACACCTCAAACCTGAGGGGGAATTATGTAATTTACCCATTTTTAAAAGTGATGGGTATAAAAGAAACTGTAAAAGAGTTTGGTTAATTTTATTCTAAAAATAATATAATTGTAAATAATAACAAAAGTGGACATGGTAGTGAGATGGCGGCGATGACGACAGTGGCGATGGCAAGAATGGTAATGCTGGTGATGCTGGTGGTAGTGGTGAAGGAAATATTTGTGAAAACAAGTTCATTTGAGCAACATCTACAACATGCAATTAACAATTAAAGACGGAATCATGCTTGTATGCACTCAAAAACAAAACTTTACCTATGAAATTCAAAGCCTAGTAGTTGGGTGAACCAAGACTTAACTCAAGAACAAAGTGAGTTGAGAAATATTATACCTTTGTTGATTTCTCTTTGCATAAGCAAAGGCTAATCACCCAAGAGATAGGGGCCTTCATTCCTTACTTCTTTGCTCCATGGATTTCTTGAAGGAGGATGGTGGAATGGATTCTCCAAGTTCCCAAGAAAGGGAACCTCTAAGTCTCCACACCAAGGAGAGCATTGATGAGGAGATGAGTGACCTAGGAAGATTTAGATGCTAGTAAAACCTTCCTAGGGTGGCCGGCCTCTTAGAGAGAAAATGGAGCTTGTGTTCTCATCTTTTCTCCAAAAGAAACCCTAAAGATGAAATGGCTATAAAGTTGCCTTTATACCACCTCACAATAGAGTGGCAAACTTGCAATTAAGCCAAGTTCACTACCCCTCTCTATATGGCCGGGCATTAAGGGTTCATTGGGCTTTCAAGCCCTTTGTGTTTTCAAGTTGTCATACAACTTGAGTTAATGGGCTTGACATTCAAATCCCATTGGGCCTTGCGGCCCAAAAATAACCCGAGGTCTATAACGAACATATTCGTTTGATTAATTAACATATTAATTAATCCGAGCCATAAATAATTAAACCATTTAATTATCCTTACTCATCTTCGTTGTTTCTTCAATCTCTACCTTACTCGGTGTACGATCCATTACGTTCCTTTTAGCGAGGCAGTGGGCGATTGTTACTGTTAACGATCGATTGTGAATTGAAACATACTTTCAATTCTCCCTTTAGTGATTACTCACCTTTAGGGCTTCCACAAACCATGAGTGACACCTATTCAGTTTAGGATTACAATGCAATATGGTCATTCTCTAATACAATACTCTTGACCACATTGTTTGGTTTGATAGTTTATTCATGTCTACTATCCAATGTGATTCTCTTACTTATATGATTACGTTGAATGTGATTTGGAACGACTTCCTAAATCTCATTGATACTCTAACTAGAGATTCTTAATCATATCATAGAGCATTCTCCCTCAAACGGTTTGAAGGTTAGAGATCTCTTGCTACGCATTCACTTGCCTCCATGGCTAAGTGGCTTAACCAACTATGTCGTGGACACCCTCTGATGGAGTGACTTTGACATAGTCAAAGATCAAGGACCTAACCACAAGACAACTATAATGCCTCAGGTCAAAGGACTACTTTGCATTATCCCAACCATGAGTTCTCATGTGACATGAGTATGAGAACTCCTTGTTGATCGTGTTCAGTGGACTCATTCTCTATTGAGCACCTACATGCTTGTCTTGGTGTCAATCACACCAATGACTCGAAACCATTCACTTTCCCTAAGAGAAGACATAACACGTACTGATCTTAACGGACTGTCAATGCCCAATTGGCAATCCTATGATCATGAACGTTTATGATATGTATACGAAAGAGAATGGTCTCATGAATCTAACTTATTTAGATCACATTCTCCCAATTACATATTCCTTGGACTTATCGTTCAAGTATATAACATTTACATGAGATGGCTTCAAACAATGATCTTTGCCCTTTATATTAAACTAGATTAGTTTAACATGTGAAATGTCCGTAAGGTATCATCATATGAATGGTTTTAGGACACATTTCCAACAATCTCCCATGCACTAGAGCCAATCAGCTTGGTCATCAGTGATGATACCTCTTCTGAATTCATTTCATAAATGGCTGAGTAGTAGGCCTAGACAATGGATATCTATATGTTATCCATAGAAGCAACCTTGAGAATAACGACGTCACCATTATACATGATTCCCAATCATGTGGTTCAAATCACATTCAACGAGATTTAGGAAGTCGTTCCAAATCACATTCAAGGTAATCATATAAGTAAGAGAATCACATTGGATAGTAGACATGAATAAACTATCAAACCAAACAATGTGGTCAAGAGTATTGTATTAGAGAAAGACCGTATTGCATTGTAATCCTAAACTGAATAGGTTCTCCACCTCTTCTGATTAGCTTGGGTAGCCATGACATACTGCTAGGTGTCACTCATGGTTTGTGGAAGCCCTAAAGGTGAGTAATCACTAAAGGGAGAATTGAAAGTATGTTTCAATTAACAATTGATCGTTAAGAGTAACAATCACCCCCTGCCTCGCTAAAAGGAACCTAATGGATCGTACACCGAGTAAGGTAGAGATTGAAGAAACAACGGAGATGAGTAAGGATAATTAAATGGTTTAATTATTTATGGCTAGGATTAATTAATATGTTAATTAATCAAACGAATATGTTCGTTATAGACCTTGGGTTAGTTTTGGGCCGCAAGGCCCAAAGGGATTTGAATGTCAAGCCCATTAACTCAAGTTGTATGACAACTTGAAAACACAAAAGGCTTCAAAGCCCAATGAACCCTTAATGCCCGGCCATATAGAGAGGGGTAGTGAACTTGGCTTAATTGCAAGTTTGCCACTCCATTGTGAGGTGGTATAAAGGCAACTTTATAGCCATTTCATCCTTAGGGTTTCTTTTGGAGAAAAGATGAGAACACAAGCTCCTTTTTTCTCTCTAAGAGGCCGGCCGCTCTAGGAAGGTTTTACTAGCATCTAAATCTTTCTGGGTCACTCATCTCCTCATCAATGCTCTCCTTGGTGTGGAGATTTAGCGGTTCCCTTTCTTGGGAACTTGGAGAATCCATTCCACCATCCTCCTCCAAGAAATCCATGAAGCAAAGAAGTAAGGAATGAAGGCCCTATCTCTTGGGTGATTAGCCTTTGCTTATGCAAAGAGGTATCAACAAAGGTATAAGATTTCTCAACTCACTTTGTTTTGAGTTGAGTCTTGGTTCACCATGACTACTAGGCTTTGAATTTCATGGGTAAAGTTTTGTTTTTGAGTTCATACACGCATGATTCCACCTTTAATTGTTAATTGCATGTTGTAGATGTTGCTCAAATGAACTAGTTTTCACAAATATTTCCTTCATGTTTTTCATACAATATGTAATACGTAAATCACCTTTCTGCGTATGTATAAAGGATTCTATTTATGCATTATTTCTCTTTGGGAGTCAAAGGGTACATTCCCTTTGAGAAGAGCATCTTTCTAGTCTCACTAGAGTTGTCCTTCTGATTGAAGTTTATCATCATATGAGAAACTTCCTAGCATCTTTTTGTCTATCAGTAGGGCTTGACATAATCCAATTATATCATGAAATCTATCATTATAGATTTCCATCCCATGTATATAGACTACGTCTGACACACCCCGACCCAGAATGTCCACTAGGATTCCGAATCAAGCTGTGCTGGCCGTCACCAGGAAGGTGACGAAGCCATAAAGTGTGATGATGTGGAAAATTTTGAATAAATTTAAACCTAAGAGTGCCTAAATATTAGAGTGCACTAGTGAGTAGGAATGAACCCACTTCACACGTGACGTTAGAGCATAAGCAAGTACAGAAATGTGAATTAAGAATCGTACCCTCGAAATAGTCTCCGATACTAAGAATCACCACGAGTCCTTGGTGATAAGAAAACTCAGCTAATAAAACCTGGAGGGTGAAGACAAGACAAGGGTGAGTGGCCCTATAAGTAAAATAATAATAGAAAACATATAAAACCTTGCTACAACACCTGTATAATTTCAAGAGAAATCATAATATACCGCACATAGCATCTCATCAATAATGTCAAATAATCATGCAATTAATAACTCATACTAGCACATAAGCCGGAGTCACCTCTAGTGACCTGTACGACTGAAATCATAGCTCATCAATCATTGCTAGCACATAAGCCGGAGTCACCTCTAGTGACTTGTATGACTGAATCATAGCTCATCAATCATTGCTAGCACATAAGCCGGAGTCATTTCTAGTAACTTGTACGTCTGAATCATAGCTCATCAATCATGGCTAGCACATAAGCCGGAGTCACCTCTAGTGACCTGTACGACTGAATCATAGCTCATCGATCATTGCTAGCACATAAGCCAGAGTCATAAGCCAGAGTCACCTCTAGTGACCTGTACGACTGAATCATAGCTCATCAATCATGGCTAGCACATAAGCCGGAGTCACCTCTAGTGACTTGTACGACTAAATCATAGCTCATCAATCATTGCTGGCACATAAGTCGGAGTCACTATAATTGACCTATACGACACTACACTGCATACAAGTCAGAACCACTAAAAGGTCTGTATGACAAGACTGGGTGTAATATAGTTATGCTCAATGCTACGCACTCAAGATAGCCATACGATAAATCGCTAGTCACCTACGAGTCGGAACCACCTACGGTGGTCTGTACGACAAGACTGTGCACCTAAATTGGATCCAATGTGAGCATAGGGTGCGGGAGGTGACATTATAAACAGGCATGTACCATATCTCTGGCTAATCACAATCACCCGGGGTGCAGGTTTATGAGCTTTAAATGCATCTAATACAACATGTACAACTCATAGGCAACCTGTACGACAATGCCGGAGTTGCCTACTATTGCAACATGTACGACAGTGTCGGAGTTGCTAAAAACATAAATGTAGTCATATCATAACCTCATCAATTCAACTAATACCGTATATTTACTTGAACTTACCTAAACTTACCTGTGTGTCCTGCGTTCACCTTTGCACTTCAGAGCGTTCACAGCACCACAATTATATATATATGCAAACAATTCAACTCATCGTTTAAGCATTATTCAATAGGCATGGCATTTTTAAAGCATAAATCATTTAATTGCATTTTCTGGGAAAAACATCAAGCGTATACATATATACTTAAAACCAAAAGCCCACACACATTGTTCAATTCCTTAAACAAGGCTATGGTCTCGATTATTTAATCTCATTTTTATATGGCTGCATCTAACGTCTCGTTAGACTGCCTACGTACCCTAAGCAGGGATCAAGCCATTCGTAGTTCACAATAATCATTTATAGTAATACGCATATGGATATATCATGATGAAATCTAAACTCAACCATCATGGCATAATTTCTCAGTTTTATTTAAAAGTATTTATAGAATTATCAATCATGAAAAATATGATGAGTAAGGAAAGATCCACTCACCTAGAGTCCGCGCTACAACTTCCTAGTACAAACATCAAGGCGTCACGAACGATTGGTGCCTGCGGCCAATTATCAAACCATATCTCAGAATTCTTGTCGATACAATACATAACTTACATCGCACATGAGTCTACGCAATTTGGTCTGCAAGATCTACTAATCAGATCTTTGATCCGTAACTTCCAAGGATCCACATTATGTTTCTAGAATAACATACTAAAGTTTCGGAACGATCCAACGGTCAGATCTCCGCCAATTGCCAAAACCAAGTGGCGGTTAACATTTTATTTTACGAACTTACAAATCCAATTCGAGGATATCCATACTTCGGATTCCCAATCCATAAGTTCCTATATTCCTCAAATATTATGAATAATAACCTATTAAAGTTTGATGACGATCCAACGGTCGGATCGTCGATTCATATAATGGCCTATTAACGTATCTTAGAGAATTTTGGTTCTAACGATCAATCTACGTCATTCAATTCTCAAAACTGAATTCAAGGCATTACATATAGCCTAAAAATAGCATTGGCGGCCCTCTGGCCACACGCCGCCGAACCAGCCGCCGTGGGTGGCGGTCGACTACCCCGGCTCGCCAGAAAATTCAACTATTTCTAAAAATTCTCAAAAGATTAGAGCAAACTTTATACCTGCGGCCAAGGCCAATTTGGCCTTGAAAGGCTCCAATTTTATCAAAAGCCGTCGGAACCCTAGAATTGGGTGTGCATCAATTCGACCTCCAAACGTGTTCCGACGCCTCCACCATTGCTTGGGCTTTGTTCCTGGGTTCAAGGGGGGTCTAATGGTGGTGGTGGTTGATGGGATTTGCTTCATAAATGGTGGATTGCCGCCACCCCACCTCCGGCGCACTCCTTGAAAAACCTTTCAATTACCCTCAAATTCCTTCCAATTTTTGGGTGATAATGGGAAAAGGAAGGGTTAGATGATGATTGGGAGTGGTGACTTGGTCCAATTCGTGAGAAATCTGGTGGAAAACCACCAGAAAATATGGGGAAGTGGACGAGTTTGCACGGGTCACGGGTTGGGTACCCGTTTCCCCTTTTCCCCCCGTTCCTCACTCTCCCTCCTTTCCCTCCTTTCTTCTCTCTCTGATTGGCCCCTCAATTCTCTCTTCTTTCTGGTTGGGCAGCAGCCCTTCTTTTTTCTCTCTTCTTCTTCTCCCCCATTCCTTCTTCTTTTTCTTCCCCTTCCCGGCACATACACACACACACCCACTCACACACATACACTTGTCCTCTTAATTAGTATGTGATAAGCTCATATTTATATATATTTCACATAAAATTCACTTGTCTTTTCGTAGTTAGTTCCATATATTTTTGAGCTATTTACTATGTTTTTGTGTTTTGTGTGATTTATCAAGCAAAGAAAAGAAAAGTAGCACAAGTGAGATATTAAGTAACAAATTCGTCAAAACTGCCTGTGCAGATTAGCTGGCTTTGGAAGCATGTTACGAAAAGCTCAGAATGAATAAGAGAATGAGCCTTATATACTTGGAAAGCTACAGATGTCTATTTTATGGAGCAATTTACGGATTGTTAATATCATTTTTCTAGAAGAAGTTATGGGCATTGTAACACTGAAAGGTTCAGAAAAGGGCTAAGCAGATTTGGCTAAGTAAAGGCACTTGTTTTGTGTTTTGCTTTGTCATCAACACTCAGCAGCAAATGGGGTTATGATTGCACTCATTTGGCTTTGGAGCAAGTGGAAATGCATAGCTAGAAAGAGAAGGCACGACACATGCAAAAGAGAAACATAAATAGCTCACACACATGCAAGGATGACATACACACACATGCAAACTACATGGACAGGTTGGAGGGCAGAAAATGTGTTTGTTTTGTGGTTGAAATGATAAAGAACATGTGTGTGCAAGTGTAACAGCTAGTACAATGTGGAAATGATGATTACATGGCAGCACACACACATGGGAAAGCAAAGAATACACATCACATGGAAACACACGGCACATGGGCAGAAAATGGGTGGATTGGTGGGTGAAATGATGAAGAACATGTGTGTAAATGTAAAGGAGAAACATGGCAGAAAATGTGTTTGTTTTGTGGCTGAAATGATGGAGGTCATGTGTGTGCAAATGTAAAGGGAAACATGGACAACACACACCCATACAAACTGCACATACAAGGAATTGAAGTGGTCCTCTCCTTAGCCTATAAATACATCCACCATTCCCCTTCCTAAAAGAGGATCTTGATCCATAATTTTTACATCCCACAAACACATACTTTCATTCCTTGCCGTGACCTCCATCATGTTGGAAATGTGCCCTAAAGCCAATCATATGATGATACTTTACGGACATTTCACATGTTAAACTAATATAGTTTACATATAAAAGGCAAACATTATTGTTTGAGGCGTCTCATATAAATGTTATATGCTTAAACGATAAAGTCCAAGGAATATGTGATTGGGAGAATGCAATCTAATGAAGTTAGATTAATGAGACCATTCTTTCGTAGACACATCCTAAACATTCCTGATCATAGGATTGCCAATTGGGCATTGACAGTCCGTTAAGATCAGTACGTGCTATGTCTTCTCTCAGGGAGAGTGACTAGTCTCGAGTCATTGGTGTGTGTGACATCAAGACAAGTACGTAGGTGCTCAATAGAGAATGAGTTCACTGAACACGATCAACGAGGAGTTCTCATACTCATGTCACATGAGAACTCATGTTTGGGATAATGCAAATTAGTCCTTTGACCTGAGGCATCACAGTTGTTGTCTTGTGGTTAAGTCCTTGATCTTTGATTATGTCAAAGTCACCCCATCGGGGTGTCCACGACATCATTGGGGTTAAGCCACTTAGTCATGGAGACAAGTGAATGTGCAACAAGGGATCTCTAACCTTCAAAATGGTTTGAGGGAGAATACTCTATGATATGATTAAAATCTCTGGCCAGAGTATGAATGAGATTGGGGAATGCGTTCCAAATCACATTCAAGGTAATCATAAAATGCAAATGAATCACATTGGATAGTAGACATGAATAAATAAACTATCAATCCAAACAATGTGGTCAAGAGTATTAGATTAGAGAAAGACCGTATTGCATTTGTAATCCTAAACTGAATAGGTTCTCTACCTCTTCTGATTAGCTTGGGTAGCCATGATATGCTGCTAGGTGTCACTCATGGTTTGTGGAAGCCCTAAACGTGTGTAATCACTAAAGGGAGAATTGAAAGTAAGTTTCAATTCACAATCGATGTAAAATGGTTTTAATCGCCCACTGCCTCGCTAAAAGGAACCTAATGTATCGTACACCGTGTAAGGTGGAGATTGAAGAAACAAAGGAGATGAATAAGAATAATTAAATGGTTTAATTATTTATGGCAAGGATTAATTAATATGTTAATTAATCAAACGAATAAGTTCGTTAAAGACCTCGGGATAGTTTTGGACCTTAAAGCCCAATGGGCTTCGAACGTCAAAGCCCATTGACTTAAGTTGTATGACAACTTAATGAATAAAGATTCACAAAGGCCCAAAAGCCCATATCCATTTAGTGTTGAATTAGGGTTTTTGGTTCTTTAGGTCATTTAAAGAAGTGACTATATAAAGAACTTTATAACCTAAAATTCATAAGTTGTTGATTTTAGAGAAAATTGGTGAGAACACAAAGCTTCCATTTCTCTCTAAGAGGCCAACCACCTTGGGGGATATTGTCTAGCAATTCTATTTCCTCAAGGTCACTCATTTCCTCTCCAATCCAACCTTGGTGTAGAATCTTTAGAGGTTCTCAATTTTGGGAACTTGGAGAACCTATTCTTCTAACCAAATCCATGGAGCTAAGAAGCAAGGAATGAAGGCCCTATCTCTTGGGTGATTATCCTTTGCATTTGCAAAGAGGAATCTACAAAGGTAAATATTTCTCAACTAACAAATTGTTGTTTTTAAGTTGAGTCAAGGTTCACCAATCTACTAGGCTTTGAATTTCATGGTAGATGTTTTGTTTTTTGAATGCATGAAAGCATGATTCCGCCTTTAATTGTTAATTGCATGCTATATGATGTTATTCAAATGAACATGTTTTTCACAAAATTTCCTTCAAGTGGTATCAGAGCCTAGGTCTAGTAGTTGGTGAATCATTTTGGGTTTTGTAGTTCATAGTTTTTGATTTAAAAGTTGTAATATGTTACAAGCTTTATTCTTGTTTCTTTGAATGTAAATTTTGTTAGAAAATTTGCCATCTCAAATGTTGTAGATGTAGTTCATATGAGCATGAATTTTGGAGCTAAAATTTGGTGCCATGTTTTTTGGGAAATTCGGCCAAATCCAAAGGGTGATTTTTTGGGTTCATGTTTGTCTTGTTAAAATGGTTTTAAAGTGACTTTTGGAACCCCTAAGTACCCTAGGATGTTAACCCTCTTTTGAGTGATGAAAATTTGAGTTTTGGTGAGTGAAAACATTCATGGAGCTATTATGAGTTTTCATGAGTGTTCTTCAATGTTCTTGAAGTTCTTGCCAAGAACAAAAAGTTTTGAAGTTTTGATTCAAAATGTTTTATGTTTTTACATAAAGTTTTGGTTTAATTTTAGTGGGTGATTTTAGTGGGTGATGATTATTTGTAAAGTATTATTAATGGTTTTAATGGTAGACAAACTTTTTTAAAAGTTTGACATAAATTCAATTAATGGTTATAATGGTAGACAAACTTTTTTAAAAGTTTAACATAAATTCAAAAATATTTCATCTTTACCTCACCTAATAAAACCCACTTACAAAAACTTTGTAAAAATCATATTTTTTCTATCATGGCCGGCCACCCTAATTAAATAGGGTATTTTTGGGTCTTTTATTCAATTACATAAAGTTTTGATACTTTTGTGTATTTGCACTTTGGCCCAAAAGTTTACGTTTTTACGTTAAAGCCCAAAAAGTTGTGGTTATTGCATGATGGCCCAAATTAAGTAGGAAACAAAAATTGTTTTGTCTCTTTAAATGAGAATTGGATTTTCATTTCATTTAGCTCCATTTAAATCAATTTTATGGATACAAAAACCAAATGAAAATGTTGCATTCAATTTAATTAGTTAAAATGTTAATTAATTAAAGGGTGATTATGAACCTAAGCCTACGATAATTGAGCTATGTGAAAGGCCGTTTCAAATTTGTTTGAACCATGGGAATGTGTAGATTAATTTTGGTTGTAATTTGATTTGATCAAATGTTGTAAAAGAGCATAAGCTCTTCTTTACTTTAAAGTAATTTGTTTTATGCAAATGTTGTAAAGAGCATAAGCTCTCTTTTACTTTGAAGTACTTCTTTCTTGCTTTATTTGATATGCATGAAAATGAAGTAGTTGGGTCCAACGCCCCTAGGAACAACACGCCTTAATGTGATTATACGCGTAACTAAAATCAATCTCCATCCCTAGTCCGAGATTCAACACTAGGCTCGTGTTGAATCTAAACAAAGGTTCATAGTCATCCTAAGGCCCTAAGGCAACTATATAGTCCATCAAATGAATGCAAACCTTATGTTAGTAGCATCATATACTCTTGCTTTAAAAAAACCGTTTTATAAGCATAGTGGGAGTATTATATACAACTAAAAACAAATGGACCAATAGTTGTAATAGGACCAAAATTGTTTTAATAAAGATTAAAATGAATATGTTTATGTGATGAGACCTAAAACCCTCAACCAAACCATTATTAAGTTGAAAAGCGTGAGAGTGCTTAGAACACTCTTTCGTGGTCTTCCACCGTGGTAGGCTCCAATCGTTTATTACTTGTACACCGGCTTCACCCTATCATGGGGGAGTACAAAGTGCATGCTTATACTCAGGAGGAGTCTATATACATACTTGATGAGGTGAGTGTAGGCAACGAGGATGGCCGACATCGTATCATCGTGAGGCTATTCTTGAACCCCTTCACGCACTAAGCATGGTGGGAATGACTTAACTAAGTGCAATGGCGCCGACATCGTATCATCGTGAGGCAACATTCTCTAGAGGCCAAATTGATGGGTACTTGCATTAGTTGCAAATGAGTAAGCGTACTCTCTCATTATTATTAATGCTAGCCAACATCATATCATTGTGAGGTGGGCTTGGTAATAGTGAGTCTCCCATAACCTACTAAGAGTTTCCTCCAAAACTCTCGAATTCCAATGAGGGATATGGAATTTGCCAAAAATAGTGGGTGGTGCTATTTGATTTAAAGACCCAAATCAAATGGCTTAAAATCAATCAATTTATATTCGTTATGTATTTGTTTACCAATATATTTGCAAACGCTATCCAAAACTTGACAAAGAAAAACCGAATGTTTTAGTTTCCGGACTTGGTAACACAATCCCAAAGATTGTCTTAAATGGATTGTGCATGTACCTAAGAAGTCTCATCCTCACAATCTTCCTATTGATAATGTATCATTGGAAGAACATGTTAGAAATGTCTATCATGAAGAGGACAACACAAACAACCAATGCTTATTCCTTCGTTATATGAACAAAGGAACTTATGAACAAATAAGAGTTGCCTTGAACAACTCTTGAAAGTTTGTAATTATGTTTAGAACATAATGGTTGGTTGACAAAAATAGTCCATCAACATGGACTTATGATGATTTTGAATCATTGAGTGTTGAAGTGATAAACCACTTAACGAGACGGAAACTAAGCTAGGACTTCACCTTTATGTCGCTATCCTAATGGTTCACTAAGTTTATTGTAAACTATGTAGTGAACAATAACCACATACTCTCCAAAATGTTTGATGTGTATAAACACAATTGAAAAAGGTTTCAAGAGAGATAGTGGGAGTTTAGGGACCATGACTATTGTAGTCAAATGAGAAGTCAAATGAAGAAGATAAAATTAACTCCAAGGGAACAAACTTTCTTTATGAAAGGATGGACATTGGAAGGGGTATTTGCAAGAAATGTCTTGCAAGTGTCAAGAACACACATTTCGAAGGTGTTGTAAATTGTTCTTGAATAGTTCAAAACAGTTGGTTCTTCTACTTGAATGCTTGATTCCGTATTAGTAACTATGTTTTACAATCGTTGTAAAAGTGTGGCTAATAAGAAGTAGAAGATTAATGAGAGAAGAGAAAGTACTTCACATTCGGAACGTGAATAAAATATAGATCTCTGCTAAAGCAGATGGTACTAACTTCCTCATATGAACTACCAAAGAAATTGGAAAAACCAAAGATTGTCTTTACATTCCAATTTTAAGGAACTCAATTCCATCACTATAGTAGAGATGGATGAATGTTTTGTTTGACAAAACATTGTTCTTTATTAATCACTGATTGGATTATAGTAATCTAATTGATTGTCTCTATAGTAGAGATGATATGGTAGCGTTAACTGTTTAGAATATAATGATGCTTAAAACCCAAAAGGTTGCAAGATAGTGACTAATCCCAACTGAGTTGTGATACCTCTAAAACATAAATTACGAGTTGGTCATAGATGGATGCTTTGGATCGTTAGATCCGGATCCAATACCTTCTTGTCAAAATTGTATAGAGGCGAAATGTTCGAATCTTTATTCTTTTGGAAAGAAGAAAGAATCACAAAGTTATTGAGGTTAATTCACTTAGATGTTAGTGGCACTTGTCCACAACATAATACTACTCATGTTGTTTGACATTCACCGAAGATCACTCTCGGTTGGACTATAGTTTATTATGAATAAACACAAGTCCGAATACTTTGCAAAAGGTTTCAAAGAATTCAAGAAATGTAAGTTGATGAGTAAGACGTCTAAAGTACTTACCTCCTTAGATTTGATCCAAGGAAAGGTAACACTTTAGATGAGTTTCCTTGAAAGATATCAAGGAAATTAGCATCATAAGATAATGATTTTCTCCATTAGGAGAAGAACGAACTTGAATAAGATTTAGTTCGTTGAATATTATCAATTACCCATATATATAGGATATATACTTCTAAAACAATATGATTGTCAATTAGGAGATCTTCCAAATTTTCATAACTCCATAGGATGTAGTTGGAAAGAAAGACAAATCTTAATCATGTTAAGATTTAGGGTTGTGTGCTAATGAGCAATATTTGTTTAAAAATTATCTTGTGGATATCCTTAAATTAACCTTTGGATATCACTTCTATAAACCAACCAACAAATGTTGTTTGTTGAGTAGTTCATTGTAATCCTACAATGAGATTTGCCTTAGAGCAAATGAACTAGGAATAGAACTCAAAAGAATGGGTTCTTTGAGAGACAAGATGATAATCAACAAATATAACAACCTAGTTCCTATACCACAAGCTCCAAGGTAGTCAAAAAGAATTTTAAACCGTCTCAGTTGAATGGTTTGAACTTTATGACTACATTGAGTGTATATACAACATATACTCAAGGAAATGGTAAAGTACCATTTGACCCGAAATAATGAAACCTTCATAGCTAATTGGTAGCTTAAGGTGACTACAATCAAAGAGAATGGTTGACTTTGAAGGAACCATCTTTGACGTAGTCTTAGTTTCAATTAATTCGAAGATTGCTAGCTACAACTAAATGGTGATTCAATGTTTGGACATGATATAGGTTTCCGAAACCATTATTAAGATAGTCTTGATAATTTATGTCTAAAACTATGAATCACAAGACATGTAAGTTGTAGAGATCCAACCATCATGGATCTAAGCAAGCTAGTGGGAGCCATAAACGTCTTATGAGGGAAAGATCAAATTGTTTGATTTCTCATAAAGATGTAAATGAATCTTTTGTTTACTAGGTTTACAAAAGATTAGTGGGAGTTAATCATATTCCTAAATTTAAATATATGTATGATATATTAATTTTGGAAATGAAAAGAATACTTCATTATTAAAGTTATGACTTTAAACTTTCTATAACGATAGAATGTATATGGGAGACATAGTCTATATACATGGGATGGAAATCTATAATGATAGATTTTAGGATATAATTGGATTATATCATGCCCTAATAATAGACAAAAGGATGCTAGGAAGTTTCTCATATGATGATAAACTTCAATCAGAAGAACAACTCTAGTGAGACTAGGAGGTAGCTCTTCTCAAAGGGAACGTACCCTTTGACTCCCAAAGAAATAATGCATAAATAGAATCCTTTATGCATAGGCAAAAAGGTGATTTACGTATTTCATATTGTATGAAAACGTTGATATGAATTGTACCTAGATCGGTACAAGGCGATATCAGTGCAAGCCCAGGATCAGAACCATGGCAACTGTCAAGTGAATCCTTAAGTATTTAAGAAATACTAAAGGATAGGTTCCTCGAAGAATGAGGAAAAATTAGAGTAACGTAATGGAAGCGTAAATGTATTAGATTATGAATCTAATCCATCATTGGATGTTTCTTCATTATGAATGAAGAGATAAACAGGTATCCCTTTATTATGACTAAAGAGATATTTGGATGGAAACATTAAAGTAATGACTTTAGTGTGTTCCATTATGAATGCAAAATATATTGCCATATAGAAGTTTACAACAATGTTGTTTGGATGGGAAAGTTCATTTATGAACTCTCTATTCGGTTCCAACCAGAAAGTGTATCTAGTGTACTGACACTACGACACTAATGGGGCGATATCTCAAGCCAGGGAATCAAGGTCTCATCAAGATCCGAACTCATATGAGAGACTGAACCACATGATTGGGAATCATGTATAATGGTGACGTCGATATTCTCAAGGTTGCTTCTATGGATAACATATAGATATCCATTGCCTAGGCCTACTACTCAGCCATTTATGAAATGACTACAGAAGAGGAATCATAACAGATGACCAAGCTGATTGGCTCTAGTGCAAGTGGGAGATTGTTGGAAATGTGCCCTAAAGCCAATCATATGATGATACTTTACGGACATTTCACATGTTAAACTAATCTAGTTTACATATAAAAGGCAAACATTATTGTTTGAGGCGTCTCATATAAATGTTATATGCTTAACCGATAAAGTCCAAGGAATATGTGATTGGGAGAATGCAATCTAATGAAGTTAGATTAATGAGACCATTCTTTCGTAGACACATCCTAAACATTCCTGATCATAGGATTGCCAATTGGGCATTGACAGTCCGTTAAGATCAGTACGTGCTATGTCTTCTCTCAGGGAGAGTGACTAGTCTCGAGTCATTGGTGTGTGTGACATCAAGACAAGTACGTAGGTGCTCAATAGAGAATGAGTTCACTGAACACGATCAACGAGGAGTTCTCATACTCATGTCACATGAGAACTCATGTTTGGGATAATGCAAATTAGTCCTTTGACCTGAGGCATCACAGTTGTTGTCTTGTGGTTAAGTCCTTGATCTTTGATTATGTCAAAGTCACCCCATCGGGGTGTCCACGACATCATTGGGGTTAAGCCACTTAGTCATGGAGACAAGTGAATGTGCAACAAGGGATCTCTAACCTTCAAAATGGTTTGAGGGAGAATACTCTATGATATGATTAAAATCTCTGGCCAGAGTATGAATGAGATTGGGGAATGCGTTCCAAATCACATTCAAGGTAATCATAAAATGCAAATGAATCACATTGGATAGTAGACATGAATAAATAAACTATCAATCCAAACAATGTGGTCAAGAGTATTAGATTAGAGAAAGACCGTATTGCATTTGTAATCCTAAACTGAATAGGTTCTCTACCTCTTCTGATTAGCTTGGGTAGCCATGATATGCTGCTAGGTGTCACTCATGGTTTGTGGAAGCCCTAAACGTGTGTAATCACTAAAGGGAGAATTGAAAGTAAGTTTCAATTCACAATCGATGTAAAATGGTTTTAATCGCCCACTGCCTCGCTAAAAGGAACCTAATGTATCGTACACCGTGTAAGGTGGAGATTGAAGAAACAAAGGAGATGAATAAGAATAATTAAATGGTTTAATTATTTATGGCAAGGATTAATTAATATGTTAATTAATCAAACGAATAAGTTCGTTAAAGACCTCGGGATAGTTTTGGACCTTAAAGCCCAATGGGCTTCGAACGTCAAAGCCCATTGACTTAAGTTGTATGACAACTTAATGAATAAAGATTCACAAAGGCCCAAAAGCCCATATCCATTTAGTGTTGAATTAGGGTTTTTGGTTCTTTAGGTCATTTAAAGAAGTGACTATATAAAGAACTTTATAACCTAAAATTCATAAGTTGTTGATTTTAGAGAAAATTGGTGAGAACACAAAGCTTCCATTTCTCTCTAAGAGGCCAACCACCTTGGGGGATATTGTCTAGCAATTCTATTTCCTCAAGGTCACTCATTTCCTCTCCAATCCAACCTTGGTGTAGAATCTTTAGAGGTTCTCAATTTTGGGAACTTGGAGAACCTATTCTTCTAACCAAATCCATGGAGCTAAGAAGCAAGGAATGAAGGCCCTATCTCTTGGGTGATTATCCTTTGCATTTGCAAAGAGGAATCTACAAAGGTAAATATTTCTCAACTAACAAATTGTTGTTTTTAAGTTGAGTCAAGGTTCACCAATCTACTAGGCTTTGAATTTCATGGTAGATGTTTTGTTTTTTGAATGCATGAAAGCATGATTCCGCCTTTAATTGTTAATTGCATGCTATATGATGTTATTCAAATGAACATGTTTTTCACAAAATTTCCTTCACATCATTCATCCAGCCATTCAACCACATTCACGTATACATCCATCCAAAGACACTACTACATCTCACAAATCCATACATTCCCTCCCTTTGCCGTGGCATCCAACCAATCTTAAATACATTCCTAACCTTTCCATATATCCATACCCATCCTAGACACTTGTGCTGCAACAAGGTGGTGAAAATGAAGGTCCTTGGCGTTTCAAGCTTGGAACTTTGGAGCGTTTTAGGTGTACTTCGTTCTTGTTTTCAATGTCTATTTTGTTATTTTCTGATTTTGTTGCAATTATGAGTAGCTAAACCCCTATTTAGTTAGGGGGAAGTTTGAAGCCATGAACATGCTTGAGATATGAATTGACTTCTTCCAATTGTGATTTGATAAGTTGTGATTGCAATTCAATTATCTATTTTATTCATAACTGATTCTTGTATGTTTATTAAGGATGCATACTTAGTTTTCATGCATGAATTAGATGCTAGAATATAAATGAGTTTCACCTAATCGTTACAAGTTTATATTCATGAGTAGTGAAGGTTGTTTATCACAATCGCGTGAATTGAATTCTTAGCAAATGTATCATGCATTCATAGTTATAATTGCCTCGTCAACACTTACGATTTTCATTGAACGTAATGATCTCTGATTGTATCTCTATTATGCATTCATATAGGGGACTTTTAGAGAATGATTTGGGTTGTTGCATGCTTTCATCCAACTCAATGAGTAAAGAAAAATCTAAGGGTTAATTTGTGCATCACGGTTAATTTGGGGTGTTGAGCATCATAGTTTATTGAAAAGCAATTGGAAATGAATTCATGTACAAGTGTGTCATGTGTGAAGAACGGACCTCTAACTAATCCATCCATCATCGTATTCCTCAAATTTGTTTTACCATCTGCCTAGTTTTATAACTTGTTTGTTTGTTTCAAATTCATCAAAACCAAAACCCCCCTTTTTACTTTCTTGTTTCAAAGTGTTAAATGTCTGTTTTGTTTGTGTTTTTGAGTGTTTTGATTCAAGCCAAAACACTAAATTCGTCCAAAGTTGTGTTAGAGTCAGAAACTGCTTAGTTTGTGTTTTTAGGCAGTTTTGAGTGTTTTTAAGTTGTTTTGAGTCTTGTGAGTCTATTCAAAGGTTTTAACTTTGTTTTTATGTTTTTGAGTTAGTTTAGAGGTTTTAGCAAGCCCTCCTAATCCCCGGTTTAGAACGATCCCTACTTGCATTTATACTTGCATTTATATCAAATTTTGACGCCGTTGCCGGGGATTAGCAACTTTGCTAACCCCTCGTTGTTTCTTTTTATTTATTTTTGTGTGTTTTCATTTTAGTTTGTTGATTGGGTTTATTTCTTATTTTTAGGTATTAGTTTATGACTCGTAGTTCTCAACATATTAGTGCAAACATCTTGGAGTTCGACGACGATTTTGAAACAACTTTGAGAAGAAAGAGGAGGCATCCGGAACCTAGTGAACCTAGTTCAAGTTCAGAGGCCGAATTTGAATTTGAAGAAGAAGAAGAAGTCATGGCAGCAGACAATCGTACAATCAAAGAACTCTCGGCCTCGGGGTTGGCCAATGCCGCACCTCTTTGCATTCAATACCCCATGGCTGCTCAAGGCAAGACCAATGAGTTCGAATTGAAGTCAAGCTTGTTGCATCACATTCCTAAATACCATGGGTTGTCCATGGAAGATCTAAACAAGCATTTTAAGGAGTTTGAAGTGGTTTGTTTGAGCATGACACCCATCAATGTCGATGGGAACATAATGAAGGCCTTTCCATTCTCTCTTTTGGAAAGAGCTAAAGATTGGCTTTATGAGTTAGCACCCGGGACGGTCACTTCTTGGGAAAGCATGAAGAGGGCGTTTTTAGAGAAGTTCTTCCCCACTTCGAGAGTCATTCTCTTGAGGAAGAAGATTAGTGGGATTCAACAAAATCAAGGTGAATCGTTTCCCACATATTATGAACGTTATAAAACTCTTGTTGCTTCATGTCCACATCACCAAATGAAGGAGGAGTTGCTCATTCAATACTTCTACAAAGGACTCCTCCCTATTAAACGTCAAATGCTAGATGCCTCGGTGGGTGGTGCGTTGGTTGACATGACTCCGGTGGCTGCCAAGACTTTAATTGCAAACCGAGCACACAATGCACAACAATATGAGGGTGTTGGACAAAGAGAAGGCCCACGACAACATAGTGTGAATGAGGTAAATGCAATTTCTGAAATTCAATCACAACTTGCTAATCTTACCTCTCTTGTGTCTCAGGTTGTAATTGGGTCAAAACCACAAGAAAATCAAGTTTGCACCGTGTGCTCCATCCAAGGGCATCCATCCGAGAAATGCCCTCAGTTGATCGAGAATGGTGGATGGGAATCTGCCAATGCTATTGGATTCCAAGGCTAAAATCAAACCAGATACGATCCATACTCGAACACATACAACCCCGGATGGAGAGATCACCCTAATATGAAGTGGAGAGAGCCCCAACAACCTGCACAACAAGGGAGATTTAGGCAAAACCCCCATGGGTTCCCACGACCATATCAACAAAATCAACCACCCCCGGCCCAACCGAGAACAGGTTCGCCCATGGATAATGATCAACTTGTTCAATTGCTAACCATTGTGGCGCAGGGCATGCAAAATCAAGCCAAGGAGGTGGAAGATTTGAAAAAACAAATGGGACAAATGGCTGAATTCATGGGGCAATTCAGTAGAGAACAAGGCAAGTTACCAAGTTCAACAAATGTGAATCCGAAGCGCGGATTCGAATCTGCCAAAGGCATCATGTTGCGTAGTGGAAAAGAAGTTGGAGCTGACCATAGACCATCCAAATCAAGTGAAAAGGAGGATGAGAAGTTGCAATTCGAGGAGGAAAGCCAAGACAAGGCCACGACAAGGATTGGGCAATCCATGCCGCAACCCCTTACACCCTTTCCACATCCTAATCCGTCCAAATCAGGTAAGATGGGTCCAATTTCGGTTAATACTAACCATATTCCACCCAATATACCCTTTCCTAGCAGATTTTTGCAAGCCAAGAACGAAGAGGAGGAAAAAGATGTCCTTGAGACGTTTAGAAAGGTGCATGTCAATATCCCACTCCTTGATGCTATAAAGCAAATCCCGAAGTATGCCAAGTTTTTGAAGAAGCTCTGTACAACAAGGAAACGTATTCGGGAGAAAGAAGTGGTACATGTAAGCGAGAATGTCTCTGCAATGTTACAAAGAAAGCTGCCACCCAAATGCAAAGATCCGGGTAGTTTCACAATTCCTTATGTAATTGGTAATACAAGGTTTGAACATGCTATGCTAGATCTAGGTGCATCAATTAATGTCATGCCATATTCTGTTTATGCATCTATGAATCTAGGAGAGCTTAAACATGATGGTGTTGTTATTCAACTAGCCAATAGATCTAATGCCTACCCGAAATGAGTTTTAGAAGATGTGTTGGTGCAGGTACACCACTTAATTTTTCCTGCAGATTTCTATGTGCTTGACATAGAGGATGCAGCCCACTCTCCACCATCATCAATCTTGCTTGGACGACCTTTCATGAAAACAGCTCAAACCAAGATTGATGTGGCTAAGGGAGCATTAACAATGGCATTTGGTGGTGATATGATTCACTTTAAAATTCATGAATCTAATGTGAATCTTACTGATGTTTGTTCTTGTTTTGCCATTGATGTAATTAAAGATATAGGGCAAGAACCTTCAGCACCAACCAAGAAGGATGAATTTCCAACCACCAACGAAGAGGGAATTGGAGTGGAGCACAAAGAACACACCATTGACCTCCAAATTCATAATTTGGCCGAAAGCACATTTGGAAAATCTGTTGACAGTGCTGCCACTTCATTGCAACACATTGGTAAGCCACCTATTCCAATTTCGATTCCCATTTCAACTAATAGGTTGTTACCTTGTATGGTGCAGGTCCCCAATCGAATCCAAGTTGGTGGGAATGAATACATTGACTTTAGGATGCTCAACGCCCCAATCAGGAAGGATTACTATTCCCTTCCATTCAGAGAGCCAATGTATGAGTATTTTGAGGAGCATGCCGTGGAGGACACACCCCTCCATACCGTGAGCCCTAATGGAGTTTAAAAAGAGGTATCGTCTGGCTACAAGACGTTAAAGAAAGCGCTTCTTAGGAGGCAACCCATGTGTTCAAATAAGGAAGATCTATGAATCGCTCCACAATCAGTTTTGCGTTTCTAAAAACCTTCCCTTTTCTGCATTTATTTTGCCTTGTTTGTCATATTTATTTGTTGCTTGTTTGATTGTTTTTGGTGTGGGTTTATGTTTGAAACTTTGACAGGTAAACAAAGTATGTTTACATTAATTTTCGTGGAAGAGGAACATTAGGTAGAAAGGTAGAAAAGTACAAGAAAGTGCAAATAAACAGTAAGAAGTCTTCATTGGTTAGGAGGTGCCTCAGCATTCGACGGAGCTCCAGAAAGACGAAGCACCAGAGATTGATTATTTGGAGCCTCAACACTTGGTGAAGCGCCAGAGGACGAAGGCAGAAGTTGCCGCTGGAGTAACGCCACAAACCTCTGATGATCACTTTGAATCCGAACTTCGGACTCCTGCAGCTGGTCAAGCTTCCTCTTCATGCTTGTTGAGTAATTAGTTACGAGCATGTGCAACTCTTTATTCTCGTGCCTAAGCACTCTGACCTCTTGTCGAAGACTAGCCACCTCAGCCATCAACTACTCAACCTAACGAGATCGAGCAAGAAGGCATTGGCCCATGTTTGAAACTGAGCCTGCACATCAGACGCTGTAGGCCAGAGAGTCCTGAACAGCCAGCTCGTCGGACCGCCTGGAAAGTATCCTAGTGTCTCTAGGAGTGAGAAGATTTCTGGCCACCACCGAAGCTATTGTATCGTTCATCATCATAGAATCCCCAACTGTAAGATGACCATTGGGAGATACGAAGGACGGCTGCCAAATGTTATTTGGAGAAGATATGTCACTATCTTCCCCGACATTCAAGTTAAGGCGACGGTCAGAAGGGCAAGACATATTTGAAGGTGTGAAGAAAAAGAAGAGGTCGGACAAATTAAGTTCTTAGAAGTCCAAGTAGGGAGCTTCTACAGGCCGAAAATTCAAGTGTGCTTTGGAATGTGATGCGTGCCTCTCTTTAAAAATCAGCACTCGACAGAGCTTCAGAAATTGAAGAGGCGAGTTCAGAAATCGAAGAGGCAAGCTCAGAGATCGAAGAGACGTCTGCTTTCTCAAAAGCTGGGCTGCTCAGAAACCACGGGCCGATCTCAGAAATCGAAGAGGCACTTGCTTGTTCAGACGTGTCATCACCTGTCACATGCACACTCAGCTTTACGAAAATCACGGATAATTTGTCAAAGCGCCGATCTCAGATATCGAAGAGGCGTCAGTCTTTTTCAGCCTCGTCAGCACCTGTCACATGCAAACTCAGCTTTGCGAAAATCACGGATAATTTGTCGAAGCGCCGATTCCAGATATCGAAGAGGCATCTGCTTTTTCCAGACGTGTCAGCATCTGTCACATGCACACTCAGCCTTGGAGAAATTTCGGGCAATCTGTCGAAGATTTCTAGTGAAGTAGAAAGCATGTGAAGTTTACTGTTCAATCATCCAACGGGTGCCGACAAGAGTGAAAGAATAGTACCGGTTATTAATTCCTATAAATGTCGTCCTTCACCCTCCATAGCAAGGCAGACATACATAACCCTTCTTCATCTCCGAAAATGCATTCCCAACGAAGCCTCTCGAGTTACTCTGTGTTTCTCATCCCTTGGGGTACCTTTGCAAACAAGTCATCAAGAGCAAAAGTATTTCATATCATGAAGGTTGAAAGCAAGAGTATCTCATATCATGCTTTCTCCCTGTCATTTTCCTTGTCTTTGTGACAAGGAGAAAGTGAGCAATCAGCCAACACTTGGTGTCAATCTTCCGATCTAAGAACCGACTGCCTGAAACTTCTTCCTGATTGCTTACCTAGCATTGCTCTCGAGTGCTCATCTTCAACTGCTGATGTACTTCCGAAGAAGATGCCACATCTGCCTGGAGAACAGATAAGGCAAGTGAAAATGATACCTTGAAGCATGTGGAGACAACGTGCTAATTCATCTTCAAGATCAAATCTCTTTTTCCTTGCTAAGAAGTTCCCCAGCCCAGTTCAAGAATAAACCTATGGAAAGATACTTCTTCAAAAGCAAAAGTATCTCATATCATCAAAGTCAAAGGCAAAGATATCTCATGGCATGCTTTTCCTTTACCCTTGCTCTTGCTTGCGAGACAAGGAGAAAGAAAGCAATTGGTCGGCACTTGGACAGATTGAACAAAGAAATAGACCATCACCTCTACCTCGTGCCTACCTGCCGTGCAGAAGAAACAAGCAGAGAAGAATGCTGCCTGCAGACTCAATCAACCCAGCAGAAGGAGTCTGAGTTGAAACCAAGAGCTCGAGAAACTTTAACAACATATGGATGCATCAGTCGCCAAAGAGCACAGCCTCGCCGTACAAGGCCATCAAATCACCACCACCAATCAAGTCTCTTTTTCCTTGCTAAG
This sequence comes from Malus fusca, assembly GCA_035220775.1. Classification (NCBI taxonomy): domain Eukaryota; kingdom Viridiplantae; phylum Streptophyta; class Magnoliopsida; order Rosales; family Rosaceae; genus Malus; species Malus fusca. The sequence continues at coordinate 4,533,612 of CM069059.1, forward strand.
AAGTTCCCTAGCCCAGTTCGAGATCAAAGTTGTGGAAAGTCAACAAGATCATCTCTCCATAACCAGATTTGCATTCTTAAACTCTACTCTGTTTGGTTTTTTACTTTGCCATACTTGTCATGTTTATTCGTTGTTTGTTTGTTTGCTTGTTTTCGTGTGAGTTTATGCCTGAAACATTGAGGACAATGTTTGATTTAAGTGTGGGGGGTAACTAAGTTGTTTTGCATGAAATTCGTGGGAGTTTATCACCCATTACTGCTAGTGTTGTTCCTTGCTGTTTTTAAGTGTTTTTATGCTGTTTTGGAGTGTTTTAGTGTGTTTTGACATAAAAATCCGAAAATCTCATAAAAATTTGAAAAATTGTTTTGAAAAACCCAAAAAGAGTTGTTTTTTTTGTGTGTTTGTTTGTGTCTTAGGGTACCTTCCAACACAATGATGAGGATTCAGTTTTTAATTGCATGACTGTTAAAGAGAATAATAAACATGGATGAAAGTTTGATTTACTATTTGGTGTATGCTTGGTTGTGGTTATAATTTATGAATTCACATGCAATCATAAAGGAAAAATCAATTTTTGTAACATGCTTGAAGGAAGGAACTCAAATGAACGCTACAACCTTGTGAGACTTGAGCCTAAACGTTTATTTGGAGAGTTAATAATCTGTGCACTATTGTTTTCTAAAGTCGTTGCATGATCTCATTATTCTTTGCTTGGTTGCTACTTAGAAGGCGTTTCATCATTTAGTTCCAAATGCTAGAACTCATGCCTATTTCATTCAAAGCATGCTATTGATTTGCATAATACATATTCAATATGAAGTTGTGTAGTGACCACCACAGCCAAATTGTCGTGCCCTATTTCATTATGTGTTTAAGTTTAACCCTGTTGAGCCTTGTGTAGCCTATGTTCTTTGTTAACCCACACTATCCTCACCTAGCCTAGATTAGGACCATCCATACCCTTGTTCTTGAAGCATAGTAAGGCATGACTCAAAATGAATTCCTTTTGATTAATGTATTGCAGAAAACAAGTGTGGGGGAAGTGATTCTTGTTGTGTGTGTGTGCCAAAGTCCTTAATAAGGCACGGGTAAAAAAGAAAAAAAAAATTCGTGAAAAATGGAAAGGAAAAAAAAGAAAAGTTGTGAAAAGAGTGAAAAAGAGTTGAAAAATGTTTGAAAATGAGTTCTAAAGTGTTGTTTGTTGAAGAAGGACTCAAAACATTTAATTCGGCCCTAAGTGTTGCATGAGTCTTCCCTTTATGTTTAAAAGTTGATTTTTGCATTCTAAAGTGAATTCTAAGTGTCAATTTCATTAATTTGCTTACTATTGCTTTAAGAACGTTTGTTATCCCTATCCTTCCTTGTTAACCAATACCCCAAGCCCCGTTACAACCCTTGACTTCTATCTTGAGTGTTATGTGTTTCAATTTGTGGAGTTTGAATTTGGTATGAGCATATGGTGTCACTAGTTCTCGCATCTAAGTAGTAGCATTCCATTCATGAGATCATATCTAAACATGCTTATTAATACCAGAAAATGCTTTCTTGTTATACATATATGTGAGTACTAGTTTTCATGTTTACATCAATCTTCTCACATGTACCTAGTGTAGGGTGTGTAGTCAGAAAATCTGAGTGAAAATTGAGTGCATATCTTGTAAGGAATTGAGCAAATTCTCTAAGGCATGTTACTACATTCAAAACATCATTTTAATTGGTTAAATGTGAACTAGTAAGTGGTGACTGTGATTAAGTATGTGCTCAAGTGTTAAGTTGACTAAAATCTGTGGGAATGATGATTTTTAACTTGTCATCTGCGTTGGAAATCCCTGAGGCAAATGTTGGAAGGTTTAGGTTGTGTTTTGTTTTCTTTATTTTGCTCGAGGACTAGCAAAAGCTAAGTGTGGGGGTATTTGATAAGCTCATATTTATATATATTTTACATAAAATTCACTTGTCTTTTCTTAGTTAGTTCCTTATATTTTTGAGCTATTTACTATGTTTTTGTGTTTTGTGTGATTTATCAAGCAAAGAAAAGAAAAGTAGCACAAGTGAGATATTAAGTAACAAATTCGTCAAAACTGCCTGTGCAGATTAGCTGACTTTGGAAGCATGTTACGAACAGCTCAGAATGAATAAGAGCATGAGCCTTATATTCTTGGAAAGCTACGGATGTCTATTTTCTGGAGCAATTTACGGATTGTTAATATCATTTTTCTAGAAGAAGTTATGGGCATTGTAACACTAAAAGGTTCAGAAAAGGGCTAAGCAGATTTGGCTAAGTAAAGGCACTTGTTTTGTGTTTTGCTTTGTCATCAACACTCAGCAGCAAATGGGGTTATGATTGCACTCATTTGGCTTTGGAGCAAGTGGAAATGCACAGCTAGAAAGAGAAGGCACGGCACATGCAAAAGAGAAACATGAACAGCTCACACATATGCAAGGATGACATACACACACATGCAAACTGCATGGACAGGTTGGAGGGCAGAAAATGTGTTTGTTTTGTGGTTGAAATGATGAAGAACATGTGTGTGCAAGTGTAACAGCTAGTACAATGTGGAAATGATGATTACATCGCAGCACACACACATGGGAAAGCAAAGAATACACATCACATGGAAACACACGGCACATGGGCAGAAAATGGGTGGATTGGTGGCTGAAATGATGAACATGTGTGTAAATGTAAAGGAGAAACATGGAAGAAAATGTGTTTGTTTTGTGGCTGAAATGATGAAGGTCATGTGTGTGCAAATGTAAAGGGAAACATGGACAGCACACACTCATACAAACTGCACATGCAAGGAATTGAAGTGGTCCTCTCCTTAGCCTATAAATACATCCACCATTCCCCTTCCTAAAAGAGGATCTTGATCCATAATTTTTACATCCCACAAACACATACTTTCATTCCTTGCCGTGACCTCCATCATTCATCCAGCCATTCAACCACATTCACGTATACATCCATCCAAAGACACTACTACATCTCACAAATCAATACATTCCCTCCCTTTGTCGTGGCATCCATACAATCCTAAATACATTCCTAACCTTTCCATATATCCATACCCATCCTAGACACTTGTGCTGCAACAAGGTAGTGAAAACGAAGGTCCTTGGCGTTTCAAGCTTGGAACTTTGGAGCGTTTTAGGTGTACTTCGTTCTTGCTTTCAATGTCTATTTTGTTATTTTCTGATTTTGTTGCAATTATGAGTAGCTAAACCCCTATTTAGTTAGGGGGAAGTTTGAAGCCATGAACATGCTTGAGATATGAATTGATTTCTTCCAATTGTGATTTGATAAGTTGTGATTGCAATTCAATTATCTATTTTATTCATAACTGATTCTTGTATGTTTATTAAGGATGCATACTTAGTTTTCATGCATGAATGAGATGCTAGAATAAAAATGAGTTTCACCTAATCGTTACAAGTTTATATTCATGAGTAGTGAAGGTTGTTTATCACAATCGCGTTAATTGAATTCTTGGCAAATGTATCATGCATTCATAGTTATAATTGCCTCGTCAACACTTATGATTTTCATTGAACGTAATGATCTCTGATTGTATCTCTATTATGCATTCATATAGGGGACTTTTAGAGAATGATTTGGGTTGTTGCATGCATTCATCCAACTGAATGAGTAAAGGAAAATCTGAGGGTTAATTTGTGCATCACGGTTAATCTGGGGTGTTGAGCATCATAGTTTATTGAAAAGCAATTGGAAATCAATTCATGCACAAGTGTGTCATGTGTGAACAATGGATCTCTAACTAATCCATCCATCATCGTATTCCTCAAATTTGTTTTACAATTTGCCTAGTTTTATAACTTGTTTGTTTGTTTCAAATTCATCAAAACCAAAATCCCCCCTTTTACTTTCTTGTTTCAAAGTGTTAAATTTCTGTTTTGTTTGTGTTTTTGAGTGTTTTGATTCAAGCCAAAACACTAAATTCGTCCAAAGTTGTGTTAGAGTCAGAAACTGTCTAGTTTGTGTTTTTAGGCAGTTTTGATTGTTTTTAAGTTGTTTTGAGTCTTGTGAGTCTATTCAAACATTTTAACTTTGTTTTTATGTTTTTGAGTTAGTTTAGAGGTTTTAGCAAGCCCTCCTAATCCCCGGTTTAGAACGATCCCTACTTGCATTTATACTACAATTTGACAACAAGAGGGTTTAATTTGAGTGCTTAACTTTCACCGCATCAGTATGCCATAATATAATATAATTAGAAAGGTTATTTCTTCAAAATACTTTCGGTTCGTCACTCCAAATGCACTTCCGCTTGCGCATACTCGTTCGTATCGTCGATTGCCTCAAGAATGCGCTAAAAGAATATTTAGTACATCTCACAACACGTTAGTCAATGAAAGTCAAAACATTCGTCTCTAGGGCGTTTTTGTAACTTCACATTTTAAAATTTATAAATTAATAAAATCTGGGACGGGTTGTCACAACGTCTCCCATATACATTCTATCGTTATAGAATATTTAAAATCATAGCTTTAACGAAGAAGAATTCCTAAAATTAATATATCATATATATGTTCAAATTTAGGAATATTATTAACTCCCACTAATCTTTTGTAAACCTAGTAAACAAAAGATTCACTTACATCCTTATGAGAAATCAAACGATTTAATCTTTCTCTCATAAGACACTTATGGCTCCCACTGGCTTGCTAAGATTCATTATGGATGGATCTCTTTACACGTCTTGTGATTCCTAGTTTTAGACATATATTATCAAGACTATCTTGATAATGGTTTCTGAAACCCCTATTATGTCCAAACATTGAATCACGGTTTAGTTGTAGCTAGCAATATTCGAATTAATAGAAACCAAGACTACATCAAAGATGGTTTCTTCCAAGTCAACCAATCTCGTTTATTGTAGTCACCTTAAGCTGCCAATTAGCTATGAAGGTTTCACTATTTTGGGTCAAATGGTACTATACCATTTCTTTGAGTATCTGTCGTAAATACACTCAATGTAGTCATAAGGATTTTCATTCCAATTTCTTTCGAATTAAGAGGTGTAACTCTATGACATAGTAATAAATTTCAAACCATTCAACTAAGATGGTTTATTGATCCTTCTCGACTACCTTGGAGCTAGTGGTGTACGAACTTGGTTGTTATATTTATTGATTATCATCTTGTCCCTCAAAGAACCCATTCTTTGAATTCTATCTCTCGTTCATTTGCTTTATGTTAGGCAAATCATATTGTAGGATTACAATGAACTACCCAACTAATAACATTTGTTAGTTGGTTTATAGAAGTGATATCCAAAGGTTAATTTAAGGATATCCCACAAGATTGTTCTCAAACAAATATTGCTTATTAGCACATATCCTATGGAGTCATGAAAATTTTGGAAGATCTTCTAATTGACAATCATATTGTCTTAGAAGTATATAACCTATATATGGGTAATTGATAATATCCAACGAACTAAATCTTATTCGAGTTCGTTCTCCTAATGGAGAAATCCATTATCTTATGATGCTATTTTCCTTGATATCTTTCAAGGAAAGTCTTCTAAAGTGTTATTTTTCCTTGGATCAAATCTAAGGAGGTAAATACTTTAGACGTCTTACTCATCAACTAACATTCTTAAATTCTTTGAATCCTTTTGCAAAGTATTCGGACTTGTGTTTATTCAAAATAAACGATAGTCCAATCAAGAGTGATCTTCGGTGAATGTCATACAACATGAGTAGTATTATGTTGTGGACAAGTGCCGCTAACATCTAAGTGAATTAACCTCAACAACTTTTTGATTCTTTATTCTTTCCAAAAGAATAAAGATTCTAACATTTTGCCTCTATACAATTTTAATAAGAAGGCATTGGATCCGGATCTAACGATCCAAAGCATCCATCTTTGACCGACTTGTAATTTATGTTTTAAAGGTATCACAACTTAGGGGGATTAGTCACTATCTTGCAACCTTTTGGGTTTTAAGCATCGTTATATTCTAAACAGTTAACACTACCACATCATCTCTACTATAGAGATAATCAATTAGATTACAATAATCCAATCATTCATTAATAAAGAATAATGTTTAGTCAAACAAAATATTCATCCATCTCTAAAGTGATGGAATTAAGTTCCTTATTCAAATTGGAATGTAAAGACAATCTTTGGTTTTCCAATTTCTTTGGTAGCTCATATGAGGAAGTAAGTATTATCTGCTTTCTCGGAGATCTATATTTTATTCACATTCCAAATGTGAAGTACTTTCTCTTCTCTCATTAATCTTCTACTTCTTATTAGCCACATATTTACAACTATTGTAAAACATGGTTACTAATATGGAATCAAGCATTCAAGTAGAAGAACCAACTGTTTTGAACTTAATCAAGAACAATTTACAACACCTTCAAAATGTGTGTTCTTGACACTTGCAAGACATTTCTTCCATATACCCCTTCCAATGTCCATCCTTTCATAAAGAAAGTTTGTTCCCTTGGAGTTATTTTTGTTGGAAGTATGCCCACAAAGCCACTCATTTGATGTAATAGCTTTTGGAATACTTAATGTATTAAACTATTAAATGTTTAATGAAGGGCAAAGCTTATTGTTAATCACTATTTATTGTATCATGCGTTTAAGCAATAAGGGAATCCAAGGAATGTATTTGATCTAAGAGAGAAGTGATTTAAGTAAGTTAGATTAACGAGACCTTTCTCTTATGTTCATTCCTAAAACGTTCCTAACCATAGGATTGCCAATTGGGCATTGACAATCCGCTAAGGTTAGTATGTGTTATGTCAACTCAAGCGCGAGTATGACTAGTCTCAAGTCATTTAGTGTTTGACACTAAGACAAACACATAGGTGCTTGAAAGAGTAATCAAGTACACTGAACAACGATCAAAAGAGAGTTCGAACATACATGTCATGTAAGAACTCGTTAGTTGCAATATGCAAAGTAGTCCTTTGACCTGAGGCATCATAGATGTCTAATGGCTAGGTCCTTGATCTTTGATCATGTCAAAGGCATTCCATTGAGAGTGTCCACGGCATTGTTGGGGTCAAGCTATCTAGTCACGTAGGCATATGAATGCACAACAAGGGATCTCTAACCTTCCATGGTAGAAGGAGAATACTCTAAGATATGATTCAAGAGTCTTTGGCCAAAGCATATGAATATGACTTAGGAAGTTTGTTCCAAATCATATTCAATTGAATCATATAGAGAAGTATCACATTGGATAGTAGACATGAAACAAACTATCATTCAAACAATGCGATTAAGAGTATTGTATTAGAGAAGGACCGTATTGCGTTGTAGTTGTAACTAGATAGGTTCTCCAACCAATTCTACTTAGCTTGGGTAACCATAACATGCTGCTAGGTGTCACTCATGGTTTGTGGAAGCCCTGAAGATTAGCAAACACTAATCTTAATCAAAGGGAGAATTGAAATGTAGTTTCAATTCATAATCGATCGTTAAGAGTAACAATCGCCCACTGCCTCGCTAATTGGAACCTAATGGATCGTACACCGAGTAAGGATGAAAGTGAAGAAATATAAATGAACTGGATATGCAATTAAATGGTTTAATTGAAAAATGGTCAAGGTTAATTAATTAGTTAATTAATTATACGAAATGTTCGTATTAGGCTTTTAAGTTGGTTTTGGGCTTCGGGGCCCAAAAGCGTTTTGGTCCACAAGGCCCATTATGTTTAAGTTGTATGACAACTAAAACAAAATGGGCAATTAGCCCAATAACAAAGGTAAGGCCGGCCATAAGGGTGATGGTTGCAAACTTGGATTAATTACAAGTTTGCCACTCACTTGAAATGAAGTATAAAATCAACTTTATAGCTTTATTTCTCATTAGGGTTTTCTTGATGAAAAGAGGTGAAACCTATTCTCTCTTTTTCTCTAAAGAGGCCTGCCACTTAGAGGGGATTTAGCTAGCAATCTTTTCTTCTCTAAGTCATCCATTTCATCTTCACACTTCATCCTTGGTGTGGAGACTTAGAGACACCAAACCTTTGGTGTTTTTGGAGATCCTTTCCTCACATCCTCAAGGAGCAAAGGAGCACTAAAGGAAGAAAATCACAAGGAAGATCCAAGGAGCAAGGAGGTGACTTGAAGGCCCTCCACTTGGGTGAATCCCTTGTGTAAACAAGGATGAGCTTCAAGGGTAATGAAACTCTAAATCCTTTCTTCTCTTTATTGTTGTTAAAGAGTATATATTGGTTCACCATTCACTAGGCTTTGAAAGTCATGGGTTTTATGAATAAGTTTTTGAATGCATGCCTACTTTAATGTGTTAATAGTTTGCATATGTGTTCAAATATTCTCACATGTTCTTAGCTAGAACAAAATTTTTCCTTCAATTTTTCCTTCTTCATTTGACTTCTCCCTTGACGACAATAGTCATGGTCCCTAAACTCCCACTATCTCTCTTGAAACTTATTTCAATTGTGTTATACACATCAAACGATTTGGAGAGAGTGCGGTTATTGTTACTATATAGTTTACAATAAACTTAGTGAACCATTTAGATAGGGACTCAAAGGTGAAGTCCTTGTCTAGTTTCCGTCTCTTGAAGTGGTTTAATACTTCAACACTCAATGATTCAAAATCATCATAAGTCCATGTTGATGGACTATTTTTGTCAATCACCATTATGTTCTATACATAATTACAAACTTTCAAGAGTTGTTCAAGGCAACTCTCATTTCTTCATACAACAATTTGTAAGTGAAGAATCATGGCACATAAAGTGTCCATGCCCTTTGTGCGTACTTCTCAAGTTCCTTGTTCATTTAACAAAGAAACAAGCACTAGAGTTTGCGTTAAGGGTTGTTCAAAACAACTCTTATTTCTTTATACAACGATTTGTAAGTGAAGAATTATGACACTAAAAGTGTTGTCCTCTTTATGATAGACTTATCTAACATGTTCTTCCAATGATACATTATCAATAGGAAGATTGTGAGAATATACAATCCATTGAAGACAATCTATGGGATTATGGTACCAAGTCCGGAAACTAAAGCCTTCGGCTTTTCTTTGTCAACTTTTGGATAGCGTTTGCAAATATATCCGTAAATAAATACATAACGAATATAAATTGATTGATTTTAAGCTATTTGATCTTGGTCTTTAAATCAAATAGCACCACCCACTATTTTTGGCAAATTCCATATTCCTCATCGGAATTCGAGAATTTTTGGAGGAAACTCTTAGTAGGGTATGGGAGGCTCACTATTACCAAGCCCACCTGACAATGATATGATGTTGGCTAGCATCAATAATAATGAGAGAGTACGCTTACTCATTTGCATCTCTTGCAAGTACCCATCTTATTTGGTCTCTAGAGATTGATGCCTCACAATGATATGATGTTGGTTCCATTGCACTTAGTTAAGTCATTCCCACCATGCAAGTTTGGGTAGGGGTTCAAGAACAACCTCACAATGATATGATGTTGATCATTCTCGTTGCCTACCTTCACAACATCATGTATGCGTATAGGACTCCTCCTGAGTGTAAGCACGCACTTTGTACTCCCCCATGGTAGGGTGAAGTCAGTGTACGAGTCACAAACGATCGAAGCCTACCACGGTGGAAGGCCACGAAAAAGTGTTCAAAGCACTCTCACGCTTGTCAACTTAATAGTTGTTTGGTTGAGGGTTTTTTAGGTCTCATCACATATTAGCATGCATTTTAATCACATTAAAACAATTTGCTCCTATTACAACTATTGGTCCATATGATTGATTTAGTAGTATATAATACTCCCACAATGCTTGTAAAACGGTTTTTAAAGCAAGAGTATATGGTACTACTAATATAAGCTTTGCATTCTTTGATGGACTATATAGTTGCCTTAGGGCCTTAGGATGACTATGAACCATTGATTCGATCCAACACGAGCCTAGTGTTGGATCTCGGTCTAGGGATGGTGATTGATTTTAGTTACGCGTTTAATCACATTAAGGCGTGTTTTCTTATTGGGCGTTGGACCCTACTACTCCAATTTCATGCATATCAAATAAAACAAGAAATGAGTACTTCAAAGTAAAGAAGAGCTTATGCTCTTTTACAAAATTTGATCAAAACAAATTACTTTAAAGTAAAGAAGAGCTTATGCTCTTTTACAACATTTGATCATATCAAATTACAACCAAAATCTAATCTACACATTCCCATGGTTCAAACAAATTTGAGAGACGGCCTTTCACATAGCTCAATTATCGTAGGCTTAGGTTCATAATCACCCTTTCTTTAATTAATTAACGCTTTAACTAATTAAACTTGAATGCAACATTTTCATTTGGTTTTTGTATCCATACAATTGATTTAGATGGACCTAAATGAAATGAAAATCCAATTCTCATTTAAAGATACAAAACTATTTTGTTCTCAACTAATTTGGGACAAAATGCAACAACCTCAACTTTTTGGGCTATATTGTAAAACACAAACTTTTGAGGTGACTTTGAAAAAACACAAAAGTCCACTACTTCATGTAATTACAACTAGAACCCAAAAATTTCAACAAATGCAAAAACTTCGTTAAAGGAGTAAAGCAATTTGTCCTTTTGTGATTTTAGACCTTTACGTAAAAACGTAAACTTTCAGGTCAACGTGCAAATACACAAAAGTATCAAAACTTTATGTAATTGCATAAAAGCCCCAAAAGTACCCATCTTATAGGGTTGGCCGATTATGGTAGTGTGAGTGGTTGAATTGGTTTTTGTTGAAAAACAAAGTCATAAAGTCAAGTATGTTGAAAAGGTTGGTGATGGGTTGGTGTTGAAAAAATAGGTATGGGTGTGTAAGAAAAGTACCAATCATGTACAAAATTTCAAAGACTCATTCAACAAATTCAATCATTTTTTCAAAAAAAAAAACTTGTTGATTGAAAAGTCACACCATCCATCATAAAACAAGACTTTATGTAAACAACCAAAAATTTTGAATCAAAATTCCCAACCTTTTTGTTCTTGCCAAGAACATAACAAGAACAATGAAGAATATCCATGAAAACCCATAAGAGCTCCATGAACATTTTCACCCAAAGACACCCCAAAAACTCTCAAACTTAAGGGAAATAACATATTACCATACTAGGGTACTTAGGGGTTCCAAAAGTCACTTTAAAACACTTTTAATAAGGCAAACATGAACCCAAAAATCCACCCTTTGGATTTGGCCGAATTTCCCCATAAACTTGGCACCAAATTGTAGCTCCAAAATTCATGCTCATATGAACTACATCTACAACATTTGCGATGACAAATTTTCTAGCAAAATTTACATTCAAAGAAGCAAGAATAAAGCTTGTAACAATTACAACATTTAAATCAAAGACTAAGAACTACAAAACCCAAAAGGATTCACCAACTACTAGACCTAGGCTCTGATACCACTTGAAGGAAATATTTGTGAACACAAGTTCATTTGAGCAACATCTACAACATGCAATTAACAATTAGAAGCGGAATCATGCTTGTATGCACTCAAAAACAAAACTTTACCCATGAAATTCAAAGCCTAGTAGTTGGGTGAACCAAGACTCAACTCAAGAACAAAGTGAGTTGAGAAATATTATACCTTTGTTGATTCCTCTTTGCATAAGCAAAGGCTAATCACCCAAGAGATAGGGGCCTTCATTCCTTACTTCTTTGCTCCATGTATTTCTTGGAGGAGGATGGTGGAATGGATTCTCCAAGTTTCCAAGAAAGGGAACCTCTAAGTCTCCACACCAAGGAGAGCATTGATGAGGAGATGAGTGACCTTGGAAGATTTAGATGCTAGTAAAACCTTCCTAGGGTGGCCGGCCTCTTAGAGAGAAAAGGGAGCTTGTGTTCTCATCTTTTCTCCAAAAGAAACCCTAAAGATGAAATGGCTATAAAGTTGCCTTTATACCACCTCACAATGGAGTGGCAAACTTGCAATTAAGCCAAGTTCACTACCTCTCTCTATATGGGGGCTTTCAAGCTCTTTGTGTTTTCAAGTTGTCATACAACTTGAGTTAATGGGCTTGACATTCAAATCCCATTGGGCCTTGCAGCCCACAACTAACCTGAGGTATATACCGACCATATTCGTTTGATTAATTAACATATTAATTAATCCTAGCCATAAATAATTAAACCATTTAATTATCCTTACTCATCTCTGTTGTTTCTTCGATCTCTACCTTACTCGGTGTACTATCCATTAGGTTCCTTTTAACAAAGCAGTGGGCGATTGTTACTCTTAACGATCGATTGTGAATTGAAACATACTTTCAATTCTCCCTTTAGTGATTACTCACCTTTAGGGCTTCCACAAACCATGAGTGACACCTAGCAGTATGTCATGGCTACCCAAGCTAATCAGAAGAGGTGGAGAACCTATTCAGTTTAGGATTACAATGCAATACGGTCTTTCTCTAATACAATACTCTTGACCACATTGTTTGGTTTGATAGTTTTTTCATGTCTACTATCCAATGTGATTCTCTTACTTATATGATTACATTGAATGTGATTTGGAACGACTTCCTAAATCTCATTGATACTCTGGCCAGAGATTCTTAATCATATCATAGAGTATTCTCCCTCAAACGGTTTAAAGGTTAGAGATCCCTTGCTGCGCATTCACTTGCCTCCATGGCTAAGTGCCTTAACCCCAACTATGTCGTGGATACCCTCTGATGGAGTGACTTTGACATAGTCAAAGATCAAGGACCTAACCACAAGACAACTATAATGCCTCAGGTCAAATGACTACTTTGCATTATCTCAACCATGAGTTCTCATGTGACATAAATATGAGAACTCCTTGTTGATCGTGTTCAGTGGACTCATTCTCTATTGAGCACCTACATGCTTGTCTTGGTGTCATTCACACCAATGACTCGAGACCAGTCACTTTCCCTAAGAGAAGACATAACACGTACTGATCTTAACGGACTGTCAATGCCTAATTGGCAATCCTATGATCAGGAACGTTTATGATATGTATACGAAAGAGAATGGTCTCATGAATCTAACTTCTTTAGATCACATTCTCCCAATTACATATTCCTTGGACTTGTCGTTTAAGCATATAACATTTATATGAGACGGCTTCAAACAATAATCTTTGCCATTTATATTAAACTAGATTTGTTTAACATGTGAAATGTCCGTAAAGTATCATCATATGATTGGTTTTAGGGCACATTTCCAACAAGTGGAAGCAATGGTGATGGCAGCAACAAAACTAGGGGTATTGTGGGGGTGACAATAGTGGGTATGGTGGTTAGGGTGTAGAGTTAACAATAGCAGTAAGTGCAGCAATAGTGGCGGTTGTGTTTATGGTTGTGGTGGCAACTGTGGTTATGGTGGTTACGGCTAAGAATTAAAAAAAAAAAGCCTTTTTATGCTCTAAAACTGACTTTAAATTGGTTGCGCACATCAATCAGCAATTTTTTAGATGATTACAGGACATTTATTTCCCATACGACATCATATTGGCGCATTGTTAGTTGCATTGGACTCCTTTCGACCTCCTGGATGCCCTAGTACTATTAGATTTTTTCCAATTCTTAGCGGATTGGCACAATTTTATCAAAATTTTGAAATTATCCTTTGGGGTGAACCAACCGGCATATTTTTAGAAATATATAAAAGATAGAGGATGCGAGAGGTTGATACAAATCTAACACAACAAACAGAACGACCATCGAAGATCATATGAAGTTGTCACGAATTACAAATGTATGACATTCTTAGACTGTGTCATGAATGTTTGGATGGAAGAATTACATGTGATTCCTAAATATGGGTGGATCCACTCATGGACCCAAGTGATCCCAAGACCACCCAGATGTACGAAAAAGTGCCTGTGAGAACCTTCGATGACCACCCAATGGTCTGGACATTTGGTGGAAGAGAGAAACCATCATAGCTCCACTATTTTGGAACCTTGGTTACAACGAAGAAGAAAGACTTTTCTCACCATTTCCCACGTAACAAACTCTCATTATTTTAATTGTTGTCCAATCACGTTGTGTCACCCTAGCATTTTAATTAGCAAACGAACAATGTATTTTTTAATTTTTTTTAACAAACAATATTATCCTAGATCTGCCTAACGTCCATTAGTTAGGACCACCCAAAGTTATAATCCTAGATCCGCCATTGATTCCTAATACTTTGTGGCCTATTGTGGCTTTCAATCCCCGAGCAGAAAAAGAATGATCTCCCTATTCGAGAGCTATAAACTGACCAAAACCGTTCGTAAAGTGGTTCTAGAATGACTTCGACGTCCTCGACTTCATTCACTTTTTCTTAATGTGCTCCCCACAAACGAAGTGAAAAATTCACAAAAGTCATAGAGTAGTGAGGTTTTTTTTAATGATTATTTTGGGAGGTTTGGCATGTCAAAGACATGTCATGACACGTATTATGCCGACTACGAGTATGTTCACAGGACTTAGGACCCAAGTCTTAGACGGTCCACTATTGGCATCAATTCATTATCTAAAAACTCGCGAACTATGACAATGGGGAGCATATTGTGCGAGGAAAATGCTGTTAAAAATGAGAGTTCACCTGTTTTACTGGGTAGTCATGACATGTCACAATGATTCTTGAACACACTGGGACATGCCATTGACAATGTGCATAGGTAGCCATAGCCTCACTTGTTATCGACTTAAAGCGAGGCTTGAATACCTTTTGACATGTCATCGAAAAGCGCATGGGTTGTAGTACCCTCGCTTCTTGAATTTGAATCTCGTGAATAGCGAGAGAAAAAGAAAATAGAATGGTTAGGTCAAATCACAGTAATATTACCTGTGGAACCATGATTTTCAGAGCCGGAGTAAGTGGATAGGAATACAGTTATCTCAAAAATCTGGTCATGGACTCAATTGCTCCAAGCGGAGTTAGATTAATGGAACAATGGTGCCACCATCATCCTGTTTCAGAGCAGTGGGCGAAGTCTGATCGACTTCGCTGAGAATGACCATGCTTGTTCTGCAAGACACAAGATCTGATCTAATATGGAATCAGCCAGATCCTTTATATGTTATGGAGTTCCTACAATCTAGGAATTGGTATGCGCCACAAGTAATCACATTCCTAAAGAGGATACAATATCTACTTATAGATATCCTCTAGGATTCTCTTGGCTTATAACAAAGATTCTATCTTAAAAAGGTTTCTCTTCCAACTGGTATAAATACACCTAGCCAAGGTTCATATCTGGTAATGCAACATCGTCGAATTCTCTTGCCTACTGCTTAAGTCTTATACTTTCTTACTAACTTGACCGTCGGAGAGCCTTTTGCTGGCACTCTCCCCCATTCCCCCCTCTCTGGCCAGTCGTAGGCTTGCTCATGGTTGCTTGTTTCACAGGTTGCTCAGTTTGTGTCTCCACCACTCACAGTGGTGCGCGAATTTGGTTCCAACAGTTGGTGCTTTCATTGTGAGTGAACTCATATTCCTCTCAACCAAATCATTCTACCATAAGGATGATTGTTGAAGAAAACTTCGTTAATGCCAACTTTAACCCCACTATGGGAAACAATCCGCTTTCTGATGCATCCACCACCCTGAGGATGGACAACTCGCTCCTCGATGTCTCCATCACCTTTGGAGCGAGTAACAACCCTCTAGAAATGACCGCCATGCTCGGATATAATGAGAATCCAATTAACAGGCCCCTTGATGAAGATCAACACTTTTGTTGACAACTTACAGAAGACTCAGGTGGCTTCTCGGGTTGAGAGCCATTCCAACTTTGTGGACATCGAAAAACGCATGAAGAACTTAGAAAACTTGAGTGGGACAACCCCTCAAACTCAGTTCCTCTTCTTCGGCTATGGGAACATAAGTATCATAACCCCTATGAGAGCAGTTAGGCCACGGGAGTGGGTTGCTCGGCGTGTGGAGTATGTTGGTGCGAGGCTAAGGCTCAGCTTGGCAACGTGTTGGGTTCGCGCCGAGTTTGGGCTGTATAGGCTGGTTTGCCTTGGGCTTGGAATGACACGGCTTGGGCTGTGGCCTTGGTGTCGTGGGCTTTGGATGGCACGGCAAGCTTGGATGACATGGCTTGGGCCGTGGTGGTGGCGCCATGGACCTCGCCGTGGGTGGCTACCGTGGTGGCCACCGCGATGGTTGCCATGGTGGAGCCTTGTGGTGGTGGTGTTGCTCCACTTATTGTCACGTTTAACCTCGTGGATCGCCGTGGTCCCATCTCTTGAACATTGGAATTTTCGTTCGTTGAAGTCTCCAAATTTCTTGCCATTGTACTTTTCTTTTACGTTTTACTAAAGAATTTTTGCAAATAAAAAAATTCTAAAAATAAGAACGTACAAAAAATCTACAAATGGACAAGAAAATAGAAAACCTTGGATGCAAGAGTCGTGTGGGACTCAACTCTCAATGAAAACACCAATTTGTGGATGCAAATTTCTTCCTCCTTGCTCTTGGACAAAATTGCACCTACAAACCAATTTAGGTCAAGGCTAAGAGCCTTACGCGCCCATGATGATTTTTTTTTTTGGGGGGGGGGGGGCGCTTTGGCCTAAGAACCTCCAATGCCGAAGTTAGAATTTTGAAGGAAAAGTGTTTGGAGAATTTAGAGAGTTTAGCAAGAAAATTGGAATTGAGTTTTGGAGAGAATAAGGTAGTATTTATAAGGGTGTGGCAGACCCCTTTAAGAGGAGGAGGACCGGCCACTTGGTTGGTATTTTAGGTGAGGTTCATGATTTTTAGCTAATTAGGAATAATTGAATAATAAATCAATTAATTAGCTTATTAATATAATTAAAAAGGAATGATTTGGGGGTTACCTTGTGGAGAGGATTTGATGAGGATGGATGAAATAGGTTTAAAAATAAATACCTATTTGGGCATTTTTTACTAGATTGTGGGATGATTGTCCACTGCTTGCGCGTAGGAATTCATGTGTGTCTCGAGAGTAATTTTGTCCTTTTCACCCAAAAATCCACATGTCGCCTCTTGATTATTTTTGGCTCCACAGCGACCATTATTGTCACATCCCGGGCTCGACTCCGCCGTAGCACGATATTGTCCGCTTTGGGGCCCGACCACGCCCTCACGGTTTTGTTTCTGCGAACTCACACAAGAACTTCCCAATGGGTCACCCATCATGGGATTGCTCTAACATGAACTCGCTTAACTTTGGAGTTCTGATGGAACTCGAAGTCAGTGAGCTCCCAAAAGGTCTCGTGCTAGGTAAATATGGGAATATACATATAAGGCTTACATGATCCACTCCCCTGAGCAATGTGTTGGAAATATGCCCTGAAAGTCAATCTTTGGAAGAAACCTTTCAGGACAATGAATGGATGTATAGACGATTCTTATACATCAGATGGCAAAGATGCTAATTAGGACTATCTCTATAAATGATATATGTCCTAAATAGTGAATTCATGGACAATGGATCGATTGAAGAAGTAATCTAATGAAGTTAGACTACAGAGACCTTCTTCACATAACCATCATGTCCAAAAAGGTTCCTGGTCATAGGATTGTCGGAGGGAAACTGACAATGCATAGACCGGTACATACTATGTCCGCTTCAATTAGAAGGATGGAAAGTCTCATCCCATTCGTGTAGTGACACTAAGACAAGTATGTAGGTGCTCATTAAGGGAATGAGTTCACTGAACACAATCGAACGAGAGTACTTGCTTGGAGGTCTACTCACATGTCAAGCAAGTAACTCTAATGGTTGGAATAATGTAAGTAGTCCTTTGACCTGAGGCATCGTCGTTGTCTTGTGGTTAAGTACTTGATCTTTGATTATGTCAAAGTCACTCCATCCGCGGGTGTCCACGGCATAGTTGGGGTTAAGCCACTTAGTCATGAAGGTAAGTGAATGCTCAACAAGGAATCTCTAATCCTCGTTATGAGAGGATGAATGCTCTAAGATATGATTCGGGAATCTTCGGCCGAAGTATCGAGCGTAATAAAGGAAAGTGTTCCTATACGACTCAATTGAATCATATAAGAAGGAATAATCACATTAGGGGTTTGACATATTATATCCATACCCTAATAGTGTGATTGAGAGTATTGTTTAGAGAATGATCGAATTACATTGTAATTCCAACTGAATAGGTTCTCTGAACAACTTCTACATTAGCTTGGGTAGCCATGATATATGGTTAGATGTCACTCATGGTTTGTGAGTTCTTCTAGATGATTAAATGTAGTCATCAAAGAAGAAGGTAAATTAAAAGTAAGTTTTAATTCACTAGGTGATTGGATTAACAATAATCAATTGGATTGGTGCCAATCACCTCACTGCCTTGCTAATTAGAACCTAAAACGATTGTTCACCAATACACTCTTGTAGTGAGTAATTAATGGATGATGGAAATAATTAATTGGATTAATTAAGTGTTGTGATTAATTAGAAAGTCTAAAGAAATCATAAAAGCGATATAAGATCGTTTTGGGCTTAAAGAAACGTTCGGGTTTAATTGGGCACATTGGGCCTAAACCCATTGGACTTTTATTCAAGCATTGGATGACTTGAAATAAATAAAAGCCCAAAGCCCAAACAACACTAAGGGGGCCGGCCATATAGAGTGAAAGAGGGAGAGAAAAGTCAAATGTTGACTTGTTTCTTTTTGGCTATAAAAGGAACTTTATAGAGATATTTTTCATTAGGGTTTTTTGAAGTGTTTAAAGAACAAAAGAGAAAAAGAAATATCTCTCTAACACTCTCAAAGGGCCGGCCACCTTAGGGGGAATTTAACTAATCATCTTTTTCACCCCTTTGGTTATTCCTTCATCTTTCTCACTACACTAGTGGGTGAGGATCTTTAGAGGTTTTCAATCTTGGAAACTTGAAGAGAACCTAGGAGCACTCATTCTAACAAAGTGGAGGAGGCAAGGAAGGAGGCTAGGCTCAAGGAGTTCAAGGAGCAAAGGTCTTGGAGGTGGTCCATCCTTGGTCTAAGATCTAGATCAAGAGGTATAAAACTACTCCTAAACTTTGTTCTTAACTTAAATGTTTTGATGCATCTTATATAAACCTATGAACCTTGAAGGGGGTTTGCATGACTATAGCTTTGATATTATGTGTTAACATGCTTCCGTTGCTTTCGTATATAAATTTTGAATTGTATATGCATGCTAGTCATTTGAAATCCCATATGAAACCTCATAGATTTCCCTTCACAATGTGGGATGTTACAATTATATTTTAGATCAAAATTTCCTACAAAAATGCATTACAATAGAAAAACACATAATAACTATGTACTTGTGTTTGGACCCGATTTTACACTGTCGACCCGAGCAATCGAGGCCCTTGAATGAGCAGAATTTTAGATCGTTGAATGACAAAGTGGTTGAAATGATTTTCAATTATTATTGAGAAATAATATTGTGATTTTAATCATGATATTATCTCTTAGTAATATATTAAATTATTTAAACCTAATATTTGTCTAAATCCCAATTGATTTGAATGATGATGGAATATGGGGATATGGATTAAGCCATGGCATCAGATAACAACATGCAAATATATTGGGGATACGTTTTGCATATGTGGTATTGCTTTGTCCACGTGACACATGCATAATTAGGACTCATGTACAAAGTGGTATTTTAATGGAAGATGGCATCTCAAGTGATTAGCTGATATTGCAATTAAATTGCATGCATGGTTGCACAGGTGTCATGGGAAAGAAAGCTTTATAGTTTGCATTTGGAGTCTTGGCTATGAATGACAACTTAATGGGATAAAGCAAGGCTACTGATGGAGTTTTGATGATGAGATAAGAAGCCTAGGTGGGCTAGGCTTCTGATGTGATGTGATAAGCCTAGATGGGTTTTTATCTTGTTTGAAAAGTCACGATAATCTGAAGATAATGCTTTGGCTTCTGAAACGGATCAGTTTAAGGCCGTGAGTTAGAGTTGTAGTTGGATTCTACGAAATATAATGCCATGCCAAGCAAAAAGTACGGATGCTATAAGCCTATAAATACAAAGTCGCAGGCAACATCAAAGCCCCCTCCAATTCAACACACAAACTGCCCTACGCAAACTCTCGCTCTATGCAAAACCTTTCAACAACCTTGAGATTTTTATTTTCTTTTTCGCCAACACGCCTTCAGTTTGGATAAACAGCACTGTGAAGGCAACAGGCGAACACCTTCAGTTTGGATAAACAACACTGTTGTTGTAGAATCAGCCAGCCGCGGAGCACCTTCAGTTTGGATAAACAACACTGCGTCGAGGCCAACTGGTTATCTATCCAAGTGTCGGTCGAGAAGGATTTTCGAATCCTTATTGGCAGAGGTCATCTCACTAGCCTTCTGAGGTGTTACAGATTACCGGGCTCGGCGCATTGAACGCCGAGTTATTTTATGATTGGATATTCACAAGTAAGTTCTAGAGTTCGGCATTCTAACGGCCGAACCACATTCACCATCAAGACATACATCTCGTTTGAGTACTTGTGTCCGTATAGTTTGGTGCCAGTCCGGCGTGCTTATACTCTTACGAATATAATCACCGTGACCAAACCCGGCGCCGACGATCCATGAACTTCGTAAGACTAGCAGCCTTGTCTTCAGGCTCTAGAACCTGAAGGCAGAGATGTGTTCCTTTCTCGGACGCAGTCGCAAGATCAAGAAGTCAGCAGTGTGCCCAAAGCAACATCAACACATTTTACTCCCCAGTCGAGCTCGGCTGACGAGTTGGCACGCCCCGCACACAACCGAAAGATGTAGTTAGCTCATTAGTTACCCTATCTGCGCGCCATATAGGTTTGGTAGTTTTTAGGGTCAACATTTTGGCACGTCCAGTGGGACCAAGTGCTAAAACTACGAAGTTCATGCCCGTCGAAACACGGTCGGTAAAAAAGAAAGCAATCATGGGAAAGTCAACAACAGACCTACTAGTTCAGAGCCCCGGACAAAATTTGTCACATGCACAAAATCCTCTTGTTACTGTGACACCTGAGGCTGCAAGTGTAACACACTGAGAAAAGGAAGTTTGTCTCGGTACCCAACCTCGCAATACAGAAATTCTCAACAAAACCGCAGGTGTTTTCGTTGAAGGGATAATGGAGGACTGCGATGAAGATGTTTGTGAAGGCTTTGATCCCCCAACTTGGTCGTTTCTTTGAAGACGACTTGATGAGCAATCTCGACAGGTCGAACAGATAGTTAACCAAAAAAAGAACAGTTTGCTCGAGGTGATACGAAATAATGGTGATACACACACCATATTGCTCAAACTACTGGTTAGTAGAGCCTTCGAAGGGGGGCCTGCTGATCAGTCCTGTCAACTTTCACTCAAAAGTAATCCGTTACAGGCCGAAACAGGGTCTCCTTGGCTCAAAACAATTGATTTGGAAAAAAGAGGAGGATCAAGCAGTAGATCAGACAAATCCGACCAAAGAGGGGAAGCAACATCAGTCGATATGATTGAGGTCCAAATGATGATCAACTCAGCCTTGAAAAAAGGGCCGAAGTTCCCGAAATTCATCCATCCATATCCAACTTACGTGGAAAAGTTTGAATATCCCAAAGGCTTTAAGATCCCCGACTTCAGCCTTTTTGCTGGAGAATCGTCTCTGTCCTCGTTAGAACACGTGGCCCGGTTCACTGTGCAATGCTGATAAGCTCATATTTATACATATTTTACATCAAATTCTCTTATCTTTTGTTAGTTAGTTTCTTATATTTTTGAGTTATTTACTTTGTTTTTGTGTTTTATCGAATTTATCTAGATAAGAAAATAAAAGTAGCATAAGTGTATATTTTTAGTAATAAAATCGTCAAAACTGCATTGCCCACTATTTTTGGTTAATAAAAAAATAAGATAGTATTATAAATATATATATATATATATATGATATTGAGGGAGACAGCTGTGCATGTGGGTGTGTTTGCCAAAAGCAAGTGAAAAAGAAAATATAATAGGGTGAAGGCTTGCGGAATGGGTGGATAGAAAAAGAAGATTAAAAGATTAAAAAGAGGAGTTGGTGCTTGGCTGGAAGAATAATGAAGGTTTAAAGGGGGGAATCCAAAGAAACAGAAAACAAAAGCTAAAAGGGGTCTCGGTCTTGATGGGCTGTTTTAATGAAAGAAAGAATAATCTAAAGGAAGAAAGAAGGTTGCTGCCTTTGCAGCTGGTAAAGGTCAGTGCGGGCAGGGAATAAAAAAAGAAAAGGCAGGAGGTCACTAAGTGGACCTCGTGGAAACGCAGAAATAAGGAAGGTGTTGGAGGACGTAAGGAAGGGAGGATCGAGGAGGTCGCTGCCTTGGCAGCAAGATAGGAGGACGACAGCTGCTGCAAGCTGCCTTGGGCTGCGCAGGTGAGGGTTGCGAGAATTCGCGAGGGCAGCGTGTTAGCGCGCAAGGAAGAAGGTGGAAGTCCTCGCGGGCTGCTGCGTTTGCGCAGGAAGAGAGGAGACAGGGCCTCGGGGACAGAAGAGATATATTGGAGAGTTGGCTGCTGTGCTTACGTGAAGAACAAGGCAGCAAGTCAGCGGGAAGAAGCTGTCAACGTGAAAGGAAGGAGGACAGTGGCATGCATGTTCAGTCAGAGCACGGAAAGGCAGACACGGAACCAACTCTTCTCTCTCGGTTTATTCTTCTCCAGCTCACATTTATTTATGTTTTTGTTTAAGAATAATGTGTAATTAATTTGTTTTGGCTAGAGGTTAATTCAAAACCATGAATATATTTGTAATATGAATTGATTACCTTCAGTTGTGATTTCTGAGTTGTGATTTAATTTGCTTAACTGCTTGATTGATAACTTATTTTTGTTTGTCGATTAAGGATGCATACTTAATTTACATGCATGAATTTGATGCTAGAATATAAGTAAATTTCACCTAATCGTTATGAACTTATATTCACAAGTAGTAAAGGTTGTTGACCACAATCGTGTTAAGAAAATTCTTGGCATAAGTTTCATGCGTATTCCATAGTAACAAGTGCCTCGTCAATGCTTATGATTTCCATTGAACTTAATGATCTTTGATATGTCTCTCTATCATGCGTATTCCATAGTTAGGGAACTTGATAAGAATAATTTGGTTGTGATGCGTATCCCGTCCAATTCAATGAATCTAGGGAAATCTGAAGGTTAATTTAAGTGGACCTAATTAACTTGGGGCGTTGAGAATTTACAATTTATTGAAAGAACAACTGAAAATCAATTTAGGTTGCATATGTGTCATGTGTGGAGAAGAATCCTCTAGCCAGTCCGTCGTCCATCCTTTCACCTTAATTTCATGTTTTTGTCAATTTTGTAATTTATTTAAGTTTAATTTACTTTTCATCAAAAATCAATCCCCCGTTTATTTTAAAGTATTATATTTGTTAGAAATCATTTTAGTTTGTGTTTTCTTAAGTCTTGAGTTGTTTTGAGTCTTTTGATTTATTTTAGTTTATTTGTTAGTTTTATTTTGAGTGATTCTAGTTAAGTGTTTTAATTTTAGTTTAGTGTTTTAAATTTTGTTTTTACGTTTTTAATTTTAATTTTACTTTGGTTAGCATCCCTAGTTAATCCCCGGTTAGAACGATCCCTACTTATCTATATACTACAATCGTCACAAATAGGGTTTAAATTTGTGCGTTAACTTATTTTCGCATCAAATTTTTGGCGCCGTTGCCGGGGATTAGCAAATTTGCTAATCCCTTGTTTATGTTTTTGTTTGTATTTTATTTTATTTTAATTTTTTTGTGTTTATTGTATTTTATTTGTTTGTGTTTGTTATGTTTTTTTTTACTTTTGATATTTGATTTAGTTTTCTTCGATTTTAGGTACAATGGAGCGAGACATGGCACTCGAATCCATTCAAGCTCAATTGGCACAACTCACTGCTCAATTGACTCAGAATGCCGGAAGGCCCACAATGCCAAGTGGCCCTACATTTGATATGCCCTATGAGCAAGGATTTCAAACTCATCAATATCCCCAATTTTCTGCAAATGAAGATGTTTGGGGATATCAAGGCTATAACCAATCAAGGGGCAACATGTTTTCCAACGCTTATAATTCGGATTGGAGAAGTAATTCAGAGTATATGTGGGATGAACCTCAACAATTTCAATAAGGTGGATATTGGCAGCAAGACGAGTTCTATTCAAGACCTATGCAGCCACCACAGCATCCCCCACAGCAATTTCAATCGAATTCAAGTATGCCCATTAATTATAATGAAATTCTTGATGGACTCATTTCTTTGGCGCAGGGTTCACAAAATCAAGCTGAGGAGACTCACCAAGCAGAATATTGGCAGCCATCGGAGGAGTACTATCAATGGCCATATGAACCACCACAGCCTCCACCACAATCTCCCCAACCAAATTCAGGTACGTCCTCGGATAATGACATTTTGAATAAGTTACTAACCTCTTTGACCCAGGACGTAGAAAATCGAAACATGGAGATGCAAAATAAAGCCAACAAGGTGGATGCTTTGGAGGAGCAAGTTGGGCAGATTATGGAATTCATAGCACAGATTCGAGATCAAGGTGACATGGAGGATGAAGTTGTCCCAGAACCATCCAAACAGAGCCCGAACATGGATGAATTGCCAATTCAAGAAGAAGATGAGGATGACGACTTGGGCAGTTTAGAAGAATTCTTATCGCAAACCCCCCAAGTCCTTATGTCATCCAACTCAGGTGAGGAGGTTCTAAGTTCAATTCATTCTAACATCGTTCCACCAAATGTCCTTTTTCCTTGCAGGTTTTTAAATCCCAAGGAAGAAGTGAATGAAAAAGACGTTGTGGAAGCTCTTCCAGAGGTGAAAAGTGATATCCAAACTCTTGGTGCACCAAATCATGTTCCCGATGACGTTGAAACATTCAAAGAGATTTCTACACCAAGAAGAGGGATTCCAGAAAATGAGGTAGCCGAAAAATTTGTTGAACATATCAAAGAGGCTGTGCATGAGACAATCAAGCCCACAGAAGTTGAGACTGATGACACGGGACAAGCCACAACCATCATAGTAAACCTGGCCAAGTTCAAAGTCCCTGAAACGTTCAAAGACGTGGTGTTTGTAATTGAGTTTGAACGTGATTGTAAGCCATCTTCTCCATTTTTAATTTTATGTTATACTAACAATTTAATTTTGATGATTCAGGCACCGTCATTAGAACTTAGACCGTTGTCGGATCATTTCAAGTACCACCGTCCGTTCAATGATAAGCCCATGCATTTGAATAATGAAGGGAGGCCTAGGAATCACCCACAATCAGATTTGCATTCCTAATCCCTTCTCTTTACTGCTTTCATTTTGTTTTGTTTATTTAGTTGTGATTTTTGTTTAGAAAGTTAAACATAGTCTTTTTACTTTGATTACTTATTTTATATTGATTAAAAAAAAAAAAAAATTAATTAATTAATAATAATGATAATAATAAACATTACATAATTTAAAAATTAAAAAAAAAAAAAAAAAAAAAAATTTTAAATGCATAAATATTTTAAAATAACTTGTAAACTAATTTCGTTGGTTGGTGGTGCCTCGGAGGTCGACGGAGCCCCTGAAAGACGAAGCGCCAGAGCTGGATCATTCGGAGCCTCAATACTTGGTGCTGCTCCCGAGGACGAAGGCAACACAAACCTCGGGAGTAACATCATAAACCGTTGATGATCACTCTGAATCCGCACTTCGGACTCCTGCAGCTGATCTAGCTTCCTCTTCATGCTTGTGGAGTAATTGGTTGCGAGCATGTGCAAATCCCTGTTCTCATGCCTGAGCACTCTGACCTCCTGCCGAAGACTAGCCACTTCAGCCATCAACGATTCCACCTGACGGGTTCGTGCAAGAAGGCGCTGGCCCATGTTTGATACTGAGCCTGCGCATCGGACGCTGTAGGCCATAGAGTCCTGAACAGCTAGTTCGTCGGACCGCCTTGAAAGTATCCTAGTGTCTCTAGGAGTGAGCAGATTTCTGGCCACCACCGATGCGGTTGTTTCGTTCATCATCATGGAATCCCCAACTGTAAGAGGACCATTTGGGGATATGAAGGATGGCTGCCAAATGTTGGTTGGAGAAGATATATCACTATCTTCCCCAACATTCAAGTTAAGGCGACGGTCAGAGGGGCAAGACATATTTGAAGGTGTTGAGAATGAAGAGTCGGACTGATCAAGATTAAAAGAAATGCAAGGAGGAAGTGTTTACAGGAGGGAGTGTTTACAGGGGGAGCTTAAGTGTGTTGTGGAACAAAAATGAGCGTTCTTATAAGAAGAAGAAATCGTTGAGGCATCACTCAGCAGTCGAAGAGGCGCCCTCTCGCAAATCGAAGAGCCGGGCTCCTTTCTCAAAAGCCGGATTCTTTTCTCAAAAGCGGCGTCGCCGTTCTCAAAAGTCGGACGCCGTTCTCAAAAGTCGGGCGCCTTTCTCAAAAGCCGGAGCAGTCAGGAATCACGAGGCGAGCCGCTCCCTGATTTGTCCAGACGTGTCACATGCAATTCCTTTCTCAAAAGTCGGGATTGCTCAGAAACCACGAGCCGCTCCCTGATTTTTCCAATTTTGTCGTCACTCGTCACGCACTGTCAGCTTTGCGCAAATTACGGGCTGCTTTTTCAGAAAGCGCGTGACCTGTACTGTTCATCCATCCACCGGCTGCCGACAGGGGTAAAGGAATAGTTTCGGTTATGAAGAAAAATTCTATAAACGTCTACCTTCGCCTTCAACAGCAAGGGCAAACTCTCTCAACACTTCTTCATCTCCGAAATTTTTCATCTCCGAAAATGCCTTTCCATCAAACCCTCTCGAGTTTCTCTGTGTTTCTCATTCCCTGGGATACCTTTGCAAACAAGTCATCTAGAGCTAGAGTATTTAATATCATGAAGGTTGAAAGCAAGAGTATCTCATATCACGCTTTCTCCCTGTCCTTTTCCTTGTCTTTGGGGCAAGGAGAAAGCGGGCAATCAGCCAGCACTCGGTGTCAATCTTCCAATCTAAGAACCGACTGCCTGGAAATCCTTCCTGATTGCTTACCTAGCATTGCTCTCGAATGCTCTTCTTCAACCACTGATGTACTTCCGAAGAAGTCGCCACATCTGCCTGGAGAACAGACATGGCAAGTGAAAATGATACTTGAAGCATGTGGAGACAAGGTGCTGCTTCATCTTCAAGATCAAGTCTCATTTTCCTTGCTAAGAAGTTCCCCAGCCCAGTTCAAGCATACACCTGTGGAACGATACTTCTTCAAAAGAAAAAGTATCCCATATCATCAGAGTCAGAGGCAAAGATTTCTCATGGCATGCTTTTCCTTTACCCTTGCTCTTGGCTACGAGTCAGGGTGAAAGAAAGGAAATCGGTCGGCACTTGGACAGATTGAACAAAGAAGCAGACCACCACCTCTGCCTCGTGCCTACCTGCCATGCAGAAGAACAAAAAGAGAAGAATGTAGCCTGAGACTCAATCAACCCGGCAGAAGGAGTCCGAGTTGAAACCAAGAGCTCGAGAAGCCTCAACAACACCACCAATCAAGTCTCATTTTCCTTGCTAAGAAGTTCCGAGGCCAGTTCAAGTTCAAAGCTGTGGAAAGTCACCAAACAGGACCAATGATCATTTATTAGTTTTATTCATTATCTTTTATTTTCATTTTCAATTTTTCGTTTGTTTTCTTTTATATTTTCTTGCGTGCGTAACTGATTTATTTCTTTTCTTTGCAAGAGCTTTTGGTTATTTCCACCCTTGAGGTTGATTGCAGAATTTAAGCTTCGGGGTCATCGCTTGATTTTCTGCAAATTAGGGAAGTTTTCAGTCCTATTGTTTTATTTTGTTTCTTTATATTTATTTATTTTATTTTTATTTGCATTTTACTATATTTTCTGACATTGGGGACAATGTCTAGTTTAAGTGTGGGGGTAAATAGTATAAAAATGACTAAATTAAAAATTTTTGTACCTTCGACTTTGAACTGGTTTCATTTGTTTCCATATTATTGCTTTGTTTTCTTAATTAGTTTTGTTTTATTTAAAAAAAAAAAAATCCAAAAATATTTCCTTGTTTTCCTTACTGTTTTGATTTAGATTTTTGTTAGTTTCCCGACCCAATGATATAATTGGATAAAATGTGAACCATGATTATCAAGAACTTAGTTAACATGTGTTGTGTGAAATTCCTAATTCTCTTGTTAGTTTGTACATATTTGATCATCTTTGAAAAACTAAATGCACATAGCCTTGTTGATGTGAAACTAAAGCATGATTTAAAGCTCCATATGTGAATTTAGTGACCATATACATCCTATGTGAGTTTTTGAGCCTATTGAAAGTGTGTGCATTTTTCATACACTCTTATTCTTTCATGTGTGATGAACTTATGTGAGATACTTCTCTAGAACTTGCATAACGATCTTTCAAAATTTTTGTCATTGATTGCATGAACTTGAAAATGATAGAGGCATTAGGTTTACCACCATGGCCCAAATAACCTTGTTTCCCAAAGAAAAATGATATCATTAGATTGCCAATTTGAGCCGTATTTGTGAGCCTTTTATTTCTTATCACCAGATATGTCTACCCTTATGCCCGAAATAATTTTCCTTACCCTTTCCAAGCGAGCTATTGAGCAATGTGAAATTGTCTTATGAAAAATGTTTGTGAAGTACTTTGAAGGGGTTTTGGCAATAGAATAAGTGTGGGGGTTTTTCATATTTGTTTCTGTGAAGTACAAAAAAAAAAAAAAAAAAAAAAAAAAAAAAAAAGAAAGAAAGAAAGTTTGTTTACGAAGAAAATAAAAAAAGAGTTTTAGTTTATGGGTGTGGTTGGAGATGTCAGAAAAATCGTTGGAGAGCTTGAGTTCTTATAAATTTAAAGAAAATAATTGCTTGCAATGTAGCTTGGAACTTGTGTTTTCCTATTCTTTCGTTTCAATAACCCTATCCCTAAGCCTCATTACATCCAATAAAAGCCCTCTTGATTTAAGTTTTGCAATTATGATTGTGGAGAAGTGATCTTTATGCAAGCTTATGGTAGAAATTTCACATTTGATTCTTTGAGCGAAACACATTAAGACTAAACACATGTGTGATTGAGTGTATAATCCAGTGAGAAGGTCACTAGTTTGCATATGGTGATTTTAAAAATAAAAATTTGAAATTGCATTAACATGGCTATCTCACACACTACACTTCAAGGATGATTCAAAGATTACTGCTAATATTTGAATAAGGAAAATGAACTTGGATTAGCTTGTGTTGTGTTAGCTATGGTTCTTGATGATTTGTGTTCTAGAATGAAATTCTATGAGGGTCATATAGGGGGAAACTAATAATTTTCATGTTAGTACTTTTTCTGTTTTTGTTTGTTTTGCTCGAGGACTAGCAAAAGCTAAGTGTGGGGGTATTTGATAAGCTCATATTTATACATATTTTACATCAAATTCTCTCGTCTTTTCTTAGTTAGTTTCTCATATTTTTGTGCTATTTACTTTGTTTTTGTGTTTTATCGAATTTATCTAGCTAAGAAAATAAAAAATAGCATAAGTGTGATTTTATGTAATAAATTCGTCAATGTAGATTAGCTTTTAAATTAAATAATATATATATATATATATATAATAATAATGATTCATGATGATGTTTGAAACATCATCATGGTTTGTTTTGTAAAGAAAAGAATATAAAAAAATGATAAAAAGAAGGTTGCTGCCTTTGCAGCTGGAAAATGAGGCTTTGCTAGCGTGCTGAGGAAAGATGAGGACTGACAGCGAGAGGAACGTGCAGCAGCACGTTGCCAAAGGAGTGGGGGCCTGCGGAAAGGAGCAACACGTAGAAGAAATAAAAACAAAGGAATTAGGAGGACAGAGGGCAGCTAAAAAACGCAGAAATAATAAAAGAAAACTGGGGGGAAAGAATAAGGAGGCAGCAAAGCTGCCTGGTCAGCTAGCGGAGAAAGGAGGGCAGCTGAGAGACTGACAAAAACAGAAGGAAGAAGGCTGCCTTGGCAGCTTGTGCTGCTTGGGCAGCAAAGAAGGAGCACGCTGGCTTGAGGCAGCGAGAGAAGAGAGAGTCAGACGTGACGGAAACTTGGAGGAGTAGCAAAGCTGCCTTGGCAGCTGGCGTGTGGAGGGGAGTCAGGACACGCGGAACCAGTGAGGGAAGTGAAGACGCGGAACCAAGAGAGGTCAGAGGGCTAGGAGAGCTGCTTGGGCAGCGGGAGAAGCCAGGTGAAAAACGCTGCCTTGGCAGCGCATGCGAGAGAAGAGGACAGAAAAACGGGAAGGCAACTGGGACGCAGGGAGCACACTGCCTTATTTGGTTTTATGTTTCATAAACTCATGTTTAATTTAATTTGCTCTTCAATTATATTAAACATGTGTAATTAATTTCTGTTTAGTTAGAGGTGAATTTGAAACCATGGATAAATGTTTATTATGATTTGATTTACTCCAGTTATGAATTCTTGAACGTTGGATGTGGTTTATTTTTCTGTGTTGATTAATAACTTGTTTATGTATGTGGGTTATGGGTCGACACTTAATTTGCATGCTTAGACTTGATGCTAGGATATAAGGGAATTTCACCTAATCGTTATGAACTTATATCCATGAGTAGTAAAAATTGCTAGTCACGATTGTGTTTAGTAAACCCTAGGTTGGATTAACATGCGTATTCCATAGTTATGAATGCCTAGTCGATGCTTATGATTTCCATTGAACTTAATGATTTTTGATATGTCTCTCTATCATGCGTATTCCATAGTTAGAGAGCTTGATAAGAATAATTTGGTTGTGATGCGTATTCCGTCCAATTCAATGAATCTAGTGAAATCTGAAGGTTAATTTAAGCGGACCTAATTAACTTGGAGTATTGTCATTTATTCGTTTGTTGAAGTCATAACTGGGAATCAAATTATATGCATTTGTTCATGTGTGGATAAGGACCCCTCTAACTAACGTCTCATCATTTTAATTCTATAAAATATATTTTCTTTGAAGTTTGTTTTTAAGTTTCAGTTTTAAATTAAATTTCGTCAAAAATCAATTCCCCAATTATTTTAAAGTGTTAGATTTGTTAGAAATAAATTTAATTTGTGTTTTCTTGAGTCTTGAATTATTTTGAGTTTTTGGATTTGTTTTGGTTTATTTGTTAGTTTTATTTTGAATGATTCTAGTTAAGTGTTTTGATTTTAGTTTAGTGTTTTAAATTTTGTTTTTACGTTTTTAATTTAATTTTACTTTGGTTAGCATCCCTAGTTAATCCCCGGCCTAGAACGATCCCTACTTACATCATTACTACAATTGTCACAAATAGGGTTTAATTTGTGCGTTAGTTAATTTTCGCATCAAATGCGGAGATGTCAATAGTGACTTCCATAAACTGCGACTATTCAACTTCTCATTGACGAGCTCGGCATTCGCGTGGTACATCAACCTCCCGCCTAATTCCATCCAAAGTTAGGAGGAACTGGTCGAAAAATTCCATGAACAATTCTATCGGCCAGGGATAGAAATGTCAGTCTCATCACTAGCTAGGATGGCTCAGGCGTCTGACGAATCGCCAATGGAATACTTAACGAGGTTCAAATCGGCCAGAAACTGGTGCCGAGTACCTCTCCTTGAAGTTGAATTCGTCAGAATCGCTCTTAACAGCTTGGATGTGGAATATAAAAAGAAATTCTTGGGGGCAAACTTCTGAGATATGTACGAACTGGCCCAACACGTCGAGCAATATGATTATTTGCTCCGATAACAGCTTAATGGAAAGAAAGCTTTATAGTTTGCATTGGGAGTTTTGGCTATGAATGACATCTTAATGGGATAAAGCAAGGCTACTGATGGAGTTTTGATGATGAGCTAAGAAGCCTAGGTGGGCTAGGCTTCTGATGTGATGTAATTAGCCCAGATGGGTTTTTATCTTGTTTGAAAAGTCATGATAATCTGAAGATTATGCTCTCGCTTCTAACACGGATCAGTTTAAGGCCCGTAAGTTAAAGTTATAGTTAGATTCTACGAAATACATGTTGTGCCAAACAAAAAGTATGGATGCTATAAGCCTATAAATACAAAGTCGCAGGCAACATCAAAGCCTCCTCTAATTCAACACACAAACTGCCCTGCACAAACTCTCGCTCTACGCGAAACCTCCCAACAACCTTGAGGTTTCTATTTTCTTTTTCGCCAACACACCTTCAGTTTGGATAAACAGCACTGTGAAGGCAACCGACGAACACCTTCAGTTCGGATAAACAACATTGTTTCCGTAGAATTAGCAGACCGCGGAGCACCTTTAATTTGGATAAATAGCACTACGTCGAGTCTGACTGGTTATCTATCTAAGTCTCAGTCTAGAAGGATTTTTGAATCCTTATTGGCAGAGGTCGTCTAACTAGCCTTCTCGACGAAGTGAGGTGTTACAGATTATCGGGCTTGGGGCATTGAACGCTAAGTTGTTTTATGATTGGATATTCACAAGTAAGTTTTAGAGTTCGGCATTCTGATGGCCGAACCGCATTCACCATCAAGACATACATCTCGTTTGAGTACTTGTGTCTGTATAGTTTGGTGGCAGTTCAGGCTCTAGAACCCAAAGGCCAAGACGTGTTCCTTCCTTGGCAGCAGTCGAATGATCAATAAGTCAGCAGTACGCCCAACTCGACGTCGACACATTTTACTCCCCGTTCGAGCTCGGCCGACGAGTTGGCATGCCCTGCACACAACCGAATGACGTAGTTAGCTCATTAATTACTTGGCCTACAAGCCACGTAGGCTTGGTAGTTTTTAGGGTTAGCATTTTGGCACACCCGGTGGGACCCAGTGCTAAAACTACGAAATTCATATGATATATCAAGATTCCAATCTGGCTTCATTTAGCCAATTGCACGAGCTTCTTGCGCAATTGAAAAGAAACAATGAAGAGGGTACAAAACGTCTTAAGAAGGATAGAAAACGCCTTGAGGAGGATAAAAGATCATGGGAAACGGTAAAAGTTCTTCGTGGCGTGAGAGCCAAGCAAAACTCATTCGCCTACATGTTGAGAATAAAAGCTCATGTTACCCTACAAGAGCAATGGGTAAACAAAGACATGGCTCAATTTAATGCCTGGCTAGATGAAGAACGATTTCCTTGCATATCTGACTATGGATCAATTCCATTTGAAACATGGTTAAGTCCAAAGGCTGGGGGGCAATTTTTCGCTTCAGCCACAATTAGATTTCGGCCTAAAAAAATTGGTCATTTAACCTAAGAAAAACCTAGGCCACCTGTTGTTTCGGTCGAGACTGAAAGTGTGGTAGGCCTAGAAGAAAAAGTTCAAGTTTCTAAGTCAACAATCAACTTAGAAAATGATTCATCAGAGGAGTACTCCATGTTGGAAATGTGCCCTAAAGCCAATCATATGATGATACTTTACGGACATTTCACATGTTAAACTAATCTAGTTTACATATAAAGGGCAAACATTATTGTTTGAGCCGTCTCATATAAATGTTATATGCTTAAACAATAAAGTCCAAGGAATATGTGATTGGGAGAATGCAATCTAATGAAGTTAGATTAATGAGACCATTCTTTCGTAGACACATTCTAAACGTTCCTGATCATAGGATTGCCAATTGGGCATTGACAGTCCGATAAGATCAGTACGTACTGTGCCTTCTCTCAGGGAGAGTGACTAGTCTCGAGTCATTGGTGTGTGTGACATCAAGACAAGTACGTAGGTGCTCAATAGAGAATGAGTTCACTGAACACGATCAACGAGGAGTTCTCATACTCATGTCACATGAGAACTCATGGTTGGGATAATGCAAATTAGTCCTTTGACCTGAGGCATCACAGTTGTCTTGTGGTTAAGTCCTTGATCTTTGATTATGTCAAAGTCACCCCATCGGGGTGTCCACGACATCATTGGGGTTAAGCCACTTAGTTATGGAGACAAGTGAATGTGCGACAAGGGATCTCTAACCTTCAAATGGTTTGAGGGAGAATACTCTATGATATGATTAAAATCTCTGGCCAGAGTATGAATGAGATTAGGGAATGCGTTCCAAATCACATTCAAAGTAATCATATAAGCAAACGAATCACATTGGATAGTAGACATGAATAAATAAACTATCAAACCAAACAATGTGGTCAAGAGTATTAGATTAGAGAAATACCGTATTGCATTTGTAATCCTAAACTGAATAGGTTCTCTACCTCTTCTGATTAGCTTGGGTAACCATGATATGCTGCTAGGTGTCACTCATGGTTTGTGGAAGCCCTAAACGTGTGTAATCACTAAAGGGAGAATTGAAAGTAAGTTTCAATTCACAATCGATGTAAAATGGTTTTAATCGCCCACTGCCTCGCTAAAAGGAACCTAATGGATCGTACACCGTGTAAGGTGGAGATTGAAGAAACAATAGAGATGAGTAAGAATAATTAAATGGTTTAATTATTTATGGCAAGGATTAATTAATATGTTAATTAATCAAACGAATAAGTTCGTTAAAGACATCGGGATAGTTTTGGATCTTAAGGCCCAATGGGCTTCGAACGTCAAAGCCCATTGACTTAAGTTGTATGACAACTTAATGAATAAAGATTCACAAAGGCCCAAAAGCCCATATCCATTAAATGGCCGGCCATATGTGTTAGAATTAGGGTTTTTTTTTGTTCTTTAGGTCATTTAAAGAAGTGATTATATATAGAACTTTATAGCATAAAATTCAATAGGGGTTTGTTTTAGAGAAAATTGGTGAGAACTTGTTTCTTCATTTTCTCTCTAAGAGGCCAACCACCTTGGAGGGTGAATCTAGCAATCCTACTACTCCAAGGTCACTCATTTCTTCTTCAATCTAACCTTGGTGTAGAATCTTTAGAGGTTCTCTATTTTGGGAACTTGGAGAATCCAATTCTTTCAACCAAATCCATGGAGCAAAGAAGCAAGGAATGAAGGCCCTATCTCTTGGGTGATTATCCTTTGCATATGCAAAGAGGAATCTACAAAGGTAAATATTTCTCAACTAACAAATGTTGATTTAAGTTGAGTCAAGGTTCACCAATCTACTAGGCTTTGAATTTCATGGTTGATGTTTTTTGTTTTTGAGTGCATGCAAGCATGATTCCGCCTTTAATTTGTTAATTGCATGCTATTGATGTTGCTCAAATGAACATGTTTTTCACAAAATTTCCTTCAAGTGGTATCAGAGCCTAGGTCTAGTAGTTGGTGAATCATTTTGGATTTTGTAGTTCATAGTTTTTGATTTAAAAGTTGTAATATGTTACAAGCTTTATTCTTGTTTCTTTGAATGTAAATTTTGTTAGAAAATTTGCCATCTCAAATGTTGTAGATGTAGTTCATATGAGCATGAATTTTGGAGCTAAAATTTGGTGCCATGTTTTTGGGGAAATTCGGCCAAATCCAAAGGGTGATTTTTTGGGTTCATGTTTGTCTTGTTAAAATGGTTTTAAAGTGACTTTTGGAACCCCTAAGTACCCTAGGATGTTAGCCCTCTTTTGAGTGGTGAAAATTTGAGTTTTGGTGAGTGAAAACATTCATGGAGCTATTATGAGTTTTCATGAGTGTTCTTCAATGTTCTCGAAGTTCTTGCCAAGAACAAAAAGTTTTGAAGTTTTGATTCAAAAGTTTTATGTTTTTACATAAAGTTTTGATTTAATTTTAGTGGGTGATGGTTAATGGTAAAGTATTTTTAATGGGAGACAAACTTTTTTAAAGATGTGACATAAATCATTTCTTACAAACTTTTCATTTCATCTTTACCTCACCTAACAAAACCCACTTACAAAAACTTTGTAAAAATCTTTTTTTTTTTTTTAATCATGGCCGGCCACCCTAATAGAATAGGGTATTTTTGGGCCTTTTGTACAATTACATAAAGTTTTGATACTTTTGTGTATTTGCATTTTGGCCCAAAAGTTTACGTTTTTACGTTAAGGCCCAAAAACGCTAAAGGACAAATTGTTTTGCTCCTTTAATGAAGTTTTTTTGTATTTGTTGAAATTTTTGGGTTCTAGTTGTAATTACATGAAGTAGTGGACTTTTGTGTTTTTACAAAGTGACCCCAAAAGTTTGTGTTTCGCAATATAGCCCAAA
Source organism: Malus fusca (assembly GCA_035220775.1). Taxonomy (NCBI): domain Eukaryota; kingdom Viridiplantae; phylum Streptophyta; class Magnoliopsida; order Rosales; family Rosaceae; genus Malus; species Malus fusca. Next base: position 4,569,655 of record CM069059.1, read on the forward strand.
AAGTTGTGGTTATTGCATGATGGCCCAAATTAAGTAGGGAACAAAAATTGTTTTGTCTCTTTAAATGAGAATTGGATTTTCATTTCATTTAGCTCCATTTAAATCAATTTTATGGATACAAAAACAAAATGAAAATGTTGCATTCAATTTAATTAGTTAAAGTGTTGATTAATTAAAGGGTGATTATGAACCTAAGCCTACGATAATTGAGCTATGTGATAGGCCGTTTCAAATTTGTTTGAACCATGGGAATGTGAAGATTAATTTTGGTTGTAATTTGATTTGATCAAATGTTGTAAAAGAGCATAAGCTCTTCTTTACTTTAAAGTAATTTATTTTATGCAAATGTTGTAATGAGCATAAGCTCACCTTTACTTTAAAGTACTCATTTTCTTGTTTTATTTGATATGCATGAAAATGGAGTAGTTGGGTCCAACGCCCCTAGGAACAACACGCCTTAATGTGATTAAACCGTGTAACTAAAATCAATCTCCATCCCTAGTCCGAGATTCAACACTAGGCTCGTGTTGAATCTAAACAAAGGTTCATAGTCATCCTAAGGCCCTAAGGCAACTATATAGTCCATCAAATGAATGCAAACCTTATGTTAGTAGTATCATATACTCTTGCTTTAAAAACCGTTTTATAAGTATAGTGGGAGTATTATATACAACTAAATTGAATCAAATGGACCAATAGTTGTAATAGGACCAAAATTGTTTTAATAAAGATTAAAATGAATATGTTTATGTGATGAGACCTAAAACCCTCAACTAAACCATTATTAAGTAGAAAAGCGTGAGAGTGCTTAGAACACTCTTTCGTGGCCTTCCACCATGGTAGCTCCAATCGTTTATGACTTGTACACCGGCTTCACCCTATCATGGGGGAGTACAAAGTGCATGCTTATACTCAGGAGGAGTCTATATACATACTTGATGAGGTGAGTGTAGGCTGATGCGAAAATTACTTGACACACAAATTAAACCCTCTTTTTGACAATTGTAGTATAGATGTAAGTAGGGTATCGTTCTAGGCCGGGGATTAGGAGGGCTTGCTAAATCCTCTCAAAAACATAAAAACAAAGTTACAAATGTAAATAAAAGACTTTAAAAGTAAAGGGGGATTTGGATTTGATGAATTTAGAAACAAAACATAAACTTTGGAAAACAAAACAAGTTTTAAAACGAATTTGGTTTAAATAAATGGATGGAAGGTTAGCTAAGGGGTTCTTCTCCACACATGTCTTGCTTGCATACAAAACGATTTCCAATTGTATTTCAATAACTTATTAATTCTCAATGCCCCAAGTTAATTAGGTACGCTTAAATTAACCCTCAGATTTTCCTACTTTTATTGAGTTGGATGATTGCATACGACAACCCAAAGCATTCCTCACAAGTTCCCTACATGAATTGCATAATAGAGATACAAGCAAGAATCATTAAGTTCTATGAAAATCATAAGCATTGACGAGGCACTCGTTACTATGGAATACGCATGAAACTTATGCCAAGAATTTACTTAACGCGATTGTGACTAGCAACCTTCACTACTTGTGAATATAAGTTCATGACGATTAGGTGAAACTCCCTTATATTCTAGCATCAAATTCATGCATGCAAACTAAGTGTCGACCCTCAATCAACATACACAAATCAGTTTTTATACGAACGGATAAGTAAATTGAATTCATAACTTATGAAACGCAATTAAAAGTAATCAAATCATATTGCAAGCATGAACATGTGTTTCGAATCCCCCCCTAGCCAAGGGGGGTTTAGTTCCTCATTATTACAAAACAAAGATAAACAAATTTAAACATTGAAAAACAAAGGAAAGAAAGCACCTAAACGTTCCAACGATCCATGTTGGATAGCAAGCGCGTCCAAGGACTTTTCTCCTTCTCTTTGCCGCAACAACAAGGTTGGAATGATGTTGAAGGGTTGGTTATTCGGAGGAATGGATGGGAAGGGGTTTAGATATGTAGGAGAGGCAAGGAAAGGTTTGGAGAATGGTTAATTTCTGGATGATTTGAATGAGGTTGCTACCATGGTATTTATAGGAAGAGGATGGACTTGTTTAACACAAAATTTTGGTGGAATTGAGTAGGTGAGCATGGCAAAGAGTGGGAATTGTTGGTGGGTTAGGTATTGAGTCATCCACTCACATGTCATGGTTAGCTAAGCATTGCATCATCCACTCATATGTCATGGTTAGCTAAGCATTGCATCATCCACTCACATGTCATGGTGAGATAGGCATTGCATCATTACTAAAAAATCTGGTGGAAGTGAAACAAAGGGAAGGCCACGGCATTGATGAATTTTATGAGGTATGCATGGTTTTGAGTGAAGTTTTGGCCAATCCTTCTAGAAATTTATCTCTTCTTGCACTTTGTATTTGTTTCACCACATTTTTAGCATGTTTCTATCCTCATTTGACTTCAAATTCGTCCATCCATCTTGCTCATAACATATGTAATCCATTCCAAGCTCAAAACTGCTCCAAAATGCACCAAAATGCACTTTCTTGCTACCTTAGCCCTTTGGACCTACAAACACACGAAAATAGCTTAAAGTACTAAAATAACTAAGAACTAATAACGTAAATGCAAGAAAACTAGTTAACTAAGTTGCATAAATATGCGTCTATCATAGGCAACGAGGATGGCCAATATCGTATCATCGTGAGGCTATTCTTGAACCCCTTCACGAACTAAGCATGGTGGGAATGACTTAACTAAGTGCAATGGCGCCAATATCATATCATTGTGAGGCAACATTCTCTAGAGGCCAAATTGATGGGTACTTGCATTAGTTGCAAATGAGTAAGTGTACTCTCTCATTATTATTAATGCTAGCCAATATCATATCATTGTGAGGTGGGCTTGGTAATAGTGAGTCTCCCATAACCTACTAAGAGTTTCCTCCAAAACTCTCGAATTCCAATGAGGGATATGGAATTTGCCAAAAATAGTGGGTGGTGCTATTTGATTTAAATACCCAAATCAAATGGCTTAAAATCAATCAATTTATATTCGTTATGTATTTGTTTAGCAATATATATTTGCAAACGCTATCCAAAACTTGACAAAGAAAATCCGAATGTTTTAGTTTCCGGACTTGGTAACACAATCCCAAAGATTGTCTTAAATGGATTGTGCATGTACCTAAGAAGTCTCATCCTCACAATCTTCCTATTGATAATGTATCATTGGAAGAACATGTTAGAAATGTCTATCATGAAGAGGACAACGCAAACAACCAATGCTTATTCCTTCATTATATGAACAAAGGAACTTACGAAGATTAGCATAAAGACAAGGACACTTTTAGTGTCATAGTTCTTCACTTACAAATTGTTGTATGAAGAAATAAGAGTTGCCTTGAACAAACTCTTGAAAGTTTGTAATTATGTTTAGAACATAATGGTTGGTTGACAAAAATAGTCCATCAACATGGACTTATGATGATTTTGAATCATTGAGTGTTGAAGTGATAAACCACTTAAACAGACGGAAACTAAGCTAGGACTTCACCTTTATGTCCCTATCCTAATGGTTCACTAAGTTTATTGTAAACTATGTAGTGAACAATAACCACACACTCTCCAAAATGTTTGATGTGTATAACACAATTGAAAAAGGTTTCAAGAGAGATAGTGGGAGTTTAGGGACCATGACTATTGTAGTCAAAGGAGAAGTCAAATGAAGAAGATAAAATTAACTCCAAGGGAACAAACTTTCTTTATGAAAGGATGGACATTGGAAGGGGTATTTGCAAGAAATGTCTTGCAAGTGTCAAGAACACACCTTTCGAAGGTGTTGTAAATTGTTCTTGAATAGTTCAAAACAGTTGGTTCTTCTACTTGAATGCTTGATTCCGTATTAGTAACTATGTTTTACAATCGTTGTAAAAGTGTGGCTAATAAGAAGTAGAAGATTAATGAGAGAAGAGAAAGTACTTCACATTCGGAATGTGAATAAAATATAGATCTCTGCGAAAGCAGATGGTACTAACTTCCTCATATGAACTACCAAAGAAATTGGAAAAACCAAAGATTGTCTTTACATTCCAATTTTAAGGAACTTAATTCCGTCACTATAGTAGAAATGGATGAATGTTTTGTTTGACAAATCATTGTTCTTTATTAATCACTGATTGGATTATAGTAATCTAATTAATTGTCTCTATAGTAGAGATGATATGGTAGCGTTAACTGTTTAGAATATAATGATGCTTAAAACCCAAAAGGTTGCAAAATAGTGACTAATCCCAACTGAGTTGTGATACCTCTAAAACATAAATTACGAGTTGGTCATAGATGGATGCTTTGGATCGTTAGATCCGGATCCAATACCTTCTTGTCAAAATTGTATAGAGGCGAAATGTTCAAATCTTTATTCTTTTGGAAAGAAGAAAGAATCACAAAGTTATTGAGGTTAATTCACTTAGATGTTAGTGGCACTTGTCCACAACATAATACTACTCATGTTGTTTGACATTCACCGAAGATCACTCTCGGTTGGACTATAGTTTATTTTTAAATAAACACAAGTCCGAATACTTTGCAAAAGGTTTCAAAGAATTCAAGAAATGCAAGTTGATGAGTAAGACGTCTAAAGTACTTACCTCCTTAGATTTGATCTAAAGGAAAGGTAACACTTTAGATGAGTTTCCTTGAAAGATATCAAGGAAATTAGCATCATAAGATAATGATTTTCTCCATTAGGAGAAGAACGAACTTGAATAAGATTTAGTTCGTTGGATATTATCAATTACCCATATATAGGATATATATGCTTCTAAGACAATATGATTGTCAATTAGAAGATCTTCCAAAATTTTCATAACTCCATAGGATGTAGTTGGAAAGAAAGACAAATCTTAATTGTGTTAAGATTTGGGGTTGTGTGCTAATAAGCAATATTTGTTTAAAAATTATCTTGTGGATATCCTCAAATTAACCTTTGGATATCACTTCTATAAACCAACCAACAAATGTTGTTTGTTGAGTAGTTCATTGTAATCCTACAATGTGATTTGCCTTAGTGCAAATGAACTTGGAATAGAACTCAAAAGAATGGGTTCTTTGAGAGACAAGATGATAATCAACAAATATAACAACCTAGTTCCTATACCACAAGCTCCAAGGTAGTCAAAAAGAATTTTAAACCGTCTCAGTTGAATGGTTTGAACTTTATGACTACATTGAGTGTATATACAATATATACTCAAGGAAATGGTAAAGTACCATTTGACCCGAAATAATGAAACCTTCATAGCTAATTGGTAGCTTAAGGTGGCTACAATAAAAAAGAATGGTTGACTTTGAATGAACCATTTTTGACGTAGTCTTAGTTTCAATTAATTCGAAGATAGCTAGCTACAACTAAATGTTGATTCAATGTTTGGACATAATATAGGTTTCCGAAACCATTATTAAGATAGTCCTAATAATATATGTCTAAAACTATGAATCACAAAACATGTAAGTTGTAGAGATCCAACCATCATGGATCTAAGCAAGCTAGTGGGAGCCATAAGCGTCTTATGAGAGAAAGATCAAAACGTTTGATTTCTCATAAAGATGTAAATGAATCTTTTCTTTACTAGGTTTACAAAAGATTAGTGGGAGTTAATCATATTCCTAAATTTAAATATATGTATGATATATTAATTTTGGAAATGAAAAGAATACTTCATTGTTAAAGTTATGACTTTAAACTTTCTATAACGATAGAATGTATATGGGAGACATAGTCTACATACATGGGATGGAAATCTATAATGATAGATTTTAGGATATAATTGGATTATATCATGCCCTAATAATAGACAAAAGGATGCTAGGAAGTTTCTCATATGATGATAAACTTCAATCAGAAGAACAACTCTAGTGAGACTAGGAGGTAGCTCTTCTCAAAGGGAACGTACCCTTTAACTCCCAAAGAAATAATGCGTAAATCGAATCCTTTATGCATACGCACAAAGGTAATTTATGTATTTCATATTGTATGAAAAAACATTGATATGAGTTGTACCTAGAAAGGTACAAGGCGATATCAATGCAAGCCCAGGATCAGAACCATGGCAACTATCAAGTGAATCCTTAAGTATTTAAGAAATACTAAAGGATAGGTTCCTCGAAGAATGAGGAAGAATTAGAGTAACGTAATGGAAGCGTAAATGTATTAGATTGTGAATCTAATCCATCATTGGATGTTTCTTCATTATGAATGAAGAGATAAACATATATCTCTTTATTATGACTAAAGAGATATTTGGATGGAAACATTAAAGTAATGACTTTAGCGTGTTCCATTATGAATGCAAAATATATTGCCATATAGAAGTTTACAACAATGTTGTTTGGATGGGAAAGTTCATTTATGAACTCTCTATTCGGTTCCAACCAGAAAGTGTATGACACTAATGGGGCGATAGCTCAAGCCAGGGAATCAAGGTCTCATCAAGATCCGAACTCATATGAGAGACTGAACCACATGATTGGGAATCATGTATAATGGTGACGTCGATATTCTCAAGGTTGCTTCTATGGATAACATATAGATATCCATTGCCTAGGCCTACTACTCAGCCATTTATGAAATGACTACAGAAGAGGAATCATAACAGATGAACAAACTGATTGTCTCTAGTGCAAGTGGGAGATTGTTGGAAATATGCCCTAAAGCCAATCATATGATGATACTTTACGGACATTTCACATATTAAACTAATCTAGTTTACATATAAAGGGCAAACATTATTGTCCAAGGAATATGTGATTGGGAGAATGCAATCTAATGAAGTTAGATTAATGAGACCATTCTTTCGTAGACACATTCTAAACGTTCATGATCATAGGATTGCCAATTGGGCATTGACAGTCCGATAAGATCAGTACGTACTGTGCCTTCTCTCAGGGAGAGTGACTAGTCTCGAGTCATTGGTGTGTGTGACATCAAGACAAGTACGTAGGTGCTCAATAGAGAATGAGTTCACTGAACACGATCAACGAGGAGTTCTCATACTCATGTCACATGAGAACTCATGGTTGGGATAATGCAAATTAGTCCTTTGACCTGAGGCATCACAGTTGTCTTGTGGTTAAGTCCTTGATCTTTGATTATGTCAAAGTCACCCCATCGGGGTGTCCACGACATCATTGGGGTTAAGCCACTTAGTTATGGAGACAAGTGAATGTGCGACAAGGGATCTCTAACCTTCAAATGGTTTGAGGGAGAATACTCTATGATATGATTAAAATCTTTGGCCAGAGTATGAATGAGATTAGGGAATGCGTTCCAAATCACATTCAAAGTAATCATATAAGCAAACGAATCACATTTGATATTAGACATGAATAAATAAACTATCAAACCAAACAATGTGGTCAAGAGTATTAGATTAGAGAAATACCGTATTGCATTTGTAATCCTAAACTGAATAGGTTCTCTACCTCTTCTGATTAGCTTGGGTAACCATGATATGCTGCTAGGTGTCACTCATGGTTTGTGGAAGCCCTAAACGTGTGTAATCACTAAAGGGAGAATTGAAAGTAAGTTTCAATTCACAATCGATGTAAAATGGTTTTAATCGCCCACTGCCTCGCTAAAAGGAACCTAATGGATCGTACACCGTGTAAGGTGGAGATTGAAGAAACAATAGAGATGAGTAAGAATAATTAAATGGTTTAATTATTTATGGCAATGATTAATTAATATGTTAATTAATCAAACGAATAAGTTCGTTAAAGACCTCGGGATAGTTTTGGACCTTAAGGCCCAATGGGCTTCGAACGTCAAAGCCCATTGACTTAAGTTGTATGACAACTTAATGAATAAAGATTCACAAAGGCCCAAAAGCCCATATCCATTAAATGGCCGGCCATATGTGTTAGAATTAGGGTTTTTTGGTTCTTTAGGTCATTTAAAGAAGTGACTATATAAAGAACTTTATAGCATAAAATTCAATAGGGGTTTGTTTTAGAGAAAATTGGTGAGAACTTGTTTCTTCATTTTCTCTCTAAGAGGCCAACCACCTTGGAGGGTGAATCTAGCAATCCTACTACTCCAAGGTCACTCATTTCTTCTTCAATCTAACCTTGGTGTAGAATCTTTAGAGGTTCTCTATTTTGGGAACTTGGAGAATCCAATTCTTTCAACCAAATCCATGGAGCAAAGAAGCAAGGAATGAAGGCCCTATCTCTTGGGTGATTATCCTTTGCATATGCAAAGAGGAATCTACAAAGGTAAATATTTCTCAACTAACAAATGTTGATTTAAGTTGAGTCAAGGTTCACCAATCTACTAGGCTTTGAATTTCATGGTTGATGTTTTTTGTTTTTGAGTGCATGCAAGCATGATTCCGCCTTTAATTTGTTAATTGCATGCTATTGATGTTGCTCAAATGAACATGTTTTTCACAAAATTTCCTTCACTCCAATGATGAACAGGGCCAAGATATTGTCTTGGACGCCAAAATCATGATAGTCGATATGATTATTGGCGATAAAGCTGTTATGGAGCAATCCCGTTCGACAAAATTATTTGAGTTAAAAGTCGAAATTAACGAAGTAATTATGCCTGGGGGGGCATAATAATTTTCCAACACATTCGGCGGCTGATGGTAAAAAATCTTTCATCAAGCCGAACATATTTGGAGATGATCTTTTATTCGGCTTTGGGAAATTTCAAAGTGAAAATTTTGATGTAAAAAGATCTCGGCTTGGAATAAAGCATCGTTGGCCTCCTCCTGATTATGATTCTACCGTTTTCATTTTCTTTTGCTAAAAAAAAATGAATGAATAAATTATTTTCTTAACCATTCGGCTCCTCGGCCGATGCATAAGAAATTAAGGGGCGGCATAGGTGGTACATGGCGGTTAAAATTATTTTAATTTTGCCAAGAATGAGTGAATTAAAATAGCTGCTTGGTAAAACTGTTGCTCAGTGCAAAAATCCCTAACCTACAATCCAAATTAAATGGTGATGTTCGGCACAGAGGCGTTGGCAGATTCACGCGGCAGTACAGCTACTACTGGACTAATTTCGTGCAATTAATCCATGCATGAGATAAAGGTGAAATTGTGGGATGGTGATGTGATGTGATTAAGACAAGAGGTAGTAGGCTTCAGCCTATGGACATGTTTGGCGTGAGGAATCATGATTTGCTTCCAAGTTATTTTAGAATACGTGTCAACAACAGGTGATAAATAGGTCTTATATACTGGGCCGAGGAACATACCATGCGGCACCGTTGATCATTCAAGACAAGACCGCTTTTATTGTCAAATATATATATTTATACACACACACACACACACACACACACATATATATATATGCGAACTTTTTGCCGAATTGACCTCTTGAAACTTCGGCTATATAGGCGTTGGCAGATTCAAGGTCTTGTATGCCAATTTTTTGTCGAGCTCAGCGAGCATGAGTTGGTGCTCGGCACAGGTAATCGTGGTAAAACTATGGGGTCTTTTCCATAAGATGGCATGTCTATAGTAAAATACTATCTAAGTGGAAGTTGCAGAGCTGGGCATGAGGCCTATTCATTTTTTACAAAGATTATTTGTTGCCTGCTCAATCCAACAAGAAAGGTTACCTTCGTTGGGTGGTAGGCTTTCACGTGGTGGAGAATAGTTGATTCCAGCATTAATTTCTTGGAGATTGTCGCCCACGATGGCATCCGTACAAATTCAAAAGCAGAGACAAAAAAAAACTAAGGATGCTATTCCATGGAATCTTGGAATACCATTTGGTGGAGTTGAAAGTTTGACTGAGATTTTCTTTGGTTACAATATTTGCATACAAATATCAGAGCATATATAAGCTTTGGTCGAAGTCAGCGTAAATCAATTTGGTGGTCTGCATCACCCAAGTCAGCAGGAGGATTCTGTCCTCGACCATATATTTCTTCGACCATAGTTTTGGTGACTTCTTTGGTAGAGCTTTGGTAAATCTTTATTCGACGATTGATGCTTATTTTTCCTCGACCATATATTTTTTGATGTCACTCGGAGGTGCTCAGCGGTCAGGGAACGTATGATTACTGGGTTTAGTTTTGTCGAGTCGTGTTTGTACTTAGCGAGCAACTCCAGTAAATCATGCCATCCTGATCTTTATAATTGGTTGTGATTTTCTTTTCTTGGTGGGATCTTTGAATGATGAAAATGGAGTGTTTTTCCGTTATAACAAGTTGGTTGAATTAAATCTTCAACATGTGTTCCCCAAATTTCTTCGGGTTTGGACTTCAAAGAGCATCAGGGGCATTAAATCTTCGGCCATGACTGGATTTCGGCCATTAACACATCCTAAAAGGCCGAGGTTAATGTCTCTCGGTTTCATGAAAGCTCAGATACGGTGGATCTGTGGAGTGTTCAAAAAGTATAATTTCCTTAACCATTTGGCTTACTAGCCAAAGCTCAAGGAAATTGGGGGGCAATGTTTGGACCCGATTTTACACTGTCGGCCCGAGCAATCGAGGCCGTTGAATGAGCAGAATTCTAGACCATTGAATGACAAAGTGGTTGAAATGATTTTCAATTATTATTGAGAAATAATATTGTGATTTTAATTATGATATTATCTCTTAGTAATATATTAAATTATTTAAACCTAATATTTGTCTAAATCCCAATTGATTTGAATGATGATGGAATATGGGGATATGCATTAAGGCATGGCATCAGATAACAACATGCAAAGATATTGGGGATACGTTTTGCATATGTGGTATTGCTTTGACCACGTGACACATGCATAATTAGGACTCCTATGCAAAGTGGTATTTTGATGGAAGATAGCATCTCAAGTGATTAGCTGATATTGCAATTACATTGCATGCATGGTTGCACGATGAACACTTTCTTCCAGGGTCGTTGGGGCTTGATCTTGAATTGGTGGAAGTTCTTCAACGGTCGTTGGGGCTTGATCTTGAAGGAGGATTTGACGAAGAACGATGAGAGCTTTCTTGATCCTTTGGGATTTGCTTGGGTGCTTTAGAGTTTCAAAGCTTCAAGGTTTTGGTGTGATGTCAATTGCTACCCAAAAATGAATGCCTTGGCTTCCTATTTATAGAATTCCAAAACTTTATTTTTTGGATTTAAATAATCAGATGAAATAAATCATTTTTGTCAAGTGTTGACACGTGTCCTGTTTGATGACTTTTCTGATGATTTTTTATTTTTCGTTTAGTCACGTGCTACATGTAACATTTATGTGACACGTGAACGTTGAAATTTTAATTATTGATCAACATTTATTTCATTGAAATTTCAATGTCTACAAATGCCCCCACTTCAAGGTGCGTCGTATACATGTGCTTGTCACGTGTAGGAGATGCGTTTTGAAGTTCCTTAATGTAGATGTTAATTCAAGGGCCGTCGAGGCTTGATTTTGAATTGGGCTGGAAATTTCTTCAAGGGCCGTCAAGGCTTGATCTTGAATTGGGCTGGAGTTTTCTTCAAGTGTCGTTGAGGCTTGTTCTTGAATATTGTTTGAAATTTCTTCAAGGGTCGTCGAGGCTTGATCTTGAATGGAATTGGAACACAAGGAGCTTCATGTGGTAGATGATCTTTGGCTTTGGTAGTGGATGAATTGGCACGTATTTTGTTGCGCTTGTTGACTTTCCATAGATTTGATCTTGAATTGGGTAGGAGGATTTATTGGTTTCCTCTAATTGTTGACTTTCCACAGGCTTATTCTTAAATTGGGCTAGGGGTTTCTTCTGCCAGACTTGCACCAAATGTTTGACTTTACTCCTTTTATCTGGACTTGAATCTAACTCGTGATTTCTTCAACGGCCATCGAGGCTTGATCTTGAATTTAAATGGGACCACGAGCGGTTTCACCTGGCAAGTGAGATTCGGCTTTGTTGGGGATGAAACAGGACGTGCAGTTGTTGCGTCTATTGATTATCCATAAGCTTGATGTTTCGTTGTTATTCGTCTTATCTATTCTCTAGGCAGATGTGGATGGGTACTCGAGAGCAATGCTAGGTAAGCAATTAGGGAAGGGATTCCAGGCAATCGGTACCTGACTGGAAGCTTGACTCCAAGTGTTGACTGATTGCTCTCCTTCTCATTGTCCTGCAGGTAAGAACAAGGTAAAGAAAAGGACAGGGAGAAAGAATGATATAAGATACTTTTGCTTTCTAACAAGCAACGGTGATTTGATGGCATTGCACGGCGAGGCTTTGCTCTTTGGTGATGGTACCAGCAAAAGACTGTTGAAGCTTCTCGAGCTCTTCGATTAGAGCAATGACGCTGGGCTTGGATTTAGACTCCTCCGTCTCGATTATGTAATCCTGCAGGGAAGAGCGTCGTGCTTATAGTAATTTGTTCCTGATCATCGTGTCGCATTCTTCTCTGCTTGTTTCTTTTGCATAGCAGAAGTGGTGCGCAACCTTTTTCATTTAAATGGTCCTTCAGAGCATCACTTCTCGGTGACTCATCCATGCTTGGCAGCAACAGTTGAGACGAGCACTCGAGAGCAATGCTAGGTAAGCAACCAGGCAAAGGTTCTGGGCAATGAGTTCCATATCGGAAGTTTGATTTCAGGTTCCGACTAATTGCTTTCTTTCTCCTTGTCTTGTAGGGAAGAGCAAAGGCAAAGGAAAACACAGGGGAAAAGAATGATATGAGATACTTTTGCTTTTAAAGAAGTAGCGGATGAATCAGCACATGTATTTGTTGCGCTTGTCTCCACATGCTTTGATGCATCATTTTCACTTGCCTCATCTGTTCTCCAGGCATCTGGTATCTTCTTTGAAAGTGCATCAACATTTGAAGATGAGTACTTAAGAGCAGTGCTAGGTAAGTAATCAGGGAAGGGGTTCCAGGCAATCGGTTCCAAATCGAAAGGTTGATGCCAAGTGTCGGCTGATTTCTCTCTTTCTCCTTGTCCTGCAGGGAAGAACAAGAACAAAGAAAATGATATGGAGAAAGCATGCTATGAGATACTCTTGCTTTCGACCCTAATGATATGAGATACTTTTGCTATGGTGTGGCCTGGTTGAAGAGGTGTTTTCAGGGAGGAAGAAAACTGAGTATGTTGAGAGGTTTGGTTGCAGATGTATTCTTGGCAAGGAAGAAGAGTCAGGCATTTTGGATGTGTGCCTTGCCATGGAAGATGAAGGTCGACATATATAGGGATTTCCCAATAGCAGGTAATGGTGCAAACGTGGCCTTGTTCACGCTTGTCGGCGACAGCGTTGTAGTTGGAATAGTCAAATTCATGCATTTTCAACTTTGTTAGAGATCTTTGACAAAGTTGCCCGTGCCATCCGAAAAGCTGAGATTGCGTCTGAAAAGTGTTGACGGACTTTATGCAGGAAAATACAGCTTTTGAAATTCAAAGAGTGGTGTCCCTTCGATTTTTGAACTGGTGGATGTGTTGCCTCTCTTTTTATAGAGGTATCCATTGTATTCAAAATGCACACTTTGAAGATTGCCCGCCTGTGAAAATTGTCTCTGCTGTATTTCTGAGATTTTACTCTATCCAACCCTTTTCTTTCCTCATTTTTGGAAATGGCTTACCCATCTAACATTTGCTTAGATTTGAGCCTCAGGAGTGATACAAACGAGCCGTGTCAAGATAATATATGGCGCCCGTCCTTCTTATCTTCTAATGGCCCTCTTACAGTTGGAGACTCTGTGATGAGGGATGCAAGAACGGCTACAGTAGTGGCTAGGAACCTCCTCACTCCTAGAGATAATAGGCTAGTTTCAAGGTGGTCCGATGATTTGGCTGTTTAAGAGTCCCTGACTCTCAATGTTCAGTGTGTGGGCTCTGTGTCCAATATGGGCCAACGCCTACTTGCTCAAGCTTGCCAAGTTGAATCATTGACGGCCGAGGTGGAAAATCTTAAACAAGAGATCAGACAACTCAAGCGAACAAATAATTATTCAATGAGCATGAAGAGGAAGCTCTTTGTTGGAAATGTGTCCTAAAACAAATCATATGATGATACTTTACGGGCATTTCACTTGTTAAACTAATCTAGTTTAATATCGAGGGCAAAGATTATTGTTTTAAGCCGTCTCATATCAATGTTATATGCTTGAACAATAAGTCCAAGGAATATGCAATTGGGAGAATGTGATCTAAAGAAGTTAGATTCATGAGACCATTCTTTTTCGTATACATATCCTAAAAGTTCCTGATTATAGGATTGCCAATTGGGCATTGACAGTCCGTTAAGATTAGTACATGCTATGTCTTCTCTTAAGGAGAGTGACTGGTCTCGAGTCATTGGTGTGACTGACACCAAGACAAGTACGTAGGTGCTCAATAGAGAATAAGTCCACTGAACATGATCAACGAGGAGTTCTCATACTCATGTCACATGAGAACTCATGGTTGGGATAATGCAAAGTAGTCCTTTGACCTGAGGCATTATAGTTGTCTTGTGGTTAGGTCCTTGATCTTTGACTATGTCAAAGTCACTCCATCAGAGGGTGTCCACGGCATAGTTGGGGTTAAGCCATTTAGCCATGGAGGCAAGTGAATGCACAACAAGGGATCTCTAACCTTCAAACCGTTTGAGGGAGAATACTCTATGATATGATTAAGAATCTCTGGCCAGAGTATGAATGAGATTTAGGAAGTCGTTCCAAATCACATTCAAGGTAATCATATAAGTAAGAGAGTCACATTGGATAGAAGACATGAATAAACTATCAGACCAAACAATGTGGTCAAGAGTATTGTATTAGAGAATGACCGTATTGCATTGTAATCCTAAACTGAATAGGTTCTCCACCTCTTCTGATTAGCTTGGGTAACCATGACATACTGCTAGGTGTCACTCATGGTTTGTGGAAGCCGTAAACGTGTATAATCACTAAAGGGAGAATTGAAAGTAAGTTTCAATTCACAATCGATCGTTAAGAGTAACAATCGCCCACTGCATCGCTAAAATGAACCTAATGGATCGTACACCGTGTAAGGTAGAGATTGAAGAAACAACGGAGATGAGTAAGGATAATTAAATGGTTTAATTATTTATGGTTAGGATTAATTAATATGTTAATTAATCAAACGAATAAGTTCGTTATAGACCTAGGGTTAGTTTTGGGCCGCAAGGCCCAATGGGATTTGAATGTCAAGCCCATTAACTCAAGTTGTATGACAACTTGAATAAACAAAGGGCTTGAAAGCCCAATAAACCCTTAAGGCCGGCCAAATAGAGGAGGGTAGTGAACTTGCTTTAATTGCAAGTTTGCCACTCCATTGTGAGGTGGTATAAAGGCAACTTTATAGCCTTTTCATCCTTAGGGTTTTCTTTTGGGGAAATGATGAGAACACAATGCTCTCATTTTCTCTCTAAGAGGTCGGCCCCCTTGGAGGAGATTAGCTAGCAATCTCTCATCCTCCAAGGTCACTCATCTCTTCTTCAAGTCCCTCCTTGGTGTGGAAAAATTAGAGGTTCTCAATTTTGGGAACTTGGAGAATCCTTTCTACCATCCTCCTCCAAGAAATCGATGGAACTAAGAAGCAAGGAATGAAGGCCCTCTCCTTGGGTGATTAGCCTTTGCTTATGCAAAGAGGAATCAACAAAGGTATAAAATATCTCAACTCACTATGTTCTTGAGTTGAGTCTTGGTTCACCTTTCTACTAGGCTTTGAATTTCATGGGTAATGTTTTGTTTTTTAGTGCATACAAGCATGATTTCGCCTTTAATTGTTAATTGCATGCCATAGATGTTGCTCAAATGAACATGTTTTTCACAAAATTTCCTTCAGAATCATTGACGGCCGAGCTGGAAAATCTTAAACAAGAGATCAGACAACTCAAGCGAACAAATAATTATTCGACGAGCATGAAGAGGAAGCTTGATCAGTTGCAGGACTCCGAAGGTCGGATTCAAAGTGACCATCAAAAGTTTGTGGCTATATTCCAGAGGCACTTTTTGCCTTCGCCATTTGGAGTTCGACCAAGTATTGAGGCGCCACATGATCAATCTTCAATGCCTCCTTCTTCTAGGGTTCTGCCAGGTACTGAGGCTTCACATGAGCAACCTTTGTGAAGGCTCCCTCTTTTTTTCTTTCTTTCTCTTTTTTATTTTTTTATTTTTATTTTTATTTTTTATATATTTGTAATTTCTCGGAGATATCAATATACATGCTTTATTTTATTCAGTGTATTGTGCTAAATACAAATAAAACATATATCTCACTAAGATGTATTACTTTCCTTTATATATATATATATATATATAATTACTTTTTAGACGGTGCCTGATGCACCATCCTCCCCCTACTTTCTACTTTTCAATTATTCTGTCGCCACCACCCCTTTTCTTTTTCCTTATTGACTTGCTAATAGTAGCATGCACTTGTGAGGGGCTTGAAGATGGCATTGTTGAGTTCCTCGGTGGACTTCCTCTCTGTACTGCATTCTTCGCATGCGGACCATTTTCATTTGCTTCTCTGGAGACCATTATTTGCACAGTCACCGCACCAATAGTTTATTATTATTTTTTTTATATGATATATATATATATATATATGTGTGTGTGTGCTGCATGGGCGACCACCTGCAGCGGGAGATGAGAAGCTTGCATAGGGCATGGCAGCTTGGGAGAGGAGGAGTGCCACGACAGCTTGAGGTAGTGTAGAGCAACAGAGGCAAGTAGATGTGAGTTGACAAACTTTGGTTTTGTTAATCACATTCAAGGGCAGCAGCCACGACGGAGGTGCAGAAGCAGCTGGAGCTTGAGGTGGTTGTAAGGCATTAAGCTTCACGACTGGCTAGTCGTTTGACAACGGTCACTGAAGCTCTTCGCTCATTTCGATCATGGTGACCAGAATGAAGAGCTCGAGGTGGGCAGAGATGTAGTGGAGCTTGAGGTAGTGCAAAGCGTCGAGCTTCACAACCGGCTAGTCGTTTGACAGCGGTCACTGAAGTTCTTCGCCGACTTTGATCATGATGGCCAGAGTGACGAGCTTGAGGTTGTTGGCAGCATCGAGTTTCACGACCGGCTAGTCGTTTAACAGCGGTCGCTGAAGTTCTTCCCTAGCATGGTGGCCAGAGTGACGAGCTCGAGGTCATTGACAGCGCGAGGAGACAGATGAGGAAGCCCTTCCTCCTGTTCTGCCATAGAAGATAATCCTCCGGAATCCGAAGCTCCACCACTACCACTACTAAGCACAGCCACTGCACACCCATTGCACTGCCTGCTGTCGTGGAGGAAGGGAACACCAATTGCCGATTGTTCCTCAGCAACTAGGCCTTGATCTCCGACATAACAATCCTGTAAATCCAATGATTTCAACATTTTACACTTGGCAACAAGAAAAATTAGACCGATATTGAAGACATTGGAGCACCACATTAAGCTTAATTTTTTTCGAGCTTGGGGAATCCGCCTCCGAATACCTGTTCGAGAACAAAGGCAGAGACGACGACGATGAGACAATGATGATGAGGATGTTGATTTTGATGGGGATGGAGATAATCAGGTGGTGCCGATGTCTTCGACGCTGCCTCCCTGACTTCAAGCGTATCGAGCAGCGAGCAGTTTGCGACTGCATTCAACAATAGCGATGGAGAAGAAGATGGTCGTGGAGATGGCGCGAATTGTTGAGCAAGAGGAGATGGATTTCTTCACCGGCCGAGAGTGAATATTGATCCAAGCGTGCGAGGCGGGGTCGTAGGAATCGTTTGATTGTCTTAACCTTAAACTTAAAAGCTCGAGAAATATGATGCAGGAATTGGAGAAAGAACTACACAGTCCTGAAATGCTCTCGACGTGGATGGGATGGACTTTTCTAGGTCTTTGCCCAGCGCATGGTTGATGTGCCTGCTATCTAGCGACCCACCAACAATCTCTGTTTTCTTCAACCTCTCGATCCCCAACGAAATTTCAGCTGCCCAGAGCAGAGGCGAATGAGAGAAAGAGAAACACTTCTACATCCAGATCTTGTGCATCTGCAGGTCTTCCTTTTGTTTATGGGTGACTCCGCCATTTTTTATGAAAGGAAGAAGACGGGGGAGTGGAAAAGAAGGTGTCTGAAGACGAGGTCGTTCGGCTAGCTTGGAGGTCCACGTGCTCCGGGTGTGCGCACCATGTGCAGCAGGTGGGCTTTGGGTGGAGTGAGGATGAAGAAGAATGGCGCCACCGTCGCAACTGCTTCAATTCATGGCATCTGATCTTGGAGCCCTCGGTGACAGAGATGGGTTTGAGGTGTAGAGGTGAGCTGAGAAGAATGAAAGAGACAGCTATAGACGAGGAAGCTTTGGGAAAGGATTTGGACCAACTTGGAGTCGAGTAAGGATGGGCCACGAGAGTTGGGCTCATTGCTGGTGGACTCGTTGATGGTGTGAACTATGCTGGGCCGAAGAAATTGCAGATATATATATAAATATGTGTATATTTACAACCTGTATTTTTATTTTTTTTATTTTTTATTTTTTTTAAATAAGTTGTAATTTAATTTCTGTACAAAGAAAACTTGTATTTCTTTTTTTTTTTTTGTTTGTAATGAAATTGACTTTCATTAGTCGAGCCTTTAATAAAACCCTTTTTTTATTTTTGATGTGACTGAACTCAAAGTTGAATGTTCGAGCTGCCTACGTACGCTTCCAAAGAAGAGATCAAGTCATAACGTAGTTCAAATGCTTTTTTTTTTTTGTCGTACGCAGTTTATGCTTTTGCGGGCCAGGAGCGTTGTAACGTGTGTAGTTTAGGCTCATGCAAGCGATGAGCTTTGTGTGTTTATTTTAGGGGTAGTAGCGCTTCAAGAATCTGCCATTGATGGGGCCGATCCTCAAGCCGTCTTCCGTCATGATTAAGTAGGTGCCATTGGTGTAGACTTCTTGTATTACGTAAGGTCCATCCCACTTTGATGTGAACTTGCCTTTTGTTTTGTGAGTTGTGATGATAGGCCTACGCAATGCAAGGACAAGATCTCCCACTTGAAAAGAACGAAGGCGAACTTTCTAGTTGAAAGCCTTGGGGAGTCGTGCTTGATAACACTCCAAGTGTTGCTAAGCTTCGAGCCTTCTCTTATCCAACGCTTCCAGCTCTTGAAGGCGCAACTTTGCATTCTCTTCATTAGTTAAGCCTTCTTGTATAACCATCCTTAGTGAGGGGATTTAACTTTCGAGTGGTAGAACAACTTCCACGCCATATATGAAAGAATAAGGCATAGCTTGGGTAGGAGTCCTATGTGTCGTCCTATATGCCCAAAGTGCTTCGCTTGTCTCTCTTTGTTCAGCTGATCACCATTTTTAGGAGGTTGCACAATGTTTTGTTGAATGCTTCTGCAAGACCGTTGGTTGGAGCATGATACATGGAAGACTTATGTTGCTTAAACTTGTATTTCTCGCAGAGCTCGTCCACGAGTCGGTTGGAGAACTGTTTTTTGTTGTCAGTGATAATGTAGCGAGGCACACCATATCGGTGGATGATATGCTCCTTTATGAAACGGATGACAATTTCCTTCTTGACTTCCCTTAAGGGTATGGCTTCAGCCCACTTGGAGAAGTAATTTGTTGCAGCTAGGATGTAAGCTTCTCCTACATATGACTTTGGCGTAATTGGCCCTACGATGTCCAATCCCCATGCATCGAATGGCCATGAAGTAGCTGTAGTGGTTGATGTATGAAGTTGATGTGGAATTGGCATGCTTGGCACCTTTTGGCATGTTCCAAGCAGTCTTTCACCATGCTCGGCCAGTAATAACCCATTATTTTAAGCTAGAAATGTAGCTTTGGTTCAGACTGATGCGCCCCACATACACCTGAGTGTGCTTTTTCCATGGCTTGATTGGCTTCTTCCTCACCTAGGCATCTTAGAAGTACTCCTTCAAAAGAGTGTTGGTAGAGTGTTCCTTTGTAATAGAGGAAACGAGGCGCTCGTCGATGTATTTCAGAGCGATGTTTAGGATCATCTGGAAGCTTTCCATGCTCCAAGTAGTCGATCACCGGCCATTTCCACTCTTCAGCGTCGACCGGAAGTACTGAGATGACGTTTGTATCGTCCAGTAGCATTTTAGTGACAAGCGGGATCACCCATTTTTGGCAAACTGGCACGTCTGCAGCTTCGTCTTCTCATAATGTCATACTCGAGGCTAGGTTGGCGAGAGCGTCTACCATTTGATTTTCTTTTCTTGGCACATGTTCTAGTGTCATGGCCTCTAACTTTTGTAATAGTTGAGTTGCCAGCCGGAAGTATGGGACGAGCTCATCTTTCCTCACCTCATATTTAGTTAAGAGTTGATTGATTATAAGCTTGGAGTCGCCATAGACCTCAAGGGCTGTGATTTCCATGTTGATCTCTATTTGAAGCCCTATGATCAGTGCTTAGTACTCAACGACGTTGTTGGAGCATAGTTCTCTTAGTTGGAATGAATAAGGTAGTATTTGCCTTTGTGGTGACATGAATACTACTCATGTCCCTGCTCCATCTGCTCGTACGGATCCGTCGAAGAACATCGTCTATGTCGGAAAGATGTCGATGTAGAACACCTCTTCGTCAGGCAAGTCGTATAAGATTTTCCAATCAGCTGGGATTGGGTGATCGGCATGGAAGTCTGCTAACGTTTGTCCCTTGACGGCTTTAGCTGGAATGTAGATGATCTCATACTGATAAAAAGCAACGCCCATTTAGCGAGTCACCCTGTCAAGACTGGTTTGGACATGATGTATTTGACCGGGTCAGCTTTAGCAACCAGGTGGATGGTGTAAGCATGCATGTAATGCCTGAGCTTCAGGATGGCGAACACCAAGGCAAGGCACATCTTTTCTATTGGGGAGTAGTTCAACTCAGTGCCAGTGAGAGTTCGACTGAGGTAGTAAAGCGCCCCTTCTTTTTGGGATTCATTTTCTTGCGCCAAGAGTACTCCAACTGAACTTTCCTGAGTGGCGATGTACAATATAAGCGGCTTCCCGGGCACAGGTGCCCTTAGGACAGGTGGACTTGATGAATACTTTTTTATGCTTTCAAAAGCATTGTGGCATACTTTGTCCCATATGAGTGGAACATCCTTTTTCATGAGTCGGCTGAACGGTTGACAACGCCCTGCAAGGTTGGAGATGAAGCGTCTAATAAAGGCCAGCCGTCCTTGTAGACTTTTCAGCTCGTGCAGGTTTCTTGGCTCAGGCATGCTTGAATGGCCTTGATCTTTGATTGGTCTACTTCAATGCCACGGTGCTTGACAATGAAGCCGAGGAACTTTCCAGAAGTGACGCCAAATGCACACTTTAACGGGTTCATCTTGGGGTTGTATTTTCGCAGCCTTTCGAACACTATCCACAAATCCTTCAAGTGATCTAATCTTTTCTTTGTCTTGACCAGCACATCATCTACGTAACATTCTACATTTTTGTGAAGCATGTCATTGAAGATTTTCTGCATTGCGCGTTGATATGTAGCTCCAGCGTTCTTCAAACCAAAGGGCATCACCTTGTAGCAGTAGAAACCTTTTGAAGTGCGGAAAGCTGTTAGTTCCTCGTCTTCGAGAGCCATGGGAATTTGATTGTATCCAGAAGAGTTGTCCATGAATGACAATGCCTCGTGGCCAGTGGTTGCATCCACCATGATTTCGATGATGGGCAAGGGGAAGTCGTCATTCGAGCAAGCATCATTGAGGTCCTAGAAGTATACGCAAACATGTATTTGTCCAGATTTCTTAAAGACAATGACGATGTTAGAGATCCACTTGGGTATTGCATCTCTTGAATGAAGCCTGCTTCGATTAGCTTGTCAATTTCAGCCTCAATTTACCGGATGAGCTCGGATTGATAGCGTCTTTGAGTTTGCTTTATCAATTGCGTTCCAGGCTTGACTGCAAGATGATGCACAACAATGATAGGGTTAACGCCGGGCATTTCTTTGTAGGTCCAAGCAATGACGTCTTTGTACTCTAATAGTAGCTGGTAATACTCTTCTATCTCGTCCACACTTAATAGTGCACTTACGAAGATGAGCTTCGATTCCTCGTTTGTGCCTAAGTTGAGTTCCTTGAGATCATCAACCGTGGCTTGCCCCCCCATCTTCAAGCTATGGTGGCGCAGCAGTGACATCTTCCTCGGGGATTTCGTCTTCTTTGCCTTCTTGGATCATGATGTGGAAGACATCTTGGACCTCATCTTCAGTGCTGTCCTCTCGAGCTTGTTGGAATAAAGATTGTTTAGTGTGGATGATGGTGCGCCTTCTTACTTTTAGTGATCCATTTTTGTCAACCTCCAAGATTGCTTTGCGCTTCATCCTTGAAGGAATCGAGCTTCGAATGTCGCCTTTTTCTACTAGCATGTCGAGCTTTTCTTCCTTTGGCATTGTCTCTTTCTTTGTTGAAGGCTTCTTATTGTCTTCAAGTATTTCCAAAGCTGACCGGCGTGGAGGAAAGCTATCCCTGTTGCTTTGTTTCTTAGGTTTTGACAACCTTTCAAAAACAGAGCTTTGGGATGTTTAACGCGTTAAGCCTCTTAAAGATGGAGGTTCGGTCTTGACCATCAATGTGATTAAGTGCCGAAATTCTGGGCCTTGAACGATTCATCCTATCGAAGACTGACGTCTGAGGGGTGGACATAGGCTCATTTTGATCTTGTTCAATGCTCACGCTGATGTGCTGAGTGCTAGCGTTTTTCGCTTTGCTTGAAATCTTCACGGGTGCATTTGGTGTCAAGCCGAGTCCAGCTTTGTTGTGGTCAACTTCGTAACCATGCTCCTTCAACTTCTTTTAAGTCTTGGTGAGGTTGTGTTCTTTGTCGTTGACGGTGTTGGAAACCTTTTTTCCAGGATTCGAAGAGGAAGCGAAGTCGTACCCAGCCTTCAACATGAGTTTGTAGGCGTTTGGATCAAAACCTTCTTCAGTCCTCTTAGTTGAAAGAAAGCTTGGTTCCACCCCATTTGGCAGAGCTTTTATGAAGCCTTGAGGTGGTCTTGCAACCTTAGCGTTGCCTAGCTGTGTCAAAGGCAAAACTGCATTCGTCTTGAGCAACTTTACATTATCCTTCTGTAGCTGTGTGTCGGCTTTGCTTGCTCCAGTTTTGAACGGAGATTGACCATTCTTTCTTCTCGACATCGAGATGTATCAGAAGACGGGTGTGTTCGGTCCTTTTGAAGGCGTCCTACTCCTTTGGATGTTGCAGGTTTAGCAGGCTCGTCATCGTTTTTACTTGAAAATGGCACAGCTTGCCCTTCTTGCTTCTTGGGCATGGCTTGCCACTCCTGGTTTTTAGATGTTGTTTTGCCCGTGGATTTGATCTCTTCTGGAAGTGTTTCAAGCATCATGTCTTCATCCATGTAGAACTTGGCGTCTACGAAGTGTGATTCAGCTTCGGTGAATGGCTTGGTTTCACCTTGGATCACCTTTAATCCTTCCCGGTATAATTTTAAGCATTGTTGGAGGGTGGATGGCACTACTCCATTCCCGTGGATCCAAGGCCTTCCTAGGAGCAAGTTGTAGGAAGTTCTTGCATCAATCACATGGAATATCGTGCTTGATTTGAGTTCACCAATGGTCATCTCCACTCGGATCATGCCCATCGCTCTTTGTCCTCCTTGATTAAAACCTTGGATTAGTAGACGGCTTAGGGATAGTTCATCCACAATGATGCCGATTGTGGTCATTGTTGACTTTGGCATGATGTCTATGGCCGATCCACCATCCACAAGCATGCGGTTGACTTTATGCTCCCTTACGTACCCAGAGACAAAGAAAGGACGGTTGTGAAGCTTGGATCCTAGTAGCAAGTCTTCATCGGTGAAGTAGATTGCATCTTGGGTAGCACAACAAGTGCCATACTCATGTGGTCCAAGTTTCAAGCCTTCGTCCTTGCTTTCTTGCACTTCGTGGTCGTCGAGACTTTCCAAGACAGCTGCTAGTACTTTTCGCATCTTCTTTGGTAATCGTAGCACTTCCTCGATGCTAAAGTGTGTCGGCAGGCCTTCTTTGGGTGTGAGGGTAATTTCTTCCTCGATGGCGATGGCTTTGCCTTTTGAAGGTTCTTCCATTTCTACTTCGACAATGTGACATGCAGCAGTAGTGCACTGTTGGAAGAAGTCCTTTGGGAAGTACCCGTGCAAGGAGACAGGAATGTGTGGCTCTTGCTCCATAGGTTCCCCAGCGTAATTTGGCTTAGCAGCTTTTACATTTCTTTTGGGCTTCCTACTGTTGCAGGGACAATGCTTTCTCCCTTGTTCTACCTTTGGCCTTGTGGCTTGTGGTTTTGGTTTCCTTGTCTTTTTGTAGGTCATCAATGTCCATCATTTTTCATCGTCTGTAAGTGCATTTTGGTCACTTGCCCCCAATGATGGTTGTGCAGAAGGTGACGTGTGGCTTAAGCATTGACGGGAGTGGTCATGCATCATTTGGAGAGGAACATGATCAAAGGATCCAAACACGATCGCAGTAGTGTGCGTTGCAGCCTTATCTTCTAGGTCGAGTTCGATGCGCCCTTGTTGTGCCAGCTTCATGAAGAGCTCTTTGAGGATGAAGCACTTGCCAATAGGATGACTTATGATACGATGGTAGTTGCAGTACCTGGGATCGTTAACGCGATTCATCTCTTCGGGGCGCTTGCATTCCGGTAACTTGATCACCTTCTTTTCTAGCAAGTCGTCTAACATTGCAGCCATATCTGAGTCAGGAAAAGGGTACGTCTTTTGATCCAGTTCCCTCAAGGTGTTTTTCTACCTGTCTTGGGTGCAAGAAGGCTCATCTCTCTTTATCTCCTTCGCTTTGTTCTTAGAGGAGATCTTGACTGACGTAGAAGAGGTTTTAATGGGGGTAATGTTGATAGTAAAAGCTTCCTTGGCGGGCTTCTTCCCATGATTGTCCACCTTCGGAGCAAATACCTTATCCTTCTTGAAGTCGGAGATTGGCTCTTTTTTTCCATGATGGGCGATGCTCAACTCCATGTCGTGGGCGCTGGTGGCTAACTCTTCGAAGGTCCGTGGTTTATGATAAGCTCATATTTATATATATTTTACATCAAATTCACTTGTCTTTTCATAGTTAGTTCCTTATATTTTTGAGCTATTTCTTTGTTTTTGTGTTTTGTGGGATTTGTCAAGCAAAGAAAGGAAAAATAGCACAAGTGGGATTTTAAGTAACAAATTCGTCCAAACTGCATGTGCAGATCAGCTGACTTTGGAAGCAAGTTGCGAACAACTCCGAATGAATTAGAGAATGAGTCTTATATGCTTGGTAGGCTACGGATGTCTATTTTCTGGAGCATTTCGCGGATTGTTAATATCATTTGTCTAGAAGAAGTTATGGCCATTTTAACACTGAAAGGTTACCAAGAGGCTGAGCAGTTTGTAACTGCAATGAAAGCAATAAATCCAATAAATCTAGCAGCCAAAACGGATGCAGCCAAGAACAAGTCAGCTGACACTTATTCAAATATAAAAGGGAATGGAATTAAAGATGAGGATTAAGAGGGAGTAATTGGCATAAAGGCTACCCAAAGAGTTACAATTGTTTTACCATTTCCTCTCACTTATTGTCATCACTAAATGGCTATTAGTGGGTGAGTTCAGAAGAAGAAAATGATGCAACAAGAATTGGTTTAAAAGCAGCGTTGGGGAAGAAAGGAAAGAAGAGGAGGCCTCAGTCGATTTCTTTCAGTTCTATCTTCTCAAACTCATGTCTATCTTTTGTTTTTATTTAAGGATTGTGTGTAACTAAATTTTTAGTAGTTAGGGGTTGTTTTGAAGCCCCGAATATGATTGCAAGTTTGTTATGACATTTCGTATAAATTACTTTTATGAATGGATGAAAATTGGTTCACTACTTGTCTCATTGATGAATTCTTTATGTGTTTTCTATGGATGCATACTTAGTAAGCATATCTAGGATTCTAATGCTAAGATTATGTGTGTGCATGCCCTTGTCGAATAAGGACCTACATATGTTCTAGAGTAGTACTTGTTAATTGCGATTAACATGTGAACTAATTGTTGGAAGTATGCCCACAAAGCCACTCATTTGATGTAATAGCTTTTTGGAATACTTAATATGTTAAACTTTTATATGTTTAACGGAAGGGCAATACTTATTGTTAATCACTATTTATTGAATCATGTGTTTAATCAATAAGAGAATCCAAGGGATGTATTTGACATAAGAGATAAGTGATCTAATGAGTTAGATTAAGGAGACCTTTCTCTTATGTTCATTCCTAAAACGTTCCTAGCCATAGGATTGCCAATTGGGCATTGACAATCCGCTAAGGTTAGTATGTGTTATGTTGACTCAAACGTGAGTATGAACTAGTCTCAAGTCATTTGGTGTTGGACACTAAGACAAACACATAGGTGCTCGAAAGAGTAATCGAGTACACTGAACTGCGATTAATGAGAGTTCAAACATACATGTCATGTACGAACTCTAAGGTTACAATATGCAAAGTAGTCCTTAGACCTGAGGCATCATAGATGTCTAATGGTTAGGTCCTTGATCTTTGATCATGACAAAGGCATTCCCTCGGATTGTCCACGGCATTGTTGGGGTCATGTGATCTAGTCATGTAGGCATATGAATGCACAACAAGGGATCTCTAACCTTCCATGGTGGAAGGAGAATACTCTAAAATATGATTCTAAAGTCTTTGGCCAAAGCAAATGAATATGACTAAGGAAGATGTTCCAAATCATATTCAAGGGAATCATATAAGAAAGTATCACATTGGATAGTAGACATGAAACAAACTATCACTTAAAACAATGTGGTTAAGAGTATTGTATTAGAGAAGGACCGTATTGCATTGTAATTGTAACTGGATAGGTTCTCCAACCAATTCTACTTAGCTTGGGTAACCATGACATACTGCTAGGTGTCACTCATGGTTTGTGGAAGCCCTATTGATTAGCAAACACTAATCATCAAAAAGGGAGAATTGAAATGTGGTTTCAATTCACAATCGATAGTTAAGAGTAACATCGCCCACTGCCTCGCTAATTGGAACCTAATGGATCGCACACCAAATAAGGATATATGTGAAGCAATTAAATGAAATGGATAAGCAATTAAATGGTTTAATTGAAGAATGGTCAAGATTAATTAATTAGTTAATTAATTATACGAAATGTTCGTATTGGGCTTTTAAGTTGGTTTTAGGGCTTCGGGGCCCAAAAGTGTTTTGGTCCACAAGGCCCATTATGTTTAAGTTGTATGACAACTAAAACAAAATGGGCAATAAGCCCAATAACCATATAGGCCAACCATTTAGGGTGAGGGTATGCAAGTTTGCTTAATTGCAAGTTTGCCACTCACCTAAGAAATGAAGTATAAATTCATCTTTATAGCTTTGTTTTCAATTAGGGTTTTCTAAGCTACTTGGGGATAGTTATCTAGCAACTTTACTTCCCTAAGTGATCCATTTTCATTCTCACAAATTACATCCTTGGTGAAGAGACATAGAGACATCAAACTTTTGGTGTTTTGGAGAACTAATCCTCAAATCCTCAAAGAAGCAAAGGAGCACTAAAAGGAGGGAAATCACAAGGAAGATCCAAGGAGCAAGGAGGTGACTTGAAGGCCCTCCACTTGGGTGAATCCCTTGTGTAATCAAGGATGAGCTTCAAGGGTAAAGAATCTCTAAATTCTTCATATTCTTTAATGTTGTTAAAGAGTCTTTCGATTCACCATATACTAGGCTTTGAAAGTCATGGGTTTCATGAATTGTTTTTTGGATGCATGCCTACTTTAAAGAGTTAATTGTTAGCATATGTATTCAAATGTTCATACATGTTCTTAGCTAGGACAAAATTTTTCCTTCACTAATTTATAGGATAAGTAAGACAACGCCAGTACTTACGATGCCTTGTTATGACTCAAACTCTTTTCGTTCTTAATGATTTCTACTTGTTAAATCTATGAACACGCCATTCTAGATTGCATGCTAGGGACTAAGTTAAGTTGAAAACGCCATTCTCTTAACATACTACAAGAAAGAGTAATAGGTTGAGTTCTAACATTGAGCCAACTTGAGCATCTTCATCCGGAAATAAAAGGAATTTGAATGAAACATAACATGTTTGCATGATTATTTGGTGGTGGATAGCAATTCCCCTAACTCGTTTTTCTTAATTTGTGAACTACTTAAAATCTGTTTCTGTCCTGTTTTTGTTTGATTTAATTTAAATAGCAAATCAACTCCAAAAATCCCAAACATTTGTACGAGTGTATCTCTGTGTGTCTAGTGTCTGCGTATAAAATTTCGTAGACTTTAGATAAGTGTAAGTCGGTCTAATAATTATTTTTCGGTGGCTGGTCAGTAGGGACAGCATCCCAGTTTTTGTGACATTTTAAGTAGTTAGATAAAACAATCTTATGCGGGAAAGACTATTATTTTCATATGCTACAATTGACAAATCTTAGTGTTAATAAGGAAAATCAATAGGACATTTGTGTGCTACTTTGTAGTGTGCTTTTAATCCTATTAGTTTGATGCCTTGAAGGATGTAGTGTAACCCCCATTGCATGCCTTGGACGCACATCTCGATCGAGGAGATCTCCGAGAGCCTATCTTTGCAGTCGAGGCTTAGAGTGCGCCATCAGTTGATGTAGTCCACGACTGGCTCGTCCTTCCATTGCTTCCTACTTGTCAGCTCTAGCATGTTTACAGTGCGGCGGGTGCTGTAGAAATAATTGAGGAATTCCCGCTCCAATTGCTCCCAGCTTGATGGATTCAGGCTCTAGGTCTGTGTACTAGTCAAATGCATTCCCCTTTAGAGAACGAACAAACTGCTTCGCGAGGTAGTCTCATTCCGTCCCCGCGTTGTTGCAAGTTTCAACGAAATGGGCGACGTGTTGCTTTGGGTTTCCCTTTCCATCAAACTGCATGAACTTTGGTGGTTGATAACCCATCTGCATCTTCAGGGCATCAATCTTATTGGAGTAAGGCTTTGAGTACAACATGGAGGTATGTGAGCTCCCTTCGTACTACGCCTTGATGGTGTTGGCGATCATCTCCTACAACTGCTGAATAGAGAGAGATCCCATGAGCGCCGCTGCTTGGTCTGGCTCCAGCTTCTCTTTGACTTTCTCCACCGGAGGCTCCTCTTCTTCGTCGGCTCCTTTCTTCAGTGGATCAACCTTTACTTTCACGTCTTGCTGCTCCTCCAGTTGGTTGGCGAGTGCGGTGATTTGCAAGTCTTTCTCCTCCACAGTTCGCGTGAGTTTTGTGATAGCTTCATTCATTTGAGCCAGCTGCTCCTCGATTGAAGTCGCTCCGGTGGTCATGACTTGCATGTCTGTGCTATTGCTTGAGTCAGTATCAAAAAGTAAGGACTCTGAGTACTTCCTCGGGCTTTCCTCTCTTGGCACCCTTAGCGAGGCCAGGTGATCACGAGCTCGTGCCTCGGGTGCTCTTGTTCCTTCGGCAGAGTTAATGTAGGGGTGGAAGCCGCGGCAGAAAGAGCTATTGCCTTGCTTCGGGTTATGATGCCCGAAGTGTCACCACTTGTGGCGAGGATGTTCTTGTTCTTCGCTTTGGTTGCGGGAACAACTTGATCCTTTCTTGATGCCATTTGTGCTTTTTGCGAATTTGAAGATAGAGATGAGAGGTAGAGATGTCCCACCGAGCGTGCCAAATTTGTAAACATGAATTTTCCTGCAATGAATGAGACAAGAACATGTGTACAAAATAATATTTTGTATTAATGATTTGAGGTTACAATCTTTTTATAGTTTGATCCTCTGATTCGATCTCCGTAAAGTGTAGATTTGTTGATATTTTGTTGATCCAAGGGCCGTCGAGGCTTGATCTTAGATGAACGGTCGGAAGTTTCTTCAAGGGCCTTAGGGGCTTAATCTTGAAGGTTGAGGGAAGTTTCTTCAACGGGGCCTTCAGGGCTTGATCTTGAAGGTTGATGGATGAATGGATCTCCAAGGGCTTTTGGGCTTGATCTTAAAGAACGGGGACGAACGGATCTTCAAGGGCTTTTGGGCGTGATCTTGAAGAATGGATGTGTGGATTTGTTGATGTTGTTGATCCAAATGGGCGTTGGGGCTTGATCTTAGGATGAACTGATGATGAACGATGAACACTTTCTTCAAGGGCCATCGGGGCTTGATCTTGAATTGGTGGAAGTTCTTCAAGGGCCGTTGGGGCTTGATCTTGAAGGAGGATTTGACGAAGAACGAAGGGAGCTTTCTTGATTCTTCGGGATTTGCTTGGGAGCTTTAGAGTTTCAAAGCTTCAAGGTTTTGGTGTGATGTCAATTGGTACCCAAAAATGCATGCCTTGGCTTCCTATTTATAGAATTCCAAAACTTGATTTTTTGGATTTAAATAATCAGATGAAATAAATTATTTCTGCCAGGTGTTGACACGTGCCCTGTTTGATGACTTTTCCGATGATTTTCGATTTTTCGTTGAGTCACATGCTACGTGTAAAATTTATGTGACATGTGAACGTTGAAATTTTAATTATTGATCAACATTCATTTCACTAAAACTTTGATGTCTACATGCATCTCAAGTGATTAGCTGATATTGCAATTAAATTGCATGCATGGTTGCACAAGTGTCGTGGGAAAGAAAGCTTTATAGTTTGCATTGGGAGTCTTGGCTATGAATGACAGCTTAATGGGATAAAGCATGGCTACTGATGGAGTTTTGATGATGAGATAAAAAGCCTAGGTGGGCTAGGCTTATGATGTGATGTGATAAGCCTAGATGGGTTTTTATCTTGTTTGAAAAGTCACGATAATCTGAGCATTATGTTTTGGCTTCTAACACAGATCAGTTTAAGGCCTGCGAGTTAGAGTTGTAGTTCGATTCTACGAAATATCATGTCGTGCCAAGCAAAAAGTATGGATGCTATAAGCCTATAAATACAAAGTCGCAGGCAACATCAAAGCCCTCTCCAATTCAACACACAAACAGCCCTGCGCAAACTCTCGCTTTACGCGAAACCTCTTATCAACCTTGAGATTTTTATTTTCTTTTTAGCCAACGCACCTTCAATTTGGATAAACAGCACTGTTGCCGTAGAATCAGCCAACCGCGGAGCACCTTCAGTTTGGATAAACAGCACTACGTCAAGGCCGACTGGTTATCTATCCAAGTCTCGGTCAAGAAGGATTTTCGATTCCTTATTGGCAGAGGTCATCTCACTAGCTTTCTCGGCGAAGTGAGGTGTTACAGATTAGCGGGCTCAGCGCATTGAACGCCAAGTTGTTTTATGATTAGATATTCACAAGCAAGTTTTAGAGTTCGACATTCTGATGGTCAAACCACATTCACCATCAAGACATACATCTCGTTTGAGTACTTGTGTCCGTATAGTTTGGTGCCAGTTCGGCTTGCTTATACTCTTACGAATATAATCACCGTGACCGAACCCGACGACGACGATCCGTGAACTTCGCAAGCCTAGCAACCTTGTCTTCAGGCTCTAGAACCCGAAGGCCGAGACGTGTTCCTTCCTCGACCGCAGTCGCAAGATCAAGAAGTCAGCAATGCGCCCAACGCGACATCGACACATTTTACTCCCCAGTCGAGCTCGCCCGACGAGTTGGCACGCCATGCACACAACCAAAGGACGTAGTTAGCTCATTAGTTACTTGGCCTGCGCGCCACGTAGGCTTGGTAGTTTTTAGGGTAAACAACTTGATTTAGTAAATTTCATACCTTTTATTGTCTACTAATTAATCCTCTGGACTCTTTGTCAATGTACTTGATTAAAAACATAATCCTCTTTCTTTGATTAAAAACAAGAATTGAAATAAAGTTTCCTTGGGTGACTCACTGAAATCCAAAACAATGCATCTTTTGGGTCTCCTACTCAATTGATCAATCTTTTGAAGAAGAAAAATTTAATCAACTTTCAATCTTTCAGATGATCATTTTCTCTTTCTCCCACAGATTTAATAATTTTTATTAGAATCTACTAGCACATTACTAACCATATCGTTGTCTTGGTCTCTAGTGAAACTTTGTGCCTATGTGGGCTTTCTTTGATATATAATTCATATGTATCACGGTACTTATTTTTGTTGCTTTTAAGTAACAGATTTGGATCCTCGCCGGATCCCCTCCCTGGGGATCCTAAGGATCAACGAACACAGACCGTTGATCGTGCGGCCACAATTTTTTTCTTTTTTATATTCTTCACGCAAAACGATGTTGTTTTACTTTTAAAATTATAAAAAACATTTAATTGGAACCACACAATTTTTGATCAACGGTCTGTGTTCGTTGATCCCTAGGATCCCCAGGGAGAGGATCTGGCGAGGATCCAAATCCTTAAGTAACAACAACAAAAATAGTGGTAGGGCCAAATGGAGGCTAGGTTAGGCCTAGGCCCATCTCAAAGTTAACGAATATATAAGTTTGGCTTGCAAATGTTAATAATAAATAGCTTGTAGCGCATTTGCAACTAGAGTTTGACATGTCAATGAGGCCACGGGTTCGAATTCGTTTTTTTGTTTTTTTTGTTTTCTTGTTTTCAAACAAAACCCACAAAACCCCCTCTCTTTTTTTTTTTTTTTTTTTTTTGCCAAACTAAACCCCTTTGCAATTAGCCCTCAGTTTTATCATATAAAACTAATTCTTTTTTGTTCAATTCATATACAACAAGGTTTATTCAATTTAGAAGAAGCTCAATTATGTTGAAAGGAATATCAATTTTTTGTTCGAATCTTTCTTTTTTATTAAAGCTCGTAAACAAGTTATGTTCTTATGATATAATCATCTCAATACTAAATTTTCCATAAAAAGTTTAACGCCCCATCACTCTTGTTTGATGAATCCATGCCAATAAAAAAAGAAACCTTAAATATTTCTCTAACTAATTAGATTGCTATTTGGTTTAATTTATTTTATATGTTAAAAAGGCCTATTATGAAACCGATTTCTGACTCTATCACTGTAACATCCCACATTGCCTAGAAGAGTGGATCATGTAAGCCTTATATGTATATTCTCATCTCTACCTAGCACGAGGCCTTTTGGGAGCTCACTGGCTTCGGGTTCCATCGGAACTTAGAAGTTAAGCGAGTTCGCGCGAGAGCGTTCCCAGGATGGGTGACCCACTGGGAAGTTCTCGTGTGAGTTCCCAAAAACAAAACCGTGAGGGCGTGGCTGGGGCCAAAGCGGACAATATTTTGCTACGGTGGAGTCGAGCCCGGGATGTGGTGGGGGCCCGGGCCAGGATGTGACAATTTGGTATCAGAGCCAATCCCTGGCCGGATGTGAGCCGACGAGGACGTCAGGCCCTTAAGGGGGGTGGATTGTAACATCACACATTGCCCAGGGGAGCGGATCCTGTAAGTCTTATATGTATATTCTCATCTCTACCTAGCACGAGGCCTTTTGGGAACTCACTGGCTTTGGGTTCCATCGGAATTCTGAAGTTAAGCGAGTTCGCGCAAGAGCGTTCCCAGAATGGGTGGCTCTGAAGGGTAATAATGAGATTTATGTGGGATTTCTAGTGACTAGCATGCATATACAATTCAAAATTCATATACATACGCAACGGAAGCATGTTATCACATAACATCAAAGCTATAGTCATGCAAATCTCCTTCAAGAAGCATAGGTTTATATAAGATGCATCATAACATTTTATTGGAGAACAAAGTGTAGGAGTAGATTTATACCTCTTGATCTAGACTTGAGACCAAGGATAGACCACCTCCAAGCCCTTTGTTGTTGGAACTCCTTTAGCCTAGCCTCCCTCCTTGCTTCCTCCACTTTGCTAGAATGAGTGCTCCTTGGTTCTCCTTTAGTCTCCAAGATAGAAGACCTCTAAAGATCCACACCCACTAGTGTAGTGAGATGGATGGAGTAATAACCAAAAGGAGAAAAGATGATTAGCTAGAACTCCTCTTGGTGGCCGGCCTTGTGAGTAGAGAGAGAGATTGTGATTTCTCAATTTTTGTGAAAGTTAACTAACAAAACCCTTATGAACTTTTCACTATAAAGTTCCTTTTATAACATAAAGAAACAAGTCAACAACTTGACTTTCTCTCTCCCTCTCTTTGGGCGGCCCTTTGTGTTTGGTTTGGGCTTTGGGCTTTTATCATTTTAAGTCATCCTATGCTAGAATAAAAGCCCAATGGGTTTAGGCTTAATGGGCCCAAATAAACCCGAACTTTTCTTTAAGCCCAAAACGATCTTTTATCGCTTTTATGATTTCTTTAGACTTTCTAATTAATCACAACACTTAATTAATCCAATTAATTATTTCCATCATCCATTAGTTGTCTCACTACAAGAGTGTATCGGTGTACAATCATTTTAGGTTCTAATTAGCAAGGCAGTGAGGTGATTGGCACCAATCCAATTGATTATATTTAATCCAATCACTTAGTGAATTAAAACTTACTTTTAATTCTCCTTCTTCTTTGACGACTACTTATTTAATCATCTAGAAGAACTCACAGGCCATGAGTGACATCTAACCATATATCATGGCTACCCAAGCTAATGTAGAATTTGTTTGGAGAACCTATTCAGTTGGAATTACAATGTAATTCGATCCTTCTGTAAAACAATACTCTTAATCACACTATTAGGGTATGGATATATTATGTCAAACCCCTAATGTGATTATTCCATGTTATATGATTCAATTGAGTCGTATAGGAACGCTTTCCTTTATTACGCTCGATACTTCGGCCGAAGATTCCCAAATCATATCTTAGAGTATTCATCCTCTCATAACGAGGATTAGAGATCCCTTGTTGCGCATTTACTTGCCTCCATGGCTAAGTGGCTTAACCCCAACTATGTCGTGGACACCCGCGGATGGAGTGACTTTGACATAATCAAAGATCAAGGACCTCACCACAAGACAGCTATGATGCCTCAGGTCAAAGGACTACTTACATTATTCCAACCATTAGAGTTACTTGCTTGACGTGTGAGTAGACCTCCATGCAAGTACTCTCGTTCGATTGTGTTCAGTGAACTCATTCCCTTAATGAGCACCTACATACCTGTCTTAGTGTCACTACACGAATGGGATGAGACTTTCCATCCTTCCAATTGAAGGGGACATAGTATGTACTGGTATTTGCATTGTCAGTATCCCTCTGACAATCATATGACCAGGAACCTTTTTGGACATGATGGTTATGTGAAGAAGGTCTCTGTAGTCTAACATCATTAGATTACTTCTTACATCGATCCATTGTCCATGGATTCACCATTTAGGACATATATCGTTTATTGAGATAGTCCTAATTAGTATCTTTGCCTTTTGATGTATAAAAGTCATCTATACATACATTCATTGTCCTGAAAGGTTTCTTCCAAAGATTGACTTTCAGGGCATATTTCCAACAATCTCCCACTTGCACTAAAGTCAATCACTAGTGTATCTCATAGATGCTAGTTGAGTGAACTTATGCTCGTAGGTTTACTTAGTTATGTATTAATCCCCTTTTACTTAAAAGGGATTTACTTATCAAATGTTTCCAAAATATTTGATGATGTCTCTTTCTTGTGTTCAAATACTTTGATGAGACCTTGATTCCATGGCTTGAGCTATCGCCCCATTACGTCGTAGTGTCCAACTAACGACCTTATGGTTTGGATTCAATCATTGGTTCTATAAGAACCTCTTCTATTCAAAACACCTTTTGAAGCTGTTTCTAAAACAATATATCGCCATATATTTCGTTTGTATACTTTATACATACTTTGCTCCAACCTTGAGACCATTGTAGTACAATACTAACAATACATTCATATGATTAGTACTTCATCCATTATGAAGTTCCATTTGTTAAAATGGGTTATTTTCACTTTGGTTAATAACCTAAGTGAATGCACGTTTGCAGAGTCTTACTCTGATGTTCCTTTCTTAAAGGCAATAATACTCTATCAGTTGCTATGGTTCTGATCCTAGGCTATAGTAATATCTTAAAGTGACAACCCCTGTGGTTTTTCACCTTTGGATATCATCTCACAAGTCCATACATGTGTCCCTTTTGTGATTTTATGACACATTCATTATAAGGTTTATGAAAGTGATTTTCTATCATATAGGAAAACACTTTCTCAAATCTTCAACATTTGAGATTTAATTTCCCCATTAAACATTCTTGA
Source organism: Malus fusca (assembly GCA_035220775.1). Classification (NCBI taxonomy): domain Eukaryota; kingdom Viridiplantae; phylum Streptophyta; class Magnoliopsida; order Rosales; family Rosaceae; genus Malus; species Malus fusca. Next base: position 4,605,695 of record CM069059.1, read on the forward strand.
GATAGCCTTGTTATATCATTAAGTCCAATTTCAAGTCTATACTTCAAAATTGACCGTGTCACAATTTTGTCATTTTTTAGTAACATCTATGTTTTATCAAGTCTATCAAATAGACTTTATTCATATCTTGTTGCTCAAATTATGACATCACTCCCACTGGCCTTGTTGTAACTTAGCATTCATCCAAAATTTAACACTTACATTTTCTTGATTTGAATGCATATTGCTCCCACTAACTTGTCTTGGATTTATTGACAATCATTGAGATCCATTAGCTTATTTGATGATGTCTCAACAATTTTGGGACTATCAACAACTCTAGCTAACACAAGTTATTTAAACGAACATACACAAAAGAATTCCTTCTCAAGTAATTCCATTTGAAATGTGTGACTTGTTTTATCAAGTCTATTCATTTAAATTATATGGTGTCATACACCATACTTCAAGTTTTAGTCATACTAAGACCTTTAATGTAGTCATATAAGAATTATCCAAGTCTTTAGTGGAAGCATGGCTCCTACTAAGGATATAGAAACTCAACCATTCCTTCTAGGTGGTTGATATAATTCTTTATCAAAACTACATAGAGCATTATAGTTACAAGAGATGCCGAATTTGGATTGTCTTGTTGTTAAACCATATGTTGTGACTCATTTTGAAACTATTCCCTTTTGTTTCATCAATTTGTCCATATGCTTTGTTATTAGCTTGTTCTCATAAAAGAGAATGGTGGACAACTCCCAACATATAACCATTTTATGCTAGGTTGACGAAACCAATATTCATAGACTATTCCTTTTTGTTTCATCAACTTGTCCATATGCTTTGTTATTAGCTTGTTCTCATAAAAGAGAATGATGGACAACTCCCAACATATAACCATTTTATGCTAGGTTGACGAAACCAACATTCATAGACTATTCTTTAGAATGTTACACAACATAGAATTTTAACGTTTTGAAGAGCTTGAGTCCTTTAACAATTAAAATTACAAACTCTTAATAATAGTGAAGTACTATTATTCTTTAGACAACTATAAACCAATCATATTCAAGTTTATATCATTTTTCTCACCTCCCACTATTTCTCATGACTTTAATGAGAAATCACTTCATACATTCAAAATGTATAAACGTGGAGTATACGGGTAGAGGACATTATGGAGTAGCTTTAAAACCTTTCAAGCTCATTTGTTTCAATCTCCACTAAGTCGATGTCTTGCTATTAAGTGACTAAAGTCTTTAAACATTTTATAGATTTAGACACATCATTCTTGGTTTAATCACTAACATACTTGACATTTTAAAACGATTTTAAGAATGCCCAATTAGTTGTTCAGAACTACTAATTGAATCAAGAGTGATCTTGATTATTGTGGTGTAAGTGATAACCATATAAGAAACGTTTTTCTTTATTATTTATATCATTATAATGTGATCTTCCTTTTCTTCAAGAAAGGAATCTCTAGACTCTTTTCAATTCATATAGAACTCATATGTAGACAATTGGAACCAAATCTAAAGATTCATTGTATCCTTCTATGTCCTACACGTGAGATCTATCCATAATTGATAAGTCTAAAGTTTGGATATCGCATTACATAAGTGATATAAATCTTGTATCTCAACTAGGATACAACAAGACAATATTCAATTCATAACACTACTTTAAGGAAATAATATATTAGAAGGCATTCATCACATTACATTGATATGATAATTCAAACATTCATAATGTTTAATACAAAAAGAATTAGCTCTATACATTTAGAGACTAATTATATACCTTCATTTAGGCACCAATAGTGGTCTTCCATCATATGAAGCCACATAATAAGTTCTTAACAAAATAAGAAAGTTTAAAGACTATCTTTAAGTGCCTAACAAACTTCCTAAGTAGTTAGCAAAAATATGGTGGCCGAACCCTTCTCCAACCTTTTCCTTGCTTGTTCATCTTCTACTTGGCTCCTCCACCTATATACAATTATATAAGTGATTAGCTCTTTATATCAAATATAAATATTTAGAAGATCTAACAATTAGAATTGAAGATAAGAACATAAACCATACCTTGTGGCTTGTCCTTTAGAGTTGCAAGGTATAACCTGCAATTCCTCTTCCAATGCCCCTCCTTTCCATAGTGGTGGCAAGTCCCCTTGGGCTCCTTTGCCTTCTTTTTCCTCACTCCTCCTTGCGGCTTAGGAGTGGGTGACTTTTTCTCCTTCCCTTTGCCTTTGCCTTGCGGCTTGGCCTTGGAAGAGGATGGCTTGTTGTAGGCTACTGCAGCAGTCCCTACAACGTTCTCTTTCTTCATAGTCTTCTCGGCAGTTACTAACATGTTTAGTAACTCAGAGAGAGTACTATCCATCTTGTTCATATTGTAGTTCATAACGAACTGTGAGAACGAGTCAGAAAGAGAAGCCAAGATGAAGTCCTGGGCCAATTCCCCGTCAAGTGGAGTCCCTAGGTTCTCCAATTGTTCAATGAATCCAATCATCTTCAGTACATGTTGATGCACTGGAGCTCCCTTGACCATCTTGGTCTTCACAAGTTCACTGTGAGAATCCCTTTGTCCCTGGAATCTGGGTCCACCAGAAAATCTGCCACCACCTCTCCTAGGACCAGTAAAACTATATCCCCCGCTAGAAGAACTCGAACTCGCTCCACTCTTCTTAAAATTCTGCGTCTGCCGAGGTCCTGGAATGGAAATACCCTTACCTTTATCATTCTTCTTCTGACCATCATTCTTATCTTCGTCATCCTCACTGTCAGGAAGATTATCAGAGTCCTCCATCCTAACCAAAATCTCGAAATACTCATGATAATCGGCGCAGGGAAGTGCATTAGCAAAAGTCCTCCATTTCTTCTTAGATCCCAACTTAAAGCGACGAAGCATCTCTACTGGATTACCAGCTATATCCGGATCATAACGAGACAAGTCTGTAAATTTTCTGTAGTACTCATGAGCTGACATATTCTTCTGCTTCAGATGGGTGAACTCCTGCTTCTTTCGGTCAATATACTCTGGAGGGACAAATCTTTTCTTGAAATTATCTTTAAATACTGCCCAATCAGATGCCATCGCTGGGGTCATAAACTGAGTCTGATTCCTCCACCAACTAGCCGGCTCTTGACCCAAAAACCAGGTAGTGGTCTCAACCCACCTATTAGCAGGAAAGTTCCCCTGACTTTGCATCACCTGAAACGTCTTTTCCATATGATCTAGCCATTTCTCAGCCCCCTCGTGACCTTCATTACCCATAAAACGATCTAGTTTCAAATTATACATGGCCTCCAGGGGTGTCCTCTGAGGTGGGGGAGGAGGACGAATTGCATTCTGAAAAGCCTGGGCAATCGCTTCCCCTAACTGAGCTATGTCAGGGAAGTTAGGTTCAGGAGCACGGCGGGACTCCCTACGCTCTCTACGAGGCGGCATAATTCTGACTGAAACATCAAAAGATCATTAGAACATTAACAATTATACAGGACTGCAACCTAAGCTCTGATACCAAACTGACACACCCCGATCCAGAGGATCAAGGCGTGCTGGCCGTCACGTGAGCGTGACGTAACCAACAATGCGACACAGAAGCATGATAAAATAGAATACGAAGGAATTTAAACCAATCTCTAGATGAACAACCTATTAGAGTAATAGGAGAGTTAAGATAATACACAAATTCAGAGCATAGGTTTTAGTGCAGTCAAGTAAGACTAAAATAAGGGTACTTCACCCTCGGGTGAGTCCTACATGTCAAGAGTCTGTCAGAATGCCGGAAAAGACCTCGAGAGCTACCAGCCGCTAACTAGAACCTGGAGGGGCGCAAAACAAAATGAGTGGGTCAGTAAAATCAAGATTTTTCCAAAAACATTTCATTAAAATCATTTCTATCCCCTCACTGTAAAACCTGTATACTTTCCCAGAAAATAGTATATAAACATATATATATATCATCAAAACTCAAATCACAATCCTTCAACGCTTTAAGAAAGAATATGCCATGCCAAGATATGCCAAAGTATAATATGAATGCATCAATATAAATCAGGTGAAAATAAGTCAACCGGAGACCCTAAAGTGGTCCTGTACGGTTGATTCTAAAGCTCAACATCCTCGCCAACCGGAGTCACCTCGGTGACCTGTACGGTCTAACTCTGCACGTCACTCGGAACTACATAAGGTAGTCTGTACGATGACAGGTGTATAATTACGCTCTAGTGCTTCTCATATCAATCAACTGTGCACATAATCTAAAGTCACCCACCAGTCGGAACCCCTCTAATGGTCTGTACGACTGGCATGTCGGAACCCTCACAGGGTCTGTACGACATCCACCTACTTGGATCCAAGACGAGCGTGCGGTGTGGTGAATAAATATAAGCACTAACACCTAGGGTGAAGGTTATGAGCTTAAACGTTTCAACATCAATAATTCAATGAATAATGACTCACCTGACTTACCTGCGCCTCCACAGCACCATGCAACATGTATGCATCATATATCCATTATCAATCAAATATTCAATGTTTTCATGCATGGCAATTTAAATTCATTTTCTCATATAAAAGCATTTTTTGGAAAAACAATAGTATATAGGTAATACGAAAACAAAACAGCCCACTCACTGGTATGTCGATGGGTCGTAACCCCCGCGACGTCCCTGGATACGCTCGTCCTCGGGATACTCGTCACCTATATGAGAAATAACTAAAATAACATTATTTTTAAGCACATCACCAACATTTCGAAATAACTTCTCATACGATGCTCAATTTGGGTATATGAATATACCACATCGACCTACTCGACGTCACGGACGTCTCATAATTTTTAGATAAATTTTTGGACCCTCCACGCGCCCTCACGCGCCGGCTAGGCCACGGCCCTACGCGCGGCCCACGCGCAGGTGCCCTGACGGAAGACACGGACGGCGTCAGGAATATTCCTCGGAATATTCCGTCAAAAGCTAACGGTTACCGTTAGAATTAACTAACAGCGTTAGCATATTCCGTTAACTTTAACGGAATATGCCGCTGTCTTCTCCGACCTACCCTCGCCGGACTCCGGTCACCGGAAAACTGGGAAAAACTTATACTTCACTATTCTCACTCGATTTTCATCCAAATTTCTCGAATTTTATACCAAAATGAAGCCCTAGATGAGTACTATCACGTTGGACTAATTTTAAACACTAAAAACCACGGGATCATACCTTCCAAAAATCCAAGAAATCGGCCAAACTCGAACCAGGTGATCCCGACGTCCAATTCTTCCAAATGAAGCACTCCGAGCTTCCTTAGGACTTCACCAAGCTTCCTACAAGCTTCAAATTCTCAAAAACATAAGAATTTACGTGTGCATGAACAGTGCACCATCACGGGGACTTTAGAAACTAGGGTTTTCGAAGGAGATGTTACCTGAAAATGGTACCAACGTACTCGTGGTGTCCTCAGGAGTCCAAAGGTGGTCCTAAGTCCGTCGATCCGTGAAGTTTTGGGGTGGTGTTGGGTGTGCCGTACGATGGGTGTCTAGAGAGAGAGACTGTCGAGAGGGAGGAGAGAGAGAGAGAGAGAGGGACGGGGAAGGGAGAGATCAGGGAGTGTTTTGGGTGCACACTCAATCCACACCATCCAATTTCTATCCCTAAACCAAAATAATCCAATTCACATAATTAATTCCTTTATTATTTATTTTCCAACTTACTAATATATATTTCTCCAATTTGATTAATATGTGAACCAATAACGTCACATTCATACGTACCTTAGTACCCGTCAAGGGTAGAATAGTCATTTCACGTTCCCGTCAAAGGTACTTCCGGGACGGGCTGTGACAATCTTCCCTCCTTATAGAATTTCGTCCCCGAAATTCCCATAACCAAGTAAACCACTAATATTCATAAAATAATCTTGGGTACATCTCTCTCATCCGATCTTCCGTCTCCCAGGTAGCTTCCTCCACAGAATGGTTCCTCCACAACACCTTCACCAAACTCACCGTCTTGTTCCTTAGAACCTTATCTTTCCAATCCAAAATCGTGACTGGTTCCTCATCATAGGATAAATCCGGGTTAATCTCTAACGGTTGAGGAGGGATCACATGAGATGGATCAGAAATATAATGTCGAAGCATAGAGACATGGAACACATTATGGACCTTAGATAACTCCGGAGGCAACTCCAACCGGTAGGCAACTTCACCAACTCTTTCAATAATCACATAAGGTCCAATATATCTCGGACTTAACTTTCCTCTTTTTCCAAATCGTACCACACCTCTCCAAGGTGACAATTTCAAAAACACCAAATCACCTACATCATACACTCGGTCAGTAGTATGCCGATCTGCTAAACTCTTCTGTCGGTCCTGGGCTGCTTTCAGGTTAGACTTAATCACCTGAATATTTTGAGTTGTCTCATCCACAATCTCTGGGCCTTCTAACACCCTTTCACCAACTTCAGACCAACATAGTGGCGTACGACACGCCCTACCATAAAGTGCCTTAAATGGTGACATACTAATGCTCGAGTGAAAACTGTTGTTGTAGGCAAATTCCATCAAGTCTAGACGATCATGCCAAGAATCACCAAATTGAAGTACTGAAGATCTCAACATATCCTCCAACGTCTGAATCGTCCTTTCTGATTGCCCATCAGTTTGAGGATGATAAGCAGTGCTATAAAGCAATTTCGTACCAAGGGCTTCCTGGAAAGCTACCCAAAACTTAGAAGTAAATCTTGGGTCTCTATCAGAAATAATATTCACAGGAACTCCATGATACTTCACAATCTTCGAAATGAACAACTTAGCCAATTTATTCAGAGGATATTTCTCCTTCACTGGAATGAAATGCGCTGACTTGGTAAGTCGATCCACAATCACCCAGATGCCGTCGAATCCATTTCGTGTACGAGGAAGTTTATACACGAAATCCATGGTGATATTTTCCCATTTCCACTGGGGAACGGGAAGTGGCTGCATTCGCCCAAATGGCTTCTTTCTTTCTGCTTTAACTTGCTGGCAAATAATACATCTGCTCACATACTCAGCAATCTCCCGTTTCATACCCGGCCAATAATAAAATGGTCGAATGGTATGATACATTTTAGTTCCTCCCGGGTGCATCGCATAAGCTGAACAATGCGCCTCATCCAAAATTTCCTTCTTTAATTCTTCATTATTCGGAACATACATTCTGTTTTCTTGCATGAGCATACCATCTGATTCCCGAACTCTGAGGTCTTTCTTTTTCCCTTCATTTCTTAACTGAATCAACTCCTGAATTTCCTCATTCACCGTCTGGGCTTCGAGTATACGATCAACCAAAACTGGCCTGACTTGAAAACTAGCAAGAAATGCTCCATTTTGATTTTCCAACTCTAACTCTACTCCAGTTGCTCTCAATTCAGCAAGAAGAGGAACACGACTAGCATATAAGGCATTGAGTCTACCTTGAGGTTTCCTACTTAGTGCATCCGCTACCACATTAGCACGACCCGGATGATACTCAATAGAACAGTCATAATCACTTAGCAATTCCATCCACCTCCGCTGACGAAGATTAAGATCATGCTGGGTAAACAGATACTGAAGACTCTTGTGATCAGTGAAGATCTTACACTTCTCACCATACAAATAATGCCTCCAAATCTTCAAAGCAAAAACAATTGCTGCCAATTCAAGATCGTGAGTAGGATAATTCCTTTCATGATTCTTCAACTGCCTAGAAGCATAGGCAATTACCTTACTATGCTGCATCAAAACACATCCCAAACCATTTAAGGAAGCATCACTATAAATTTCATAATTACCGCTATCAACCGGAAGCACCAATACGGGAGCATGAGTGAGGCAATATTTCAATTGCTGGAAACTCCGCTCACAGTTCTCATCCCACTCAAATTTAACATCCTTCATAGTCAACTTCGTTAACGGCAAGGCAATCATAGAAAAATCCTGAACAAACCGTCGATAATAACCTGCCAAACCAAGAAAGCTTCGTACCTCAGTGACGGTTCGAGGTTGTTCCCAATTCTCCACCGCTAATATCTTTTGAGGGTCAACTAGAATTCCTTGAGCCGATACAACATGCCCCAAAAATGCTACTTCAGTAAACCAAAACTGACATTTACTGAACTTAGCGTACAGCTGATGCTCCCTTAATTTCCTTAACACTAAGTTAAGATGCCGGATATGATCTGTTTGAGATTTAGAGTATACCAGAATATCATCAATAAAAACAATAACGAATTTATCAAGATATTGCTGGAATACCTCGTTCATCAACCTCATGAAAGCTGCGGGTGCATTGGTTAACCCAAATGGCATAACCAAAAATTCATAATGTCCATAACGGGTTCTGAATGCCGTCTTAGGTACATCATCATCTTTGATCTTCAACTGATAATAACCGGATCTCAAATCAATCTTAGAAAATACGCACGCACCTTTCAGTTGATCGAACAAATCATCAATACGAGGAAATGGATAACGATTTTTAATCGTCACCCGGTTCAATTGCCTATAGTCAATACACAACCGCAGAGTTCCATCTTTCTTCCTCACAAATAATACTGGGGCACCCCAAGGTGAAGAACTAGGTTGAATGAAACCTTTATCAAGTAATTCTTGCAACTGAATTTTCAATTCTCTCAACTCAGCAGGAGCCATTCTATAAGGAGTTAGAGATATAGGATCAGTACCTGGAAGCAGATCAATAGAGAATTCCACCTCTCTGTCTGGCGGCAACCCCGGTAGATCATCAGGAAATACATCAGGATAATGTCTGACCACACCAACTTCTTCTATACTACTAGGAGCAGTATCATTTAACACCACATGTGCTAAATATCCTTGGCAACCCTTCGATAATAATTTATTTGCTCTCATGGCGGAAATAACACCATGTCTCACCTCACTTCTTTCGCCCACAAAAGTAACCTCGGGTAGTCCAGGACGATAAAAAGTAACTGATTTCCCATAACAATCAATATGGGCACGGTTATGATGCAACCAATCAGCCCCTAGAATCACATCAAAATCCACAATATCTAACGGAATAAGATCAGCTAGCATAATTACGCCCTCTACCATCACTGGACATCCAGGATACACAATATCAACATAACACTTATCTCCTCTAGGCATGGCAAACTCTAAATCAAATCCTAGAGGTGAAGGGTGAGGTTGGGTCGCTTGAGCAAACGTATGAGAAATCACAGAGTGCGTAGCACCACAATCAATCAAAACCTTAGCAAAATGACTAAGAACATTTAACGTACCCATGATCAAGTCTGGATGGTTCTGAGCCTCTTGCAGAGAAATATGATTAACTCGCCCCTGAGCTTGTCGTCCACCTCGGCCTCTACTGCCCTGATTACCTCGTCCTTGAGGATTACGTCCCTGGCCTGGCTGACCAGGCTGCCTGGATGATCCTGCACTACCAGTAGCAACTTCCCTCTGACGGAACTGACCTCCCTGATGCCACTGCGATCCACCTGCTGGCATAGAGGAATAAGAAGAATAACCTCCAAAGTCCTGAGAATAAGGCTCCTGGGAATACTGATGAGGTCCAGAGGCATAAGGAGTAACATCTCCCTGGTAGTGGTAGGCACCACCCCGACCCGACTGGCCATAACTACCTGATCCAAAACTCTGCTGAATCGGTGCTGGAGGTGGCATAGTGGCCTGTTGCGGTCTCTGCTGACCCTGGGGACAATGAGAAGCCCGGTGTCCCATTTGTCCACAAGTAAAACAAGCACCACCACTACCTCTCCTGCATTCACCATGATGACGAAAATTACAACGGCGGTACCACGGGGCACCAGAACCACCAGCACCACCAGAATCCCTTTGTCCCTGGAATCTGGGTCCACCAGAAAATCTGCCACCACCTCTCCTAGGACCAGTAAAACTATATCCCCCGCTAGAAGAACTCCAACTCGCTCCACTCTTCTTAAAATTCTGCGTCTGCCGAGGTCCTGGAATGGAAATACCCTTACCTTTATCATTCTTCTTCTGACCATCATTCTTATCTTCGTCATCCTCACTGTCAGGAAGATTATCAGAGTCCTCCATCCTAACCAAAATCTCGAAATACTCATGATAATCGGCGCAGGGAAGTGCATTAGCAAAAGTCCTCCATTTCTTCTTAGATCCCAACTTAAAGCGACGAAGCATCTCTACTGGATTACCAGCTATATCCGGATCATAACGAGACAAGTCTGTAAATTTTCTGTAGTACTCATGAGCTGACATATTCTTCTGCTTCAGATGGGTGAACTCCTGCTTCTTTCGGTCAATATACTCTGGAGGGACAAATCTTTTCTTGAAATTATCTTTAAATACTGCCCAATCAGATGCCATCGCTGGGGTCATAAACTGAGTCTGATTCCTCCACCAACTAGCCGGCTCTTGACCCAAAAACCAGGTAGTGGTCTCAACCCACCTATTAGCAGGAAAGTTCCCCTGACTTTGCATCACCTGAAACGTCTTTTCCATATGATCTAGCCATTTCTCAGCCCCCTCGTGACCTTCATTACCCATAAAACGATCTAGTTTCAAATTATACATGGCCTCCAGGGGTGTCCTCTGAGGTGGGGGAGGAGGACGAATTGCATTCTGAAAAGCCTGGGCAATCGCTTCCCCTAACTGAGCTATGTCAGGGAAGTTAGGTTCAGGAGCACGACGGGACTCCCTACGCTCTCTACGAGGTGGCATAATTCTGACAGAAACATCAAAAGATCATTAGAACATTAACAATTATACAGGACTGCAACCTAAGCTCTGATACCAAACTGACACACCCCGATCCAGAGGATCAAGGCGTGCTGGCCGTCACGTGAGCGTGACGTAACCAACAATGCGACACGGAAGCATGATAAAATAGAATACGAAGGAATTTAAACCAATCTCTAGATGAACAACCTACTAGAGTAATAGGAGAGTTAAGATAATACACAAATTCAGAGCATAGGTTTTAGTGCAGTCAAGTAAGACTAAAATAAGGGTACTTCACCCTCGGGTGAGTCCTACATGTCAAGAGTCTGTCAGAATGTCGGAAAAGACCTCGAGAGCTACCAGCCGCTAACTAGAACCTGGAGGGGCGCAAAACAAAATGAGTGGGTCAGTAAAATCAAGATTTTTCCAAAAACATTTCATTAAAATCATTTCTATCCCCTCACTGTAAAACCTGTATACTTTCCCAGAAAATAGTATATAAACATATATATATATCATCAAAACTCAAATCACAATCCTTCAACGCTTTAAGAAAGAATATGCCATGCCAAGATATGCCAAAGTATAATATGAATGCATCAATATAAATCAGGTGAAAATAAGTCAACCGGAGACCCTAAAGTGGTCCTGTACGGTTGATTCTAAAGCTCAACATCCTCGCCAACCGGAGTCACCTCGGTGACCTGTACGGTCTAACTCTGCACGTCACTCGGAACTACATAAGGTAGTCTGTACGATGACAGGTGTATAATTACGCTCTAGTGCTTCTCATATCAATCAACTGTGCACATAATCTAAAGTCACCCACCAGTCGGAACCCCTCTAATGGTCTGTACGACTGGCATGTCGGAACCCTCACAGGGTCTGTACGACATCCACCTACTTGGATCCAAGACGAGCGTGCGGTGTGGTGAATAAATATAAGCACTAACACCTAGGGTGAAGGTTATGAGCTTAAACGTTTCAACATCAATAATTCAATGAATAATGACTCACCTGACTTACCTGCGCCTCCACAGCACCATGCAACATGTATGCATCATATATCCATTATCAATCAAATATTCAATGTTTTCATGCATGGCAATTTAAATTCATTTTCTCATATAAAAGCATTTTTTGGAAAAACAATAGTATATAGGTAATACGAAAACAAAACAGCCCACTCACTGGTATGTCGATGGGTCGTAACCCCCGCGACGTCCCTGGATACGCTCGTCCTCGGGATACTCGTCACCTATATGAGAAATAACTAAAATAACATTATTTTTAAGCACATCACCAACATTTCGAAATAACTTCTCATACGATGCTCAATTTGGGTATATGAATATACCACATCGACCTACTCGACGTCACGGACGTCTCATAATTTTTAGATAAATTTTTGGACCCTCCACGCGCCCTCACGCGCCGGCTAGGCCACGGCCCTACGCGCGGCCCACGCGCAGGTGCCCTGACGGAAGACACGGACGGCGTCAGGAATATTCCTCGGAATATTCCGTCAAAAGCTAACGGTTACCGTTAGAATTAACTAACAGCGTTAGCATATTCCGTTAACTTTAACGGAATATGCCGCTGTCTTCTCCGACCTACCCTCGCCGGACTCCGGTCACCGGAAAACTGGGAAAAACTTCTACTTCACTATTCTCACTCGATTTTCATCCAAATTTCTCGAATTTTATACCAAAATGAAGCCCTAGATGAGTACTATCACGTTGGACTAATTTTAAACACTAAAAACCACGGGATCATACCTTCCAAAAATCCAAGAAATCGGCCAAACTCGAACCAGGTGATCCCGACGTCCAATTCTTCCAAATGAAGCACTCCGAGCTTCCTTAGGACTTCACCAAGCTTCCTACAAGCTTCAAATTCTCAAAAACATAAGAATTTACGTGTGCATGAACAGTGCACCATCACGGGGACTTTAGAAACTAGGGTTTTCGAAGGAGATGTTACCTGAAAATGGTACCAACGTACTCGTGGTGTCCTTAGGAGTCCAAAGGTGGTCCTAAGTCCGTCGATCCGTGAAGTTTTGGGGTGGTGTTAGGTGTGCCGTACGATGGGTGTCTAGAGAGAGAGACTGTCGAGAGGGAGGAGAGAGAGAGAGAGAGAGAGGGACGGGGAAGGGAGAGATCAGGGAGTGTTTTGGGTGCACACTCAATCCACACCATCCAATTTCTATCCCTAAACCAAAATAATCCAATTCACATAATTAATTCCTTTATTATTTATTTTCCAACTTACTAATATATATTTCTCCAATTTGATTAATATGTGAACCAATAACGTCACATTCATACGTACCTTAGTACCCGTCAAGGGTAGAATAGTCATTTCACGTTCCCGTCAAAGGTACTTCCGGGACGGGCTGTGACAAAATAGCCCCACAAGTGGATAAATCCACTAGGGTGGCCGGCCACATTAAGGGGGATGGGAGGTTTCTTACACATTGCATTAAATCAACTCAAAGTAGAAAAAATCCAAATTTTACTTGTCACTTGACTATGCTTTAAGGACTTTAGGGAAAAGGTGATGGAAATTCACCTAGTCAAGTCTAGGATTTAATAAATTTTTTGGGAAGGCTATGGATGGTAAGTATATTGTGACAGCCCGTCCCTAATTTTAAGAATTTTTAAAGTTTTAATAAAGGATTTTACAAAAATGCCCTTTGAGGCACGCACATTATTCGAGGTTAATCGTCGTGTCGTGCCATCTAAGATTTGTTTTCTTGACATATCCTCGTAGTACTCGTCGCTACGGACGTGTGGGCGCAGACGGTTTGTGATTTGGAGTTATATCGAAGAAGTTATTAACTTTTGAAAATTTGGGCATTTTAGGAATTATAATTTTAATAAAATCTGGAATTTATTTTATGAAAATGGACGGCCCAGATTTAATGAAGATTTGAAATGGATGGCTTGGATGTGAGGGAAAGAAAATAAAAAATAAAAATAAGGTTTTGTGTGTGTGTGTGTGCGTGAGAAGAAGAGGAAGAAACAGAAATGGGGATTGGGCAAATCTGCCCAACCAGAGGAGAGAGAGCCGAAGCTCCGGGAGAGAAAGGAGAGAGAGAGCTGGCGAATGGGGAGAAGAGAGAGGAAGAGACTGGCCAACCAGAGAAGGGGAAAGGAGGAAAGGAGAGAGGCCGAGAAGCGGAGGAGGAAGAACAGAAAATGGGTTTCAACCCGCGACCCGCGCGACCCGGTGGGTTTTCCACCCATTTTCGTCGAAATTTCTCCATTTTTTTCCGGCGAATTGAGCCATGATTTCACTTAGTAAGTATCCTACTACTCCTTCCTCATCATTTTCATCTCAAATTTGGAGAGATTTGGTGTTGAAATTGGGAAAAACGCACCAAAGGGTGCGGCAACTTTATGTCTTCGATTCTCTTATTTTTGAAACAATTTCTCTCGATTGTTTCCATCATTAGACTCCCCTTGAGGCCTAGAACAAAGCCCAAGCATTGGTTAGGACGACGGAGTTGATTTGAAGGTCGAATTGAAATCACCCAATTCTAGGGTTCTTCACGGTTTTGGTGAAATTGAATCACTTCCAGGCCAAATTGGCCTTGGCCACAGGTATGAAAGTTACTCTACTCATTGAGATCTTCAAATCTGCAAATTTTGGTAATTTTTTAAAATAGTTAGATTTTCCGGCGAGCCGGGGCGGCCAACCGCCATCCGCGGCTGCCCGTGCGGCGGCGCGTGGCCAATGGCCCGCCAATGTCATTCTTAGCATGTGTTTAATGTTCTAGGTTCAGTTTTGATAATTGATGGACGTAAATTGAGTAATTGAACCTAAGTTCGTTACGATTCGTGGTTAGGTGAAAATGTGAATTGACGATCCGACCGTTGGATCGTCACCAAACTTTGATACGTTGTAATACGTAATATTTGAGGATTATAGGAACTTACGGATCGGGAATCCAATTTGCGGATCTTTCGGAATTGGAGTTGTAAGTTCATAAAATAGAACGTTAACCGTCACTTGGTTTTGGAAATTGACGGAGATCCGACCGTTGGATGGTAATGAAATTTTAGGATGTTGTCCTAGAGGTATATTGTGGACCTCTGGAAGTTATGGATTGGAAATCTGAGTTGCAGATCTTCCAGATCGAACTGCGTAGTGACGTGTTTTATATAAGTTATATTCTATCGATATGATTTCTGAGGTTGGATTTGATTATTGTTCTAGGCGCCGATCGTCATGACACCTCGATGTGTTGTGCTAGGGAGTTGTTGAGCGAACTCCAGGTGAGTGGGCAGTATTTTCTGTATTTACCTATATACTATTGAATTTCCCAGAAACTGAGTTTTTAATGAAAGTATGTTTCTAAAATGCCATGCATGAACGAGATGCATGATATGAATGAAATGCCATGATAGGAATGATATGCATGTGATGAATGATATGAATTATATGATTGATATATGATGCATACATGTGCATGGTGCTGTGATGCGAAAATAAGTTAACGCACAAATTTAAACCCTATTTGTGACAATTGTAGTAATTATGTAAGTAGGGATCGTTCTAGGCCGGGGATTAACTAGGGATGCTAACCAAAGTAAAATTAAATTAAAAATGTAAAAACAAAATTTAAAGCACTAAACTAAAATCAAAACACTTAACTAGAATCACTCAAAATAAAACTAACAAATAAACCAAAACAAATCCAAAGACTCAAAATAATTCAAGACTCAAGAAAACACAAACTAAATTTATTTCTAACAAATCTAACACTTTAAAATAAATGGGGGATTGATTTTAGACGAAATTGAAATTAAAACAGAAACTTAAAAACAAACTTCAAAGAAAATATATTTTATAGAATTAAAATGATGAGACGTTAGTTAGAGGGTTCCTTATCCACACATGAATATATGCATATAATTTGATTCCCAGTTATGATTTCAACAAACGAATAAATGACAACGCTCCAAGTTAATTAGGTCCGCTTAAATTAACTTTCAGATTTCCCTATATTCATTGAATTGGACGGAATACGCATCACAACCAAATTATTCTTATCAAGTTCCCTAACTATGGAATACGCATGATAGAGAGACATATCAAAGATCATTAAGTTCAATGGAAATCATAAGCATCGACTAGGCATTCATAACTATGGAATACGCATGTTAATCCAACCTAGGGTTTACTAAACACAATCGTTACTAGCGATTTTTACTACTCATGAGTATAAGTTCATAACGATTAGGTGAAATTCCCTTATATCCTAGCATCAAGTCTAAGCATGTAAATTAAGTGTCGACCCTCAACCCACATACATAAACAAGTTCTTAATCAACACAGAAAAATAAACCACATCCAACGTTCATAAATTCATAACTGGAGTAAATCAAATTATAATAAACAAATATTCATGGCTTCAAATTCACCTCTAACCAAACAGAAATTAATTACACATGTTTAATATAATTGAAAAGAAAATTAAATTAAACATGAGTTTAAGAAAAATAAAACCAAATGAGGAGTTGCTCATCTGCTATCTTTCCGCGTTCTTCACTGCGCATGCTGCCAAAGCAGCGTCTCCCTCCCTGCGCACTGCTGTCCTTTCCGCCAGCTCGCGCCTGTCTCCCACTGACCTCCTGTCAGTTTTTTTCTTCGCGTGTCCTGCTTCACCAAGCCTTCGAATTCCCTGGTCAGCTGCCAAGGTAGCTTCCTTTTCGCTGCCACGTGTCCCGCTGCCAGTACGTCTCCACTGCGCCCCAGATCCTACTCTCGCCGCTTCTCCTCAAGGCAACGTGCTGCCTTCCTCATGCTTCAGGGACTCTCCTCTCGTCAGCTCAAGGCAGCGTGCCTTTCCTCCTGCTCGCGTTGCGTCCGTCTCCCTGGTTCCGCGTGCGACGTCTGTCTTCCACCTCTCTTCTCCCTCTGTCCAGCTGCCTATGCAGCTGTTGTCGTCTCTCTCCTTTCCTTCCACACCGAGAGCCTCTCGCGTCTGATGCTGCCTCCTGGCAGCTCACTCCCAATCCCCTCTCCCTCCTCCTTGACTCTCTATATCTCCGTGCTGAACGTCCCAGGCAGCACGTCAGTCCCAAGGCAGCACGTCAGCTGCTCCTTCAAGTTCCGTGCCTCCCGTCTCTCGCTGCAGGCTCCTTCAGTCCTCCCTTTGGTTCTTTTTCATCCCACCATTTTATTCCCCTTTTAAATCCCGAGCTTTGTTTCCATGCAAGCTGTCAACCTTTCTTTTTATTTTTATATCCTTTTCTTTATAAAACAAACCATGATGATGTTTCAAACATCATCATGAATCATTATTATTATATATATATATATATATATTATTTAATTTAAAAGCTAATCTACATTGAAGAATTTATTACATAAAATCACACTTGTGCTATTTTTATTTTCTTAGCTAGATAAATTCGATAAAACACAAAAACAAAGTAAATAACTCAAAAATATAAGAAACTAACTAAGAAAAGACGAGAGAATTTGATGTAAAATATGTATAAATATGAGCTTATCAAATACCCCCACACTTAACTTTTGCTAGTCCTCGAGCAAAACAGAGAAAATAGAAAAAAGTAATAACATGAAAATTATTAGCTTCCCCCTATGTGACCCTCATAGAACTTCATTTGAGAACACAATTATCAAGAACCATAGCTAACACCAACAAGCTAATCCAAGTTCATTTTCCTTATTTAAGTATTAGCAGTAATCTTTGAATCATCCTTGAAGTGTAGTGTGTGAGATAGCCATGTTAATGCAATTTCAAAATTTTTATTTTTAAAATCACCATATGCAAACTAGCGACCTTCTCACTGGATTTACACTCAATCACACATGTGTTTAGTTTTAATGTGTTTCTCTCAAAGAATCAAATGTGAAAGTTCTACCATAAGCTTGCATAAAAATCACTTCTCCACAATCATAATTGCAAAACTTAAATCAAAAGGACTTTTATTGGATGTAATGAGGTTTAGGGCGAGAGTTATTGAAACGAAAGAATAGGAAAACACAAGTTCCAAGCTATATTGCAAGCAATTCTTTTGTTTAGATTTATAAGAACTCAAGCTCTCCCAACGATTCTTCTGACACTTCCAACCACACCCTAAATTCTGAAACTTTAACCACTTTTTTTTTTTTATTTTCTTCGTAAACAACTTTCTTTCTTTCTTTTTTTTTTTTTTTTTTTTTTTTTTTTTTTTTTAATTTCACAGAAACAAATATGAAAAACCCCCACACTTATTCTTTTGCCAAACACTCTCCAAGTACTTCACAAACATTTCTCATAAGATTATTTCCCATTACTCATTAGCTTGCTTGGAAAGGGTAAGGAAAAATATTTCAGGCATAAGGATAGACATATCTGGTGATAAGAAATAAAAGGTTCACAAATACGGCTCAAATTGGCAATCTAATGATATCATTTTTCTTTGGGAAACAAGGTTATTTGGGCCATGGTGGTAAACCTAATGCCTCTATCATTTTCAAGTTCATGCAATCAATGACAAATATTTCGAAAGATCGTTATGCAAGTTCTAGAGAAGTATCTCACATAAGTTCATCACACATGAAAACAAATAGGAGTGTATGAAAAATGCACACACTTTCAATAGGCTCAAAAACTCACATAGGATGTATATGGTCACTAAATTCACATATGGATCTTTAAATCATGCTTTAATTTCACATCAACAAGGCTATGTGCGTTTAGTTTTTCAAAAATGATCAAATATGTACAAACTAACACAAGAATTAGGAATTTCACACAACACATGTTAACTAAGTTCTTGATCATCATGGTTCAAATTTTATCCAATTATATCATTGGGTCGGGAAACTAACAAAAATCTAATTCAAAACAGGAAAACAAGGAAATATTTTTGGATTTTTTTTTTAAATTTTCCGATTTTTTTTTTTTTTTTTTTTAAATAAAACAAAACTAATTAAGAAAACAAAGCAATAACATGGAAATAAATGAAATCAGTTCAAAGTCGAAGGTACAAAAATTTTCAATTTGGTCATTTTTATACTCTTTACCCCCACACTTAAACTAGACATTGTCCCCAATGTCAGAAAATATAATAAAATGCAAATAAAAATAAAATAAATAAATATAAAGAAACAAAATAAAGCAATAGGACTGAAAACTTCCCTAATTTGCAGTAAAATCAAGCGATGACCCCCCGCTAAAATTCTGCAATCAACTTCAAGGGTGGAAATAGCCAAAAGTTCCTGCAAAGAAAAGAAATAAGTCAGTTAAGCACGCAAGAAAATAAAAAAAAACAAACAAACGAAAAATTGAAAATGAAAATAAAAGACAATGAATAGAACTAATAAGTGATCATTGGTCCTGTTTGGTGATTTTCCACAGCTTTGAACTTGAACTGGCCTCGGAACTTCTTAACAAGGAAAATGAGACTTGATTGGTGGTGTTGTTGAAGCTTCTCGAGCTCTTGGTTTCAACTCGGACTCCTTCTGCCGGGTTGATTGAGTCTGCAGGCTACATTCTTCTCTTTTTGTTTCTTCTGCATGGCAGGTAGGCACGAGGTAGAGGTGGTGGTCTGATTCTTTGTTCAATCTGTCCAAGTGCCGACCGATTGCCTTCTTTCACCTTGTCCCGTAGCCAAGAGCAAGGGTAAAGGAAAAGCATGCCATGAGATATCTTTGCCTTTGACTCTGATGATATGGGATACTTTTGCTTTTGAAGAAGTATCGTTCCACAGGTGTATTCTTGAACTGGGCTGGGGAACTTCTTAGCAAGGAAAATGAGACTTGATCTTGAAGATGAAGCAGCACCTTGTCTCCACATGCTTCAAGTAATCATTTTCACTTGCCTTATCTGTTCTCCAGGCAGATGTGGCGTCTTCTTCTGAAGTACATCAGCGGTTGAAGATGAGCACTCGAGAGCAATGCTAGGTAAGCAACCAGGAAGGATTTCCAGGCAGTCGGTTCTTAGATCGGAAGATTGACACCGAGTGCTGGCTGATTGCTCGCTTTTTCCTTGTCACAAAGACAAGGACAAGGACAGGGAGAAAGCATGATATGAGATACTCTTGCTTTCAACCTTCATGATATAAAATACTCTAGCTCTTGATGACTTGTTTGCAAAGGTATCCCAAGGAATGAGAAACACAGAGTAACTCGAGAGGGTTTGTTGGAAAGGCATTTTCGGAGATGAAGAAGTGCTGAGGAGGTTTACCTTTGCAATGGATGGTGAAGGTAGACGTTTATAGGTGATTATTCACAACCGAAACTGTTCCTTTACCCCTGTCGGCAGCCGGTGGATGGATGAACAGTACAAGTTACGCGCTTTCTGAAAAAGCAACCCGTAATTTGCGCAAAGCTGACAGCGCGTGACGAGTAACGACAAAACTGGAAAAGCTGCTCGCCTCGTGATTCCTGACCGCTCCGTCTTTTGAGAGAGATGCCCGACTTTTGAGAACGGCATCCGACTTTTGAGACGGAGTCCGTCTTTTGAGAAAGGAACCCGGCTCTTCGATTTGCGAGAGGACGCCACTTTGATTTCTGATGAGCGCCTCTTGATTTCTTCTTTTTATAGAGGCGCAATTTTGTTCCACAACACACTTGAGCTCCCTCCTGTAAACACTCCCTTCTTGCAATTCTTTTAATCTTGATCAGTCCGACTCTTCATTCTCAACACTTTCAAATATGTCTTGCCCTTCTGACCGTCGCCTTAACTTGAATGTTGGGGAAGATAGTGATATGTCTTCTCCAACCAACATTTGGCAGCCGTCCTTCATATCCCCAAATGGTCCTCTTACAGTTGGGGATTCCATGATGATGAATGAAACAACCGCATCGGTGGTGGCCAGAAATCTGCTCACTCCTAGAGACACTAGGATACTTTCCAGGCGGTCCGACGAACTGGCTGTTCAGGACTCTATGGCCTACAGCGTCCGATGCGCAGGTTCAATATCAAACAGTACGTCTCCACTGCGCCCCAGATCCTGCTCTCGCCGCTTCTCCTCAAGGCAGCGTGCTGCCTTCCTCATGCGTCAGGGACTCTCCTCTCGTCAGCTCAAGGCAGCGCGCCTTTCCTCCTGCTCGCGTTGCGTCCGTCTCCCTGGTTCCGCGTGCGACGTCTGTCTTCCACCTCTCTTCTCCCTCTGTCCAGCTGCTTATGCAGCTGTTGTCGTCTCTCTCCTTTCCTTCCACACCGAGAGCCTCTCGCGTCTGCTGCTGCCTCCTGGCAGCTCACTCCCAATCCCCTCTCCCTCCTCCTTGACTCTCTATATCTCCGTGCTGAACGTCCCAGGCAGCACGTCAGTCCCAAGGCAGCACGTCAGCTGCTCCTTCAAGTTCCGTGCCTCCCGTCTCTCGCTGCAGGCTCCTTCAGTCCTCCCTTTGGTTCTTTTTCATCCCACCATTTTATTCCCCTTTTAAATCCCGAGCTTTGTTTCCATGCAAGCTGTCAACCTTTCTTTTTATTTTTATATCATTTTCTTTATAAAACAAACCATGATGATGTTTCAAACATCATCATGAATCATTATTATTATTATATATATATATATATATATTATTTAATTTAAAAGCTAATCTACATTGACGAATTTATTACATAAAATCACACTTGTGCTATTTTTATTTTCTTAGCTAGATAAATTCGATAAAACACAAAAACAAAGTAAATAACTCAAAAATATAAGAAACTAACTAAGAAAAGACGAGAGAATTTGATGTAAAATATGTATAAATATGAGCTTATCATGCTGTGGAGGCACAGGTAAGTCAGGTGAGTTCATTATTAATTGAATTGTTTGATGTTGAGACGTTTAACCTCATAACCTGCACCCTAGGTGTTAGTGCTTATATTATTATTCACCACACCGCACGCTCGCCTTGGATCCAAGTAGGTGGATGTCGTACAGACCACTAGAGGTGGTTCCGACATGCCAGTCGTACAGACCATTAGAGGGGTTCCGACTGGTGGGTGACCTTAGATTATGCGCGCAGATGATTGATGAGAGAAGCACTAGAGCGTAATTGTACACCTGTCATCGTACAGACTACCTTATGTAGTTCCGAGTGACGTGCAGAGTTAGACCGTACAGGTCACCGAGGTGACTCCGGTCGGATTGAATGTTGAACTATAGAATTAACCGTACAGGACCAACTGCAGGGTCTCCGGTTAATTCACTATTTCACCTGTTACATTGATGCATCATTCAAACTGATTTCTTTTTAAAGTTTTTACATGGCGTACTTTCTGGTTTTAAGAAAGATGATGATTTGAGATCTATGAAAAACTATATGCTATTGTGCTATTTTCTGGGAAAGTATACAGGTTTTACAGCGAGGGGTTAGAAATGTTTTAAATGATATGTTTTCGAAAAACTTTGTTTTACTGACCCACTCAATTTTTTTTTGCGCCCCTCCAGGTTCCAGTTAGCAGAGCTTTGGTGGCCACGAGTGTGGATGCAAATTTCTTCCTCCTTGATCTTGGACAATTTTGCACCTACAAAACAATTAACACCTTAGGTTAAGGCCAAGAACCTCACGCGCCCACGATGAATGGGGGGGGCTTTGGCCGAAGAACCTCCGATGCCAAAGTTAGAATTTTAGAGAGAAATAGTGTTTAGAGTATTTGTGATTTTTTGTAAGAGAATTGGAATTGGCTTTTTGGTGAGAATGAGAGTATATTTATAGGGATAGGAGGTGGCTAGGGTTTTTTGGGTTTGATTTAGGTTTAATTAGCCAATTTATTTGGCTATTAAACATAGAATGAATGTTTTGGTGGTTTTTTGTATAATTGGCTAATCAATGTCACAAAAAAGGTGTTATGGAATGTTTGAAATAAATGGCTAATTGAATAAGGAAAAAATGAGGTAAAAAATATATATGGAATGAAATAGGTTTTGAATTGTTACCCATTTTGAATACTCCTGATTTGATTGATGGATGATTCTCCACTGCTCACGTGTAGGAAACCCGGTATACCTCGAGGGTATTTTTGTCCTCTTTTGTCCAAAAGTCCACATATCGCCTAGTGAATATTTTTGGCTCCACAAATGCCCCCACACCTGTTGGGCTGCTCGCAGAAAAGGGCAGCAGGTGTAGAGATCTTCTTGCTTTAGGAAACTTAAGACTGCTTCCTATTTTGATGTATATTCTCTCTTTAATAAGAAATTAGATCCTTCTAGGAAAGGGAAATACATTTCTCTCAAAGCCTATTTAAGTCCACCTTAAGTGGGTTATTAAATCAACTTTGGAGAGCGATTTATTCTACCCAACAAGAGAGAGAAAGTTAGAGGATATTTGTTCCCCCTCATCTAGCAATCTTCTACATCTTGCCCGTGCAAAAGACCGTCTTTCGTTGATTTCTTCGTCTTCTCCGTGCCGCACTGATGTAAGAAAAATTTAATTTTTCTTGCCTCTTCTTGGATAGTGCTATTGCAGGGCAGCCGTTGGGGTGGTGCGACACGTCGGCTGGCAGGGGTCAGGAGTTGGCTCGGCATGGGCCGAGGAGATGTCGTGGCAGGGACTACTGTTTGGGCAGCTTGGCTTGGCTTGAGCCAAAAGGCAGCTTGTGCAGCTAGGGTCGCGGATTGTGGCGCTGGGGCGCAGTGCTAGGCGAGCCGCATGGCTCATGTCCTTTGGGCTATTGGACCTGACTCGGGTCAGGCTGGCGATTGAGAGAAATGAGGAGATTGCGGGTCTCATGGGCTTCTGGAATGTTGGGCATGCAGGCCTCCTGCCTGCTGGAATGCTGGGTTGAGCTCCCCTGCTGAGTACCATGAATGTCGTTGGCTGCTTAGTCCTCTTTGCTGAAAGAAAGATGAGCTGCTCCCGAAAGAAAAGGTAAAGAGGATCAAGGCGGATGCATTGGCTAGTCTGATCGCTGTCGTGGAGCTTACTATGAATGAAGATGGAAAGAAGAGATCTTCCCCGCCTGCTCATGAGATGCCAGTTAAGAAAAAAACTGAAGACTTCTTCCGCTGCTCATGAGGGTCCGCCTGCTACCGAGAGGTATGTGATTGACATGACTTCTTCCAATGGGAAGAAAAATAAGGCTGCTAGATCTGAGCATGTGGCGTCTTCCATGTTGAGAATGGCTAGTACAATTGTTGATAAGATTGCTCAGCGTAAAGGTTTTATCATGCCCCCAGTGTCGAAGTTTGTACTAGGACGTTCGTTGCGAGCCAAGTCCGGTTCACCTTTGTAGAGACTTGCTATTATGAAGAGTGGTAAGGTGGACTCTGCTGCTAAAGTGGCGCCAAAGCCTACTCCCTTTGCTGCTGAGATTGATTCGCCTCAGATTCAAGATCTTAAGTTTGCAGTTTCTGAGCTTCGTTCCGCTGCTTATGCTAAGAAGGGAGTGGATGAGCTGCAGCGCGTCCGTGTTAGTCTGCTTAAGAAGAATGAGCAGCTGAAGGGTGAGAAGGATGGGCTTGAGGTTTTAAGACCTTCTCTATTTCTCCGGAAGACTTGCTTGCTTTTACTTTTAAGGCTTCCATTGGTGAAGTAGTTGGAGAAGTTAGTGCCCAGGCTGGGGCAGCCGGGGGTGAAGCGCCGGATGATGCCGCTGCTAAGAGCGTTACGGCTACTGAAGGTGTGGCGACCAAGTAGTCGTGGGATGTCCAAGCTGCTGTAGTGTAGTATTTTAGGTAGCATTTAGGATTTTCTTTGTTTTTCCTTGTAGCTCTTGTTTTGCTTGAACTCCTTCGGCCTTTGCTAGTTGTTTATAAACATGTTTTCCTTCGTTTTTCTTCATCTTCACTTCTTTTGTTCATGCCCTAACCTTTAGACTTGATAGACCAGTGGCAGGCATGCTACTTTTTTATAAGCAGACAAGCTCGCGTAGCCTATGCAGCTGTATGTGTTGGTGTAGAACTTTGCAAAGTTGTTAGCCATAGGGTTGGCAGCCGGATGCCTTACTTACAGAAGCAGACAAGTCCGCGTAACCACTAGGCTGTTAACCTTGACTTTCTTCAATTCCGTAGGTTGCGTAGCAAGTATCACAACACTTTAGGACTTGGTGTAGGTTGTTCCGCGCTTGGCAGAGGTGAAGCTTATCGACTACGTAGCATGTCGGCAGTGGATAAAACTTCGTATATGCGCGCTAACTTGTTTAACCTTTTGATGCGAAAATAAATTAACGCACAAATTTAAACCCTATTTGTGACAGTTGTAGTATATGGATAAGTAGGGATCGTTCTAGGCCGGGGATTAACTAGGGATGCTAACCAAAGTAAAATTAAATTAAAAACGTAAAAACAAAATTAAAAACACTAAACTAGACTCAAGACACTTAACTAGAATAACTCAAAATAAAACTAACAAATAAACCAAAACAAATCAAAAGACTCAAAATAATTCAAAACTCAAGAAAACACAAACTAAAATGATTTCTAATAAATCTAACACTTTAAAATAAACGGGGGGTTGATTTTTGATGAAAAGTAAATTAAACTAAAATAAATTACAGAATTGACAAAAACATGAAATTAAGGTGAATGGATGGACGACGGACTGGCTAGAGGGTTCTTCTCCACACATGACATATATGCAACCTAAATTGATTTTCAGTTGTTCTTTCAATAAATTGTAAATTCTCAACGCCCCAAGTTAATTAGGTCCGCTTAAATTAACCTTCAGATTTTCCTACTTTTATTAGGTTGGATGATTGCATACGACAACCCAAAACATTCCCTACAAGTTCCCTACATGAATTGCATAATAGAGATACAAGCAAGAATCATTAAGTTTTATGAAAATCATAAGCATTGACGAGGCACTTGTTACTATGAATTGCATGAAACTTATGCCAAGAATTTACCTAACGCGATCGTTTATAAGCGACCTTCACTACTTGTGAATATAAGTTCATAACGATTAGGTGAAATTCACTTATATTCTAGCATCAAATTCATGCATGTAAATTAAGTATGCATCCTTAATCGACATACAAAAATAAGTTATCAATCAAGCAGTTAAGCAAATTAAATCACAACTCAGAAATCACAACTGAAGGTAATCAATTTAAATTACAAATATATACATGGCTTTGAATTAACCTCTAGCCAAAATAAGGGTTTAGTTCCTCATACTTGCAATTAAACAAAAACAATTGATATTAAACATAGAGAAACAAAGTAGAATACACCTAGAATGCTCCAACAACTCCAATGGAATGGCTAGCACAACTCCAAGCACTCCTCCTTCTTTGCAAGCCTTGGAACTAATGGAAATGTGTATGAATGGCTCCCCCCTTTTTCTTGAAGGCTGAATGGTGTTTATATAGAGGTTGAAAATGTCAAGCAATGCAAGGTAATGGACAAGGCACTCACGGCAATGGAAGGATGTGAAGCTGCCAGCTCCATTTTGCATGTGTGTGTGCTGTTTTTGTGCTCTTTCCACCTAGAAATAATCATGCCAAAGCCACTCAAAGCTATAAGTGGGAGACCAACAAGAAATCCACTTCATAGTGGTCCAATTTCTTTGCTTTTCTGCTGTCCATTCACTCCCCTTGTTTTATTTCTTTTCTTTTGTTCAATTCCAACTGCAAGTTGTCGTCAGCTAGACCTTCCCTTACTCAAATGCCCATAACTTCTTCTAGAAAAATGATATTAACAATCCGCGAAATGTTCTAGAAAATAGACATCTGTAGCTTTCCAAGCATATAAGGCTCATTCTCTAATTCATTCTGAGATGTTCGCAATTTGCTCCCAAAGTCAGCTGATCTACACAGGCAGTTTAGACGAATTTATTACTTAAAATCACACTTATGCTATTTTTATTTTCTTAGCTAGATAAATTTGATAAAACACAAAAACAAAGTAAATAGCACAAAAATATGAGAAACTAACTAAGAAAAGACGAGAGAATTTGATGTAAAATATATATAAATATGAGCTTATCAAATACCCCCACACTTAACTTTTGCTAGTCCTCGAGCAAAACAAACGAAAACAGAAAAAGTAATAACATGAAAAATTATTAGTTTCCCCCTATGTGACCCTCATAGAACTTCATTCGAGAACACAATCATCAAAAACCATAGCTAACACCAACATGCTAATCCAAATTCATTTTCCTTATTCAAATATTAGCAGTAATCTTTGAAACATCCTTGAAGTGTAGTGTGTGAGATAGCCATGTTAATGCAATTTCAAAATTTTATTTTAAAAAAAAAAAACAGCATATGCAAACTAGCGACCTTCTCACGGGATTTACACTCAATCACACATGTGTTTAGGTTTAATTTGTTTCGCTCAAAGAAACGAATGTGAAAGTTCTACCATAAGCTTGCATAAAGATCACTTCTCCACAGTCATAATTGCAAAACTTAAATCAAGAGGACTTTTATTGGATGTAATGAGGCTTAGGGATAGGGTTATTGAAACGAAAGAATAGGAAAACACAAGTTCCAAGCTACATTGTAAGCAATTATTTTCTTTAGATTTATAAGAACTCAAGCTCTCCAACGATTCTTCAGACATCTCCAACCACACCCATAAACTGAAACTTTAAAACTTTTTATTTTCTTTGTATACAATCTTTCTTTTTCTTTTCCTTTTCTTTTCTTTTCTTTTTTTTTTTTTTTTTTTTTTTTTTTTTTTTTTTTCAAACAGAAACAAATATGAAAAACCCCCACACTTATTCTTTTGCCAAACACCTTCAAAGTACTTCACAAACATTTCACATAAGACAATCTTGCATTGCTCGCTTGGAAAGGGTAAGGAAAATTATTTCAGGCATAAGGGTAGACATATATGGTGATAAGAAATAAAAGGCTCACAAATACGGCTCAAAATGGCAATCTAATGATATTATTTTTCTTTGGGAAACAAGGTTATTTGGGCCATGGTGGTAAACCTAATGCCTCTATCATTTTCAAGTTCATGCAATCAATGACAAAAATTTCGAAAGATCGTTATGCAAGTTCTAGAGAAGTATCTCACATAAGTTCATCACACATGAAAAAAATAGGAGTGTATGAAAAATGCATACACTTTCAATAGGCTCAAAAACTCACATAGGATGTATATGGTCACTAAATTCACATATGGAGCTTTAAATCATGTTTTAGTTTCACATCAACAAGGCTATGTGCATTTGGTTTTTCAAAGATGAACAAATATGTACAAACTAACACGAGAATTAGGAATTTCACAAAACACATGTTAACTAAGTTCTTGATGATCATGATTCAAATTTTATCCAATTATATCATTGGGTCGGGAAACTAACAAAAATCTAATTCAAAACAATAAAGAAAACAAGGAAATATTTTTGGATTTTTTAAATTTTCCGATTTTTTTTTTTTTTTTTTTTTTAACTAAAACAAAACTAACTAAGAAAACAAAGCAATAACATGGAAACAAATGAAACCAGTTCAAAGTCGAAGGTACAAAAAATTTCAATTTGGTCATTTTTATACTCTTTACCCCCACACTTAAACTAGACATTGTCCCCAATGTCAGAAAATATAATAAAATGCAAATAAAAACAAAATAAATAAATATAAAGAAATAAAATAAAGCAATAGGACTGAAAACTTCCCTAATTTGCAGAAAATCAAGCGATGACCCCCCGAGCTAAAATTCTGCAATCAACTTCAAGGGTGGAAATAACCAAAAGTTCCTGCAAAGAAAAGAAATAAGTCAGTTAAGCACACAAGAAAATGTAGAAAAACAAACAAACGAAAAATTGAAAATGAAAATAAAAGATAATAATAAAACTAATAAGTAATCATTGGTCCTGTTTGGTGACTTTCCACAGCTTTGAATTTGAACTGGCCTCGGAACTTCTTAGCAAGGAAAATGAGACTTGATTGGTGGTGTTGTTGAGGCTTCTCGAGCTCTTGGTTTCAACTCAGACTCCTTCTGCCGGGTTGATTGAGTCTGCAGGCTACATTCTTCTCTTTTTGTTCTTCTGCATGGCAGGTAGGCACGAGGAATAGGTGGTGGTCTGCTTCTTTGTTCAATCTGTCCAAGTGCCGACCGATTTCCTTTCTTTCACCCTGACTCGTAGCCAAGAGCAAGGGTAAAGGAAAAGCATGCCATGAGAAATCTTTGCCTCTGACTCTGATGATATGGGATACTTTTGCTTTTGAAGAAGTATCGTTCCACAGGTGTATGCTTGAACTGGGCTGGGGAACTTCTTAGCAAGGAAAATGAGACTTGATTTTGAAGATGAAGCAGCACCTTGTCTCCACATGCTTCAAGTATCATTTTCACTTGCCATGTCTGTTCTCCAGGCAGATGTGGCGACTTCTTCGGAAGTACATCAGTGGTTGAAGAAGAGCACTCGAGAGCAATGCTAGGTAAGCAATCAGGAAGGATTTCCAGGCAGTCGGTTCTTAGATTGGAAGATTGACACCGAGTGCTGGCTGATTGCCCGCTTTCTCCTTGCCACAAAGACAAGGACAAGGACAGGAAGAAAGCGTGATATGAGATACTCTTGCTTTCAACCTTCATGATATGAAATACTCTAGCTCTAGATGATTTATTTGCAAAGGTATCCCAGGGAATGAGAAACACAGAGAAACTCGAGAGGGTTTGTTGGAAAGGCATTTTCGGAGATGAAAAATTTCGGAGATGAAGAAGTGTTGAGAGAGTTTGCCTTTGCTGTTGAAGGCAAAGGTAGACGTTTATAGGACTTTTCTTCACAACCGAAACTGTTCTTTTACCCCTGTCGGCAGCCGGTGGATGGATGAACAGTACAGGTCACGCGCTTTCTGAAAAAGCAACCCGTAATTTGCGCAAAGCTGACAGCGCGTGACGAGTGACGACAAATCTGGAAAAGCAGCTCGCCTCGTGATTCCTGACCGCTCCGACTTTTGAGAGAGAGGCGCCCAACTTTTGAGAACGGCGTCCGACTTTTGAGACGGAGACGCCGCTTTTGAGAAAAGAATCCGGCTTTTGAGAAAGGAGCCCGGCTCTTCGATTTGCGAGAGGGCGCCTCTTCGACTGCTGAGTGATGCCTCTTGATTTCTTCTTCTTATAAGAACGCTCATTTTTGTTCCACAACAAACTTACGCTCCCTTCTGTAAACACTTCCTCCTGCATTTTCTTTAATCTTGATAAGTCCGACTCTTCATTCTCAACACCTTCAAATATGTCTTGCCCCTCTGACCGTCGCCTTAACTTGAATGTTGGGGAAGATAGTGATATATCTTCTCCAACCAACATTTGGCAGCCATCCTTTATATCCCCGAATGGTCCTCTTACAGTTGGGGATTCCATGATGATGAACGAAACAACCGCATCGGTGGTGGCCAGAAATCTGCTCACTCCTAGAGACACTAGGATACTTTCCAGGCGGTCCGACGAACTGGCTGTTCAGGACTCTATGGCCTACAGCGTCCGATGCGCAGGCTCAGTATCAAACATGGGCCAGCGCCTTCTTGCACGAACTCGTCAGGTGGAGTCGTTGATGGCTGAAGTGGCTAGTCTTCGGCAAGAGGTCAGAGTGCTTAGGCATGAGAACAGAGATTTGCACATGCTTGCAACCAATTACTCAACAAGCATGAAGAGGAAGCTGGATCAGATGCAGGAGTCCGAAGTGCGGATTCAGAGTGATCATCAACGGTTTATGACGTTACTCCCGAGGTTTGTGTTGCCTTCGTCCTCGGGAGCAGCACCAAGTATTGAGGCTCTGAATGATCCAGCTCTGGCGCTTCGTCTTTCAGGGGCTCCGTCGACCTCCGAGGCACCACCAACCAACGACCAATGAACGAAATTAGTTTACAAGTTATTGTAAAATATTTATGCAATTTTGTTTTTTTTTATTATTATTTTTTTTTTTTTTTTTTTTTTTTTTTTTTTGTATTTTTATTTATATGAATGTTTTTTTTTTTTTTTTTTTTTTTTAAATAACAATGTAAAATAAGTAAATCAAAGTAAAAAGACTGTTTAACTTTCTAAGCAAAAATCACAACTAAATAAACAAAACAAAATGAAAACAGTAAAGAGAAGGGATTAGGAATGCAAATCTGATTGTGGGTGATTCCTAGGCCTCCCTTCATTATTCAAATGCATGAGTTTATCCTTGAACGGACGGTGGTACTTGAAATGATCCGACAACGGTCTAAGTTCTAATGACGGTGCCTGAATCAACAAAATCAGATTGTTAGTAAAACATAAAATTAAAATTGGAGAAGATGGCTTACTTTCACGTTCAAACTCAATCACAAAGACCACGTCTTGGAACATTTCCGGGACTTTGAACTTAGCCAGATTTATTATGATGGTTGTGGCTTGTCCCGTGTCATCAAACTCAACTGCTTTGGGCTTGATTGTCTCATGCACAGCCTCTTGGATGTATTCTTGAAATTCTCCGGCCACCTCATTTTCTGGAATATCTTCCACAACGTCTTTTTCATTCACTTCTTCCTTGGGATTTAAAAACCTGCAAGGAAAAAGGACATTTGGTGGAACGATGTTAGAATGAATTGAACTTAGAACCTCCTCACCTGAGTTGGACGGCATAAAGACTTGAGGGGTTTGCGATAAGAATTCTTCTAAACTGCCCAAGTCGTCATCCTCATCTTCTTCTTGAATCGGCAATTCATCCATGTCCGGGCTATGTTTGGAAGGTTCTGGGACAACTTCATACTCCATGTCACCTTCCAAAGTATTGACTTCATCGATTTCACTTTCTGCCTTTGAATTTTCAAGAGTTGAGTTGGAGACCTCACTTTGCTCTTGAATCTGTGCCATGAATTCCATAATCTGCCCAACATGCATATCCAATTCGTCCACTCTTCTGACTCGGTCTTGCATCTCCTGGTTTTGATTTTCTACTCCCTGATTCAAAGAGGTGAGTAAATTATTAAGTGTATCATTATCCAAGGATGTACCTGAATTGAATTGGGGAGATTGTTGTGGTGGATGTGGTGGTGCACATGGCCATTGATAGTACTCATCTGATGGCTGTAATTGTTCTTCGTTTTGTGAGCCCTGCACCAAAGAAATTAATTCATCAAGCCTTTGATTATAATCCACGGGCATACTTTGATTTGATTGGAATTGCTGTGGGGGATGCTGTGGTGGCTGCATAGGTCTTGAATAGAACGCGTCTTCTTGCTGCCAATATCCACCTTGTTGGAATTGTTGAGGTTCTCCCCACATGTAATCTGAATAATCTCTCCAATCTGAATTGTAAGCATTGGAAAACATGTTGCCCCTTGATTGGTTATGGCCTTGATATCCCCAAACATCTTCATTTGCAGAAAATTGGGGACATTGATATCGTTGCCCATAGGGCACATCAAGTGTAGGGACACTTGACATTGTGGTCCGTTCGGCATTATGAGTTAATTGAGCAGTGAGCTGTGCCAATAGATCTTGAATGCTAGTAGAATCCAGGTCTTGCTCCATTTGATCCTCAATTCAAAGTAACATACACAAACACAAATAAACATAAGCAAAAACAAAAATAAAAGGATTAGCAAATTTGCTAATCCCCGGCAACGGCGCCAAAAATTTGATGCGAAAATAAATTAACGCACAAATTTAAACCCTATTTGTGACAGTTGTAGTATATGGATAAGTAGGGATCGTTCTAGGCCGGGGATTAACTAGGGATGCTAACCAAAGTAAAATTAAATTAAAAACGTAAAAACAAAATTAAAAACACTAAACTAGACTCAAGACACTTAACTAGAATAACTCAAAATAAAACTAACAAATAAACCAAAACAAATCAAAAGACTCAAAATAATTCAAAACTCAAGAAAACACAAACTAAAATGATTTCTAATAAATCTAACACTTTAAAATAAACGGGGGGTTGATTTTTGATGAAAAGTAAATTAAACTAAAATAAATTACAGAATTGACAAAAACATGAAATTAAGGTGAATGGATGGACGACGGACTGGCTAGAGGGTTCTTCTCCACACATGACATATATGCAACCTAAATTGATTTTCAGTTGTTCTTTCAATAAATTGTAAATTCTCAACGCCCCAAGTTAATTAGGTCCGCTTAAATTAACCTTCAGATTTTCCTACTTTTATTAGGTTGGATGATTGCATACGACAACCCAAAACATTCCCTACAAGTTCCCTACATGAATTGCATAATAGAGATACAAGCAAGAATCATTAAGTTTTATGAAAATCATAAGCATTGACGAGGCACTTGTTACTATGAATTGCATGAAACTTATGCCAAGAATTTACCTAACGCGATCGTTTATAAGCGACCTTCACTACTTGTGAATATAAGTTCATAACGATTAGGTGAAATTCACTTATATTCTAGCATCAAATTCATGCATGTAAATTAAGTATGCATCCTTAATCGACATACAAAAATAAGTTATCAATCAAGCAGTTAAGCAAATTAAATCACAACTCAGAAATCACAACTGAAGGTAATCAATTTAAATTACAAATATATACATGGCTTTGAATTAACCTCTAGCCAAAATAAGGGTTTAGTTCCTCATACTTGCAATTAAACAAAAACAATTGATATTAAACATAGAGAAACAAAGTAGAATACACCTAGAATGCTCCAACAACTCCAATGGAATGGCTAGCACAACTCCAAGCACTCCTCCTTCTTTGCAAGCCTTGGAACTAATGGAAATGTGTATGAATGGCTCCCCCCTTTTTCTTGAAGGCTGAATGGTGTTTATATAGAGGTTGAAAATGTCAAGCAATGCAAGGTAATGGACAAGGCACTCACGGCAATGGAAGGATGTGAAGCTGCCAGCTCCATTTTGCATGTGTGTGTGCTGTTTTTGTGCTCTTTCCACCTAGAAATAATCATGCCAAAGCCACTCAAAGCTATAAGTGGGAGACCAACAAGAAATCCACTTCATAGTGGTCCAATTTCTTTGCTTTTCTGCTGTCCATTCACTCCCCTTGTTTTATTTCTTTTCTTTTGTTCAATTCCAACTGCAAGTTGTCGTCAGCTAGACCTTCCCTTACTCAAATGCCCATAACTTCTTCTAGAAAAATGATATTAACAATCCGCGAAATGTTCTAGAAAATAGACATCTGTAGCTTTCCAAGCATATAAGGCTCATTCTCTAATTCATTCTGAGATGTTCGCAATTTGCTCCCAAAGTCAGCTGATCTACACAGGCAGTTTAGACGAATTTATTACTTAAAATCACACTTATGCTATTTTTATTTTCTTAGCTAGATAAATTTGATAAAACACAAAAACAAAGTAAATAGCACAAAAATATGAGAAACTAACTAAGAAAAGACGAGAGAATTTGATGTAAAATATATATAAATATGAGCTTATCACCTTTCACAAGAATGTGCGGTTGTATAAGTCTAGCGCGGCTTTACTGCTCGAAGGGCAAGCCGTAAGCAGTCTTCCGAAATCCGTAGGCTACCTTAGTGCACTCGGTAACAGCTTTAGGATTCCAGGGCAGCCGTCCATCGGATGTACTGCGTAATGTGCCCTCTCCATCTCTAGGGCCCGGTTCCCCACAGATTAGGCCAAGAGACCCAAAATCCTTCAGTTAGCTAAGCCTTGAAAAAGACCATTGCGGCTACTTCTAGGAATCCCGGCGCAAGCCATCGTGCATCTAGTTATACTAGGGCAACTAGGCTCATCCACGTCTGGATATTCGGAGTGTAAAGTTTATCCTCCCATCTTGGAGAGCTAACCCATATGGGTTTCGGGGAATTGGTTTACCGTCTCGCACTGGAGAGCATGGTTGGTCCCTCGGGGGGCGCAAATCCTGGGATGAGTCCCTAAGAAGGGCGCAGTCTTCTTTTGAAGTGCAGGAGTGATTAGTTGTTGTAAGCATGCAGCCAAGCCAAGTTTTGATTACTTCTAAATTCCTCATTGAAAAAACGAGTGAAACGAACGATAACTTTAGCTGTAAGGTAAGAACTGCATAACAACTGGATAATCCTCAGCTTGTGAGGTGGTGCCCATCAGGTGGAGTAGGCGCTGCTAGAGTGTGCTCGGCTACTTCTGAGGCATCGTTGGGCCGTTCTGTTGCATCACCTAGGTTCGGCGTGAAGGCGCAGTAGGGAGCTGTGGAGATGGGGCCATGTCATACGCAGCAGGAGATGCTCAACTGCCGGTATTGGGCCACTCTAGAGTTGAATCATTGAGCAAGGGTCGGCTAGGGCCTTGTGGTGCGCAGCAAGAAGTGGTACTCAACTGCCGGTACATGTTCCTCCTATGTAGAATCTTTTAGGGTGACGAGGACAAAACTTGCTTCCGAGTGTGTCCTTCCAGTGTTGCGTTTGTCAGAAAACTTTTCATCCGCCAAGGTCTACGCCTTTATCGTCGCGCGTCTGGATTGGGCAGAATAGTACGTCATGAGGATGACTGCATACGTTTGAAAGTAAAACTTGTGCTTCCGGGTTGCGCCAAAGTTAACTTTTGAATTTTTAATAGCATCGATGAGAGCTTTTGAATTGTAGAATACAGGTAGTCGGGCCCCCATCTCTTCTCGCATGATGGTAGAGCTTATTGCTACTTTAGATACCGTCAAACATGTGAATAAGTCCTCCGCTGCTTCTAGGGAGGTGATGTCGGGTACTTCTTCAAGTCCTTGAATGTGCATTGGCGAGCCTCATCCCAAAGTGCATGCTTCTCTGCCAAAGCAAAAGAGTCTGCCAGAGTTAGATCTTCTTTCATGATCAATTTTTCGAATAGCGGGTGGTCTGCTGGAAGTCCTTTTTGGAAGGCTGCTCTAGCTATCGAGTCATTGCATCCGACTATTTTTGCCTTCTCTACTTTGAATCTCCTCACATAGTCGCGAAGCGACTCCTTTGGGTTCTTCTTGACGTCGAACAAATGGTCAGACTTCTTTTTGATTGAGCGATATGATGAATATTCTTTCGTGAAAACCAAAGAAAGTTCGTAGAAATTCCGGATGGATTGTGGCGGCAGGGTGTAGAACCAATCTTGCGCCTCGCCTTGTAGAGTGGTGGCGAATATCTTGCACATGAGATCATCGTTGTTTCGATAAAGGATCATTGCACTTTGGTAGCGCTTTAAGTGTCTCTCCGGGTCTTCATCCCCTTTGAAATATGTGAAATGTGGCATGTTGAACTCGCGTGGAGGCTCCGCCTGCTCGATCTCGTCCGTGAAAGGTGACCTGCTTATGTTGGTCATGTTCCGTCGTAGTGCCTCGTCGGTGACCTCGTTGCGTTGGAAATCATGCAATCGCTTGGTCAAGAGTTTCTCTACTTCTTCCTGAATTTGCCTTTGTTGGGGTAGCGGAGCTCTCGGCTGCCCCCAGCCATGACTTGCTGGTCTAGGCTGCTCTTCCATGTGTTTGGCTCGTCTATGCCGCAGATGCAGTGCATGTGGTGCGTTCCTAGCAGGCGAGCGAGTTCTTCGCAGACTGCTGGTTGAACTTGAGCTGGATTGAGTGACTGCTTCTCTCCGTCCGTCGTGCTGCCTACTCTGATGTGAGGTAGATGATGCTCCTTGTGGGCTTAGCCGCGAATGGACATTTTACCCGGAAGGTTGCTCATGTTGACTATCGGAGTGTGACCCCAACCATGAATGTATGCTCATCCGTGGGCCTAGTCGAGAATGCACGCTCCTCCGCGCGCTAAGACGGGAGTATACGCTATCTCGGGGGCCCAATCGGGAATGTACACTGCTCGAACGTTCGGCTCGTGGTTGGTCGAGTGGCTGCTTGCCGGGACGCTGCTGGAAAGGTTCGTCTACCCTTGTCCTACTTCGGGATACCTCGTCCGAGGCACGTTGGATCCCGATGCGTTGCAAAAGTTGATTCACCAAGGTTGTCTGTTGTGCAAGGGCGCTCGTCAACTCTATGACTTGTCGAGACAAGTGTTGTTCGCCATTTGGATTATAAGAGCTTGGAAGGAATGCGCCTCATTGAGCAGTGGAAGGGTGGTAGACTCCGGGCGCGAGATTTGAGTTGGGAAATGTCAAATCCGCGAAAAAATGTGGTGAGAATGCCCCCGGCTCGATGGTAGGTCCAAATGGTTGAGATAGTCTTGGGCCGACTTGGGCTGCTTGGAAAGCCACGGGAGCAGTCTGGGCCTTGAGAGTGGGCTGCTCGTCGGGAGCAGGCTGGGTCACGAGAGCAGGCTGCTTGGCAGGAACAGGTTGGGCCGTGAGAGTGGGCTGCTTGACTGAAGCAGGCTGGACCACGGGAGTGGGCTGTTCGTCGGAAGCAGGCTCGGCCACGAGAGCAGGCTGCTTGACAGAAGCAGGCTGGGCCACGAAAGTGGGCTGCTCGTCGGAAGTGGGCTGCTCGTTGGGAGCAGGCTGGGTCATGAGAGCAGGCTGCTTGGCAGGAGCATGTTGCTTGGCGGGAGCAGGCTGGGCCACGGAAGCAGGCTGCTTGGTAGGAGCAGGCTGGGCCACGGGAGTGGGCTGCTTGGCAGGAACAGGCTGGGCCACGGGAGTGGGTTGCTTGACGGGAGCAGGCTGGATCACGGGAGCAGGCTGCTCAATGCGCGGTGCATATGAATGCGAGGCTTGGGCTTGGGTCCACGTAAACTTGGATGACACGGCTTGGATCGTGGTCTTGGTACCGTGAGCCTTGGATGGTACGACTCGGGCCGTGGTGAAGGCTCCATGGACCTCGCCACGAGTGGCTACCGAAGTAGCCATCGCGGTGGTTCCCATGGTGGCCGTGGTGAAGGCACCATGGACCTCGCCGCGGGTGGCTACCGAGGTAGCCACCACGGTGGTTCCCATGGTGGAAGCTCGTGATGATGATGCCGCTCCCCTTATTGTCGCATTTAGCCTCACGGATCTCCGCAATCCCATTTCTTGAACATTAGAATTTTCACTTGTGGAATTTTCTAAATTTCTAGCCATTATATTTTTCTTATACGTTTTATCAAAGAACCTTTGCAAGTAAAAAAATTCTATAAATAAGAACGTATGAAAAATATTCAAATGGACTAGAAAACAAAGAAAAAACCTTTTTGCGCGAGAGTCTTTTACGAGTATGGATTTCAACTCTCAATGAAAGCACCAATTTGTGGATGCAAATTTCTTCCTCCTTGATCTTGGACAATTGTGCACCTACAAAACAATTAACACCTTAGGTTAAGGCCAAGAACCTCACGCGCCCACGATGAATGGGGGGGGCTTTGGCCGAAGAACCTCCGATGCCAAAGTTAGAATTTTAGAGAGAAATAGTGTTTAGAGTATTTGTGATTTTTTGTAAGAGAATTGGAATTGGCTTTTTGGTGAGAATGAGAGTATATTTATAGGGATAGGAGGTGGCTAGGGTTTTTTGGGTTTGATTTAGGTTTAATTAGCCAATTTATTTGGCTATTAAACATAGAATGAATGTTTTGGTGGTTTTTTGTATAATTGGCTAATCAATGTCACAAAAAAGGTGTTATGGAATGTTTGAAATAAATGGCTAATTGAATAAGGAAAAAATGAGGTAAAAAATATATATGGAATGAAATAGGTTTTGAATTGTTACCCATTTTGAATACTCCTGATTTGATTGATGGATGATTCTCCACTGCTCACGTGTAGGAAACCCGGTATACCTCGAGGGTATTTTTGTCCTCTTTTGTCCAAAAGTCCACATATCGCCTAGTGAATATTTTTGGCTCCACAACGAGGAATCCAACGGTGTTCTGACAGAATTCACAAAAGTAGGATTCACCCTCGGGTGTTATATCTTAGTAATCGTATTCTTTAAAGCTTCCGAACTGTGTAAATGGTTACGTCACTCTCACGTGACGGCCAGCATGCCCTCCTTCGGGACGGGGTGTGTTAATATCATCCAAAACAATAAAACAATTTAGGAACATAAAATAAAACCATTTTCACCAAAACCAAAACCATGAACACCAAGAACAAAACCATGAACACAATTTCAAGATTTATATTTTCTTGGTGATTTTTCAAACCCAAAAACAAAAGTGACAAGATCTCTACTTTCTAGCTTCAAAGTGTGTGTGTGTGATTTAAAATGAAACACAAACACTAGCCAAAAATCCCCTTTTGCCGTGCCTACCCTATGGAACAAAACCCCAAATTTTGTTCAAAAACTCAATCTTCATTCATGCATTCAAAACACTTTTCGCATGCATATCTTTTTCAACTCTTGATTCACATTTTTCAACATTTGAAAAACAAAAGATAAACATACTTTGAATGAAGAAATAATATGCCAAACATAAAATTAAAACCCATATGCATAAAATCCAAAAGGACACATCAAATATAAACCTTTGGCTCTGATACCACTTGAAGGGTAATAATGAGATTTATGTGGGATTTCTAGTGACTAGCATGCATATACAATTCAAAATTCATATACATACGCAACGGAAGCATGTTATCACATAACATCAAAGCTATAGTCATGCAAATCCCCTTCAAGAAGCATAGGTTTATATAAGATGCATCATAACATTTTATTGAAGAACAAAGTGTAGGAGTAGATTTATACCTCTTGATCTAGACTTGAGACCAAGGATAGACCACCTCCAAGCCCTTTGTTGTTGGAACTCCTTTAGCCTAGCCTCCCTCCTTGCTTCCTCCACTTTGCTAGAATGAGTGCTCATTGGTTCTCCTTTAGTCTCCAAGATAGAAGACCTCTAAAGATCCACACCCACTAGTGTAGTGAGATGGATGGAGGAATAACCAAAAGGAGAAAATATGATTAGATAGAACTCCTTTTGGTGGCCGGCCTTGTGAGTAGAGAGAGAGATTATGATTTCTCAATATTTGTGAAAGTTAACTCACAAAACCCTTATGAACTTTTCACTATAAAGTTCCTTTTATAACATAAAGAAACAAGTCAACAATTTGACTTTCTCTCTCCCTCTCTTTGGCCGGCCCTTTGTGTTTGGTTTGGGCTTTGGGCTTTTATCATTTTAAGTCATCCTATACTTGAATAAAAGCCCAATGGGTTTAGGCTCAATGGGCCCAAATAAACCCGAACTTTTCTTTAAGCCCAAAACGATCTTTTATCGCTTTTATGATTTCTTTAGACTTTCTAATTAATCACAACACTTAATTAATCCAATTAATTATTTCCATCATCCATTAGTTGTCTCACTACAAGAGTGTATCGGTGTACAATCATTTTAGGTTCTAATTAGCAAGGCAGTGAGGTGATTGACACCAATCCAATTGATTATATTTAATCTAATCACTTAGTGAATTAAAACTTACTTTTAATTCTCCTTCTTCTTTGACGACTACTTATTTAATCATCTAGAAGAACTCACAAGCCATGAGTGACATCTAACCATATATCATGGCTACCCAAGCTAATGTAGAATTTGTTTGGAGAACCTATTCAGTTGGAATTACAATGTAATTCGATCCTTCTGTAAAACAATACTCTTAATAACACTATTAGGGTATGGATATATTATGTCAAACCCCTAATGTGATTATTCCATGTTATATGATTCAATTGAGTCGTATAAGAACGCTTTCCTTTATTACGCTCGATACTTCGGTCAAAGATTCCCGAATCATATCTTAGAGTATTCATCCTCTCATAACGAGGATTAGAGATCCCTTGTTGCGCATTTACTTGCCTCCATGGCTAAGTGGCTTAACCCCAACTATGCCGTGGACACCCGCGGATGGAGTGACTTTGACATAATCAAAGATCAAGGACCTGACCACAAGACAGCTATGATGCCTCAGGTCAAAGGACTACTTACATTATTCCAACCATTAGAGTTACTTGCTTGACATGTGAGTAGACCTCCATGCAAGTACTCTTGTTCGATTGTGTTCAGTGAACTCATTCCCTTAATGAGCACCTACATACCTGTCTTAGTGTCACTACACGAATGGGATGAGACTTTCCATCCTTCCAATTGAAGGGGACATAATATGTACTGGTCTTTGCATTGTCAGTATCCCTCTGACAATCATATGACCAGGAACCTTTTTGGACATGATGGTTATGTGAAGAAGGTCTCTGTAGTCTAACATCATTAGATTACTTCTTACATCGATCCATTGTCCATGGATTCACCATTTATGACATATATCGTTTATTGAGATAGTCCTAATTAGTATCTTTGCCTTTTGATGTATAAGAGTCATCTATACATACATTCATTGTCCTGAAAGGTTTCTTCCAAAGATTGACTTTCAGGGCATATTTCCAACAGGCTCACTGGGAAATTTTTGTGTGAGTTCCCAAAAACAAAACCGTGAGGGCGTGGCCGGGGCCCAAAACGGACAATATCGTGCTACGCTGGAGTCGAGCCCAGGATGTGGTGGGGACCCGGGCCGGGATGTGACAATCACTAAACAAAAACACATACACATAAAACATGTTTTTAATAGCAACTGTGTAGTAATTTCGTACCTTAGAAAGAAATATAATATATTTTTAGCCTATAGTAATTGTACTATCTTATCCTTGAAAGTGATTCATCTAAGCAATTCCTTAAACGTATCACTATTCTTCCTTGGGTTTTTATCAGAAATGGTCCCTGAAATTGACCCAACTCATCAAGATGGTTCCTGAAATTAAAAATCCATCAATGTAGTCCTTAAAATTAGGTATCGCAAATCAATGTGGTCCTTCCATCACAATTCCGTCAAAAAATCTGTTATATGCTGATGTGGCACATGACTGGGTCCTACAAGTTTAGTTAATATTGCCATGTGGATTATAAAATATTTTAATAATAAAAAATTAATTTATATAATTAAAAACTTAAAAAAAAAACGAAAGAAAAAAAAATTGACTGTTCATCATCTTCTTCCCTCCCATCCGAGTAATCACCCGAGTAGACCCGTGGCTTGTGCCAATGCGAGCACAACATTCGAGGTCGACCAAGCTCCAACTCCCGCCACTCTGTCCTATCTCTTGCCTTTTCGAGTCGGGCACGGGTTCGACTTGCACAAGCTGGAGCCCAGGTATCCTCTGATCATCGGCGACATCGACATAGCTCAGGACAGAGGTTGGGCTGCGCATTCCAACAGTAATTCCTCCATTAATCTGCTTTTTCTTCCGTAATTTCACACTTTCTAATTTGTTTTATTATATTTTCGATTTAATTTTTGAATTTTGGGGTTGTGTTGCTTCATAGTGTGGGTGGAGACGATATTGGGTGCTTTGGGGCTTATGGATATTAGGCAGGTGTTTCTCAATTCGGAGCGGAAGCGGAAGGGTGTAGCTTCCTTGGCTAGGAGAAGAAGATGACTCATGATCTTCTTTTTTTTTTCTTTTTTTTTTAAAGTTTTTTAATTGTCCAAAGATTAAAATTGTTTTTTATTATTTTAAGTATTTTTAATCCACATGGCAATATTAATTAGACTTGTGGAACCCAATCATGTGCCACATCAGCACATAATAGATTTTTTGACGGAATTACGACGGAAGGACCACATTGATATGTGATACCCAATTTTAGGGACTACATTAATGAATTTTTAATTTCAAAAACCATCTTGAGGAGTTTGATCAATTTCAGGAACTATTTATGATAAAAACCCTTCTTCCTTTGCTTTGGATCACTTTAACATGTTTTCCTTTTCTTGCAGACCACAAACAAACAGAAACAAAAAAGTATTTCTCTCTTTCTCTCTCTCTCTCTCTCTCTCTGCTCTTCATCTGTCTCGGATCGATCTGATTGAGTCGTTGACCTTAGTCCTTACCTGAGACAACAACTGAAGCAACTAGTTTGTTCTGGGCTGGAATCGCAGGCAGCAGCAAAGGAATCACTCAGTGTAATATTTCATAAGATGATGAATGAAGAAAATGGAAGCAGCAGCAGCAGTAGCAGCAGCTTGGTGAGTGACGATGGTGGCGACATCGAGAATTTGGATTTGTTGGATGGAAGGAGGAGGACATACAGCCAACCACTTCTTAGCAAGAGGAAGAACACTACTTCTCAGATTGCCATTGTTGGTTCCAATCTCTGCTCCATCGAAAGCCTTGACTACGAGTAAGCAAGCCAAACCAAACCCAACCCAACCCAACCCTGCTTTCTTTCCATTTCGATTTCCTCGATTTCGATTTCAATGAATGAATGAATTGAACATTTACAATTGCAGGATGTTTGAGAATGAAATATTCAGGCAGGACTGGAGGTCAGCTAAGAAGGTGCAAGTATTTCAGTATGTTGTGCTCAAGTGGGCTTTTGCGCTTCTCATCGGGATCGTTACTGGCC
The DNA here is from genome assembly GCA_035220775.1 of Malus fusca. Taxonomy (NCBI): domain Eukaryota; kingdom Viridiplantae; phylum Streptophyta; class Magnoliopsida; order Rosales; family Rosaceae; genus Malus; species Malus fusca. The sequence continues at coordinate 4,648,495 of CM069059.1, forward strand.
TCGTTGGCTTCTTCAATAATATTGCAGTTGAGAATATAGCTGGATTCAAGCTTCTTTTGACCACGGCTCTCATGTCTGACAAAAAGTACGTTCACATTTCCCATTTCCCATTTCCCATGTCCATGAATGTCTTCTTATATATTTATTTTACTCAAAAAAAACCAACAAAAGTGGCGTATAGAAAAATCACCATTTTAGTTTTTCGCCCCGGGCCACCAAAAATTCAGGAAGGGCCCTGGTTCTAGTGTTATATGAACATGAAACTGAGATATGGTTTCTGTGCAGATATTACAAGGCTTTTGCGGCATATGCTGCCATCAATGTAGCTCTAGCAGCAGCTGCAGCAGCTCTTTGTGCTTTTATTGCTCCTGCCGCAGCAGGTTCCGGCATTCCTGAGGTTAAAGCTTATCTAAATGGTGTCGATGCACATTCAATACTCGCTCCAAGCACTCTCTTTGTCAAGGTGTAAAATTTTTACGCTCCACTGCAGAGTCTGTGCACCCTTGCTTTGTTTAGAACTTGCGTTTTAAATTGAACCATGGTTTCTTTAGTTTATGCCTATCATTATGGATTTTGCAGATTTTTGGTTCCATTCTTGGGGTTTCAGCCGGATTCGTGGTTGGTAAAGAAGGGCCCATGGTTCATACGGGTGCTTGCATAGCCTCTTTCCTTGGGCAGGGGGGCTCTCGCAAGTATCATTTAACTTGGTCATGGCTAAGATACTTCAAGAATGATTGCGACCGAAGAGACTTGATCACATGTGGTGCTGCTGCTGGTGTGGCTGCTGCATTTCGTGCCCCAGTTGGTGGTGTTCTGTTTGCTCTTGAGGAGGCAGCTTCGTGGTACATCTTTCTCACTCACTCACTCTCCCTCTCTTATAAGAATAATGAGTTTGGCCATTTGAGCATCAAAGAAATCGAGAACAAGAGAAGTAGAGAAAAGATCAGAGAAACTTAAGAAAGAACTGGAACAATGTGAGATAGTTATGGTAAAATTATATTTATATGTACAATCAAGGAAACAATAGTAAACATATATCTTGTTCCTTTAATATGATAGTATATTAGCGGTCATTATTGATCTTTACCCTGTAGTTTAGACTGTTGAGTTAGTTGGTCATCTTGCACTGCAAGATGATATATTTACGACATAAGTGGTTGAAGTATTATGCTATAAATTATGAGAATGGTCTTAAAAAATGAACTTGCATTTTCTTTCTTCTGTCACTGTGAAAACAGAAAAAATGCAACTCTTGTAACGTGTAACATAATAGGTCCTGAGAATATCTGTTATCTTTACCTGGAAAACTTCAGGTGGCGGAGTGCTCTTCTTTGGAGGACATTTTTCACAACAGCAGTTGTTGCAATAGTTTTGAGAGGCTTTATACAATATTGTACTACAGGAAATTGTGGGTTATTTGGGGAAGGAGGTCTGATCATGTATGATGTCAGTGCAGCCGGTGCAACATATAGTGGCCCCGATATACTAGCAGTGTTATTCCTAGGAACTGTTGGAGGTATTCTTGGAAGCATATATAACTATTTCGTGAACAAGGTCATCCGAACTTATAGCATCATTCATGAGTATGTTCTCTTACCCAATCGTGACTACTAAGATTTGTGACCTTACCTATAAAATAACCACCTCTGAATTTGTTGGTGACATGATTACAATTCTGATTCGATTCTTGCTCTTACTACGGATTTGTCGCCTTTAATCAGGTTTTCTTGTTTTTCTCCTAATTTATCTGGTTTTCCTTTTGTTGCAGAAAGGGTGCTGCTCCCAAAATCTTACTCGTTATCACCATTGCCCTCTTGACATCATGTCTTTCTTATGGCTTGCCATGGTTTGCAGAGTGCCAACTATGCCCTACTGACGAGAGTGTGAGTTGTCCTACTGTTGGCAAATCTGGTAACTATAAAAGTTTCAATTGCCCCTCGGGCTATTATAATGACCTCGCCTCCCTCTTTCTAAACACTAATGATGATGCCATTCGTAATCTATTCAGCACCAGTACAAAAAAAGAATTTCACATTTCCTCACTTTTCATCTTCTTTGCCGCCATTTACTGCCTCGGAATTATCACTTATGGCATTGCTATTCCTTCTGGGCTCTTTATCCCTGTCATATTAGCTGGAGCTTGCTATGGACGTCTTGTTGGGAGGTTGTTTGAATCAATCTCTACTCTAGACACAGGTCTATTTGCTCTACTAGGAGCTGCCTCCTTCCTGGGTGGCACTATGAGAATGACAGTCTCACTCTGCATTATACTGCTTGAACTCACGAATGACTTACTGTTGCTTCCCCTTGTGATGTTGGTTCTCCTTATTTCAAAAACTGTGGCTGATAACTTCAACAAGGGAATTTACGACCAGATAGTCAAAATAAAGGGACTGCCTTATTTGGAGGCTCATGCAGAACCTTACATGAGGCAATTGGTCACAGCTGATGTTGCTACTGGACCATTGGTTACTTTTTCTGGGATTGAGAAGGTAGGGCGTATATTGGATGCTTTGAGGACTACGGGGCACAATGGATTTCCGGTGATTGATGAACCGCCTTTTTCGGATGCTCCAGAATTGTGCGGTCTTGTTTTAAGGTCTCATTTGCTTATTTTGCTCAAGGGTAAGGTTTTTTCGAGGGAGAGGGTTGTTTGTGGAGAAGAGATCCTAGGGAGATTTGCCGCATTTGATTTCGCAAAGGCAGGGTCAGGAAAGGGAATCAAAGTGGAGGATCTTGATATTGAAGAGGAGGAGATGGATATGTATGTTGATCTACATCCTATTACAAATGCATCTCCGTACACAGTTGTTGAGACAATGTCACTTGCCAAAGCTGCTATTCTCTTTCGGCAACTCGGTCTTAGACACCTATGTTTGGTACCAAAGAGCCAAGGGGTAAGTTGTTCTCCTCCTCCTTTGCCATGGTCTCTTTTTCTCTGCTCTCTTGTTCAAGTTAAACAAGCGACTGTGATTGTGCTTTTGGACGAGGGACATAAATTTCCATGGAACTTAGGATAAATGTGTTAAGAATAAGATTGCGATTCATTTGTAGTGTTTTCGTAGTAGCTTTGAAGTGCTTGTGTGGTTCATTGGTAGTGTTCTTGTAGTGCATTTTTAACAATTGTGTCTGAAATTCTCTGATACTATGAAAGTTCCTCGTCCAAATGCTAACTGAAGTTGAATAACAGCTCCAAATATTCATAAGAATTCCTGAAACGCTTCTCTAAACAACTTTGTCATGTTTTTCTTTGCGCATGGGGATGACAGAGACCTCCAATCGTCGGAATTCTAACGCGACATGACTTCATGCCGGAGCACATTTTGGGACTCTACCCGCATATAAAGGCTCATAAGTCATAAGTAGACCAGACCGACTGGCGGAATCTCAATTCAGATGCGATATGTGTTTATGTTCGTCTGTGTGTTAACGGCTTGATTAAGTCGTTGGTCATCGTCGGAAGCGAGATATTTAATCAAGACTTGGTAGCATGTTAAATGGAGGCAGGCAGGTTTTTGTTTCATCTGGAAAGGTATTTTTTTTCATGAATCAAGAAGATCTGTACCATCCTGGAAGATCTAAAAGCAAATTCTATTATATATTATTTACATTAAATAAAGAGTAACTCATTCGTTTTAATCATTCATATCTTTTTCTTGTTACAGAACCATTCATGTCTTTGATAATGTAAAACTTCTGATACATTTCAATTTGACGACACCTCGTGCTCGAAATTTCTCCATCTTCAAGCTTAGCATGTGTCAATTGTGAATCATGTTATAGATTCAGTTTTTCTTATCTATAGTTTAGTGCATAGCCTATGTACTTGCAGTTAAACGACTGGTGAAGGGCGTTAAAGCTACAGGATTTCAGAGTTCCGTCGAGCAGTCATAATGCATACTTCTTTCCTTCAATTCCAATCACAAAATATGCTACACCTAAGAAATCCAAATACTATAAAGATCAATAACTCCAAAGACACACACAAATATATTGGAGACTTTTCAAAGTGCACAGGAAAATAAGTGCTCTAATTAAGAAGTGAAAGCAATCCGTGGTAACTACAAAATTTGTAGATGACTCCGACAGTCATGTACAGACCCACAATCAACGGAGAGGACTTGGACAGAAGAAAAAGAAGCAATGCTCTGCCAAGTCCTATTCTCCGTGATTAGAGAGAGTTTAAAACGATGGTTTATAAAAATGCCACAAAACTGAATTCAGCTAGAGCTTTCTAGCGGGGAAACGAGAAAGCACTGCCCCAATTGCTTCATAATGGTCTCCATTTCAGCAAAAATAATCTCTTATGGCAACATTACAGCATTGTGACTTCCATACCTTCACTTTGGCAAGGAACTCGTAGCCAGTGCATGAAAACAGGGAGTGCGAAAAGGAAAGCCAAGACATTCATTTTCTTTTCAACTTGTTCGTCCAAGAGGCTTCTTTAGCATTAGCAGCATATATTTGAAGCTTCCGAAGAATCTTCCTCTCACTGATACGAAGCACCAAAGAATGGTACAACTTTTTCTCACTTATGCAACTACACCTGCCCAATGCTCTGATATCATCTTCTAATGAATTTGCACCATACAGGCTGTCCCGCATATCTGCGAGGGACGAAAGAGCATTACAAAGAGATTTTGTCAGCAACAGTTCCTCGGTCAACATTTCAGCATTGTGGCGCAATTGTTGGCTTTTGTCTGGAAAAATGATGCCGACAGGCATAGGTTCATCGGAGCTTCCTCCAGCAGTTGCAATAGCAAGATCCAACTTATAGTATTCTTCGTCGGCTAAGTGCATTATGTACAATAAAACCAACATGTCAAATTGGGGTTGTCCATGAAATGAAATCTCAAAATATTCAGAGTCGTGGGTGACACACCCAGAGTAATGAAATCGTCTCCAGAGGGATACCCTTGCTCTACGATGCTGGCCAGAGAAGGAGGAACCCCAGCGGAGGATGAGTTCCAAGTCGATATTGACAATGTCATATGGATTATCAGGCTCTGTAAAACCGTATCTGTGAAGCAGGGCTGCGTTACCCAATGGCCCGTATGTATTGAAGACCTGAGAAGAAAAGAAAAGAAAAGGGAAAGCAAAGAACTGAAAATAACTTAATGAGTTGAGTAGTTAGGAAACATGAAAGCAGAAACTTAGAATTGAGCGTTTACAAGAAAGACAGGAAACAATGAATGTAAGAGAGTGGAAACCTCAGCTCCAAGTTTGACATCTTTCACCATAGTCATTTCCAAATCATCATCGTCCTCGTCCTCGTCGTCCTCCTCCTCCTCGCGGGAAGCATCAGAAGGAGCAGAAGCAGATTCTGTGGTTTGCTGGGGGGTGTCAGAGTCAGATTGACTACTCTGAGGAGAGGTCATCAAGTGGACATCCTCAGCTGCGGTTTTGTGATTAAACCTGAATGGAATGGAATGGAAAGGAATGGAATTGAATTGTACTGAAATAAGAATCGAATCGAATCGAAATGTATGAAATTACAGTTCACATACAGGTCAGCCAAAGGAACCATTCCGATTCCGTGGTAATCATCAATCTGAAACGACCGAGAAGAAATGAATGTCCTTGCTACTAAGTAGTCCTGGAATTGGAATGAATTGGAGGAATTGGAATTAAGAAGCATGAGCAGCAAGGGCTCAACGCTCTCCTTCCACTGCTTCCTCATATCAGACCTCTCTGCCTTGACCGTCGCCGCCTCCAACTCCGTCCCTTGCAGTAGACGCTCCACCTCTTGGGCACTCCAAACCAACGGCAACGCCGCCGCCTCTTCTTCGCTCAACAGCTCCAGGTACGGGGCCCACCGGGAGCGCTCCCCCAGGCTCCTCTCGTACATCAGAGCCACCGCCAGCCCGACCAACTCCTCCTCATTTTCCAAAGCCTCGGCAGCCTCAGGTTCGGCAGCAGCGGCGGCTGTTCTGATGGTTAGGCACGCCAGCTTTGGTATTCTGGCCACCACGTCCCCTTCCTTGAGGTCGCCGACGGCTCTGACACTGATTCCCATTCCTCCGGCGGTAGCTCCGTCGTCCCGCAAGTCTAGGGCGTCGCTGCATTCAATCCCTTCCTGCTTCATCCATCGCTTGAACGCCCTCACCCGCCTGCTATTGCTGCTGCTGCTTTGGCGGCTTCTGCTCCCCATTACCATAGTCTAGAGTCTAGACCCAGTAGAGGAGGATTTTCACATTGTAGAATTGTGGTATTTTGATTTATTTACGGATTCGCCGCTTAGAAAACAAAAGGCGGTACGCATGTGAGGGAAATGATATTGGGAAAGGTAGGGTTTAGGAGATTAAGGGGGCGTTTGTTACGCCGGACTGTCTCGGACTGGACTAGCTGCAGGGACTAAGTTGGACTGACTTAGACTAGACTAAGTTGGACTAACTTAGTGAAGCGTTTGGTGTAGTGTCGGACTAAGAAGCAGGATAATAAAAACAGTATTGTTCACCAGATTTGTGTTTGCTTACACTAGGACTACAAATTTTTGTCATTGTGTAATAGAGTAATGCTACAAATGTCATGAGAAGATACTTGTGTAATAGAGTAATCCTAAACTTTATGCAATAAAATCGAACATTAACTAATGATAGTTTTCTTGGATTATAGAGTTTAAGAAAACGGAACTCATATTAGATATTTGTCTGAAGCAAGTAAAATTGCCTTGGAAAATGTCACTTAAGTTCTTCACGTGCATGATATATGGTGTTTTGGTTCTCTGTTGGGTGAAGATGACTAGGATCCAATGGTGGTAGGGTTTTGAAGGAAGGGGAAATGTGAGTACTAATATTTTGGTTTCAAGAATCCTCCAAGTGTACCCAACAAACCTTGCTCAAAAGAAAAGAAGATAGAAAAGCATGGTAATTAAACAGGCTATAAGGGCCGCCTCATTTTCCATGTGGCATAATTCATAGCTGACTAGCTTAACAAGCAAGAGCAAGTACATAAGAAGATACTTGTGACAAGTCAATCTTTGCCATTGATTGACTCTTAAAACATCATTCACTAAACTTTCATCCAGGATATTTTACAAAATACCAGTGAACTATAGTATACCATTCCAAAGTAGATCTCCATAATTTACAAACTCCTAGTTAACATTAGCCAAAATACTTCATAGTGGAAAGCTAAGTTATAAGCCATAACCTAAGATTGTACGATTAATAAAATACATCCATGTCAAAAGGCACCACATAATATACTCATCCGCTTGCTTTGTCGCTTAAAAGCCTTTGGACAAACACTTTCTTGAGTTCCGGTTTGATTGCCCTGAACACTCCCACATTTTTTGGTTTATCCAAAATAAGAGACAATGCATCAATTTGATCCATAGGAGAAAGACCCATTTCTTCAAGTTCGTTAGCTATGTCACTATGATCTGCAGTACCTTGAACTAAAGCTTCTGTTACCATTTGCATCATCTTCCCACTTTCAACATAAAATTCTTTCAGTCCATTGATAATTGCCTCGGTTCCATCACTTGAACTTCCCACACCTCTTTTCCTCTTTCGTTGGCTATTTTCAGATGGGGTGCTTTGTTGGCTTTGTTTGTTCATTGAAGAAACAACATTTTCACCTCCAATATCACTTGCACCAACCTGATCATGACTTTGTTCCTCCACCATTTCAGCAGGGGTTTCGGCTACATTACCCGTAGCCCGATCTTTTCCAAATATATATGCAAATCTATCATATAGTGGAAAAGCTTTGCTTCTCTATCCATCAGCTTCTTTATTTTTCTAAGATTATATCAACATAGCAAAACTAAAATTGTTGGAAATGTGCCCTAAAGCCAATCATATGATGATACTTTACGGACATTTCATATGTTAAACTAATCTAGTTTAATATCAAGGGCAAAGATTATTGTTTGAGCCGTCTCATATAAATGTTATATGCTTAAACGATAAAGTCCAAGGAATATGTGATTGGGAGAATACAATCTAATGAAGTTAGATTCATGAGACCATTCTTTCGTAGACACATCCTAAACGTTCCTGATCATAGGATTGCCAATTGGGCATTGACAGTCCGATAAGATCAGTACGTACTGTGCCTTCTCTCAGGGAGAGTGACTAGTCTCGAGTCATTGGTGTGTGTGACATCAAGACAAGTACGTAGGTGCTCAATAGAGAATGAGTTCACTGAACACGATCAACGAAGAGTTCTCATATTCATGTCACATGAGAACTCATGGTTGGGATAATGCAAAATAGTCCTTTGACCTGAGGCATCACAGTTGTCTTGTGGTTAAGTCCTTGATCTTTGATTATGTCAAAGTCACCCCATCGGGGTGTCCACGGCATCATTGGGGTTAAGCCACTTAGTCATGGAGACAAGTGAATGTGCAACAAGGGATCTCTAACCTTCAAATGGTTTGAGGGAGAATACTCTATGATATGATTAAAATCTCTGGCCAGAGTATGAATGAAATTTAGGAATGCGTTCCAAATCACATTCAAGGTAATCATATAAGCAAACGAATCACATTGGATAGTAGACATGAATAAATAAACTATCAAACCAAACAATGTGGTCAAGAGTATTAGATTAGAGAAAGACCGTATTGCATTTGTAATCCTAAACTGAATAGGTTCTCTACCTCTTCTGATTAGCTTGGGTAACCATGACATACGGCTAGGTGTCACTCATGGTTTGTGGAAGCCCTAAAAGTGTGTAATCACTAAAGGGAGAATTGAAAGTAAGTTTCAATTCATAATCGATTTGAAAGAGTTTTAATCGCCCATTGCCTCGCTAAAAGGAACCTAATGGATCGTACACCGTGTAAGGTAGAGATGGACGAAACAAATGAAATGAGTAAGAATAATTGAATGGTTTAATTATTTATGGTTAGGATTAATTAATATGTTAATTAATCAAACGAATAAGTTCGTTAAAGACCTCGGGTTAGTTTTGGGCCGCAAGGCCCAATGGGATTTGAATGTCAAGCCCATTAACTCAAGTTGTATGACAACTTGAATAAACAAAGGGCTTGAAAGCCCAATAAACCCAATGTGGCCGGCCATAATGTTAAGGGGTAGTGAACTTGACTTAATTGCAAGTTTGCCACTCCAATGAAGAAAGGTATAAATATGACTTTATAGCCATTTCTTCATAAGGGTTTTTCTAGGAGAAAAGGTGAGAACACAAAGCTCCCATTTCTCTCTAGAGAGGCCGGCCACCTTGGAGGTGATTAGCTAGTCATCTAGTTCTCCAAGGTCACTCATTCATCATCCATGCTCTCCTTGGTGTAGAATCTTTAGAGGTTCTCAATTTTGGGAACTTGGAGAACCTTTTCTTCCATCCAAGTCCATGGATCTAAGAAGCTAGAAATGAAGGCCCTATCTCTTGGGTGATTAGCCTTTGCTTATGCAAAGAGGAATCAACAAAGGTAACATATTTCAACTCACTTTGTTTTGAGTTGTTTCTTGGTTCACCAATCTACTAGGCTTTGAATTTCTTGGTTAATGTTTTGTTTTTGAATGCATGAAAGCATGATTCCGCCTTTAATTGTTAATTGCATGCTATATGATGTTATTCAAATGAACATGTTTTTCACAAATCTTCCTTCAAGTGGTATCAGAGCCTAGGTCTAGTAGTTGGTGAATCCTTTTGGGTTTTGTAGTTCATAGTTTGTGATTTAAAAGTTGTAATATGTTACAAGCTTTATTCTTGTTTCTTTGGATGTAAATTTTGTTAGAAAATTTGCCATCACAAATGTTGTAGATGTAGTTCATATGAGCATGAATATTGAAGCTAAAATTTGGTGCCATGACTTTGGGGATTTTCGGCCAAATCCAAAGGGTGGATTTTTGGGTTCTTGTTTGACTTGTTAAAATGTTTTTCAAGTAACTTTTGGAACCCCTATGTACCCTAGTTTGGTTATATGTTATTTCCCTAAAGTTAAAATGGTTTTGGGATGTTTTTGGGTGAAAAATGTTCATGGAAATTTTTTGAGTTTTTCATGAGTGTTCTTCATTGTTCTTGACATTTTTGCCAAGAACAAAAAGTTTAGGGTTTATGACTTAGTTGAAAAATTTCCAAATTTTTGTGGACTTATCTCCACTCCCTTTTTCTCTCTAAAAACCGGCCCTCCCTCAAGTGGGAGTTCTTTTGGGTCTTTTATGCAATTACATAAAGTTTTGATATTTTTGTGTATTTGCACTTTGGCCCAAAAGTTTACGTTTTTACGTTAAGGTCCAAAAACGCTAAAGGACAAATTGTTTTGTTCCTTTAATGAAGTTTTTGCATTATTAAAATTTTGGGTTCTAGTTGTAATTGCATGAAGTAGTGGACTTTTGTGCTTTTACAAAGTGACCCCAAAAGTTTTGAAATATAGCCCAAAAGTTGTGGTTATTGCATGATGGCCCAAATTAGGTTGAGAACAAAATTGTTTTGTCTCTTTAAATGAGAATTGGATTTTCATTTCATTTAGCTCCATTTAAATCAATTTTATGGATACAAAAACCAAATGAAAATGTTGCATTCAATTTAATTAGTTAAAGTGTTAATTAATTAAAGGGTGATTATGAACCTAAGCCTACGATAATTGAGCTATGTGAAAGGCCGTTTCAAATTTGTTTGAACCATGGGAATGTGTAGATTAGATTTTGGTTGTAATTTGATTTGATCAAATATTGTAAAAGAGCATAAGCTCTTCTTTACTTTAAAGTAATTTGTTTTATGCAAATGTTGTAATGAGCATAAGCTCACCTTTACTTTGAAGTACTTCTTTCTTGCTTTATTTGATATGCATGAAAATGAAGTAGTTGGGTCCAACGCCCCTAAGACAACACGCCTTAATGTGATTAAATGCGTAACTAAAATCAATCACCATCCCTAGTCCGAGATTCAACACTAGGCTCGTGTTGAATCTAAACAAAGGTTCATAGTCATCCTAAGGCCCTAAGGCAACTATATAGTCCAATAAATGAATGCAAAGTTTATGTTAGTAGTATCATATACTCTTGCTTTAAAAACCGTTTTATAAGCATAGTGGGAGTATTATATACAACTAAATTCAATCAAATGGACCAATAGTTGTAATAGGACCAAAATTGTTTTAATAGAGATTAAAATGTATATTTATATGTGATGAGACCTAAAACCCTCAAACCAAACCATTATTAAGTTGATAAGCGTGAGAGTGCTTTGAACACTCTTTCGTGGCCTTCCACCATGGTAGCTTCAATCGTTTGTGACTCATACACCGTATTCGTCCAGTTCTGGGGTTGCAAAGTATGTGCTTACATTCAGGAGAAACCTATACACATATGATGAAGTTAATGTAGGCAACGAGTGTGGTCAATATGATATTCTTCTGAGGCATCATTCTCTAGAGGCCAAATAAGATGGGTACTTGCAAGAGGTTGTTGCAAATGAGTAAGTGTACTCTCTCATTATTATTAACGCTAGCCAATATGATTTTCTTCTGAGGTGGGCTTGGTAATAGTGAGTCTCCCATACCCTACTAAGAGTTTCCTCCAAAACTCTCGAATTCCAATGAGGGATATCGAATTTGCCAAAAATAGTGGGTGGTGCTATTTGATTTAAAGACCCGAATCAAATGGCTTAAAATCAATCAATTTATATTCGTTATGTATTTATTTACCAATATATTTACAAACGCTATCCAATACTTGACAAATAAAAACCGAATGTTTTAGTTTCCGGACTTGGTACCACAATCCCAAAGAATGTCTTAAAAGGATTGGATATGTACCTAAGTAGTCTCATCCTCACAATCTTCCTAATGACAATGTATCATTGGAAGAACATGTTAGAAAAGTCTATCATGAAGAGGACAACACAAACAACCAATGCTTATTCCTTCGTTATATGAACAAAGGAACTTACAAAGATTAGCATAAAGAAAAGGACACTTTTAGTGTTATTAGTTCTTCACTTACAAATCGTTGTATGAAGAAATAATGAGTTGCTTTGAACAACCCTTAGTCAATGCAAACACTAGTGCTTGTTTCTTTGTTACATGAACAAGGAACTTGAGAAGAAAGCACAAAGGCATGGACACTTAATGTGCCATGATTCTTCACTTACAAATTGTTGTATGAAGAAATGAGAGTTGCCTTGAACAACTCTTGAAAGTTTGTAATTATGTTTAGAACATAATGGTTGGTTGACAAAAATAGTCTATAAACATGGACTTATAATGATTTTGAATCATTGAGTGTTGAAGTGATAAACCACTTAACGAGACGGAAACTAAGGCTAGGACTTCACCTTTATGTCCCTAACCTAATGGTTCACTAAGTTTATTGTAAACTATGTAGTGAACGATAAACACATGCTCTCCAAATTGTTTGATGTGTATAACACAATTGAAATACGTTTCAAGAGAGATAGTGGGAGTTTAGGGACTATGACTATGGTAGTCAAAGGAGAAGTCAAATGAAGAAAGCGAAATAACTCCAAGGGAACAAACTTTCTTTATGAAAGGATGGACATTGGAAGGGATATTTGCAAGAAATGTCTTGCAAGTGTCAAGAACACACCTTTCGAAGGTGTTGTAAATTGTTCTTGAATAGTTCAAAATAGTTGGTTCTTCTACTTGAATGTTTGATTCCGTATTAGTAACTATGTTTTACAATCGTTGTAAAAGTGTGGCTAATAAGAAGTAGAAGATTAATGAGAGAAGAGAAAGTACTTCACATTCGGAACGTGAATAAAATATAGATTTCTGCGAGAGCAGTTAGTATTTACCTCCTCATATGAACTACCAAAGAAATTGGAAAAACCAAAGATTGTCTTTACATTCCAATTTTAAGGAACTTAATTCCGTCACTATAGTAGAGATGGATGAATGTTTTGTTTGACAAAACATTGTTCTTTATTAATCAATGATTGGATTATGGTAATCTAATTGATTGTCTCTATAGTAGAGATAATTTGGTAGTGTTAACTGTTTAGAATACAATGATGCTTAAAACCCAAAAGGTTGCTAGGTAGTGACTAATCCCAACTAAAGTTGTGATACCTCTAAAAACATAAGTTACGAGTTGGTGAAAGATGGATGCTTTGGATCGTTAGATCCGGATCCAATACCTTCTTGTTAAAATTGTATAGAGGCGAAATGTTCGAATCTTTATTCTTTTGGAAAGAATAAAGAATCACAAAGTTGTTGAGGTTAATTCACTTAGATGTTAGTGGCACCTGTCCACAACATAATACTACTCATGTTGTATGACATTCACCGAAGATCACCCTCGGTTGGACTATAGTTTATTTTAAATAAACACAAGTCCGAATACTTTGCAAAAGGTTTCAAAGAATTCAAGAAATGTAAGTTGATGAGTAAGACGTCTAAAGTATTTACATCCTTAGATTTGATCCAAGGAATGGTAACACTTTAGAATAGTGTCCTTGAAAGATATCAAGGAAAGAAGCATCATAAGATAATGGATTTCTCCATTAGAAGAAGAACGAACTTGAATAAGATTTAGTTCGTTGGACATTATCAATTACCCATATATAGGATATATATATGCTTCTAAGACAATATGATTGTCAATTAGAAGATCTTCCAAAAGTTTTCATGACTCCATAGGATGTAGTTGGAAAGAAAGACAAATCTTAATCATGTTAAGATTTGGGGTTGTGTGCTAATAAGCAATATTTGTTTGATAACAATCTTGTGGGATATCCTTAAATTAACTTTTGGATATCACTTCTATAAACCAACTAACAAATGTTGTTTTGTTGGGTAGTTCATTGTAATCCTACAATATGATTTGCCTAAGATAGAGCGATGAACGAAAGATAGAACTCAAAGAGTGGGTTCTTTGAGAGACAAGATGATGATCAACAAAATATAACAACCTAGTTCCTATACCACAAGCTCCAAGGTAGTCGAGAAGGATTTATAAACCGTCTCAGTTGAATGGTTTGAACTTTATGACTATGTCATAGAGTTGCACCTCTTAAATCGAAAGAAATAAGAATGAAAATCCTTATGACTACATTGAGTGTATATATGATATATACTCAAGGGAATGGTAAAGTACCATTTGACCCGAAATAATGAAACCTTCATAAGCTAATTGGTAGCTTAAGGTGACTACAATCAAAGAGAATGGTTGACTTTGAAGGAACCATCTTTGACGTAGTCTTAGTTTCAATTAATTCGAAGATTGCTAGCTACAACTAAATGGTGATTCAATGTTTGGACATAGTATGGGTTTTCCGAAACCATTATTAAGCTAGTCTTGATAATATATGTCTGAAACTATGAATCACAAGACATGTAAGTTGTTGAGATCCATCCATCATGGATCTTAGCAAGCTAGTGGGAGCCATAAGCGTCTTATGAGAGAAAGATCAAATTGTTTGATTTCTCATATAGATGTAAATGAATCTTTTGTTTACTAGGTTTACAAAAGATTAGTGGGAGTTAATCATGTTCCTAAAATTTGAATATATATATGATATATTAATTTTGGAAATGAAAAGAATACTTCATTGTTAAAGTTATGACTTTAAACATTCTATAAAGATAGAATGTATATGGGAGACATAGTCTATATACATGGGATGGAAATCTATATTGATAGATTTTAGGATATAGTTTGATTATATCAATCCCTAATAATAGACAAAAGATGCTAGGAAGTTTCTCATATGATGATAAACTTCAATTAGGAGGACAACTCTAGTTAGACTAAGTAGTTGCTCTTCTCAAAGGGAACGTACCCTTTGACTCCCAAAGAAATAATGCATAAATAGAATCCTTTATGCATACGCAGAAAGGTGATTTACGTATTTCATATTGTATGAAAAACGTTGATATAATTTGTACCTAGAACGGTACAAGACGATATCAATGCAAGCCCAGGATCAGAACCATGGTAATTGTCAAGTAAGTCCTTAAGTATTTAAGAAATACTAAAGGATAGATTCCTCAAAGAATGAGGAAGAATTAGAGTAAAGTAAAGGAAGCGTAAATGTATTAGATTATGAATCTAATCCATCATTGGATGTTTCTTCATTATGAATGAAGAGATAAACAAATATCTCTTTATTATGACTAAAGAGATATTTGGATGGAAACATTAAAGTAATGACTTTAGTGTGTTCCATTATGAATGCAAAATATATTGCCATATAGAAGTTTACAACAATGTTGTTTGGATGGGAAAGTTCATTTATGAACTCTCCATTCGATTCCAACCAGAAAGTGTATCTAGTGTACTGACACTACGACACTAATGGGGCGATAGCTCAAGCCGGGGAATCAAGGTGTCATCAAGATCCAAACTCATATGAGAGACTGAACCACATGATTGAGAATCATGTATAATGGTGACGTCGTTATTCTCAATGTTGCTTTTATGGATAACATATAGATATCCATTGTCTAGGCCTACTACTCAGCCATTTATGAAATGACTACAGAAGAGGAATCATCACAGATGAACAAGCTGATTGGCTCTAGTGCAAGTGGGAGATTGTTGGAAATGTGCCCTAAAGCCAATCATATGATGATACTTTACGGACATTTCATATGTTAAACTAATCTAGTTTAATATCAAGGGCAAAGATTATTGTTTGAGCCGTCTCATATAAATGTTATATGCTTAAACGATAAAGTCCAAGGAATATGTGATTGGGAGAATGCAATCTAATGAAGTTAGATTCATGAGACCATTCTTTCGTAGACACATCCTAAACGTTCCTGATCATAGGATTGCCAATTGGGCATTGACAGTCCGATAAGATCAGTACGTACTGTGCCTTCTCTCAGGGAGAGTGACTAGTCTCGAGTCATTGGTGTGTGTGACATCAAGACAAGTACGTAGGTGCTCAATAGAGAATGAGTTCACTGAACACGATCAACGAAGAGTTCTCATATTCATGTCACATGAGAACTCATGGTTGGGATAATGCAAAATAGTCCTTTGACCTGAGGCATCACAGTTGTCTTGTGGTTAAGTCCTTGATCTTTGATTATGTCAAAGTCACCCCATCGGGGTGTCCACGGCATCATTGGGGTTAAGCCACTTAGTCATGGAGACAAGTGAATGTGCAACAAGGGATCTCTAACCTTCAAATGGTTTGAGGGAGAATACTCTATGATATGATTAAAATCTCTGGCCAGAGTATGAATGAGATTTAGGAATGCGTTCCAAATCACATTCAAGGTAATCATATAAGCAAACGAATCACATTGGATAGTAGACATGAATAAATAAACTATCAAACCAAACAATGTGGTCAAGAGTATTAGATTAGAGAAAGACCGTATTGCATTTGTAATCCTAAACTGAATAGGTTCTCTACCTCTTCTGATTAGCTTGGGTAACCATGACATACGGCTAGGTGTCACTCATGGTTTGTGGAAGCCCTAAAAGTGTGTAATCACTAAAGGGAGAATTGAAAGTAAGTTTCAATTCATAATCGATTTGAAAGAGTTTTAATCGCCCACTGCCTCGCTAAAAGGAACCTAATGGATCGTACACCGTGTAAGGTAGAGATGGACGAAACAAATGAAATGAGTAAGAATAATTGAATGGTTTAATTATTTATGGTTAGGATTAATTAATATGTTAATTAATCAAACGAATAAGTTCGTTAAAGACCTCGGGTTAGTTTTGGGCCGCAAGGCCCAATGGGATTTGAATGTCAAGCCCATTAACTCAAGTTGTATGACAACTTGAATAAACAAAGGGCTTGAAAGCCCAATAAACCCAATGTGGCCGGCCATAATGTTAAGGGGTAGTGAACTTGACTTAATTGCAAGTTTGCCACTCCAATGAAGAAAGGTATAAATATGACTTTATAGCCATTTCTTCATAAGGGTTTTTCTAGGAGAAAAGATGAGAAAACAAAGCTCCCATTTCTCTCTAGAGAGGCCGGCCACCTTGGAGGTGATTAGCTAGTCATCTAGTCCTCCAAGGTCACTCATTCATCATCCATGCTCTCCTTGGTGTAGAATCTTTAGAGGTTCTCAATTTTGGGAACTTGGAGAACCTTTTCTTCCATCCAAGTCCATGGATCTAAGAAGCTAGAAATGAAGGCCCTATCTCTTGGGTGATTAGCCTTTGCTTATGCAAAGAGGAATCAACAAAGGTAACATATTTCAACTCACTTTGTTTTGAGTTGTTTCTTGGTTCACCAATCTACTAGGCTTTGAATTTCTTGGTTAATGTTTTGTTTTTGAATGCATGAAAGCATGATTCCGCCTTTAATTGTTAATTGCATGGTATATGATGTTATTCAAATGAACATGTTTTTCACAAATCTTCCTTCAAAAATTTAGCATGCGTAAAAAATATAGCAGCAAGAATAAAACTAATGTATAAATAAAATAGGATATGAACCTGCACATAAGTTTGCCATGCGTCATCACTGTCAACTTCAAGCACTTTTGGACATCATTCCATGCAAATCCACTTGTGTTTATCATGTCAACGACCATACTATATGTTTTTTTTCCATTTCTTCAACTTTGACTCAATATGTGGAAACTTATTAGTGGCAAACTTCAACTCGGTTCCATCTAATGATATTATCTACACTAAGGGGAGGGGGTGTCGCCTTTGGCGAGAGTTAAACCCAAGACCTCTCACTAATCAGTGAGGAGGAATACCACTAGACTGTTGTACTAGTGGCGACAACTCATGTGCAGGTTCCATCTAATGCTCCCAAGCAATTCTAAAAAAAAAATAAGCTTTTGTTAATTTATACAAAGGGAATGAAGAGTTAAAGATTAGGGAAAATGAAAAAAAAATATCATACCTTAAAACATCGCCACCTAGGATCTGTAGAATCAATAGGCACAGGCTGAGGGACTTTTAGTAGGATACTGATCGGATCATATTTATACATATTTTACATCAAATTCTTCTGTCTTTTCTTAGTTAGTTTCTTGTATTCTTGAGCTATTTACTTTGTTTTTGTGTTTTATCGAATTTATCTAGCTAAGAATTTAATAATAGCTTAAGTGTATAATTTTAGTAATAAAATCGTCAAAACTGCATTGCCCACTATTTTTGGTTAATAAAAATAAGATAGTATTATAAATATATATATATATATATATATATATATATATGAGGTTAAGTGAGAGATCGGAGCGTGCAGAAAAGAATAAGGGGAAGGCTTGCAAAGTGAGCTGGAAAGTTTTGAAGCATGCAGAAAGTAAAGGAAGAAAGAATGAGTGGAAATAGTGGGCAGCTGGAGTGGAGAAAGCACCAGTGGGTGCAGAAATTAGGTGAGGCCTTGGGGGGAGCTCTCGGGGAAAGGAATAAAAGAAAAACAGGGGACGACTGACAAAGGGAGGAGAGGAATAATAAAAGTGCTGCCTTGTGCAGCTTGGCAGCGGGAGATCAAGTCACGAGAGAAAGGGAGCAGAAGGGCAGTCAGCACGGGGAGGTGAGTGCGAGGAAGGAGGAGTGAGTACGGGACTGGGGGGAGCTGTCTGTGCAGCAAGGCTGCACGTGAAAAGTCTGACGCGAGGAGCTGCCCTTAGCAGCTGTGCCTTGGCAGCTGGGAGAGCACGTGGAGGAAGCCAGGTGTGCAAGAAGGTCAGAAAGGATAGGAGGACGAAGGAGCACGGAAGAGGGGAGTGCGGCCTTGGGAAGGCAGTCAACGCGGGCAGGCGAGAGGAGCCAGCTGGAGAAGACAGAAGCTGCGCAGAGACAGCTGTTGGGAAAGAAAGGCTGCCAAGGCAGCCACTTGGCAGCTGGCATTCTGTCAGCACGGAAACTTGGCAGCACAGTGGCGCTTAAGCACTCTACTCTCTCGGTTAATTCGTTCCAAACTCAAGTTTAATTTCTGTTTTAATTTATAAATAATGTGTAATTAATTTGTTTTGGCTATAGTTTAATTCAAAACCATGAATATATTTGTAATATGAATTGATTACCTTCAGTTGTGATTTCTGAGTTGTGAATTTAATTTGCTTAACTGCTTGATTGATAACTTATTTTTGTATGTCGATTAAGGATGCATACTTAATTTACATGCATGAATTTGATGCTAGAATATAAGTGAATTTCACCTAATCGTTATGAACTTATATTCACAAGTAGTGAAGGTCGCTTATAAACGATCGCGTTAGGTAAATTCTTGGCATAAGTTTCATGCAATTCATAGTAACAAGTGCCTCGTCAATGCTTATGATTTTCATAAAACTTAATGATTCTTGCTTGTATCTCTATTATGCAATTCATGTAGGGAACTTGTAGGGAATGTTTTGGGTTGTCGTATGCAATCATCCAACCTAATAAAAGTAGGAAAATCTGAAGGTTAATTTAAGCGGACCTAATTAACTTGGGGCGTTGAGAATTTACAATTTATTGAAAGAATAACTGAAAATCAATTTAGGTTGCATATGTGTCATGTGTGGAGAATAATCCTCTAGCCAGTCCGTCATTTATCATTTTACCTTAATTTTATGTTTTTGTCAATTCTGTAATTTATTTAAGTTTAATTTACTTTTCATCAAAAATCAATCCCCCATTTATTTTAAAGTGTTAGGTTTGTTAGAAATTAATTTAGTTTATGTTTTCTTGAATTTTGAATTATTTTGAGTCTTTTGATTTGTTTTAGATTATTTGTTAGTTTTATTTTAAGTTATTCTAGTTAAGTGTTTTGAGTCTAGTTTAGTGTTTTAAATTTTGTTTTTACGTTTTTAAATTAATTTTACATTGGTTAGCATCCCTAGTTAATCCCCGGTTAGAACGATCCATACTTATCCATATACTACAACTGTCACAAATAGGGTTTAAATTTGTGCGTTAATTTATTTTCGCATCAAATTTTTGGCGCCGTTGCCGGGGATTAGCAAATTTGCTAATCCTTTTATTTTTGTTTTTGCTTATGTTTATTTGTGTTTGTGTATGTTACTTTTGATATTTGATTTATTTTTCTTTCTTTGAATTGAGGTACAAATGGAGTAAGACCTGGATTCTACTAGCATTCAAGATCTATTGGCACAGCTCACTGCTCAATTAACTCATAATGCCGAGCGGACCACAATGCCAAGTGTCCCTACACTTGATGTGCCCTATGGGCAACGATATCAAGGTCCTCAATTTTCTGCAAATGAAGATGTTTGGGGATATCAAGGCCATAACCAATCAAGGGGCAACATGTTTTCCAATGTTTACAATTCAGATTGGAGAGATTATTCAGATTACATGTGGGGAGAACCTCAACAATTCCAACAAGGTGGATATTGGCAGCAAGAAGACGCGTTCTATTCAAGACCTATGCAGCCACCACAGCATCCCCCACAACAATTCCAATCGAATCAAAGTATGCCCGTGGATTATAATCAAATGCTTGAAGAATTAATTTCTGCAGTACAGGGTTCACAAAAAGAAGAACAATTGCCGCCATCGGAAGAGTTCTATCAGTGGCCATATGAACCGTCACATCCACCACAACAATCTCCCCAATCAAATTCAGGTACGTCTTCGGATAATGACATGTTGAATAAGTTACTAACCTCTTTGATCCAGGACGTAGAAAATCGAAACAAGGAGATGCAAAATAAAGCCAACAAGGTGGATGCATTGGAGGAGCAAATTGGGCAGATTATGGAATTCATGGCACAGATTCGAGATCAAAGTGAACTCTCCAACTCAAACATTGCAAATTCAAAGGCTGAAAGTGAAATCGATGAAGTCAATACTTTGGAAGGTGACATGGAGTATGAAGTTGTCCCACAACCTTCCAAACATAGCCCGGACATGGATGAATTGCCGATTCAAGAAGAAGATGAGGATGACGACTTGGGCAGTTTAGAAGAATTCTTATCGCAAACCCCCCAAGTCCTTATGTCATCCAACTCAGGTGAGGAGGTTCTAAGTTCAATTCATTCTAACATCGTTCCACCAAATGTCCTTTTTCCTTGCAGGTTTTTAAATCCCAAGGAAGAAGTGAATGAAAAAGACGTTGTGGAAGCTCTTCCAGAGGTGAAAAGTGATATCCAAATTCTTGGTGTACAAAATCATGTTCCCGATGATGTTGAAACAATCAAAGAAACTTGTACACCAAGAAGAGGGATTCCAGAAAATGAGGTGGCCGGAGAATTTCAAGAATACATCCAAGAGGCTGTGCATGAGACAATCAAGCCCAAAGCAGTTGAGTTTGATGACACGGGACAAGCCACAACCATCATAGTAAATCTGGCCAAATTCAAAGTCCCTGAAACATTCCAAGACGTGGTGTTTATAATTGAGTTTGAACGTGATAGTAAGCCATCTTCTCCATTTTTAATTTTTTGTTATACTAACAATCTAATTTTGATGATTCAGGCACCGTCATTAGAACTTAGACCGTTGTCGGATCATTTCAAGTACCACCGTCCGTTTAATGATAAGCCCATGCATTTGAATAATGAAGGGAGGCCTAGGAATCACCCACAATCAGATTTGCATTCCTAATCCCTTCTCTTTACTGAATTTATTTTACTTTGTTTAGTTCTTTCATTGTTTGTTTGCTCTTGTGTGAATTTATTTTACGTTGATTTTTTTTACGTTGATTTCATTATGTTTTGTTATTTAGTTGTGATTTTTGTTTTGTTTATTTAGTTGTGATTTTTGTTTAGGAGATTAAACTTAGTCTTTTTTTTTTACTTTGATTTACTTATTTTACATTTATATAAAAAAAAATGAAAAATAATAATAATAATAATAATAAAAAAATAAACATTCATATAAATAAAAATACAAAAAAAAAATAAAAAAAAATAATACAAAAAAAAATAAAAATAAAAAATAAAAAATAAAAAAACAAAACAAAACAGAAATACTTATATTTATATTTATAATTAAATAAATTTTAAAGCATAAATATTTTACAATAAATTAAACTAATAGTTTTCATTGGTCATTGGTAGGTGGTGCCTCGGAGGTCGACGGAGCCCCTGAAAGACGAAGCGCCAGAGCTGGATCATTCGGAGCCTCAATACTTGGTGCTGCTCCCGAGGACGAAGGCAACACAAACCTCGGGAGTAACGCCATAAACCGTTGATGATCACTCTGAATCCGCACTTCGGACTCCTGCATCTGATCCAGCTTCCTCTTCATGCTTGTGGAGTAATTGGTTGCAAGCATGTGCAAATCCCTGTTCTCATGCCTAAGCACTCTGACCTCCTGCCGAAGACTAGCCACTTCAGCCATCAACGATTCCACCTGACAAGTTCGTGCAAGAAGGCGCTGGCCCATGTTTGATACGGAGCCTGCGCATCGGACGCTGTAGGCCATAGAGTCCTGGACAGCCAGTTCGTCGGACCGCCTGGAAAGTATCCTAGTGTCTCTAGGAGTGAGCAGATTTCTGGCCACCACCGATGCGGTTGTTTCGT
This sequence comes from Malus fusca, assembly GCA_035220775.1. Classification (NCBI taxonomy): domain Eukaryota; kingdom Viridiplantae; phylum Streptophyta; class Magnoliopsida; order Rosales; family Rosaceae; genus Malus; species Malus fusca. Next base: position 4,670,828 of record CM069059.1, read on the forward strand.
TCATCATCATGGAATCCCCAACTGTAAGAGGACCATTTGGGGATATGAAGGATGGCTGCCAAATGTTGGTTGGAGAAGATATATCACTATCTTCCCCAACATTCAAGTTAAGGCGACGGTCAGAAGGGCAAGACATATTTGAAGGTGTTGAGAATGAAGAGTTGGACTGATCAAGATTAAAAGAAAATGCAAGAGGGAGTGTTTACAGGAGGGAACGTTTACCAGATGAAGTGTTTACAAGGGGAGCTCAAGTGTGTTGTGGAACAAAAATGAGCGTTCTTATAAGAAGAAGAAATCGTAGAGGCATCACTCAGCAGTCGAAGAGACGCCCTCTCGCAAATCGAAGAGCCGGGCTCCTTTCTCAAAAGCCGGATTCTTTTCTCAAAAGCGGCGTCTCCGTCTCAAAAGTCGGTTCCTTTCTCAAAAGTCGGACGCCGTTCTCTCAAAAGTCGGGCGTCTCTCTCAAAAGCCGGAGCAGTCAGGAATCACGAGGCGAGCCGCTCCCTGATTTGTCCAGACGTGTCACATGCAATTCCTTTCTCAAAAGTCGGGATTGCTCAGAAACCACGAGCCGCTCCCTGATTTTTCCAATTTTGTCCTCACTCGTCACGCGCTGTCAGCTTTGCGCAAATTACGGGCTGCTTTTTCAGAAAGCGCGTGACCTGTACTGTTCATCCATCCACCGGCTGTCGACAGGGGTAAAGGAATAGTTTCGGTTGTGAAGAAAAATTCTATAAACGTCTACCTTCGCCTTCAACAGCAAAGGCACACTCTCAACACTTCTTCATCTCCGAAATTTTTCATCTCCCAAAATGCCTTTCCAACAAACCCTCTCGAGTTTCTCTGTGTTTCTCATTCCCTGGGATACCTTTGCAAATAAGTCATCTAGAGCTAGAGTATTTCATATCATGAAGGTTGAAAGCAAGAGTATCTCATATCACGCTTTCTCCCTGTCCTTGTCCTTGTCTTTGTGATAAGGAGAAAGCGGGCAATCAGCCAGCACTCGGTGTCAATCTTCCAATCTAAGAACCGACTGCCTGGAAATCCTTCCTGATTGCTTACCTAGCATTGCTCTCGAGTGCTCATCTTCAACCGCTGATGTACCTCCGAAGAAGTCGCCACATCTGCCTGGAGAACAACCAAGGCAAGTGAAAATGTTACTTGAAGCATGTGGAGACAAGGTGCTGCTTCATCTTCAAGATCAAGTCTCATTTTCCTTGCTAAGAAGTTCCCCAGCCCAGTTCAAGCATACACTTGTGGAACGATACTTCTTCAAAAGCAAAAGTATCCCATATCATCAGAGTCAGAGGCAAAGATTTCTCATGGCATGCTTTTCCTTTACCCTTGCTCTTGGCTACGGGGCAAGGTGAAAGAAAGGCAATCGGTCGGCACTTGGACAGATTGAACAAAGAAGCAGACCACCACCTATTCCTCGTGCCTACCTGCCATGCAGAAGAACAAAAAGAGAAGAATGTAGCCTGCAGACTCAATCAACCCGGCAGAAGGAGTCTGAGTTGAAACCAAGAGCTCGAGAAGCTTCAACAACACCACCAATCAAGTCTCATTTTCCTTGCTAAGAAGTTCCTGAGGCCAGTTCAAGTTCAAAGCTGTGGAAAGTCACCAAACAGGACCAATGATCATTCTTTTTAGTTTTATTATTATCTTTTATTTTCATTTTCAATTTTTCGTTTGTTTGTTTTTTCTTGCGTGCTTAATTGACTTATTTCTTTTCTTTGCAGGAACTTTTGGTTATTTCCACCCTTGAAGTTGATTGCAAAATTTTAGCTTGGGGGGTCATCGCTTGTTTTTTTCTGCAAATTAGGGAAGTTTTCAGTCCTATTGCTTTATTTTGTTTCTTTATATTTATTTTATTTTTATTTGCATTTTATTATATTTTCTGACATTGGGGACAATGTCTAGTTTAAGTGTGGGGGTAAAGAGTATGAAAAATGACCAAATTGAAAATTTTTGTACCTTCGACTTTGAACTGGTTTCATTTGTTTCCATGTTATTGCTTTGTTTTCTTAATTAGTTTTGTTTTATTAAAAAAAAAAAAAAAAAAAAATTCGGAAAATTTTAAAAATCCAAAAATATTTCCTTGTTTTCCTTATTGTTTTGAATTAGATTTTTGTTAGTTTCCCGACCCAATGATATAATTGGATCAAATTTGAATCATGATTATCAAGAACTTAGTTAACATGTGTTGTGTGAAATTCCTTATTCTCGTGTTAGTTCTGTACATATTTGATTATCCTTGAAAAACTAAATGCACATAGCCTTGTTAATGTGAAACTAAAGCATGATTTAAAGCTCCATATGTGAATTTAGTGACCATATACATCCTATGTGAGTTTTTGAGCCTATTGAAAGTGTGTGCATTTTTCATACACTCCTATTTTTTCATGTGTGATGAACTTATGTGAGATACTTCTCTAGAACTTGCATAACGATCTTTCGAAATATTTGTCATTGATTGCATGAACTTGAAAATGATAGAGGCATTAGGTTTACCACCATGGCCCAAATAACCTTGTTTCCCAAAGAAAAATGATATCATTAGATTGCCAATTTGAGCCGTATTTGTGAGCCTTTTATTTCTTATCACCAGATATGTCTACCCTTATACCTGAAATAAATATTTTTCCTTACCCTTTCCAAGCGAGCAATGCAAGATTGTCTTATGTGAAGTACTCGGAGGGTGTTTGGCGAAAGAATAAGTGTGGGGGTTGTTCATATTTATTTCATGTTTGTATTTGAAAAAAAAAAAAAAAAAAAAAAAAAAAAAAAAAGAAAAGGAAAAGAAAAAGAAAGATTGTATACAAAGAAAATAAAAAGTTTTTAAAGTTTCAGTTTATGGGTGTGGTTGGAGATGTCTGAAGAATCGTTGGAGAGCTTGAGTTCTTATAAATCTAAAGAAAATAATTGCTTGCAATGTAGCTTGGAACTTGTGTTTTCCTATTCTTTCGTTTCAATAACCCTATCCCTAAGCCTCATTACATCCAATAAAAGTCCTCTTGATTTAAGTTTTGCAATTATGACTGTGGAGAAGTGATCTTTATGCAAGCTTATGGTAGAAATTTCACATTTGATTCTTTGAGCGAAACACATTAAAACTAAACACATGTGTGATTGAGTGCATATCCTTTAGAAGGTCGCTAGTTTGCATATGGTGTTTTTAAAAATAAAAATTTGAAATTGCATGAGCATGGCTATCTCACACACTACACTTCAAGGATGTTTCAAAGATTACTGCTAATATTTGAGTAAGGAAAATGAACTTAAATTGCTTGTTGGTGTTAGCTATGGTTCTTGATGATTTGTATTCTCGAATGAAATTCTATGAGGGTTATATAGGGGGAAATAATAATTTTCATGTTATTACTTTATTTTGTTTTCGTTTGTTTTGCTCGAGGACTAGCAAAAGTTAAGTGTGGGGGTATTTGATCGGATCATATTTATACATATTTTACATCAAATTCTTCTGTCTTTTCTTAGTTAGTTTCTTGTATTCTTGAGCTATTTACTTTGTTTTTGTGTTTTATCGAATTTATCTAGCTAAGAATTTAATAATAGCTTAAGTGTATAATTTTAGTAATAAAATCGTCAAAACTGCATTGCCCACTATTTTTGGTTAATAAAAATAAGATAGTATTATAAATATATATATATATATATATATATATATATATGAGGTTAAGTGAGAGATCGGAGCGTGCAGAAAAGAATAAGGGGAAGGCTTGCAAAGTGAGCTGGAAAGTTTTGAAGCATGCAGAAAGTAAAGGAAGAAAGAATGAGTGGAAATAGTGGGCAGCTGGAGTGGAGAAAGCACCAGTGGGTGCAGAAATTAGGTGAGGCCTTGGGGGGAGCTCTCGGGGAAAGGAATAAAAGAAAAACAGGGGACGACTGACAAAGGGAGGAGAGGAATAATAAAAGTGCTGCCTTGTGCAGCTTGGCAGCGGGAGATCAAGTCACGAGAGAAAGGGAGCAGAAGGGCAGTCAGCACGGGGAGGTGAGTGCGAGGAAGGAGGAGTGAGTACGGGACTGGGGGGAGCTGTCTGTGCAGCAAGGCTGCACGTGAAAAGTCTGACGCGAGGAGCTGCCCTTGGCAACTGTGCCTTGGCAGCTGGGAGAGCACGTGGAGGAAGCCAGGTGTGCAAGAAGGTCAGAAAGGATAGGAGGACGAAGGAGCACGGAAGAGGGGAGTGCGGCCTTGGGAAGGCAGTCAACGCGGGCAGGCGAGAGGAGCCAGCTGGAGAAGACAGAAGCTGCGCAGAGACAGCTGTTGGGAAAGAAAGGCTGCCAAGGCAGCCACTTGGCAGCTGGCATTCTGTCAGCACGGAAACTTGGCAGCACAGTGGCGCTTAAGCACTCTACTCTCTCGGTTAATTCGTTCCAAACTCAAGTTTAATTTCTATTTTAATTTATAAATAATGTGTAATTAATTTGTTTTGGCTAGAGTTTAATTCAAAACCATGAATATATTTGTAATATGAATTGATTACCTTCAGTTGTGATTTCTGAGTTGTGAATTTAATTTGCTTAACTGCTTGATTGATAACTTATTTTTGTATGTCGATTAAGGATGCATACTTAATTTACATGCATGAATTTGATGCTAGAATATAAGTGAATTTCACCTAATCGTTATGAACTTATATTCACAAGTAGTGAAGGTCGCTTATAAACGATCGCGTTAGGTAAATTCTTGGCATAAGTTTCATGCAATTCATAGTAACAAGTGCCTCGTCAATGCTTATGATTTTCATAAAACTTAATGATTCTTGCTTGTATCTCTATTATGCAATTCATGTAGGGAACTTGTAGGGAATGTTTTGGGTTGTCGTATGCAATCATCCAACCTAATAAAAGTAGGAAAATCTGAAGGTTAATTTAAGCGGACCTAATTAACTTGGGGCGTTGAGAATTTACAATTTATTGAAAGAATAACTGAAAATCAATTTAGGTTGCATATGTGTCATGTGTGGAGAATAATCCTCTAGCCAGTCCGTCATTTATCATTTTACCTTAATTTTATGTTTTTGTCAATTCTGTAATTTATTTAAGTTTAATTTACTTTTCATCAAAAATCAATCCCCCATTTATTTTAAAGTGTTAGGTTTGTTAGAAATTAATTTAGTTTATGTTTTCTTGAATTTTGAATTATTTTGAGTCTTTTGATTTGTTTTAGATTATTTGTTAGTTTTATTTTAAGTTATTCTAGTTAAGTGTTTTGAGTCTAGTTTAGTGTTTTAAATTTTGTTTTTACGTTTTTAAATTAATTTTACATTGGTTAGCATCCCTAGTTAATCCCCGGTTAGAACGATCCCTACTTATCCATATACTACAACTGTCACAAATAGAGTTTAAATTTGTGCGTTAATTTATTTTCGCATCAGATACCTTGTAATCGCAAAATTCCTTGCAATATGCTATTGAAATACCTACTTATAGTCTCTCCCGACCTATAAAATCTACCGCCAACACTACGATTCTTAGTATGATGTGCTAGTATTTGTAAAGTCATACACACCTGCTCCTCTACAGACACCAAACCATCAGTTTTTACCCTCCCATCTTGACGAAGTAAGTCACATAATATGGCAAAAGTCCTTCTATCCATTCTCAATTCGTTGACACATTCAATATCAGTATTCCCTATTATACCATTCAGATAACACAAACTAATCTCTCGTCTAACAAGTGAACGGTTAGTCAAAGTGCGTCGTTCAACATGTCTCTATTTGGCCCTTACCATCATCAACACAAGAATCGTACAAATGCAAATTGTCTCTAAATGAGACATCTCTAACAATAAGATCAATAAAAGTTTCCTTCGATCCATATCTATCCAAACAAAAAAAAAAGGGAAAATAAATAAGGACATTATATATGTAATATTTACTGTTATTAAGGTGATGGAAATGAAGTGATTATGATACGAAATGAACTAGATCAAAATAAACGGTATACAAAGAATTTTGAAACAAGTAACTGCATTAACAACCCAAAAAATAACCAGCCAAGTCACAATTAATGTTGGATCAACAAAAAAAATAACCAGTCAAGTCACAATCCGAGCCAACAAATATACGGCTGATGTTGAAAAAAAAAAACTTTTTCTAAATCAGAGCCCGAGCCAACAAATATACGGCTAATGTTAAAAAAAAAAAGTTTTTCTCAATCCGAGCCCGAGCCAACAAATATACGGCTGATGTTGAAAAAAAAAACAAATATACGGCTGATGTTGAAAAAAAAAAAATTTCTGAATCCGAGCCCGAGCCAACAAATATACGGCTGATGTTGAAAAAAAAAAGTTTTTCTCAATCCGAGCCCCGAGCCAACAAATATACGGTTGATGTTGAAAAAAAAAAGTTTTTCTAAATCCGAGCCCGAGCCAACAAATATATGGCTGATGTTGAAAAAAAAAATTTCTCAATCCGAGCCCTGAGCCAACAAATATACGGTTGATGTTGAAAAAAACAAAGTTTTTCTGAATCCGAGCCCGAGCCAACAAATATACGGCTGATGTTGAAAAAAAAAAGTTTTTCTCAATCCGAGCCCCGAGCCAACAAATATACGGTTGATGTTGAAAAAAAAAAGTTTTTTGAATCCGAGCCCGAGCCAACAAATATACGGCTGATGTTGAAAAAAAAAAAAAATTTCTCAATTCGAGCCAACAAATATACGGCTGATATTGAAAAAAAAAAGTTTTTGTCCAAGAATCAAATTCATATTCAAAATGTTCTACTCTTATACATCTATTATTTATCCCATATATTCTTCCTCTATTAACATAAAAATTAAAACTAAACTCTAAATACAAAATGGTTATTAAACGACTGTAAACGTGTGTCTAACAAGAGTAGTCAGTGCTAACTATGTAGAGAACAGACTAGCATGAGGATTGCTGTCATTGCTAGGCATTGCATGTCAAGAGGGAAATTAAAGGACACCTGTAATGCAGTAGCCTTAGCCTTATCCTTCCGTTTATGCTCCTCTTCTCTGCAACCAACAACCACAGAATATTGCAGTTCAGCATACAAAACATTCACATTGTAATATCATGGTTATAAACCAAGTAGATAACTGTAAACCTCTGTTTAACCAAATGTGCAGAATACACACACACACACTCACAGACCAACTAAAGATACACACACACACACACACACACACACAAACACACCAACTAAATACACACACACGCAGACACACATACTTGCAGAGCACACACACACACAGACAGATTACACACACACACAGAGACAAAAAAATGATGTTGTAAATGGATGTTTGCTCCGACAAAGGGAGCTAATTGGGGTACAAGGTTTACAATTCACCCCCCATTCCCCCCCGCACATCGTTTGAAGAATTTAATAACGGCTCCTCTATCCCCAGATTCCACCATTAAATTTGATATCTCAATACTCACCTACCCTTAAAATTTGTAACGGCTCTCTATCTGTTACTTTTTCAATAATTCAATGTTATTTCTTGTACTTCCTTTGAAAAGGTGGACAATTGAACCAAAACTAAATATTAAATCAACCACAAAAAAAACATCCATTCTAGTTCAAGATCAAAAGATGAGCAATTAAGTAAGAACACAAATAGTTCAAACCGGACACTGATCTTTTGAATGAAACTAAACCGCAACATGAGGAGAAAACAGAGAGATTGTTGCAGGGAGGACTTCCAGTTGGAACAAATATTCTAGACCAACCCTACCCCCTTCCTTGCCTCACCCTCTCTCGCTCCCCCGCCCCCCAAGATAACAAGTACGCACAAACACACAGAAATTACACACACACACACACAAACGGGGGGATTGATTCGGTTCCCCCCCCCCACGTTAATGAGTACACACACACACAGAAATTACACACACACACACACACACAGTACACAAACACACACACACACCCCCCCCCCACGTTAATGAGTACACACTTACACACATAAATTACACATACACACACACACACACACACATAGTACACAAACACACACACACACACACATGGGGGAATTGATTGGGTTCCCACAAAACAAAACAAAACAAAACAAAATAATTGAGGTAAATCTTATACTCTAGAACATAAAACTTTTAGAAGAACTTAAAAATACTATCCATCATGCTAATATCATAGTTTTGTTTTTTATTTTTTCATTACCGCAATCAGTATGGTCCAATCATTGAAACTTTCATTAAATTGCATGCTAAAGTGTAGAGCCAAAATATGTCAGGCAGGCTGCTACAAGGATAGTAAGACCCAAAAGTTCCATCTTACCCGCCAATAGCTAAATGTTAAATTTCTTGAACAACACAACCTATATGCCAAATGCCTGAACAGCTAACTAACATTGGACATTTGTTGTACTCAATCAACATATATCCCAGGACCAAGAAAGTTATAAAGAAACAAAATGAAACAAGAATTAAAAAAATGAAAACAAAAACTTAAGAGAAAAGAGAAATGCACAATCAAGTTATCCATGCTCAGTGACATTAGAATATGCAAACAGAATAATTGACCTCATCATCTAGAAAAGTTAAGCTAGAGAAACGCAAATGTTTTGATATGAGCTAAAGCATAACAAAACAACTATGCCCAGAGAAACAATAGCGTGACGTCTTATGTTCGATTAACCTAATTTGGCAGTGAAAGGCCTTCTAGTGAATGACATGACTTTAACACTAAATCGAGAAGAGGAAACTCTTCTGCACTAACTTATCAATTCATCCATTAAGGTTAGGCTTCGGGATATCAACATAGTAAGTCTATCCCTTGCAAGGTCTGGATCATGGGTGATTTTTTAATTTAGACTTTGACAAAAGGTAGGATTGATGTGGGTGCACCCACTAGGAAGGGAAGCCTAAAACGAAGACATAACTAAATAACATGCTAGTTACGCAGAATTCATACAAGAAAAAAGATTGTATCTGCAACTAAATGCTAGTGAGAGTCCTTGGACACAGATGAATATGCTGACTCACGATTGGTGATCACTTCATTTCTACGACATTTGCATTAAGTTATAAGTTACAAGTTACAACTAAAAGAATGACCAAGGCAAAACTACATTATATAATATGTTCCCATGATATGAGGCTTCTAGAGCAAATTAGCCACATTCAAGTTTTTATTGTTTATAAGCATGAATACGTATCAAGACAGATAGAAACATACAGTGAAAGAGGTGCTTGGAGAAAGTATGCTTGGAGACGAGGATTTTTGGTAATGACACACACATAAATTACACACACACACACACACACACACACACACAGAGTACACAAACACACACACACACACACGCAGACGCACACACACAGAGAGTACTCCCATTGTTGAAACCCCAATTTTTAAAAATCGAAAACAACATGTGGATAGGACTTCCAAGTTTGACAACTTTGACATCCTAAATTCCCAAGTTCCATCTCATCTTATGAAAAGCCCAAATTCCCAAGTTTTACCTAAATATCAAAACCCTAATTTGTTCAAGTGCAGATCTCTATGATTCAAAAATTCTCAAACCCAAAACAACAAAATCAAATAAAGCTCAGTAAAATTACCATCTACAACACAAATACACGAAATTAATAGAAGAATCGAAGTTTACCAGACAACTCAGATGAGGGTGAGCAGATGCAGAGATCGGAAGACGCAGAGATGAGGGTGAGGAGGACGAAGATGAGGGAGCACGGCAAGGACAACGTTGAGGGAACGTAGAGATGAGGACGAAGGGAGGACGCATAAAATCTCTCGGTTTGCTCTGGCTTACGAATCCGCCCAATTTTGGGGTTGCTCGTTAAGAACAGCTAAGGAGGTACTTAATCCAAGTGAGTCCGGGTTAAGCTCATTAAAGCTAATCCGGATGCACACCAAACGTCAGACTATAGTCTAGTCCAGTCCAAGCCCTCTTAATCCTGTCAAACAAACGTGCCCTTAATGTCTTGTGTTGCTGGTGCTGAAGCGTTGGCTTTGCAATGTGGTTGTGAGTTGGGTCTAGAGCTGGGTCAGACTTATGTTGTTGTAGAATCTGATTCTAAACAAATTATTTCATGTATGCGGGGATCTATCTCTGATGGCTGATGGGAGGCTTTTCCAATTTTAGCGAAGTGTTTGAAGCTTGGGGAAACGTTTCAGGATTGTCGCTGGTCTTGGATTCCAAGATCAGCCAATTTGGCGGCTGACCATTTGGCGTCGCGTAGATGTGTGGAGATGTGGGACGTGTCTTGGGTTGTTCGTGAAGGGAAAATTATGAGTTTTCATGATATGGGATTTCTAGATGACTAGCATGCATATACAATTCTAAATTTATATACATACGCAACGGAAGCATTTATAACAAGTTATCAAAGTTATAGTCATGCAAATCCCCTTCAAGGTTCATAGGTTTAAATATAATGCATCAAAACAATTTTTGCTTAAGAACAAAGTCAAGGAATAGATCTATACCTCTTGTTCTTGATTTTAGACCAAGGATGGACCACCTCCAAGCCCTTTGTTCCTTGAATTCCTTGAGCCTAGCTTCCCTCCTTGCCTCCTCCACTTTGATAGAATGAGTGCTCCAAGGTTCTCCTTAAGTCTCCAAAGTAGAAGACCTCTAAAGATCCTCACCCACTAGTGTAATGAGAAGGATGAAGGAATGACCAAAAGGATGAAAAGTTGTTAGCCAATTCACCCTCTAGGTGGCCGGCCCTTTTGTTGAGAGAGAGAGATGGTTGTTTTGATTTTGTGTTTCTAAAACTCACAAAACCCTAATGAACAATTTTTATAAAGTTCCTTATATAGCATCAATAAACCTAGTCAACATTTGACTAAACATCTCACCCATTCCCATTAAATGTGGCCGGCCTACTTGTGTTTATATGGGCTTTGGGCTTTCATTTATTTCAAGTCATCCAATGCTTGAATAAAAGCCCAATGGGTTTAGGCCCAATGGGCCCAATTAAACCCGAACGTTTCTTTAAGCCCAAAACGATCTTTTATCGCTTTTATGATTTCTTTAGACTTTCTAAATTAATCAAAACACTTAATTAATCCAATTAATTATTTCCATCATCCATTAATTACTCACTACAATAGTGTTTTGGTGAACAATCATTTTAGGTTCTAATTAGCAAGGCAGTGAGGTGATTGGCATTAATTCAATTTAATTTCAATCACTTAGTGAATCAAAACTTCATTTTAATTCACCATTCTTCTTTGATGACTACATTTAATCATCTAGAAGAACTCACAAGCTATGAGTGACATCTAACCATATGTCATAGCTACCCAAGCTAATGTAGAAGTTTATAAGGAGAACCTATTCCATTGGAATTACAATGTAATTCGATCCTTCTCTAATACAATACTCTCAATCATATTATTAGGGTATGGATATATTATGTCAAACCCCTAATGTGATTATTCCTTCTTATATGATTCTTTTGAGTCGTATAGGAACGCATTCCTTTTAATACGCTCGATACTTCGGCCGAAGATTCCCGAATCATATCTTAGAGTATTCTTCCTCTCTTATCGAGGATTAGAGATTCCTTGTTGCGCATACACTTGCCTTCATGACTAAGTGGCTTAACCCCGACTATGCCGTTGACATTCTGAAAGAGTGACGTTTGACATAATCAAAGATCAAGTACTTAACCACAAGACAACGACGATGCCTCAGGTCTAAGGACTATTTACATTATTCCAACCATTAGAGTTACTTGCTTGACATGTGAGTAGACCTCCATGCAAGTACTCTCGTTCGATTGTGTTCAGTGAACTCATTCCCCTAATGAGCACCTACATACTTGTCTTAGTGTCACAACACGAATGGGATGAGACTTTCCATTCTTCCATTTGAAGCAGACACAGTATGTACCGATCTACGCATTGTCAGTTTCCCTCCGACAATCCAATGACCAGGAACCTTTTGGACATTTGGTTATCTGAAGAAGGTCTCTGTAGTCTAACATCATTAGATTACTTCTTCAATCGATCCATTGTCCATGGATACACTATTTAAGACATACATCGTTTATTGAGATAGTCCTAATTTGTGTCTTTGCCATTTGACGTATAAGAATCATCTATACATCCATTCATTTGTCCTGAAAGGTTTCTTCCAAAGATTGACTTTCAGGGCATATTTCCAACAATCTCCCACTTGCACTAAAGTCAATCACTAGTGTATCTTATACATCTTGTCGAGAGAGTTCATGCTCGTAGGTTAACTTGGTTATGTATTAATCCCTTTTATTTTAAAAGGGAATTTACTTATCAAATGTTTCCAAAACATTTGATGATGTCTCTTTATTGTGTTCGAATATTTTGATGAGACCTTGATTCCATGGCTTGAGCTATCGCCCCATTACGTCGTAGTACACTACTATCGACCTTATGGTTTGGATTCAATCATTGGTTCTAAAAGAACCCCTTCATTCAAAACACCTTTTTGAAGCAGTTTCAAAAACAATATATCGTCATATATTTCGTTTGTATACTTTATACAAACTTTGCTCCATCCTTGAGACCATTGTAGTACCATACTATCAATTCATTCATATGGTTAGTTCTTCATCCAATATGAAGTTCCATTTGTTAAAATGGCTTATTTTCACTTTGGTTAACAACCTAAGTGAATGCACGCTTCCAGAGTCCCACTCTGATGTTTCTTTCTTAAAGGCAATAATACTCTATCAGTTGCTTTGGTTCTGATCCTGGGATATAGTAATATCTTAAAGTGACAACCCCTGTGGTTCTTCACTTTTGGATATCTATTTCACAAGTCAATACATGTGTCCCTTTTGTGATTTTATGACACATTCATTATAAGGATTCTGAAAGTGATTTCCTATCACATAGGAAAATGCTTTCTTAAATCTACAACATTTGAGATTTAATTCCTCATTTAATATCCTTGAGATAGTCTTACTATATCAATAAGTCCAATTTCAAGTCTATACTTCAAAATTGACTGTGTCATGTTTTGTCAAATTTTCGAGTAACATCTATGATTTATCAAGTCTATCAAATAGACTTCATTCATATCTTGTTTGCCCAAATTATGACATCACTCTCATTGGCCTTGATGTAACTTAGCATTCATTCAAAATTAACAATTATATCGTCTTGATTTGAATGCATATTGCTCCCACTAACTTGTATTGGATCTATTGACAATCATTAAGATCCATTAGCTTATTGATGATATCTCAACTCTTTTGAGACCATCAACAACACTAGCTAACACAAGTTATTCAAACGAATTATACACAAAAGAATTCCTTCTCAAGCAATTCCATTTGAAATGTGTAACTTGCTTTATCAAGTCTATTCATTTAATTCATATGGTGTTATACACCATATTTCAAGTTTTAGTCATACTAAGACCTTTAATGTAGTTATATAAGAATTATCCAAGTCTTTAGTGGAAGCATGGCTTCTACTAAGGATATAGAAACTCAACCATTCCTTCTAGGTGGTTGATATAATTCTTCATCGAAACTACATAGAGCAATATTGTTACATTTAGATGTTGAATTTGGATTGTCTTGTTGTTAAACCAAATGTTGTGACTCATTTTGAAGTTATTCCCTTTTGTTTCATCAACTTGTCCATATGCTTTGTTATTAGCTTGTTCTCATAAAAGAGAATGATGGACAACTCCCAACATATAACCATTTTATGCTAGGTTGACGAAACCAACATTCAAAGACTATCTTTAAATGTCACACACAACATAGAATTTTAACGTTTGAAGAGCTTGAGTCTTTTAACAATTAAAATTACAAACTCTTAATAATAGTCAAGTACTATTATTCTTTTGACATCTATAAACCAATCACATTCAAGTTTATATCCATTTTCACACCTCCCACTATTTCTCATGACTTTAATGAGAAATCATTTCATACATTCAAAATGTATAAAATTGGAGTATATTGGTAGAAGACATTGTGTAGTAGCTTTAAAACATTTCAAGCTTATTTGTTTCAATCTTCACTAAGTTAATGTCTTGTTATTAAGTGACTAAAGTCTTTAAACATTTTATAGATTTAGACACTTCTTTCTTGGTTTAATCAATAGCACAATTGACATTTTAAAACCTTTTAACGAATGCCCAATTAGTTGTTCAAAACCACTAATTGAATCAAGAGTGATCTTGATTATTGTGTTTCATATGATATAAATCTTGTATCTCAACTAGGATACAACAAGACAATATTCAATTCATAACACTACTATTAAGAAAATGTATTAGAAGGCATTCATCACATTACATTAATATGATAATTCAAACATTCATAATGTTTAATATAAAAAGCATTAGCTCTAAACATTTAGAGACTAATTTAAATACCTTTATACATATAAGCATTTATTAGTGGCCTTCCATCATATGAAGCCACATTAAGTTCTTAACAAAATAAGAAAGTTTAAGGACTGTCTTTAAATGCCCAACAAACTTCTTAAGTAGTAAGCAAAAAACATGGTGGCCGAACTCTTCTCCACACCTTTCCTTGCTTGTTCCTCTTCTACTTGGCTCCTCCACCTATATACAATTATACAAGTGATTAGCCCTTTATATCAAATATAAATATTTAGAAGATCTAACATTTAGAATTGAAAACAAGAACATAAACCATACCTTGTGGTTTGTCTTTAAGACTTGCAAGGTATAACCTGCAATTCCTCCTCCAATGTCCCTCCTTTCCACAGTGGTGGCAAGTCCCTTTGGGCTCTTTTGCCTTCTTTTTCATCACTCCTCCTTTCGGCTTATGAGTGGGTGACTTCATCCCCTTTCCTTTGCCTTTGCCTTGCGGCTTGGTTTTGGAAGAGGATGGCTTGTTGTAGGCTACTGTAGCAGTCCCTATAACGTTCTCTTTCTTCATAGTCTTCTCGGCATTTACTAACATATTTAGCAACTCAGAGAGAGTACTATCCATCTTATTCATATTGTAGTTCATTACGAACTGCGCAAATGAATCAGAAAGAGAAGCCAATATGAAGTCCTGGGCCAATTCCCCGTCAAGTGGAGTACCAAGGTTCTCCAATTGTTCAATGAATCCTATCATCTTCAGTACATGTTGATGTACTGGAGCCTCTTTGACCATCTTGGTCTTCACAAGTTCACAAACAGTGCTAAAGCGACGGTTGCGCGTCCCTTCGCCATATAACTCCGTAAGATGGAGTATTATGGAAAATGCACTGTCCATGTCCTCGTGCTGTCTCTGTAGCTCCTCATTCATGGAAGCCAACAGATAGCACTTGGCTTGTGTGTCATCCTCAACGTGCTTGTCAAACTTAGCACGTTCATCCTCTGTAGCCTCAGGGCCGAGAGGTATGTGAGGTGAAGCCTTGTCTAGCACGTAAACAATCTTCTCCAATGTTAGGAGAATCTTGACATTACGATACCATGATGGGAAATTGTGCCCTTCAAGGCAATGTTTGTCGAGTATTTTCGCGAGTGCGCTTCCAACCATATCTAAATACATAAACAATAAAATAATTAATTTGATTGTTGATTAAGTCAAACGATTCGGGTCTTTAAACCGAATGACACCACCCACCATTTTTGGCAAATTCCATATCCCTCATAATGGAATCCGGGAGATTTCAAAGAAAGCTCCTAGCGGGTTATGGGAGGCTCACTATTACCAAGCCCACCTCACGATTATACGATGTTGGCTAGCAAAAATAATAATGAGAGGGTACAATTACCCATTCACAACAAGCTTTTGTGATTACCCATCTATTTGGCCTCTAGAGAACAATGCCTCACGATTATACGATGTTGGCACCATTTCTCTTAGTTAAGTTCTGTCCCACCATGCTGGTTTAGATAGGGGTCCAAATATGACCTCACGATTATACGATGTTGGCCACACTCGTTGCCTACCTTAACCTCATCAAATGTTTTAAATAAACTCCTCCTGAATATAAGCATGCACTTTGAACTCCCCCATTATAGGGTGAAGGCGGTGTACAAGTCATAAACGATTGGAGCCTACCATAGTGGAAGGCCACGAAAGAGTGTTCTAAGCACTCTCACGCTTTCAACTTAATATTGTTTGTTGGTTGAGGGATTTTAAGGTCTCATCAATTTTATTTATGTAATCACATTCAAATAAATAGTCATATTATAACTACTAGTCCAAAGTTAATGAAATTAGTAGCATATGATATCCCCACTATTCGTTTTCACAAAACAAATCAATATCAAAACATTTTTCAAAATATTGGAGATATATATTACTACTAATTATATTCATTATATTTTAGTAGCGTATGATACTCCAACTATTTGTTTTAAGAAAAACAAATCAATATCAAAAACGAATTTTTCAAATATTGGAAGTAACTACTACTACTATGGTTTTTGCATTCCTTTGAAATTGGACTTTATAGTTATCTTAGGCTCTTGGATGACCATGGACTTATTAGGTTATTGCAACAACGAGCCATCATTGTTGAATATAAACTCGGGGAGGTTGTGTCAATTTAATTACGTGCTTTTCAATCCAATTAAAACATTTTCATTTAGCCATTAGAAATGAAAGACAATCATTCATTGCTAATTAGGGCGTTGGACCCATTTAATCTTTAATCTCATGTCAAAACCCTCTTTTAGTTATGTCTCCTTACCAATAGTTAAAGAAACTCTAGTCTAGCACTAGAGGGAGTCAACTAACGAATAGAGATTAAGAAGTAATAAGAATTACAAACCGATTTGTACAAATTCCTATAAATTACATATACTAAAAGGGGAGAGATAGATTAATGTCAAACGTGACAAGGTCCAATTAAACAGTAATTAAAACACATTCCCAAGGTTCAAACAATTTGATTTTAGCGCCTTATCTCATAGCTCAATTATCGTTTAAGGCATAAGTCCATAGTCACCCATTTTTCCAACTATCTAATCACATTAAATAATCATATGGAATGCAACATAAACATTTAGATTTAGTGCATATGGGCATAATAGTATTATGAGTTTAAACAACTAACAAAATTAAAATCAAATATTTTAACTTTCTAGTTAGTAGGGCCTTATATGCAAATATGAAAAAGTTAGGGGTCAAACCATAAATACTCAAAAGTAAAACCAACTTTCTCAAATTATAAAATGAATCATAAGTGGGAAATCCACTAAGGTAGGCCGGCCTTGTTAATGGGGGTGGGGGGATGAAATCCACTCATCTTGCATTAATTCAATACAAAATAGAAAGAAACATCATTTTGTTTGTCACTTGTCTTAGCTTTTAATTCTTTAGAAAAAGTGATGGAATTTCATCTAATCAAGTAGGGTTCAAATAATTTTAATATGGTTATGGATGGTAAGAACATCATCCAAAACCACAAAACTATGCATGAAAACCATTTTCATCCAAAAACAAACTATGAACACCAAGAACAAAACCATGAACACATCTTTCAAGATTTGTGTATTCTTGGTGATTTTTCAAACTCAAAAACTTAAGTGACAAGGTTTCTAGTTTCTAGCTTTAAATGATGTGTGAGTGTCTTACAATAAAACATAAACACATGCTCAAAAATTCCCCAAAATCATGCCAACCACAAAGAACAAAAACTCAAAACTTTGTTCATGACTTATTCTTCATTCATGCATACAAAACAACTTTTACATGCACATCTTTTCAACTCTTGATTTATATTTTTCAACCATTGAAAAACAAAAGATAAACATACTTTAAATGAAGAAGTAATATGTCAAAATTAGTTCAAAACTCAAATTTCATTCATGCATACAAAACAACTTTTGCATACATATCTTTTTCAACTCTTGACTAACATTTTTCAACTATTGAAAAAACAAAAGATAAACATATTTTGAATGAAACAATAATTATGTCAAACATAACATTAATACCCATATGCATAAAATCCAAAAGGACACATTATACATAAACCTTTGGCTCTGATACCACTTGAAGGGAAAATTATGAGTTTTCATTATATGGGATTTCTAGATGACTAGCATGCATATACAATTCTAAATTTATATACATACGCAACGGAAGCATTTATAACAAGTTATCAAAGTTATAGTCATGCAAATCCCCTTCAAGGTTCATAGGTTTAAATATAATGCATCAAAACAATTTTTGCTTAAGAACAAAGTCAAGGAATAGATCTATACCTCTTGTTCTTGATTTTAGACCAAGGATGGACCACCTCCAAGCCCTTTGTTCCTTGAATTCCTTGAGCCTAGCTTCCCTCCTTGCCTCCTCCACTTTGATAGAATGAGTGCTCCAAGGTTCTCCTTAAGTCTCCAAAGTAGAAGACCTCTAAAGATCCTCACCCACTAGTGTAATGAGAAGGATGAAGGAATGACCAAAAGGATGAAAAGTTGTTAGCCAATTCACCCTCTAGGTGGCTGGCCCTTTTGTTGAGAGAGAGAGAGATGGTTGTTTTGATTTTGTGTTTCTAAAACTCACAAAACCCTAATGAACAATTTCTATAAAGTTCCTTATATAGCATCAATAAACCTAGTCAACATTTGACTAAACATCTCACCCATTCCCATTAAATGTGGCCGGCCTACTTGTGTTTATATGGGCTTTGGGCTTTCATTTATTTCAAGTCATCCAATGCTTGAATAAAAGCCCAATGGGTTTAGGCCCGATGGGCCCAATTAAACCCGAACGTTTCTTTAAGCCCAAAACGATCTTTTATCGCTTTTATGATTTCTTTAGACTTTCTAAATTAATCAAAACACTTAATTAATCCAATTAATTATTTCCATCATCCATTAATTACTCACTACAATAGTGTTTTGGTGAACAATCATTTTAGGTTCTAATTAGCAAGGCAGTGAGGTGATTGGCATTAATTCAATTTAATTTCAATCACTTAGTGAATCAAAACTTCATTTTAATTCACCATTCTTCTTTGATGACTACATTTAATCATCTAGAAGAACTCACAAGCTATGAGTGACATCTAACCATATGTCATAGCTACCCAAGCTAATGTAGAAGTTTATAAGGAGAACCTATTCCATTGGAATTACAATGTAATTCGATCCTTCTCTAATACAATACTCTCAATCATATTATTAGGGTATGGATATATTATGTCAAACCCCTAATGTGATTATTCCTTCTTATATGATTCTTTTGAGTCGTATAGGAACGCATTCCTTTTAATACGCTCGATACTTCGGCCGAAGATTCCCGAATCATATCTTAGAGTATTCTTCCTCTCTTATCGAGGATTAGAGATTCCTTGTTGCGCATACACTTGCCTTCATGACTAAGTGGCTTAACCCCGACTATGCCGTTGACATTCTGAAAGAGTGACGTTTGACATAATCAAAGATCAAGTACTTAACCACAAGACAACGACGATGCCTCAGGTCTAAGGACTATTTACATTATTCCAACCATTAGAGTTACTTGCTTGACATGTGAGTAGACCTCCATGCAAGTACTCTCGTTCGATTGTGTTCAGTGAACTCATTCCCCTAATGAGCACCTACATACTTGTCTTAGTGTCACAACACGAATGGGATGAGACTTTCCATTCTTCCATTTGAAGCAGACACAGTATGTACCGATCTACGCATTGTCAGTTTCCCTCCGACAATCCAATGACCAGGAACCTTTTGGACATTTGGTTATCTGAAGAAGGTCTCTGTAGTCTAACATCATTAGATTACTTCTTCAATCGATCCATTGTCCATGGATACACTATTTAAGACATACATCGTTTATTGAGATAGTCCTAATTCGTGTCTTTGCCATTTGACGTATAAGAATCATCTATACATCCATTCATTTGTCCTGAAAGGTTTCTTCCAAAGATTGACTTTCAGGGCATATTTCCAACAGTTCGGCCCCCATCTTCACTCGTGCATGTAATAAATAAGGATGGGTTACCATGCCCGCCTTAATTTTGTGTTGGTAGTGCAAGGGGGGACACTTAGAGCTTTGCTTCGAGTGTCAGGTCTTCTACCTTTTGCACTTCTGGTCTGTTTTTTGGTTGTTTGCCTCTTGCTAGGCTTTCGTTGTACTCTTTGGCTTCTTCTGCCCTGGTTAGTAGTATTTATTCAGCAAACATACTTGGTGACAAGTGACTCTAGCACTTCCAGTGCAAAATCCTCCTTCTGTGGCTAAGGCGTGTCCCATTGCAGCAGTAGTAATATCTATTTTTTCAACCTGAAAAATCACACCACTCGTAATCACAAACAGTAATGGATCAATACTTATGAGAGATTGGAAAAAAAAGAAGGGTTTCTAGAAATACCAGAATCCCGCAGTATTCAGTTAGACCTCTTCCAGGTTTTCCAAGCATGCCAAATGAGTTACTCTCATCCAATAAAACACAATACTTATATTTCCCCTTCAATTCAACAATCTTGTCTAAGGGGGCTATTTGGCCAAAATTCTACAAATTTTATTAAAGGAAAACTAATGAAAAGGACTTGAAAACTTTGAGTTTTAACGATAAGGACAAAATAAAGGGTAAAATGAATAGTACCATGATTGACTTTTTAATATAAAAATATGGTTTTTCATTAAAGTGAACAGTATCATGAGTTTTTCGTTAAAGTTCCCTTTTATTAAAGGGAGAGAAAAGTCATATAAAATCAACATACGTCTAATTGCATACAGATATTGAAGTTCTGAACAAAACTGGAGACAATTTGTCAACATGCAAATAACAGCGTTGAATGCTGAAAAGACGGTTTGTTTTTCTATTTGACAGTGATTCATGTAGAGGTGGAAGTTTTCCACAAAACGTAATATAACACCAAGATTTTAAGAAAAACCTTGAAAAATTGCGACTGCTGAAGTACAAGCAACCTATTTCGTGAAAGTGGATGATGCTGGACTGAATCATAAATGAGCTCACAACATATAAAAAAGAACTAAATAAAATTTGATATACGGAATACACTGAATTATCTGGTACCTAGCTTCAACTACAATGTAACGCAGCAATTTCTTAACTCGTTCACTTTTCTTATTTCAAGTGAGTTTCTCCAGAATTTTCCTTAAATCTTCCATGCTGCGTTTGGAATACTTGATTGTGCTTCTAGAAAGATGAATATCATTTTGTATTCCCCAGTGGACATCTTCATCTCTAGGAAAATGAAAAAGAAACTGCCATACATATTCATATGTGAGCAAAAAATTTCATGAAATCTTTTTAGCAGGGCATAAGGTCCAATGATACTAAGGTACAAGATCAAAAATATCAGACACGTGTAAAAATAAAACGAAAACATACATAGTACTTGAAAAATATGAAAGCAAGGGCTAACAGATTGAACTCCATGCATCTGAATATGCACAAGGTCATACAATAGAAACTCAGTGGGAATAAAATCTCACTAAAAGTGATTCCATGTCATGCAAATACATCAGACAAAAGAAATTTACATCAGCAAAAAGGAACAAAAGTAATGAAATAAAGGCAAAGTAAAATCATAACTTTCATGATTACCACTTCAGTAATTTTAGATGTCCCTTCATCGTCATTTTGAATCATAACCAAAGATAACTATTAAACGATCCAAGCATTTTCTTAACATATAAAACATTTGCAACAAAACAAGTTCTACACAGGGAGAAAAAGACTACAATAATTTCAAGGATCAAGATCATGCATACTCACACAACAATAATATCTCCTTTCTTGGCAAATGCTAGAATTGCACTGAACATGGTAGACAGTCCATAAGAACAGATAATTGAGTCGGGAGTTCCCAAAAAGTTTGATGTTCTCGCCTCACAATCAAGGTGGACATCTGATGCAAAATAAAATAATCAATTAAATGTACGAAATGGAAAATTTAACTTTCTCTCAAGTAGTCGAAGAATACCAATTGTTCAATCACTAGTAGGAAAAACTACTTGCGTGATAGAATTTTGCGCGACAAAGCAAATTCCGTCGCGCAATCACTCTTTGCGCAACGATGAACATACCTTCGTCACGCAAGGGTCGTGAACGTTGCGTGATGGAGTACTTGGTCGCGCAAAACCTTTTGCACGACGAAAAAAACATGTTCGTCGCGCAAAGCCAACAAGAAAAATGCGGTTTTTTTTTTTTGCAGGAAAACTAACGCATGATGAAGATTTTCCCGCCGTATCTTTGCGCGACAAAGTCTTCGTCATGCAAAGCTTGTTCATTTTCTAGGGCAGAACATTCAATTCTTGGGAAACAGAGGAACACTTGCACAACAAAGGCTTCGTTGCGCAAGTTACAGTCAGTTTTCAGTTAGAGCATTCAGTGCATGTGAATCAACAGAATCTGCAATGTAGAGAGCTTTGCGCAACAAAGCCTTCATCGCGCAAAGGCCCTAGCCTTCCTATAAATATGCGCTTCTGCTCTCCATTTTCTTCACAATTATGTTCTCCTTATTCTTTGCAATTCTGATCGTGCTGAGATGGAGGATAAAAACAAGGATGATAATGTGACCGACGCCGACCCGAATGATTTGAGGCATCATTTTCAGTTCACGCATGCGATTGCTGTAGTCAGGGGAACAATTGTCCTACTGCTGAGTGGCGTTCTTGGAAAGATGTGCCGGAGAATGCGAAGAAGGCAGTGATGGTTGGATTATTAGTAAGTATATTGTTGATGGATCAATAATTAATTTTGTTAAATTTTTTGTTATATGTTAGAATTAATTATTTGCATATATGTGTAACAGTGTAAGTATACTCTTGATGATGATACGAACGAACAGTTGATGAAGTTGATGGATGATGCGTTGGAGGGAGGTTACAATAGGTGGCGTTATGAAGTCCAACGGAATGATGGACCATCGAAATAGTAGTGTTAAATTTATGTTTTGTATGACAATATTTAAATTTAAGGTACTTTTTATAAGTTATGTATTTGGACTTAATTATGTTTTACTTCATGTTTGGTTATTTAAATAATTGAATGAAGTATAATACCAATTTATTTAAGATATTAATTGAATGGAATATTGTAACAGCCCATCCCTAAAAATTATGATTTTTATAATTTAAATACGTGGAATTACGAAAATGCCCTTCGGGGTAAAGTGTTGACTTATGTGGACCGCCTTGTCGTGTCATGTAAGGTTCGCTTTCTTGGCGTATCCTTGTAGTACTCATCGCTACAAACGCGTGGGTGCAAACGGATCGTGATTTGGAGTTATAACGAAAGAGATATTAACGTTTAAAGTTGGGGGCATTCTAGTAAATTAATTAGTTTCAAGACAGCTCCAGATTTTTGGAGAAAAATCTGGAAAGCCACGTGTGTGGCCCAGATTTAAAGAAAGATGAAATGGGCGGTGGAGATGGTGTATAAAGGAGGGAGGAACCGGCCAATGGGGAGAGGAGAGAGAAGAGGGTGACCAATGGGTGAGGAGAGAAAGGAGAGAATGGGGAAAAATGGAGGAACCGGCCGGGTTCCCTTTCGACCCGCGACCCGGGTTGTAACCGGTGGGTTCTCTGGTGAATTTCACCATTTTTCCATCGAATTGGGCCGATTCATCACTCCCAATCATCAATTCTACTCTTCCTCTACCATTTCCATTTCAAATTTGAGAGGATTGGGTTTGGAATTGAGGGGTTTTGCACCCGTGGGTGCCATGAGACCCGTGGTCGAGATCCATCAAATCTGAAACGTTTCCATTCAATTACCACCACCAAAACACCCCTCAAGAGGTCAGGAACAAAGTCCAATCAGTGGTTGGAGCGTCGGAGTTGATTTAAGGACAAATCAAGAACCACCCATATCTAGGGTTCCGACGATTTTTTATGAAATTGGGCTTTTGCCGGCCAAATTGGCCTTAGTCACAGGTATGAAAGTTGTTCCACTCACTTAGATCTTAATTTCTGTGAAGTTTGAGGATTTTTAGAAATAGTTGAATTTTCTGGCAAGTCGGGGCGGCGCGTGCAGCGGCGTGTGTGGCCGAGACGTCCCCTGACCTTCCTAGGTTAAGTTTGAATACCCGGATTCCATTTGTGAGGTCCGATTAACGAATTTCCCCTATTTGAACCTAGTTTCATTAAGGTCCGCCACCCGATTATCATAACAATCGACGATCCAACCGTTGGATTGTCACCAAACTTTGATACGTTATGGTACATAATATTTGAAGATATTAGGAACTTACGGATCGGGAATCCGATGTACGGATCTTACCGGATAGGATATGTAAGTTACATGTTCTATTGATATGGATTCTAAGACATGATTTGATAATTATTCTAGGCGCCGATCGTTCGTGACACCTTGATGTTTGTGCTAGGGAGTTGTAGCGCGGACTCCAGGTGAGTGGGCTTTTGTTTTCTATATATACGTATTTATGCTTTATGATTTCTAGAAATTGTTTTTAAATGAATTTACGATTTAAATGCCATGTCAAGGATGCATTATATTTTAGTATTTGCATTAGAATAGCTTTGCATACTATTGAATGATGCTACGGTGGCCCAGGTAAGCTTCAGGTGAGTATATATTGATGGTAGTGATTGTAGTGTGTATGATTATGTTAAGATGCATTTAGAGCTCATTATCCTGCACCCCGATTAACACGCCCCGATCCCGATATTCCCTGAATACCAGGATAGACACGTGCTGGCTGACACTCGAAGGTGACGAAAGCCATTTATTGAATGCAAATACTGAGAACAATGAATATATAAGGTTTATAAATATAAAAGAATAAAGAATATGCATTTAAGGAACGTGTTCAGAGCACACATCTAATCTAGAACACTAAAAGAATTAATATAAAAATTGGTTGAACAAAGGAGTGGGTCCTACACCGAGAGAACTGTTAGATGCTGATGCGGAAATGCCTAGATGCCGGGACTGTATGCCTCGATTCTAAATCCTGAAGGGGGCGCAAAACAAACATGAGTGGACCAAGTTGATATGTATATAAAATAAAACAGTTATCAACATACTAACCCCCAGGTTTTATATAACGAAAACTACTAGCATAAAAGTGATAGGTTTACTGAAAACCATAGCATGCCAAAAACATCTTAAAGGTTATATCGCGGAAAAACATTGCAAAGATCAAAATATCAAACATCTCACACATCGTCTCGTAAGCGCGGTGTGCTACCAGTAAGATCATTGAATAAATATAACTCCCGGCCCTATGCTAGAACCGTGGTCTTTGTGCCCGTAGCCAAAGATTACCAACTCCCGGCCCAATGCCTGCTCCATGTCCCTCAGCCCGTAGCTAGGGATTATTTCTCTTGGCCTAACTGCCAACACCAGATCCTCGCCCCAGGCGGCATAGTGTCCACTAGGTACGCACAAATAGTTACGCCTCTAAAAAATAACCACTTCATAGTATAAAGTCATCCATCGTCTATACTATAAAGTGGGGTTTTGAAAACATGTTCTAGCATCCTATCGTCATCCATCAGATAGTCTACCAGTTCATGGTTTTTATAGAAAATATGATATATTAAAAAATATAGCTCAATATAGGCCAACAATTAATTCCTTACAAAATAACGAGACGATAATCAACATTTCAATAAACATGCTTAACATAAAATCAGTTCATAAACTCGTAAGGCATGCATTTCATTTATGCAAATAAACTATAAAATTATGCAAATTTTAGAAGGGGTCCACTCACCGTACACCGATGGTGCAAAGCTGTACCAAAAAGGAATAACGGAATCACCGTTAATAATTGCACTTATTCACATAAAGAGGTACCTTTAGTCAAACTCTATTCAAACGATTGAATTTGGGAAAACAAACTTCAAAAACTGGTCCAGGACGTCGAAATTAGCCTAGGAGAGGTCCCGGATGAAATCCTGAAAAGTCAACTGTTAAAGTCAACGTTGACCTTTGATCGGTCAAAATAAAGTCAAAGTCAACGCTGACCATTGACCGTTGACCGAGGTCAGAGTCAACGGTCAAAGGTCAACTGGGTCTGAGCTTAGGGTTTGGATCTGGGTTGGGCCGAATGGGCCCTAAGGGTTTTTGGGTTTAGAGGGTTTAGGGAAATAGGTTTAGGATGTTGGGTTTGGGCTTAAAGCCCTTATCAGAAATGGCCCAAGGGCCCTAAGGGTTTATAAAACAATTTAATTTAAATAAAAAGAAGATGGGCTTAACGGGCTTGAGGCTCGATTTCCTCCTGGCCCTAAGGCTTGGAAGCTAAGGGTTTTTGGGTTGAAGAAAGAACGGGCCGAATGCCCTATTAGGAACGGCCCGAAGGCCTTTTTGGGTTTTAAGGAAATAAAACAAAACAAAATAAAATAAAAAGGAAACGGGCTGGGCTACTGGGCTGAAACCAAAATGGGCTTAAGGTCCGTGGGTTGAGAAACGGCCTGAAAGGCCTTGGGTGCACCGGAGAAGAACGCCGGAGCTATAGAGCTCCGATCGACTGCAAACGACGTCCTTAGACTCCGATCTAGGTATCAAAATGAAGAAATAGACAAGAGGAGCAATTTTATACCTTCCGTTTGCCGTGAAAAGGCCGGGGGTGACCAGAAATTCCCTCGACACCCACGGCCTCGCCAGAGCTGGGTGAGCTTTCCCCCAAACCGATTTCATTCTAAAACCTTGATAAAAACGATATAAAACTCATTAAAACACATTCATGCAAGAATCTAGAACGAATAGAGGGAAGTTCGAGGCTTACCCAACTGGAAAAATTAATAAAACCCCGCTGGAGTTTTATGGGTTTTGTCATTCCTCGCAGCAACGGGAGAGAGAGAAGAACGAAGTTGATGATGATGGTTGTGTCTTCCTCGAGCATGGAATGCAGCTGGGTGCGAGTGGGTGTGTGTGTGTGTGTCTCGGTGAAAGACGGAAAGAAGAGAGAGAAGGGAGAGAAAGCAGAAACAGAAAGAAGAAGAAGAATGAGTCACGATGGGGGGAATAGAGAAAGAGAGATGAGGTTTGTTAGGATGCTGCCACGTGGCAGTTTGAGGGAGTTTTGGAATCTAGATAAAGGGTCCAGATTTAGTCAAGCTAGGGGACCAAAATGATAAATTCAATAAAACTTTGGAAAATTATAAAATTACATATAAATTTGGGGGTGGGGTTTAACACCGGTGCTAGTGCTCCCGCCCATGGCCAGGGCACAGTCCTTCATGTGATGTTCACCTCCCGCACCGTACGCTTACCTTGGATCCAAGTTTGGTGCACAGCCCTGTCGTACAGACCACAATAGGTGGTTTTGACTCGTAGGTGACCCACGATTTATCGCACAACTTTCACGTGATCGTAGCACTTGAGCATACTTACTTGCACCTAGCCCTGTCGTATAGACCACCTTAGGTGGTTCCAAATCGTGTGCAGGATTAGAGTGATGAGCTATAGGTTCAGTTGTACAGGTCACATTAGGTGACTCCGGCTGGCATATCATTTTACATTGATTTACTTTACCTAGCTTACTTATTCTCATACTGAGATACTTGACATGGCATATACTTGGTTTTCCCTACTCTCGAGCATGATTTCTATATACGTATGTATTATTATTTTCTGAAAAATTATACGGGTTTTACGGTGAGGGGTTATTATTTTTGGAAAGAGAAATGGTTTTTGAAAAGCTTTGTTTTTGCCCACTCATGTTTTATGTTTTGCGCCCCTCCAGGTTCTAGTAGCAAAGTTTCTGTATCGACAAGGATTCTCGGCATATTCCAGTACAGGTGGCTTCCTGTGATAGTATAATCCTTATCTTACCTTATTGTACTTTACTTATGCTCTGACGTCACGTGTGAAATGGGTTCACTCCTACTCACAGCGCACTCTGATCTTTAGGTACTTTATGGCTTAAATTTATTTTGGTTAAATTTATTCACATTTTACACATCATCACACTTTATGGCTTTGTCACCTTCCAGGTGTCGGCCAGCACAACTCGATCCGGAGTCCTAGTGGACATTCCGGGTCGGGGTGTGTCAAATATAGTACCAATTTATTTAAGGTATTAATTGAATAGAATATAATATGATTTATTTAAGGTAATAATTATTTAGTGTATTAAGTGAATCGAATATAACTTCAATTTATTTAATGTATTAATTGAATGGAATATAATATCAATTTATTTAAGGTAGTAATTATTTTTAGAATACATATTATAACTGAAAATTTGATGATAATTATAAAGTTTACGTAAACATAGATATCTATGTTTACATAAACTTTATAATTACAATAACTTCGTCGCTAAAACATTTGCTCGACAAAGTTGTTGCTATGCAAACTCTTGAGTGACAAAGCTTTCGTCGCACAAGCCGCATTCAATTATAGGTCAACGTATTTGGTGCATCTGAATCAGAGAAATATGCGCTTTTGTTGTCCTTATTTCGTCGCACAAGCCGCATACCATATTTACTGCATGTGTTTGTGCGACAAAGTCTTCGTCGCAAAAAGTCCCTAACCTTCCTATAAATATGCGCTTCTGCTGTCCTTATTCTTCACAATTTGTTTAGAAAACGCTTTGCAATTCTAACGATTATAATCAGTTTGTTCTTTGAGTGTTGGTACGATGGCCAACAAAGATGCACGTTCATCAAAGGCAACAGATGGAGAAGGTTCTGGAAAAGATTTGCGTTGAAATTTTTGCATTTTGTATAAAGTTTTTATTTAGTGTTAGTATTATGAAAATATTTTTTTTATAGACAAGAAGAAAAGAGTTGCGGTACGAGTCCGACACACTTATGGAGGGAGCCGTTACCGAATCACTGTGGACGAAATAATAGGGGTTGTGAAGTCACATAAGCGCGCCAACCTTTTGTTCGACGTAGGAGCAATGGTACGTACCAAATGTGTTGTGGATTGGGAGTCTTGAAGAGCCATCCCCAATGACACACCCCGACCCGGAATGTCCACTAGGACTCCGAATCAAGCTGTGTTGGCTGTCACTTGGAAGGTGACGAAGCCATAAAGTGTGATGATGTGGAAAATTTTGAATAAATTTAAACCTAAGAGTGCCTAAATACCAGAGTGCACTGGTGAGTAGGAATGAACCCACTTCACACGTGACGTTAGAGCATAAGCAAGTACAGAAAAGTGAATTAAGAATCGTACCCTCGAAATAGTCTCCAATACTAAGAATCGCCACGAGTCCTTAGTGATAAGAAAACTCAGCTAATAAAACCTGGAGGGTGAAGACAAGACAAGGGTGAGTGGCCCTGTAAGTAAAATAATAATAGAAAACATATAAAACATTGTAATCCCTCACTACAATACCTGTATAATTTCCAGAGAAATCATAATATACCACACACAGCATCTCATCAATAATGTCAAATAATCATGCAATTAATAACTCATACTAGCACATAAGCCTGAGTCACCTCTAGTGACCTGTACGACTGAAATCATAGCTCATCAATCATTGCTAGCACATAAGCCGAAGTCACCTCTAGTGACCTATACGACTGAATCATAGCTCATCAATCATGGCTAGCACATAAGCCGGAGTCGCCTCTAGTGACCTGTACGACTGAATCATAGCTCATCAATCATTGCTAGCACATAAGCCGGAGTCACCTCTAGTGACCTGTACGACTGAATGATAGCTCATTAATCATTGCTAGCACATAAGCCGGAGTCACCTCTAGTGACATGTACGACTGAATGATAGCTCATCAATCATGGCTATCACATAAGCCAGAGTCACCTCTAGTGACCTGTACAACTGGATCATAGCTCATCAATCATTGCTAGCACATAAGCCGAAGTCACCTCTAGTGACCTATACGACTGAATCATAGCTCATCAATCATGGCTAGCACATAAGCCGGAGTCGCCTCTAGTGACCTGTACGACTGAATCATAGCTCATCAATCATTGCTAGCACATAAGCCGGAGTCACCTCTAGTGACCTGTACGACTGAATGATAGCTCATTAATCATTGCTAGCACATAAGCCGGAGTCACCTCTAGTGACATGTACGACTGAATGATAGCTCATCAATCATGGCTATCACATAAGCCAGAGTCACCTCTAGTGACCTGTACAACTGGATCATAGCTCATCAATCATTGCTAGCACATAAGCTGGAGTCACCTCTAGTGACCTGTACGATTGAATCATAGCTCATCAATCATGGCTAGCACATAAGATGGAGTCACCTCTAGTGACCTGTACGACTGAATCATAGCTCATCAATCATTGCTAGCACATAAGCCGGAGTCACTATAATTGAACTATACGGCACTACACTGCACACAAGTCGGAACCACTTAAAGGTCTGTATGACAAGATTGGGTGTAATATAGTTATGCTTAATGCTACGCACTCAAGATAGCCATACGATAAATCGCTAGTCACCTTCGAGTCGGAACCACCTATGGTGGTCTGTACGACAAGACTGTGCACCTAAATTGGATCCAATGTGAGCATAGGGTGCGGGAGGTGACATTATAAACAGGCATGTACCATATCTCTGGCTAATCACAATCACCCGAGGTGCAGGTTTATGAGCTTTAAATGCATCTAATACAACATGTACGACTCATAGGCAACCTGTACGACAATGCCGGAGTTGCCTACTATTGCAACCTGTACGACAGTGTCGGAGTTGCTAAAAACATAAATGTAGTCATATCATAACCCCATCAATTCAACTAATACCGTATATTTACTTGAACTTACCTAAATTTACCTGAACTTACCTAAACTTACCTGTGTGTCCTGCGTTCACCTTTGCACTTTAGAGCGTTCACAGCACCACAATTATATATATATATATATGCAAACAATTCAACTCATCATTTAAGCATTATTCAATAGGCATGGCATTTTTAAAGCATAAATCATTTAATTGCATTTTCTGGGAAAAACATCAAGCGTATACATATATACTTAAAACCAAAAGCCCACACACATTGTTCAATTCCTTAAACAAGGCTATGGTCTCGATTATTTAATCTCATTTCTTATATGGCTGCATATAACGTCTCGTTAGACTGCCTACGTACCCTAAGCAGGGATCAAGCCATTCGTAGTTCACAATAATCATTTATAGTAATACGCATATGGATATATCATGATGAAATCTAAACTCAACCATCTCGTAGTATTTTATAACATATAAATTGAAGGAAAAATTTTGTCCTAGCTAAGAACAAGTATGAACATTTGAATACACATGCAAGCTATTAACACTTTGATAAGCTCATATTTATACACATTTTACATCAAATTCTCTCGTCTTTTCTTAGTTAGTTTCTTATATTTTTGAGTTATTTGCTTTGTTTTTGTGTTTTATCGAATTTATCTAGCTAAGAAAATAAAAATAGCACAAGTGTAGTTTTAAATAATAAATTCGTCGAAAATTGCTTTAGTCGTTCTAATTATGTCACGGATTATAGGTCATGGAAGTTAGGCTAAATTTATTAGGTATGTATTAGAAATTATATGATATATCTAAAATTGAAGTGTTTTGCAGTTGGTGAGTAAAGATAAGAAACAAAAAGAAATAAGCATTTGCAGCTAGTGGAAAACGAGTGGGAAAAACAGAAATAAAATAAGAAGAAGTGGGGGGGGGGAGCTAGCAGAAAAACATTGGAAAATAATAAAAGAAGGAGTGGACAGCACAGACAGAGAGAAGGACAGCTGCTTGGGCAGCTGGCGTGAGGAATAAAAGGATAGAAGTCAGACATGAGCTCTGTGGAGGGTGAAGGAAAGAGGTCGCAAGCAGAATACAGAGTGAGGAGGGACGTGCTGCCTTGTCTTGGCAGCGAGCGAGAGAGAAGGGTGAGTACGGGACTGGGGGGAAATTGAGGAAATAAGAGGAAGGCTGCTCTTAGCAGCCACTGGGCAGCTAGGAAAGAAGAAGAGACAGCTAGCTGACGAGGAGAGAAAGAGGGGAGTAGCTGCCTTAGGGCAGTGAGTCACGAGCTGCAGAATAAATAAAAGAAAGGAGACGCACAAAAGACAGGGGACAGCGACAGGAATAAAGGCTGCCCTTGGCAGCTGGGCAGCATAGAGACGCGGAGAAAGCAGTGGCGCAGAGAAGGTTGCTTTGGCAGCGTGAGGCGCTGCCTTGGCAGCGAGGAAGTCAGCACAGAAGTCAGGAGCTCTCCACGGGCAGTCAGCAACTCTGAGGTAGGACAGCTGGCTCGCGCGGATTGAAAGAAAGGCCTCGTGTGCAGCGTGGAAGAGGTCAGACGAGAAGGCTTGGCAGCGTCAGAAGCAGCAAAGTTTCACTGCAATCCTCTCTCGGTTTATTCTTTCTCAAACTTATGTTTTATTTTATGTTTTTATTTAAGAATAATGTGTAATTAATTTGTTTTGGCTAGAGGTTAATTCAAAACCATGGATATATTTGTAATATGAATTGATTACCTTCAGTTGTGATTTCTGAGTTGTGATTTAATTTGCTTAACTGCTTGATTGATAACTTATTTTTGTATGTCGATTAAGGATGCATACTTAATTTACATGCATGAATTTGATGCTAGAATATAAGTGAATTTCACCTAATCGTTATGAACTTATATTCACAAGTAGTAAAGGTTGTTGACCACAATCGTGTTAAGTAAATTCTTGACATAAGTTTCATGCAATTCATAGTAACGAGTGCCTCGTCAATGCTTATGATTTTCATAGAACTTAATGATTCTTGCTTGTATCTCTATTATGCAATTCATGTAGGGAACTTGTGGGGAATGTTTTGGGTTGTCGTATGCAATCATCCAATCCATTAACTTAAGGAAAGTCTGAGAATTAATTTAAGCGGACCTAATTAATTTGGGGCGTTGAGAATTTACAATTTATTGAAAGAACAACTGAAAATCAATTTAGGTTGCATATATGTCATGTGTGGAGAATAATCCTCTAGCCAGTCCGTCGTCCATCCATTCACCTTAATTTCATGTTTTTGTCAATTCTGTAATTTATTTAAGTTTAATTTACTTTTCATAAAACCCCCATTTATTTTAAAGTGTGAAATTTGTTAGAAATTAATTTAGTTTGTGTTTTCTTGAATTTTGAATTATTTTGAGTCTTTTGATTTGTTTTAGTTTATTTGTTAGTTTTATTTTGAGTGATTCTATTTAAGTGTTTTGAGTCTAGTTTAGTGTTTTAAATTTTGTTTTTACGTTTTAAATTTAATTTTACTTTGGTTAGCATCCCTAGTTAATCCCCGGCCTAGAACGATCCCTACTTATCCATATACTACAACTGTCACAAATAGGGTTTAAATTTGTGCGTTAGTTAATTTTCGCACCAAATTTTTGGCGCCGTTGCCGGGGATTAGCAAATTTGCTAATCCCTTGTTTATGTTTTTGTTTGTGTTTTATTTTATTTTATTTTATTTTATTTTTGGTTTGTTATGTCTTTTACTTTTGATATTTGATTTAGTTTTCTTTCTTTGATTTTAGTTACAAATGGAGCGAGACATGGCACTTGCATCCATCCAAGCTCAATTGGCGAATCTCACGTCTCAATTAACTCAGAATGCCGGAAGGACCACAATGCCAAGTGTCCCTACATTTGGTGCATCGTATGGGCAAGGATATCAAACTCATCAATATCCCCAATTTTCTGCAAATGAAGATGTTTGGGGATATCAAGGCCATAACCAATCAAGGGGCAACATGTTTTCCAACGCTTACAATTCAGATTGGAGAGACTATTCAGATTATATGTGGGATGAACCTCAACACTTTCAACAAAGCGGATATTGGCAGCAAGACGAATTCTATTCAAGATCTATGCAGCCACCACAGCATCCCCCACAACAATTCCAATCAAATCAAAGTATGCCCGTGGATTATAATCAAAGGCTTGAAGAATTAATTTCTTTGGTACAGGGCTTGCAAAAAGAAGAACAATTGCCGCCATCGGAGGAGTTCTATCAATGGCCATGTGAACCACCACAGCCTCCACCACAATCTCCCCAACCAAATTCAGGTTCGTCGGTTGATAATGATAATATTATTCAATTAATCACTTCTTTGAACCAGGAAGTAGAAAATCAAGACAACAAGATGGATGCACTGGAGAAGCAAGTTGGGCAGATTATGGAGATCATGGCACAGATTCAAGATCAAAGTGAACTCTCCAACTCCACATTTGCAAATTCAAAGGGAGAAATGGAAATCAATGAAGCCATCACTTTGGGAAGTGATATGGAGGATGAAGTTGTCCCAGAACCATCCAAACATAGCCCGGACATGGATGAATTACCGCTTCAAGAAGAAGATGAGGATGACGACTTGGGCAGTTTAGAAGAATTCTTGTCGCAAACCCCTCAAGTCCTTATGCCATCCAACTCAGGTGAGGAGGTTCTAAATTCAATTCATTCTAACCCCATTCCGCCAATTGTCCTTTTTCCTTGCAGGTTTTTAAATCCCAAGGAAGAAGTGAATGAAAAATACGTTGTGGAAGCTCTTCCCAAGGTGCAAAGTGATATCCAAATTCTTGGTGCACCAAATCATGTTTCCGATGATGTTGAACATATCAAAGAGGCTGTGCATGAGACAATCAAGCCCAAAGAAGTTGAGATTGATAACAGGGGCCATGTCACAATCATCACATGCAATCTGGCTAAGTGCAAAGTCCCTGAAACATTCCAAGACGTAGTGTTTGTAATTGAGTTTGAACATGAAAGTAAGCCATCTTCTCCAATTTTAATTTTATGTTATACTAACAACCTAATTTTGATGATTCAGGCACCGTCATTAGAACTTAGACCGTTGTCGGATCATTTCAATTACCACCGTCCGTTCAAGGATAAATCCTTGCATTTGAATAAAGAAGGGAGGCCTAGGAATCGGCCACAATCAGATTTGCATTCCTAATCCCTTCTCTTTACTGCTTTCATTTTGTTTTGTTTATTTAGTTGTGATTTTTGTTTAGAAAGTTAAACATAGTTTTTTTTTACTTTGATTTACTTATTTTACATTGATATTTAAAAAAAAAAATAAAAAAAATAAAAAAATAATAATAATAATAATAATAATAATAATAATAAACATTCATAAATATTCATTTAAAAAAAAAAAAAAACAAAACAAAACAGAAACAAAACAAAAATACTTATATTTATATTTATAATTAAATAAACTTAAAGCATAAATATTTTACAATAAAGTGAAGTAATAGCTTTCATTGGTCGTTGGTAGGTGGTGCCTCGGAGGTCGACGGAGCCCTAGAAAGACGAAGCGCCAGAGTTGGATCATTCGGAGCCTCAATACTTGGTGCAGCTCCCGAGGACGAAGACAACATAAACCTCGGGAGTAACGCCATAAACCGTTGATGATCACTTTGAATCCGCACTTCGGACTCCTGCATCTGATCCAGCTTCCTCTTCATGCTTGTTGAGTAATTAGTTGCGAGCATGTGCAACTCCTTATTCTCATGCCTAAGCACTCTGACCTCTTGCCGAAGACTAGCCACTTCAGCCATCAACGACTCCACCTGACGAGTTCGTGCAAGAAGGCGCTGGCCCATGTTTGATACTGAGCCTGCACTTCGGACGCTGTAGGCCATAGAGTCCTGAACAGCCAGTTCGTCGGACCGCCTGGAAAGTATCCTAGTGTCTCTAGGAGTGAGCAGATTTCTGGCCACCACCGAAGCGGTTGTTTCATTCATCATCATGGAATCCCCAACTGTAAGAGGACCATTTGGGGATATGAAGGACGGCTGCCAAATGTTGGTTGGAGAAGACATATCACTATCTTCCCCAACATTCAAGTTAAGGCGACGGTCAGAGGGGCAAGACATATTTGAAGATGTGAAGAAAAATGAAGAGTCGGACTAATCAAGATTAAAAGAAATGCAAGGAGAGTGTTTACAGGAGGGAGCAAGTGTGTTGTGGAACAAACTTAGCGCCTCTATAAAAAGAAATCAAGAGGCTCTCATCAGCAATCAAAGTGGCGTCCTCTCGCAAATCGAAGAGCCGGGCTCCTTTCTCAAAAGCCGGATTCTTTTCTCAAAAGCGGCGTCTCCGTCTCAAAAGTCGGACGCCGTTCTCAAAAGTCGGGCGCCTTTCTCAAAAGCCGGAGCGGTCAGGAATCACGAGGCGAAAAGCTTTTCCAGTTTTGTCGTCACTCGTCACACGCGCTGTCAGCTTTGCGCAAATTACGGGTGGCTTTTTCAGAAAGCGCGTAACCTGTACTGTTCATCCATCCACCGGCTGCCGACAGGGGTAAAGGAACAGTTTCAGTTGTGAAGAATCATCTATAAACGTCTACCTTCGCCATCCATTGCAAAGGCAAAACTCTCTCAACACTTCTTCATCTCCGAAATTTTTCATCTCCGAAAATGCCTTTCCAACAAACCCTCTCGAGTTACTCTGTGTTTCTCATTCCCTGGGATACCTTTGCAAACAAGTCATCTAGAGCTAGAGTATTTCATATCATGAAGGTTGAAAGCAAGAGTATCTCATATCACGCTTTCTCCCTGTCCTTTTCCTTGTCTTTGTGATAAGGAGAAAGCGGGCAATCAGCCAGCACTCGGTGTCAATCTTCCGATCTAAGAACCGACTGCCTGGAAATCCTTCCTGATTGCTTACCTAGCATTGCTTACCTAGCATTGCTCTCGAGTGCTCATCTTCAACCGCTGATGTACTTCCGAAGAAGACGCCACATCTGCCTGGAGAACAGCCAAGGCAAGTGAAAATGTTACTTGAAGCATGTGGAGACAAGGTGCTGCTTCATCTTCAAGATCAAGTCTCATTTTCCTTGCTAAGAAGTTCCCCAGCCCAGTTCAAGCATACACCTGTGGAACGATACTTCTTCAAAAGCAAAAGTATCCCATATCATCAGAGTCAGAGGCAAAGATTTCTCATGGCATGCTTTTCCTTTACCCTTGCTCTTGGCTACGGGACAAGGTGAAAGAAGGCAATCGGTCGGCACTTGGACAGATTGAACAAAGAATCAGACCACCACCTCTACCTCGTGCCTACCTGCCATGCAGAAGAAACAAAAAGAGAAGAATGTAGCCTGCAGACTCATTCAACCCGGCAGAAGGAGTCCGAGTTGAAACCAAGAGCTCGAGAAGCTTCAACAACACCACCAATCAAGTCTCATTTTCCTTGCTAAGAAGTTCCGAGGCCAGTTCGAGTTCAAAGCTGTGGAAAGTCACCAAACAGGACCAATGATCACTTATTAGTTTTATTCATTGTCTTTTATTTTCATTTTTAATTTTTCGTTTGCATTTTCTACATTTTCTTGCGTGCTTAACTGATTTATTTCTTTTCTTTGCAGGAATTTTTGGTTATTTCCACCCTTGAAGTTGATTGCAGAATTTTAGCTTGGGGGGTCATCGCTTGATTTTTCTGCAAATTAGGGAAGTTTTCAGTCCTATTGCTTTATTTTGTTTCTTTATATTTATTTATTTTATTTTTATTTGCATTTTATTATATTTTCTGACATTGGGGACAATGTCTAGTTTAAGTGTGGGGGTATAGAGTATAAAAATGACCAAATTGAAAATTTTTGTACCTTCGACTTTGAACTGGTTTCATTTGTTTCCATGTTATTGCTTTGTGTTTTCTTAATTAAGTTGTTGTTTTTAAAAAATACATAAAAAAAAAAAATCGGAAAATTCAAAAAAATATTTCCTTGTTTTCCTTATTGTTTTGAATTATATTTTTGTTAGTTTCCCGACCCAATGATATAATTGGATAAATTTGAACCATGATGATCAAGAACTTAGTTAACATGTGTTTTGTGAAATTCCTTATTCTTGTGTTAGTTTTGTACATATTTGATTATCCTTGAAAAACTAAATGCACATAGCCTTGTTGATGTGAAACTAAAGCATGATTTAAAGCTCCATATGTGAATTTAGTGACCATATACATCCTATGTGAGTTTTTGAGCCTATTGAAAGTGTGTGCATTTTTCATACACTATTATTCTTTCATGTGTGATGAACTTATGTGAGATACTTCTCTAGAACTTGCATAACGATCTTTCGAAATTTTTGTCATTGATTGCATGAACTTGAAAATGATAGAGGCATTAGGTTTACCACCATGGCCCAAATAACCTTGTTTCCCAAAGAAAAATGATATCATTAGATTGCCAATTTGTGCCGTATTTGTGAACCTTTTATTTCTTATCACCAGATATGTCTACCCTTATACCTGAAACATTTTTTCCTTACCCTTTCCAAGCGAGCAATGCGAGATTGTCTTATGAGAAATGTTTGTGAAGTACTTTGAAGGTGTTTGGCAAAAGAATAAGTGTGGGGGTATTTCATGTTTGTATTTAAAAAAAAAAAAAAAAAAAAAAAAAAAAAAAAAAAAAAAAGAAGAGAAGAAAAGAAAAAGAAAAAGAAAAAGAAAGATTGTATACGAAAATAAAAAATAAAAAATAAAAAATAAAAAATAAAAAATGTTTTAAGTTTCAGTTTAAGGGTGTGGTTGGAGATGTCAGAAGAATCGTTGGAGATGTCAGAAGAATCGTTGGAGAGCTTGAGTTCTTATAAATTTAAAGAAAAGAATTGCTTGCAATGTAGCTTGGAACTTGTGTTTTCCTATTCTTTCGTTTCAATAACCCTATCCCTAAGCCTCATTACATCCAATAAAAGTCCTCTTGATTTAAGTTTTGCAATTATGACTGTGGAGAAGTGATCTTTATGCAAGCTTATGGTAGAAATTTCACATTTGATTCTTTGAGCGAAACACATTAAAACTAAACACATGTGTGATTGAGTGCATATCCCGTGAGAAGGTCGCTAGTTTGCATATGGTGATTTTAAAAATAAAAATTTTGAAATTGCATTAACATGGCTATCTCACACACTTCACTTCAAGGATGATTCAAAGATTGCTGCTAATATTTGACTAAGGAAAATGAACTTGGATTAGCTTGTTTGGTGTTAGCTATAGTTCTTGATGATTTGTGTTCTCGAATGAAGTTCTATGAGGGTCACATAGGAGAAACTAATGTTTTTCATGTTATTACTTTTTCATGTTTTCGTTGTTTTGCTCGAGGACTAGCAAAAGCTAAGTGTGGGGGTATTTGATAAGCTCATATTTATACACATTTTACATCAAATTCTCTCGTCTTTTCTTAGTTAGTTTCTTATATTTTTGAGTTATTTGCTTTGTTTTTGTGTTTTATCGAATTTATCTAGCTAAGAAAATAAAAATAGCACAAGTGTAGTTTTAAATAATAAATTCGTCGAAAATTGCTTTAGTCGTTCTAATTATGTCACGGATTATAGGTCATGGAAGTTAGGCTAAATTTATTAGGTATGTATTAGAAATTATATGATATATCTAAAATTGAAGTGTTTTGCAGTTGGTGAGTAAAGATAAGAAACAAAAAGAAATAAGCATTTGCAGCTAGTGGAAAACGAGTGGGAAAAACAGAAATAAAATAAGAAGAAGTGGGGGGGGAGCTAGCAGAAAAACATTGGAAAATAATAAAAGAAGGAGTGGACAGCACGGACAGAGAGAAGGACAGCTGCTTGGGCAGCTGGCGTGAGGAATAAAAGGATAGAAGTCAGACATGAGCTCTGTGGAGGGTGAAGGAAAGAGGTCGCAAGCAGAATACAGAGTGAGGAGGGACGTGCTGCCTTGTCTTGGCAGCGAGCGAGAGAGAAGGGTGAGTACGGGACTGGGGGGAAATTGAGGAAATAAGAGGAAGGCTGCTCTTAGCAGCCACTGGGCAGCTAGGAAAGAAGAAGAGACAGCTAGCTGACGAGGAGAGAAGGAGGGGAGTAGCTGCCTTAGGGCAGTGAGTCACGAGCTGCAGAATAAATAAAAGAAAGGAGACGCACAAAAGACAGGGGACAGCGACAGGAATAAAGGCTGCCCTTGGCAGCTGGGCAGCATAGAGACGCGGAGAAAGCAGTGGCGCAGAGAAGGTTGCTTTGGCAGCGTGAGGCGCTGCCTTGGCAGCGAGGAAGTCAGCACAGAAGTCAGGAGCTCTCCACGGGCAGTCAGCAACTCTGAGGTAGGACAGCTGGCTCGCGCGGATTGAAAGAAAGGCCTCGTGTGCAGCGTGGAAGAGGTCAGACGAGAAGGCTTGGCAGCGTCAGAAGCAGCAAAGTTTCACTGCAATCCTCTCTCGGTTTATTCTTTCTCAAACTTATGTTTTATTTTATGTTTTTATTTAAGAATAATGTGTAATTAATTTGTTTTGGCTAGAGGTTAATTCAAAACCATGGATATATTTGTAATATGAATTGATTACCTTCAGTTGTGATTTCTGAGTTGTGATTTAATTTGCTTAACTGCTTGATTGATAACTTATTTTTGTATGTCGATTAAGGATGCATACTTAATTTACATGCATGAATTTGATGCTAGAATATAAGTGAATTTCACCTAATCGTTATGAACTTATATTCACAAGTAGTAAAGGTTGTTGACCACAATCGTGTTAAGTAAATTCTTGACATAAGTTTCATGCAATTCATAGTAACGAGTGCCTCGTCAATGCTTATGATTTTCATAGAACTTAATGATTCTTGCTTGTATCTCTATTATGCAATTCATGTAGGGAACTTGTGGGGAATGTTTTGGGTTGTCGTATGCAATCATCCAATCCATTAACTTATGGAAAGTCTGAGAATTAATTTAAGTGGACCTAATTAATTTGGGGCGTTGAGAATTTACAATTTATTGAAAGAACAACTGAAAATCAATTTAGGTTGCATATATGTCATGTGTGGAGAATAATCCTCTAGCCAGTCCGTCGTCCATCCATTCACCTTAATTTCATGTTTTTGTCAATTCTGTAATTTATTTAAGTTTAATTTACTTTTCATAAAAAAATCAATCCCCCATTTATTTTAAAGTGTGAAATTTGTTAGAAATTAATTTAGTTTGTGTTTTCTTGAATTTTGAATTATTTTGAGTCTTTTGATTTGTTTTAGTTTATTTGTTAGTTTTATTTTGAGTGATTCTATTTAAGTGTTTTGAGTCTAGTTTAGTGTTTTAAATTTTGTTTTTACGTTTTTAATTTAATTTTACTTTGGTTAGCATCCCTAGTTAATCCCCGGCCTAGAACGATCCCTACTTATCCATATACTACAACTGTCACAAATAGGGTTTAAATTTGTGCGTTAGTTAATTTTCGCACCACACTTTAAAGTAGGCATGCATCCAAAAACAATTCATAAAACCCATGACTTTCAAAGCCTAGTATATGGTGAACCAAAAAACTCTTTAACAATATTAAAGAGAAGGAAGAATTTAGAGTTTCATTACCCTTGAAGCTCATCCTTGTTTACACAAGGGATTCACCCAAGTGGAGGGCCTTCAAGTCACCTCCAAGCTCCTTGGATATTGCTTGTGAATTTCCTTCCTTTGTGTGCTCCTTTGCTCCTTGAGGTTGTGAGGAAAGGATCTCCAAAAACACCAAAAGTATAGTGTCTCTAAGTCTCTTCACCAAAGATGTATCTTGTGAAGATGAGATGGATGACTTAGAGAGATTTTAGATGCTAGTAAAAATCCTCTAAGTGGCCGGCCTCTATGTAGAAAAATGAGAGAAAAAGTTTCACCCAATTTCTTTTAGAAAACCCTAATGAGAAACAAAGCTATAAAGATGACTTTATACTTCATCTCTTAGGTTAGTGGCAAACTTGCAATTAAGCAAAAAATTCCCACTACCCTTGCTATGGCCGGCCTCCTTTTGTTATTGGGCTAAATGCCCATATTTGTTTTGGTTGTCATACAACTTAAACATAATGGGCCTAGTGGACCAAAACCATTTTGGACCCCGAAACCCAAACTAACTTAAAAGCCCAATACGAACCTTTCGTAAAATTAATTAACTAATTAATTAATCTTGACCATTCTTCAATTAAACCATTTAATTGCTTATCCATTTCATTTAATTTCTTCACATACATCCTTACTCGGTGTACGATCCATTAGGTTCGAATTAGCAAGGCAGTGGGCGATGTTACTCTTAACGATCGATTGTGAATTGAAACCACATTTCAATTCTCCCTTAATGATTAGTGTTTGCTAATCATTTAGGGCTTCCACAAACCATGAGTGACACCTAGTAGCATGTCATGGTTACCCAAGCTAATTAGAAGTGGTTGGAGAACCTATCCAGTTACAACTACAATGCAATACGGTCCTTCTCTAATACAATACTCTTAATCACATTGTTTGAGTGATAGTTTGTTTCATGTCTACTATCCAATGTGATACTTTCCTATATGATTCCCTTGAATATGATTTGGAACAAACTTCCTAATTCATATTCATTTGCTTTGGCCAAAGACTTTAGAATCATATCTTAGAGTATTCTCCTTCCACCATGGAAGGTTAGAGATCCCTTGTTGTGCATTCATATGCCTACATGACTAGATAGCTTGACCCCAACAATGCCGTGGACACTCCGAGGGAATGCCGTTGACATGATTAAAGATCAAGGACCTAACCATTAGACATATATGATGCCTCAGGTCAAAGGACTAATTTGCATATTGCAACTAACGAGTTCTAACATGACATGTATGTTCGAACTCTCTTTTGATCGTAGTTCAGTGTACTCGATTACTCTTTCGAGCACCTATGTGTTTGTCTTAGTGTCCAACACCAAATGACTTGAGACTAGTCATACTCACGCTTGAGTCAACATAACACATACTAACCTTAGCGGATTGTCAATGCCCAATTGGCAATCCTATGGCTAGGAACTTTTTAGGAATGAACATAAGAGAAAGGTCTCGTTAATCAAACTCATTTAGATCACTTATCTCTTAGACCAAATACATTCCTTGGATTCCCTTATTACTTA
This sequence comes from Malus fusca, assembly GCA_035220775.1. Lineage (NCBI taxonomy): Eukaryota > Viridiplantae > Streptophyta > Magnoliopsida > Rosales > Rosaceae > Malus > Malus fusca. The sequence goes on from CM069059.1 coordinate 4,713,499, forward strand.
AACACATGATACAATAAATAGTGATTAACAATAAGCTTTGCCCTCCATTAAACATATAAAAGTTTAATACATTAAGTATTCCAAAAAGCTATTACATCAAATGAGTGGCTTTGTGGGCATACTTCCAACATAAATATATATATATGTCATGGCATAATTTCTCAGTTTTATTTAAAAGTATTTATAGAATTATCAATCATGAAAAATATGATGAGTAAGGAAAGATCCACTCACCTGGAGTCCGCACTACAACTTCATAGTACAAACATCGAGGCGTCACGAACGATCGGCGCCTGCGGCCAATTATCAAACCATATCTCAGAATTCTCGTCGATACAATACAAAACTTACATCGCACATGAGTCTACGCAATTCAGTCCAGAAGATCTACAAATCAGATCTCTAATCCGTAACTTCCAAGGATCCACATGTTGGAAGTATGCCCACAAAGCCACTCATTTGATGTAATAGCTTTTGGAATACTTATTGTATTAAACTATTATATGTTTAATGAAGGGCAAAGCTTATTGTTAATCACTATTTATTGTATCATGTGTTTAAGCAATAAGGGAATCCAAGGAATGTATTTGATCTAAGAGAGAAGTGATTTAAGTAAGTTAGATTAACAAGACCTTTCTCTTATGTTCATTCCTAAAACGTTCCTAGCCATAGGATTGCCAATTGGGCATTGACAATCTGCTAAGGTTAGTATGTGTTATGTCAACTCAAGCATGAGTATGACTAGTCTCAAGTCATTTAGTGTTGGACACTAAGACAAACACATTGGTGCTTGAAAGAGTAATCGAGTACACTGAACAACGATCAAAAAAGAGTTTGAACATACATGTCATGTAAGAACTCGTAAGTTGCAATATGCAAAGTAGTCCTTTGACCTGAGGCATCATAGATGTCTAATGGTTAGGTCATTGATCTTTGATCATGTCAAAGGCATTCCATCGAGAGTGTCCACGGCATTGTTGGGGTCAAGCTATCTAGTCATGTAGGCATATGAATGCACAACAAGGAATCTCTAACCTTCCATGGTGGAAGGAGAATACTCTAAGATATGATTCGGGAGTCTTTGGCCAAAGCATACGAATATGACTTAGGAAGTATGTTCCAAATCATATTCAATTGAATCATATAGAGAAGTATCACATTGGATAGTAGACATGATACAAACTATTACTCAAACAATGTGATTAAGAGTATTGTATTAGAGAAGGACCGTATTGCATTGTAATTGTAACTGGATAGGTTCTCCAACCAATTCTATTTAGCTTGGGTAGCCATGACATGCTGCTAGGTGTCACTCATGGTTTGTGGAAGCCTTGAAGATTAGCAAACACTAATCTTAATCAAAGGGAGAATTGGAATGTAGTTTCAATTCACAATCGATCGTTAAGAGTAACAATCGCCCACTGCCTCGCTAATTGGAACCTAATGGATCGTACACCGAGTAAGGATGAAAGTGAAGAAATATAAATGAAATTGATAAGCAATTAAATGGTTTAATTGAAAAATGGTCAAGGTTAATTAATTAGTTAATTAATTATACGAAAGGTTCGTATTGGGCTTTTAAGTTAGTTTGGGCTTCGGGGTCCAAAAGGGCAAATAGCCCAATCGCTTAAGATGGCCGGCCATAGTGAGGGAAGTGGGAAGTTTTGCTTAATTGCAAGTTTGCCACTCACCTAAGAAAAGAGATATAAAAGCATCTTTATAGCTTTTACCTCATTAGGGTTTTCTTGTGACAAAGATGAGAAACATTTTCTCTCTTTTTCTCTAAAGGAGGCCGGCCACTTAGAGAAGATATAGCTAGCAATCTTTTCTTCTCTAAGTCATCCATTTCATCTTCACACCTCATCCTTGGTGTGGAGACTTAGAGACACCAAATCTTTGGTGTTCTTGGAGATCCTTTCCTCACATCCTCAAGGAGCAAAGGAGCATCAAAAGGAAGAAAATCACAAGGAAGATCCAAGGAGCTAGGAGGTGACTTGAAGGCCCTCCACTTGGGTGAATCCCTTGTGTAAACAAGGATGAGCTTCAAGGGTAATGAATCTCTAAAACCTTCCCTCTCTTTAATGTTGTTAAAGAGTCTTGTGGTTCACCATTCACTAGGCTTTGAAAGTCATGGGTTTTAGAATTGTTTTTGAATGCATGCCTACTTTAATATGTTAATAGTTTGCATATGTGTTCAAATATTCTCACATGTTCTTAGCTAGGACAAAATTTTTCCTTCACCACATTATGTTTCTAAAATAACATACTAAAGTTTCAAAACGATCCAACGGTCGGATCTCCGCCAATTGCCAAAACCAAGTTGCGGTTAACATTTTATTTTACGAACTTACAAATCCAATTCGAGGAGATCCGTACGTCGGATTCCCAATCTGTATTCCTATATTCCTCAAATATTATGAATAATAACCTATTAAAGTTTGATGACGATCCAACTGTCGGATCGTCGATTCATATAATGACCTATTAACGTATCTTAGAGAATTTTGGTTCTAACGATCAATCTACGTCATTCAATTCTCAAAACTGAATTCAAGGCATCAAATATAGCCTAAAATAGCATTGGCGGCCCTCTGGCCACACGCCACCGCACCAGCCGCCGCGGGTGGCGGTCGGTCGCCTCGGCTCGCCGAAAAATTCAACTATTTCTAAAAATTCTCAAAAATTATAGAAATGAAGATCTCAAAGATTAGAGCCAACATTATACATGCGGGCAAGGCCAATTTGGCCTGGAAAGGCTCCAATTTTATCAAAACCTGTCAGAACCCTAGAATTGGGTGTGCATCAATTCGACCTCCAAACGTGTTCCGACGCCTCCACCACTACTTGGGCTTTGTTCTTGGGTTCAAGGGGGGGTCTAATGGTGGTGGTGGTTGATGGGATTTGCTTCAGAAATGGTGGATTGCAGCCACCCCACCTCCGGCGCACTGCTTGAAAAACCCTTCAATTACCGTCAAATTCCTTCCAATTTTTGGGTGATAATGGGAAAAGGAAGGGTTAGATGATGATTGGGAGTGGTGACTTGGTCCAATTCGTGAGAAATCCGGTGGAAAACCACCCAAAAATATGGGGAAGTGGACGGGTTTGCACGGGTCACGGGTTGGGTACCCGTTTCCCCCTTTTCACCTCGTTCCTCATTCCCTCCTTTCCCTCCTTTCTTCTCCCTCTGATTGGCCCCTCAATTATCTCTTCTTTCTGGTTGGGCAGCATCCCTTCTTCTTTCTCTCTTCTTCTTCTCCCCCATTCCTTCTTCTTTTTCTTCCCCTTCCCGTCACATACACACACACACCCACTCACACACATACACTTGTCCTCTTAATTAGTATGCCATAATATAATATAATTAGAAAGGTTATTTCTTCAAAATACTTTCGGTTCGTCACTCCAAATTCACTTCCGCTTGCGCATACTCGTTCGTATCGTCGATTACCTCAAGAATGCGCTAAAAGAATATTTAGTACATCTCACAACACGTTAGTCAATGAAAGTCAAAACCTTCGTCTCTAGGGCGTTTTCGTAATTTCACATTTTAAAATTTATAAATTAATAAAATTTGGGACAGGTTGTCGCACCCGAGGAGCTGAAGATGCACATGATTGATGAGTTAGCTGTATGTGTTAATTTCATTAGTTAAATAATAATTATGTTCGTTAAATATAATATAATAGTGAGATTTTAATTTATTAATTTTTGCATGATAGGCCAATTGGGACATTGACAAAAGTAACCCAAATCTGATGAAGGCTATCGACAATGTGTTCAAGTCAAGATTCCTGTGACTGAATTTTCAATTCCTTTAACTCTGTAGGAACCAATCTTTAGCATAGAGTCTGTACTTAGAGACAATTCAATAGTGAGCACCACATCACTGTCTGGTGGCAATCCAGGTAAATCCTTCCAGAAACACAATAGGAAAATGTCTACCACTCGTACGTCATCCACAATACTAGGAGTACGATCCTGCAACACCACATGAGCTAGGTATCCTTGGCAACCTTTTGAGAATAATCTCTTTGCTCTCACAACAGAAATAACGGCATGCCTCACTCCACTTTGCTCAATCACAAAAGTAACCTTTGATAATCCAAGACAATGGAAAGTAACTGATTTCCCGTAGCAATCCATATTGGCATGATTATAACGTAACCAATCTGTGCTTAAAATCACATCGAAATCCACAATGTCTAACGGGATAAGATTTGCTGGCATAACTACTTCTTCCACCATCACTGGACACCCTAAATAATCATAACTGACATAGAATGACCTACCTGTTTACTTGCTTAACAAATCTAACAAATAAGTTATGGGTATTACGGTCTGCAGCCCGCAATAACGATAACTCACTGTCGTCTCGATAAGTAAGCAACAATTCTTAAGGGTGCAATATCATCTTGCTCTTCATTAGAAATACATATACACTCCTCGATCGTGCTCATTCACTACTTCCTTTGGCAACATCGTCAATAATAAGAATTATATCAGCCGGAGTCAGCTAGAATGACCTGTACGGCTGAGTCTGCAGCTCGACCATCCATATTAGAACATAAGTCGGAGTCACATATAGTGACCTGTACGACTTACTCATCAATTTTCCAAGTGATATGTCAAGGAAGACTGTTGGGTAACAACTGATCCCAGGGACGATTCATACCTCTATGTCTCATCTAACCACATGAACACATTCACAACTTCCCACACTCTTCAGAGTGCCTCATATTGTACCTACGGTACAAAGATACATTTCCTCTACCAGTCACCTTGCCACAGAAATATGGGATCACTAGTAAATCTATCACTTCGCCTCTGACCAGTGGCACAAAAACCTCAGCTGGGAAAATTAGCTTTAGTTTCACTTCTTTTGAAGCTCTGAGTCTTCTGAGGTCTTTGATATGACGGATCTTTAACTTTATCGTCTTTATTCTGATTCTCATTCTTTTCTTCTTCCTCTTTACTCTCGCTGATCATGTTCTCAGAGTCCTCAATGCTCAACAACATCTCGTAAACTCCTGGTAAAAAGTACAATGAATAGTGGTAGCCAAAGAACGCCACTTCTTCATATTATCCAGCCAGCCAAAAACGACATAACACCTCTACCGGATTAGCAACAACATCCAAATGGAAACAAGGCAAGTCTGTAAACTCTCTATAATAATATGTCGGAGGAATGAACTTTTCCTTAAACAATTCTTTAAACGCCTTCCAAACAGTTGTTCTTCCGATAACATCGGATAACATTCCTATCTCCATAAGAATGCAGATTCAACACTTAGAAACTAGGTAGTCATCTCGACCCACCTGTCGGGAGGAAATTCTCTTGACTTTGCATAATCCGAAACGTCTTTTCCTAAATGATTAAGCCAATGATCTGTTCTCTTAGGTTCTTCATCTCCCTAAAGTGATTCAAATTTAACTTATAACCAGTCTCAAAAGTTCCTTTAGATATTAGACTTAATCACCATGGCAATAATTTCCCCCCAAACTACTATATCAGGGAATTTAGGCCCATCCGAACTACGTGGCTCGCTACGAGGCGGTATAGTTCTGACAGAAGACACTAGGATATTCTCAAGATGTCCAGAATTGCAACCTAGGCTCTGATACCAACTGACACACCGCATCCCGAAAGAGGGCATGCTGGCCGTCACGTGAGAGTGACGTAACCATTTACACAGTTCGAAAGCTTTAAAAATACAATTACTAAGATATAACACCCGAGGGTGAATCCTACTTTTGTGAATTCTATCAGAACACCGTTGGATTCCTCGTGGCCACCAAAGCTCTGCTGTCTAGAACCTGGAGGGGCGCAAAACAAAATTGAGTGGGTCAGTAAAACAAAGTTTTTCTAAAACATTTCATTTAAAACATTTCTAACCCCTCGCTATAAAACCTGTATACTTTCCCAGAAAAGTAGTATATAAACATATATATATATATATATATATCATCAAAAGCTCAAATCACAATCCTTCAACGCTTTTCAGAAAGAATATGTCATGCCATGTCATATGCCAAAATATAATATGAATGCATCAATATAAATCAGGTGAAATAATAAATCAACCGGAGACCCTACAGTGGTCATGTACGGCTGATTCTACAGCTCAATATCCCATCCAGCCGGAGTCACCAACTGTGACCTGTATAGCCCTGCCGGAGTCACCAACTATGACCTGTACGGCACTACACTGCACATAAGTCGGAACTACCTATAGTAGTCTGTACGACTAAGATGGTGAAATAATACGCTCTAGTGCTTTTCTCATCAATCATCTGTGCACATAATCTAAGGTCACCTACCAGTCGGAACCCCTCTAATGGTCTGTACGACTGGCATGTCGGAACCACCTCTAGTGGTCTGTACGACTAGCATCTACTTGGATCCAAGGTGAGCGTGTGATGTAGGGTGAATAACATAAGCAGGGTGAATAACATAAGCACTAACACCAGGGGTGCATGTTATGAGCTCTCAACATAATTCACATCGTCATTCATTCGTATAAACCATATAAACTCACCTGATACTCACCTGTGCGTCCACAACACCAATTCACATATATATATATATGCATCAATATCAATTCATATAATTTATAATATGCATCATGGCAATTGAAAACACACTTTCATATAAATTCAATTTCTGGGACAATTAATAGTATATAGGTAATACGAAAAACAAAAACTGCCCACTCACCTGGAGTTTGCCCAACAACTCCGTAGCACCACACATCAAGGTGTCATAACGATCAGAGCCTAGAACGATAATCAAATCAAACCTCAGAATTCATATCGATAGAATATATAACTTATATAAGATATGTCACTACGGAGTTCGATCCGGAAGATCTGCAATTCAGATTTCAAATCCATAACTTTCAGAGGTCCACAATATACCTCAAGGACATCATCCTAAAATTTCATTACCATCCAACAGTCGGATCTCTGTCAATTTCGAAAACCAAGTGACGGTTAACATTCTATTTTATGAACTTACAACTCTAATTCCGAAAGATTTGTAAATCGGATTCCCGATCCGTAAGTTCCTATAATCCTCAAATATTACGTATTACAACGTATCAAAGTTTGGTGACGATCCGACGGTTGGATCGTCAATTCACATTTTCACCTAACCACGAATCGAAACGAACTTAGGTTCAATTACTCAATTTAAGTCCATCAATTATCAAAACTGAACCTAGAACCTTAAACACATGCTAAGAATGACATTGGCGGGCCATTGGCCACGTGCCTCCGCACGGGCCGCCACGGGTGGCGGTTGGCCGTCCCGGCTCGCCGGAAAATCCAACTATTTCCAAAAATTACCAAAATTTGCAGATTTGAAGATCTCAACGAGTAGAGTAAACTTTATACCTGAAGCCATGGACAATTTGGCCTAGAAGAGCTCCAATTTTTCCAAAACCGTGAAGAACCCTAGAATTTGGGTGAGTTCCAATTCGTCTTCAAATCAACTCCGTCGTCCCAACCAATGCTTGGCTTTGTTCTAGGTCCTAAGGGAATGCTAATGGTGTAGTAATTGAAAGAAAACATTTCAAAATTTGAGAATTTGAACAAGAAAAGTCGCGGCACCACGGGTGCGTTCTTCACCAATTCACCATCAAATTTCATGATTTTTGGGGTGAAACATGAAGAGGGAAGGCCTAGGTGTTGATTGGGAGTGGTACCTTGATCCAATTTGTGAGAATTCCGGTGAAAATCGTCGGAATTTGGGTGTGGGTGTCGCGGGTCGAAACTGGTCGTGGGTGAAGACCCATTTTTCTTCCTTCTCTCCTCCGCTTCTCGCCCTCTCTCCTTTCCTCCTTTCCCCTGTTCCGATTGGCCATCCTCTCCATCTCTCTTCTCCTGATTCGTCAGCTCTCTCTCTCCTCTGGTTGGGCAGTTTCTGCCAATCCTCAATCTTCTTCTTCTTCTTCTTAAATACATACACACACAAAAACCTTCTTTCACTTAAATTTATTTATTTTTTTTGTTTTTCCTTACATCCAAGCCATCCATTTAATCTTCATTAAATCTGGGTCATCCAAATTTTAATAATAAAATTTATAAAATGCCCAAACTTCAAACTTTAAAATCTTTTTCGTTATAACTCCAAATAACGAACCGTCAGCGCCCACACGTTCGTAGCGACGAGTACTACGAGGATATGTCAAGAAAACAAATCCTAGATGGCACGACACAACGATTAACCTCGAATAATGCACGTGCCTCAAAGGGCATTTTTGTAAAATCCTTTATTAAAACTTTAAAAATTCTTAAAATTAGGGACAGACTGTCACAAAAAATGTTGTCAAAAAAAAAAACAATGCCCCGACGAACCAAAGTTCGTCACGCAATGGGTTTAAGGCCACGACAATGTCCCAAAAAAATAAAATAAAAAAAAAGCACGACAAATTGTAGTTCGTCGCACAATGGGTTCAAAAATCCCGAGAAAGTGTAGTCAAATGACTCAAAAAATGTTGAAGCCCAAGGTTTTGCGCGACAATGGTTTCGTCGCGCAAAAGTTCTTCACTTTACTAAACTTAACTAGATTGCAGGAAGGCAGAAGCTACAAAACAATTGCAGCAGCTGCCTTCCCCTGGTGCAATTTCCAACAGTTTCAGGTATAATTTTTCTTAACTAAGTTATCTAATTTCCTTTCATTTAAATTGTGTTGTATGTAGTTTATAGGTGTTGTGAGTTTATGTATTTGTATGCAATCATTTTTGTATGAATGTACAAAAAAATGGTTTGCAATGTTCAAATGAGCTTAGTTTCTTGTTTGAGAATTAGTTGGATTTTGCGAATGAATGCGAAAGCATGATTGTGGTCCAATTAATTCTTAAATTGTCCCAAAATTTTGGACAGTTTGAGATTGCATATTTACATGTTGTAGTTTGTGGTTCATGCATTAGAGTTTGAACATGGGAAATGTGGTAGCATCTCTCTGCAATCTTTGGGTGCTTCGTAGTTTTTTGTATCTACGTCGTCGTGCACTTAGGGTGCGTTTGGTACACAGACGGGACGGGACGGGACGAGACGAAGGTTCCATGCCCTCGGATGGAAGTGAGGAGGAAGAAGAAGGAGACAGAAAGGTTATAATTTTGTGTTCCACGGATGTGGAACGAGTTCGTTCCAGGGGGGGAGGTGGAACGAAAAATCATCCAAAACTTGTCCCGTGGAACAACGCGTTTCACTCATTTTAGGCGTACCAAATGTGGGACGGAACGCCTCGTCCCGTTCCGTCCCTGAAGGAAAATTTGTGAAAAACATGTTCATTTAAGCAACATCTATAGCATGCTATTAACAATTAAAAGGCGGAATCATGCTTGCATGCACTTAAAAACAAAACATTAACCATGAAATTCAAAGCCTAGTAGATTGGTGAACCAAGACTCAACTCAAAACAAAGTGAGTTGAGAAATTATACCTTTGTAGATTTCTCTTTGCATAAGCAAAGGCTAATCACCCAAAGAGAGGGCCTTCATTCCTTGCATCTTAGATCTATGGATTTAGATGGATGAAATGGTTCTCCAAGTTCCCAAAATTGAGAACCTCTAAGTGTCTACACCAAGGTTAGATTGGAGAAGAAATGAGTGACCTTGGAGGAGTTGGATTGCTAGCTAATCCCTCCAAGGGGGCTGGCCTCCTAGAGAGAAAAAGGAGAGACATTTTCTCTCCAATTTTCTCCAAAAGAACCCTAAATGAATTTTGGTTATAAAGTCATATTTATACCTTAATTCATTGGAGTGGCAAACTTGTAAATAAGTCCAAAACCCACTCTATCTCTAAATGGCCGGCCTTAGGGTATTATTGGGCTAATTGGGCATTTGTGAATCATTATTCATTAAGTTGTCATACAACTTAAGTCAATGGGCTTGACGTTCGAAGCCCATTGGGCCTTATGGTCCAAAACCATCACGAGGTCTTTAACGAACTTATTCGTTTGATTAATTAACATATTAATTAATCCTTGCCATAAATAATTAAACCATTTAATTATTCTTACTCATCTCCATTGTTTCTTCAATCTCCTCCTTACACGGTGTACGATCCATTAGGTTCCTTTTAACGAGGCAGTGGGCGATTAAAACCATTTCAAATCGATTGTGAATTGAAACTTACTTTCAATTCTCCCTTTAGTGATTATACACGTTTAGGGCTTCCACAAACCATGAGTGACACCTAGCAGCATATCATGGTTACCCAAGCTAATCAGAAGAGGTGCAATACGGTCTTTCTCTAATACAATACCCTTGACCACATTGTTTGGTTTGATAGTTTATTCATGTCTACTATCCAATGTGATTCGTTTACTTATATGATTACCTTGAATGTGATTTGGAACGCCTTCCTAAATCTCATTCATACTCTGATCAGAGATTTTTAATCAATCATAGAGTATTCTCCCTCAAAAGGTTTGAAGGTTAGAGATCCCTTGTTGCGCATTTAATTGCCTCCATAGCTAAGTGGCTTGACCCCAACGATGCCGTGGACACCCGCGTATAGGTGACGTTTGACATAATCAAAGATCAAGTACCTAACCACAAGACAACTATGATGCCTCAGGTCAAAGGACTACTTTGCATTATCCCAACCATGAGTTCTCATGTGACATGAATATGAGAACTCTTCGTTGATCGTGTTCAGTGAACCCATTCTCTATTGAGCACCTATGTACTTGTCTTGATGTCACACACACCAATGACTCGAGACTAGTCACTCTCCCTGAGAGAAGACACAGCACGTACTGATCTTAACGGACTGTCAATGCCCAATTGGCAATCCTATGATCAGGAACGTTTAGGATATGTATACGAAAAAGAATGGTCTCAAGAATCTAACTTGTTTAAATTACATTCTCTTAATTACATATTCCTTGGACTTATCGTTTAAGCATATAACATTTATATGAGACGGCTTAAAACAATAATCTTTGCCCTTGATATTAAACCAGATTAGTTTAACATGTGAAATGTCCGTAAAGTATCATCACATGATTGGTTTTAGGGCACATTTCCAACAGTCCCGTCCCGTCCCGCTGAAGGAAGATTTGTTAAAAACATGTTCATTTGAATAACATCTATAGCATGCAATTAACAAGTAAAAGGCGGAATCATGCTTGCATGCATTCAAAAACAAAACATTAACCAAGAAATTCAAAGCCTAGTAGATTGGTGAACCTTGACTCAACTTCGTTTAAAGTGAGTTGAAATTGTACCTTTGTAGATTCCTCTTTGCATAAGCAAAGGCTAATCACCCAAAGAGAGGGCCTTCATTCCTTGCATCTAAAATCTATGGATTTGGATGGATGAAAAGGTTTCTCCAAGTTCCCAAAATTGAAAACCTCTAAGTCTCCACACCAAGGTTAGATTGGAGAAGAAATGAGTGACCTTGGAGTAGTAGTATGGCTAGATACACCCTCCAAGGGGCCGGCCTCTTTAGAGAGAAATGGAGAGACATGTTCTCTCCAATTTTCTCCAAAACAAACCCTAAATGAATTTTGGCTATAAAGTGATATTTATACCTTAATTCATTGGAGTGGCAAACTTGTAAATAAGTCCAAAACCCACTCCAAAAGCATCATGGCCGGCCTTGGGGTTTCATTGGGCCTTTTAGGCCTTTGTGAATCATTATTCATTAAGTTGTCATACAACTTAAGTCAATGGGCTTGACGTTCGAAGCCCATTGGGCCTTAAGGTCCAAAACTATCCCGAGGTCTTTAACGAACTTATTCGTTTCATTAATTAACATATTAATTAATCTTTGCCATAAATAATTAAACCATTTAATTATTCTTACTCATCTCCATTGTTTCTTCAATCTCCACCTTACACGGTGTACGATCCATTAGGTTCCTTTTAACGAGGCAGTGGGCGATTAAAACCATTTTACATCGATTGTGAATTGAAACTTGCTTTCAATTCTCCCTTTAGTGATTACACACGTTTAGGGCTTCCACAAACCATGAGTGACACCTAGCAGCATATCATGGTTACCCAAGCTAATCAGAAGAGGTGGAAAACCTATTCAGTTTAGGATTACAAATGCAATACGGTCTTTCTCTAATACAATACTCTTGACCACATTGTTTGGTTTGATAGTTTATTCATGTCTACTATCCAATGTGATTCGTGTGCTTATATGATTACCTTGAATGTGATTTGGAACGCATTCCTTAATCTCATTCATACTCTGGCCAGAGATTTTAATCATATCATAGAGTATTCTCCCCCAAACGGTTTGAAGGTTAGAGATCCCTTGTTGCGCATTCACTTGTCTCCATAGCTAAGTGGCTTAACCCCAACGATGCCGTGGACACCCCGATGGGGTGACTTTGACATAATCAAAGATCAAGGACTTAACCACAAGACAACTGTGATGCCTCAGGTCAAAGGACTACTTTGCATTATCCCAACCATAAGTTCTCATGTGACATGAATATGAGAACTCTTCGTTGATCGTGTTCAGTGAACTCATTCTCTATTGAGCACCTACATGCTTATCTTGATGTCACACACACCAATGACTCGAGACTAGTCACTCTCCCTGAGAGAAGACACAGCACGTACTGATCTTAACGGACTGTCAATGCCCAATTGGCAATCCTATGATCAGGAACGTTTAGGATGTGTCTACGAAAGAATGGTCTCATGAATCTAACTTCTTTAGATCGTATTCTCCCAATCACATATTTCTTGGACTTTATCGTTTAAGCATATAACATTTATATGAGACGGCTTAAACAATAATCTTTGCCCTTGATATTAAACTAGATTAGTTTAACATATGAAATGTCCGTAAAGTATCATCATATAATTGGCTTTAGGGCACATTTCCAACAATCTCCCACTTGCACTAAAGCCAATCAGCTTGGTCATCAGTGATGATACCTCTTCTGTAGTCATTTCATAAATGGCTGAGTAGTAGGCCTAGACAATGGATATCTATATGTTATCCATAGAAGCAACCTTGAGAATAACGACGTTACCATTATACATGATTCTCAATCATGTGGTTCAGTCTCTCATATGAGTTCGGATCTTGATGAGACCTTGATTCCTTGGCTTGAGCTATCGCCCCATTAGTGTCGTAGTGTCGGTACACTAGAGACACTTTCTGGTTGGAACCGAATAGAGAGTTCATGAATGAACTTTCTCATCCAAACAACATTGTTGTAAGCTTCTTTATGGCAATATATTTTGCATTCATAATGGAACACACTAAAGTCATTACTTTAATGTTTCCATCCAAATATCTCTTTAGTCATAATAAAGAGATATCTGTTTATCTCTTCATTCATAATGAAGAAACATCCAATGATGGATTAGATTCATAATCTAATACATTTACGCTTCCTTTACGTTACTCTAATTCTTCCTCGATTTTTGAGGAATCTATCCTTTAGTGTTTCTTAAATACTTAAGGACTCACTTGACAGTTGCCATGGTTCTGATCCTGGGCTTGCACTGATATCGTCTTGTACCGTTCTAGGTACAATTCATATCAACGTTTTTCATACAATATGAAATACGTAAATCACCTTTCTGCGTATGCATAAAGGATTCTATTTATGCATTATTTCTTTGGGAGTCAAAGGGTACGTTTCCTTTGAGAAGAGCAACTACTTAGTCTAACTAGAGTTGTCCTCCTAATTGAAGTTTATCATCATATGAGAAACTTCCTACCACATTTTGTCTATTATTAGGGCATGATATAATCCAATTATATCCTAAATCTATCATTATAGATTTCCATCCCATGTATATAGACTATGTCTCCCATATACATTCTATCGTTATAGAATGTTTAAAGTCATAACTTTAACGAAGAAGTACTCATTCCATTTCCAAAATTAATATATCATATATATATTCATATATATCATATATATATTTATATATATATATATATACAATTTAGGAATATGATTAACTCCCACTAATCTTTTGTAAACCTAGTAAACAAAAGATTCATTTACATCTTTATGAGAAATCAAACGTTTTGACCTTTCTCTCATAAGACGCTTATAGCTCCCACTAGCTTGCTAAGATTCATGATGGATGGATCTCTACAACTTACATGTCTTGTGATTCATAGTTTTAGACATATATTATCAAGACTATCTTAATAATGGTTTCGGAAACCTATATTATGTCCAAACATTGAATCACCATTTAGTTGTAGCTAGCAATCTTCGAATTAATTGAAACTAAGACTACGTCAAAAATGGTTCCTTCAAAGTCAACCATTCTCTTTGATTGTAGTCACCTTAAGCTATCAATTAGCTATGAAGGTTTCATTATTTCGTGTCAAACGGTACTTTACCATTTCCTTGAGTATATATCGTATATACACTCAATGTAGTCATAAGGATTTTCATTCTTATTTCTTTCGAATTAAGAGGTGCAACTCTACGACATAGTCATAAAGTTCAAACCATTCAACTGAGACGGTTTATAAATCCTTCTTGACTACCTTGGAGCTTGTGGTATAGGAACTAGGTTGTTGTATTTGTTGATCATCATCTTGTCTCTCAAAGAACCCATTCTTTGAGTTCTATTCCTAGTTCATTTGCTCTAAGGCAAATCATATTGTAGGATTACAATGAACTACTCAACAAACAACATTTGTTGGTTGGTTTATAGAAGTGATATCCAAATGTTAGTTTAAGGATATTCACAAGATAATTCTCAAACAAATATTGCTTATTAGCACACAACCCCAAATCTTAACATGATTAAGATTTGTCTTTCTTTCCAACTACATCCTATGGAGTTATGAAAATTTTGGAAGATCTTCTAATTGACAATCATATTGTTTTAGAAGTATATATCCTATATATGGGTAATTGATAATATCCAACGAACCAAATCTTATTCAAGTTCGTTCTTCTCCTTATGGGGAAATCCATTATCATATGATGCTTCTTTCCTTGATATCTTTCAAGAAAACTATTCTAAAGTGTTACCATTCCTTGGATCAAATCTAAGGATGTAAATACTTTGGACGTCTTACTCATCAACTTACATTTCTTGAATTCTTTGAAACCTTTTGCAAAGTATTCGGACTTGTGTTTATTTAAAATAAACTATAGTCCAACCGAGGGTGATCTTCGGTGAACGCCATACAACATGAGTAGTATTATGTTGTGGACAAGTGCCACTAACATCTAAGTGAATTAACCTCAACAACTTTGTGATTCTTTGTTCTTTCCAAAAGAATAAAGATTCGAACATTTCGCCTCTATACAATTTTAATAAGAAGGCATTGGATCCGGATCTAACGATCCATAGCATCCATCTATTACCAACTCGTAATTTATGTTTTAGAGGTATCACAACTTTAGTTGGGATTAGTCACTTCCTTGCAACCTTTTGGGTTTTAAGCATCGTTATATTCTAAACAGTTAACACTACCATATCATCTCTACTATAGAGATAATCAATTAGATTACTATAATCCAATCATTGATTAATAAAGAACAATGTTTTGTCAAACAAAACATTCATCCATCTCTACTATAGTGACGGAATTTAAGTTCCTTAAAATTGGAATGTAAAGACAATCTTTGTTTTTCCATTTCTTTGGTAGTTCATATGAGGAGGTAAGTACTAACTGCTTTCGCAGAAATCTATATTTTATTCACGTTTTGTATGTGAAGTACTTTCTCTTCTCTCATATATCTTCTACTTCTTATTAGTCATACTTTTACAATGATTTGTAAAACATAGTTACTAATACGGAATCAAACATTCAAGTAGAAGAACCAACTGTTTTGAACTATTCAAGAACAATTTACAACACCTTTGAAAGGTGTGTTCTTGACACTTGCAAGACATTTCTTGCAAATACCCCTTCCAATGTCCATCCTTTCATAAAGAAAGTTTGTTCCCTTGGAGTTATTTCGCTTTCTTCATTTGACTTCTCCTTTGACTACCATAGTCATAGTCCCTAAACTCCCACTATCTCTCTTGAAACTTATTTCAATTGTGTTATACACATCAAACAATTTGGAGAGCATGTGTTTATTGTTCACTACATAGTTTACAATAAACTTAGTGAACCATTAGGTTAGGGACATAAAGGTGAAGTCCTAGCCTTAGTTTCCGTCTCGTTAAGTGGTTTATCACTTCAACACTCAATGATTCAAAATCATTATAAGTCCATGTTGATGGACTATTTTTGTCAACCAACCATTATGTTCTAAACATAATTACAAACTTTCAAGAGTTGTTCAAGGCAACTCTCATTTCTTCATACAACAATTTGTAAGTGAAGAATCATGGCACATAAAGTGTCCATGCCATTGTGCTTTCTTCTCAAGTTCTTTGTTCATTTAACAAAGAAACAAGCACTAGTGTTTGTATTGACTAAGGGTTGTTCAAAACAACTCTTATTTCTTCATACAACGATTTGTAAATGAAGAACTAATAACACTAAAAGTGTCCTTGTCATTATGCTAATCTTCGTAAGTTCCTTTGTTCATATAACGAAGGAATAAACATTGGTTGTTTGCGTTGTCCTCTTCATGATAGACTTATCTAACATGTTCTTCCAATGATACATTACCAATAGGAAGATTTTGAGGATGAGACTACTTAGGTACATATCCAATCCTTTTAAGACATTCTTTGGGATTGTGGTACCAAGTCCGGAAACTAAAACATTCGGTTTTTATTTGTCAAGTGTTGGATAGCGTTTGCAAATATATTGGTAAACAAATACATAACGAATATAAATTGATTGATTTTAAGCCATTTGATCCGGGTCTTTAAATCAAATAGCACCACCCACTATTTTTGGCAAATTCCATATCCCTCATTGGAATTCAAGAGTTTTGGATGAAACTCTTAGTAGGGTATGGGAGACTCACTATTACCAAGCCCACCTCACAATGATATGATGTTGGCTAACATTAATAATAATGAGAGAGTACACTTACTCATTTGCTTCTCTTGCAAGTACCCATCAATTTGGCCTCTAGAAAATGTCACCTCACAATGATATGATGTTGGCTCCATTGCACTTAGTTAAGTCATTCCCACCATGCTTAGTGCGTGAAGGGGTTCAAGAATAGCCTCACGATGATACGATGTCGGCCATCCTCGTTGCCTACACTCACATCATCAAGTATGTATATAGACTCCTCCTGAGTATAAGCATGCACTTTGAACTTCCCCATGATAGGGTGAAGGCGGTGTACAAGTCATAAACGATTGGAGCTACCACGGTGGAAGACCACGAAAGAGTGTTCAAAGCACTCTCACGCTTATCAACTTAATAATGATTTGGTTGAGGGTTTTAGGTCTCATCACATATAAATATTCATTTTAATCTTTATTAAAACAATTTTGGTCCTACTACAACTATTGGTCCATTTGATTGAATTTAGTTGTATATAATACTCCCACTATGCTTATAAAACGGTTTTTAAAGCAAGAGTATATGATACTACTAACATAAACTTTGCATTCATTTAATGGACTATATAGTTGCCTTAGGGCCTTAGGATGACTATGAACCTTTGTTTAGATTCAACACGAGCCTAGTGTTGAATCTCGGACTAGGGATGTGAAGGGAAATTTATGAGATTCTAGAATGGGATTTCAAAAAGACTATCATGCATATACAAATCAAATTTAATATACGAAAGCAGCGGAAGCATGTATAACATATTATCAAAGCTATAGTCATGCAAATCCCCTTCAAGGTTCATAGGTTTATATATAATGCATCAAAACATTTTATAGAGAAGAACAAAGTGAAGGTTTAGTCTTATACCTCTTGATCTAGACTTGAGACCAAGGATGGACCACCTCCAAGCCCTTTGTTCCTTGAACTCCTTGAGCCTAGCTTCCCTCCTTGCCTCCTCCACTTTGATAGAATGAGTGCTCCTAGGTTCTCTTCAAGTTTCCAAAGTAGGAAACCTCTAAAGATCCTCACCCACTAGTGTAGTGAGAAGGATGAAGGAATAACCAAAAGGGTGTAAGATATGTTAGTAAAAACACCCCAATGGTGGCCGGCCTTTGTGTAGTAAGAGAGCTATTTTTCTTTTGCCTCTTTGTTGTTTTAAACACACAAAAAACCCTATTGAACAATATCTCTATAAAGTTCCTTATATAGACAAAAGAAACCTAGTCAACAACTTGACTAAATATCTCACCCTTTCCTACCTAAAGTGGCCGGCCCTCTTTGTGTTGTTTGGGCTTTGGGCTTTCATTTATTTCAAGTCATCCAATGCTTGAATAAAAGCCCAATTGGTTTAGGCCCAATGTGCCCAATTAAACCCAAACGTTTCTTTAAGCCCAAAATGATTTTTATCGCTTTTATGATTTCTTTAGACTTTCTAAATTAATCACAACACTTAATTAATCCAATTAATTGTTTCCATCATCCATTAATTACTCACTACAATAGTGTATTGGTGAACAATCTTTTAGGTTCTAATTAGCAAGGCAGTGAAGTGATTGGCATCAATCCAATTGATTATATTTAATTCAATCACTTAGTGAATTGAAACTTCATTTTAATTCACCTTCTTCTTTGATGACTACATTTAATCATCTAGAAGAACTCACAAGCTATGAGTGACATCTAACCATATGTCATAGCTACCCAAGCTAATGTAGAAGTTTATTCGGAGAACCTATTCCATTGGAATTACAATGTAATTCGATCCTTCTCTAATACAATACTCTCAATCACATTACTAGGGTATGGATATATTATGTCAAACCCCTAATGTGATTATTCCTTCTTATATGATTCTTTTGAGTCGTACAGGAACGCTTTCCTTTTAATACGCTCGATACTTCGGCGAAGATTCCCGAATCATATCTTAGAGTATTCTTCCTCTCTTATCGAGGATTAGAGATTCCTTGTTGCGCATACACTTGCCTTCATGACTAAGTGGCTTAACCCCGACTATGCCGTTGACGCTCTGATAGAGTGACGTTTGACATAATCAAAGATTAAGTACTTAACTACAAGACAACGACGATGCCTCAGGTCAAAGGACTACTTACGTTATTCCAACCATTTGAGTTACTTGCTTGACATGTGAGTAGACCTCCATACAAGTACTCTCGTTCGATTGTGTTCAGTGAACTCATTCCCTTAATGAGCACCTACATACTTGTCTTAGTGTCACAACACGAATGGGATGAGACTTTCCATCCTTCCATTTGAAGCAGACACAGTATGTACCGGTCTATGCATTGTCAGTATCCCTCCGACAATCCAATGACCAGGAACCTTTTTGGACATTTGGTTATGTGAAGAAGGTCTCTGTAGTCCAACATCATTAGATTACTTCTTCAATCGATCCATTGTCCATGGATACACTATTTAAGACATATATCGTTTATTGAGATAGTCCT
The DNA here is from genome assembly GCA_035220775.1 of Malus fusca. NCBI lineage: Eukaryota > Viridiplantae > Streptophyta > Magnoliopsida > Rosales > Rosaceae > Malus > Malus fusca. The sequence goes on from CM069059.1 coordinate 4,732,896, forward strand.
AATTCGTGTCTTTGCCATTTGATGTATAAGAATCATCTATACATCCATTCATTTGTCCTGAAAGGTTTCTTCCAAAGATTGACTTTCAGGGCATATTTCCAACAATCTCCCACTTGCACTAAAGTCAATCACTAGTGTATCTTATACATCTTGTTGAGAGAGCTTATGCTCGTAGGTTAACTTGGTTATGTATTAATCCCCTTTTTATTTAAAAGGGATTTTCTTATCAAATGTTTCCAAAAACATTTGATGATGTCTCTTTATTGTGTTCGAATATTTTGATGAGACCTTGATTCCATGGCTTGAGCTATCGCCCCATTAGGTCGTAGTACCCTTCTAACGACCTTATGGTTTGGATTCAATCATTGGTTCTAAAAGAACCCCTTCCATTCAAAACACCTTTTGAAGCAGTTTCTAAAACTATATATCGACATATATTTCGTTTGAATACTTTATACAAACTTTGCTCCAACCTTGAGACCATTGTAGTACAATACTAACAATTCATTCATATGATTAGTACTTCATCCATTATGAAGTTCCATTTGTTAAAATGGCTTATTTTTCACTTTGGTTAACAACCTAAGTGAATGCACGCTTCCAGAGTCCCACTCTGATGTTTCTTTCTTAAAGGCAATAATACTCTATCAGTTTCTTTGGTTCTGATCCTGGGATATAGTAATATCTTAAAGTGATAAACTCAGTGGTTTCTTCACCTTTGGATATCTACTTCACAAGTCAATACATGTGTCCGTTTTGTGATTTTATGACACATTCATTATAAGGGTTATGAAAGTGACTTCCTATCACATAGGAAAATGCTTTCTTAAATCTTCAACATTTGAGATTTAATTCCCATATAACATTATTTGAGATAGCCTTGCTATATCAATAAGTCCAATTTCAAGTCTATACTTCAAAATTGACCGTGTCATGTTTTGTCATTTTCGAGTAATATCTATGTTTTGTCAAGTCTATCAAATAGACTTTATTCACATCATGTTGCTCAAATTATAACATCACTCCCATTGGCCTTGTCGTAACTTAGCATTCATTCAAAAATAACAATTATATTTTCTTGATTTGAATGCATATTGCTCCCACTAACTTAAATGAATCAAACACAAAAGAATTCCTTCTCAAGTAATTCCATGAAATGTGTGACTTGCTTTATCAAGTCTATTTATTTAAATTATATGGTGTCATACACCATACTTCAAGTTTTAGTCATACTAAGACCTTTAATGTAGTCATATAAGAATTATCCAAGTCTTTAGTGGAAGCTTGGCTCCTACTAAGGATATAGAAACTCAACCATTCCTTCTAGGTGGTTGATATAATTCATTATCAAAACTACATTGAGCAATATCGTTACATGAGATGTTGAATTTGGATTGTCTCTTTGTTAAACCATATGTTGTGACTTTTTTTGAAACTAATTCCCTTTTGTTTCATCAACTTGTCCATATGCTTTGTTATTAGCTTGTTCTCATAAAAGAGAATAATGGACAACTCCCAACATATAACCATTTTATGCTAGGTTGACGAAACCAACATTCAAAGACTATTCTTTAGAATGTCACACAACATAGAATTTTAACGTTTGAAGAGCTTGAATCTTTTAACAATTAAAATTACAAACCTTTAATAATAGTCAAGTACTATTATTCTTTAGACAACTATAAACCAATCATATTCAAGTTTATATCCATTTTCACACCTCCCACTATTTCTCATGACTTTAATGAGAAATCATTTCATACATACAAAATGTATAAAAGTGGATTATATTGGTAGAAGACATTGTGTAGTAGCTTTAAAACATTTCAAGCTTATTTGTTTTAATCTTCATTAAGTTTAATGTCTTGTTATTTAAGTAGCTAAAGTCTTTAAACCTTTTATAGATTTAGATACTTCTTTCTTGGTTTAATCACTAACGCAATTGACATTTTAAAACCTTTTAAAGAATGCCCAATTAGTTGTTCAAAACTACTAATTGAATCAAGAGTGATCTTGATCATTGTGTTTCAAGTGACAACCATATAAGAAACATTTTTCTTATCACTTATATCATTATAATGTGATCTTCCTTTTCTTCAAGAAAGGAATCTCTAGACTTTTGTCAATTCATATAGAACTCATAGGTAGACAATTGGAACCAAATCTAAAGATTCATTGTATCCATTTATGTCCTATATGTGAGATCTATCCATAATTGATAAATCTAAAGTTTGGTTGATCACATTACAATAAGTGATATAACTCTTGTATCTCATCTAGGATACAACAAGACAATTTTCAATTCATAACACTACTTTAAGGAAATAGTATATTAAAAAGGCATTCTTCACATTACATTAATATGACAGTTCAAACATTCATAATGTTTAATACAAAAAGTATTAGCTCTATACATTTAGAGACTAATATAAATACCTTTACACATTTAGGCACTAATAGTGGTCTTCCATCATATGAAGCCACATAACAAGTTCTTATCAAAATAAGAAAGTTTAAAGACAATCTTTAACGCCTAACTAACTTCCTAAGTAGTGAGCAAAAAACATAGTGGCCGAACCCTTCACCACATTTTTCTTTGCTTGTTCTTCTTCTACTTGGCTTCTCCACCTATATATACAATTTATACAAGTGATTAGCGCTTTATATCAAATATAAATATTTAGAAGATCTAACAATTAGAATTGAAGATAAGAATATAAACCATACCTTGTGGTTTGTCCTTAAGACTTGCTAGGTATAACCTGCAATTCCTCCTCCAATTCCCCTCCTTTCCACAGTGGTGGCAAGTCCCCTTGGGCTCCTTTGCCTTCCTTTTCTTCACTCCTCCTTTCGGCTTAGGAGTGGGTGACTTCTTCTCCTTCCATATGCCTTTGCCTTGCGGCTTGGCCTTGGAAGAGGATGGCTTGTTGTAGGCTACTGCAGCAGTCCCTACAACGCTCTCTTTCTTCATAGTCTTCTCAGCAGTTACTAACATGTTTAGTAACTCAGAGAGAGTACTATCCATCTTATTCATATTGTAGTTCATTACAAACTGCGAGAATGAATCAGAAAGAGAAGCCAATATAAAGTCTTGGGCCAATTCCCCGTCAAGTGGAGTACCAAGGTTCTCCAATTGTTCAATGAATCCTATCATCTTCAGTACATGTTGGTGTACTGGAGCCCCCTTGACCATCTTGGTCTTTACAAGCTCACAGACGGTGCTAAAGCGACGGTTGCGTGTCCCTTCACCATATAACTCCGTAAGATGGAGTATTATGGAAGATGCACTATCCATGCCCTCATGCTGTCTCTGTAGCTCCTCATTCATTGAAGCCAACAGATAGCACTTGGCTTGTATATCATCCTCAATGTGCTTGTCATACTTAGCACGTTCATCCTCAGTAGCCTCAGGGCTGAGAGGTATGTGAGGTGGAGCCTTGTCTAGTACGTAAACAATCTTCTCCAATGTTAGGAGAATCTTGACATTACGATACCATGATGGGAAATTGTGCCCCTCTATGAAGGAAGATTTGTGAAAAACATGTTCATTTGAATAACATCATATAGCATGCAATTAACAATTAAAGGCGGAATCATGCTTTCATGCACTCAAAAACAAAACATTAACCAAGAAATTCAAAGCCTAGTAGATTGGTGAACCAAGACTCAACTCAAATCAAAGTGAGTTGAGAAATATACCTTTGTAGATTCCTCTTTGCATAAGCAAAGGCTAATCACCCAAAGAGAGGGCCTTCATTCCTTGCATCTAAAATCTATGGATTTGGATGGATGAAATGGTTCTCCAAGTTCCCAAAATTGAGAACCTCTAAGTCTCCACACCAAGGTTAGATTGGAGAAGAAATGAGTGACCTTGGAGTAGTGGGATTGCTAGATGCACCCTCCAAGGGGGCCGGCCACTTTAGAGAGAAAAGGAGAGCTAGTGTTCTCTCCAATTTCCTAAAAGAAACCCTTAATGAATTTAGGCTATAAAGTCCTTTATATAGTCCCTTCAAATAAGTGACCTAAAGAACCAAAAGGCCTTTCTTCTAACATGGCCGGCCATTAGGGTTTTATTGGGCTTTTGGGCCTTTGTGAATCATTATTCATTAAGTTGTCATACAACTTAAGTCAATGGACTTGACGTTCGAAGCCCATTGGGCCTTAAGGTCCAAAACTATCCCGAGGTCTTTAACGAACTTTATTCGTTTGATTAATTAACCATATTAATTAATCCTTGCCATAAATAATTAAACCATTTAATTATTCTTACTCATCTCCGTTGTTTCTTCAATCTTTACCTTACACGGTGTACGATCCATTAGGTTCCTTTTAGCGAGGCAGTGGCCGATTAAAACCATTTCACATCGATTGTGAATTGAAACTTACTTTCAATTCTCCCTTTAGTGATTATACACGTTTAAGGCTTCCACAAACCACGAGTGACACCTAGCAACATATCATGGTTACCCAAGCTAATCAGAAGAGGTGGAGAACCTATTCAGTTCAGGATTACAAATGCAATACGGTCTTTCTCTAATACAATACTTTTGACCACATTGTTTGGTTTGATAGTTTATTCATGTCTACTATCCAATGTGATTCGTTTACTTATATGATTACCTTGAATGTGATTTGGAACGCCTTCCTAAATCTCATTCATACTCTGATCAGAGATTTTTAATCATATCATAGAGTATTCTCCCTCAAAAGGTTTGAAGGTTAGAGATCCCTTGTTGCGCATTTAATTGCCTCCATAGCTAAGTGGCTTGACCCCAACGATGCCGTGGACACCCGCGTATAGGTGACGTTTGACATAATCAAAGATCAAGTACCTAACCACAAGACAACTATGATGCCTCAGGTCAAAGGACTACTTTGCATTATCCCAACCATGAGTTGTCATGTGACATGAATATGAGAACTCTTTGTTGATCGTGTTCAGTGAACTCATTCTCTATTGAGCACCTACGTACTTGTCTTGATGTCACACACACCAATGACTCAAGACTAGTCACTCTCCCTGAGAGAAGACACATCATGTACTGATCTTAACGGACTGTCAATGCCCAATTGGCAATCCTATGATCAGGAACGTTTAGGATGTGTCTACGAAAGAATGGTCTCATGAATCTAACTTCATTAGATTGCATTCTCCCAATCACATATTCCTTGGACTTTATCGTTTAAGCGTATAACACTTATATGAGACGGCTCAAACAATAATCTTTGCCCTTGATATTAAACTAGATTAGTTTAACATGTGAAATGTCCGTAAAGTATCATCACATGATTGGTTTTAGGGTACATTTCCAACAATCTCCCACTTGCACTAAAGCCAATCAACTTGATCATCAGTGATGATACCTCTTCTGTACTCATTTCAAAAATGGCTGAGTAGTAGGCCTAGACAATGGATATCTATATGTTATCCATAGAAGCAACCTTGAGAATAACGACGTTACCATTATACATGAATCTCAATCATGTGGTTTAGTCTCTCATATGAGTTCGGATCTTGATGAGACCTTGATTCCCTGGCTTGAGCTATCGCCCCATTAGTGTCGTAGTGTCGGTACACTAGAGACACTTTCTGGTTGGAACCGAATAGAGAGTTCATAAATGAACTTTCCCATCCAAACAACATTGTTGTAAGCTTCTATATGGCAATATATTTTGCATTCATAATGGAACACACTAAAGTCATTACTTTAATGTTTCCATTCAAATATCTCTTTAGTCATAATAAAGAGATATCTGTTTATCTCTTCATTCATAATGAAGAAACATCCAATGATGGATTAGATTCATAATCTAATACATTTACGCTTCCTTTACGTTACTCTAATTCTTCCTCGATCTTTGAGGAATTTATCCTTAAGTATTTCTTAAATACTCAAGGACTCACTTGACAGTTGCCATGGTTCTGATCCTGGGCTTGCACTGATATCGTCTTGTACCGTTCTAGGTACAATTCATATCAATGTTTTTCATACAATATGAAATACATAAATCACCTTTCTGCGTATGCATAAAGGATTCTATTTATGCATTATTTCTTTGGGAGTCAAAGAGTACGTTCTCTTTGAGAAGAGCAACTTCTTAGTCCCACTAGAGTTGTTCTTTTGATTTGAAGTTCATCATCATATGAGAAACTTCCTATCATCTTTTGTCTATATTTAGGGCTTGATATAATCCAATTATATCCCAAAATCTATCAATATGGATTTCTATCCCATGTATATAGACTATGTCTCCCATATACATTCTATCTTCATATAATGTTTTAAAGTCATAACTTTAACGAAGAAGTATTCTTTTCATTTCCAAAATAAATATATCATATATACTTAAATTTTAGGAACATGATTAACTCCCATTAATCTTTTGTAAACCTAGTAAACAAAAGATTCATTTACATCTTTATGAGAAATCAAACGATTTGATCTTTCTCTCATAAGACGCTTATGGCTCCCACTAGCTTGCTAAGATTCATGATGGATGGATCTCTACAACTTACATGTCTTGTGATTCATAGTTTTAGACATATATTATCAAGACTATCTTAATAATGGTTTCGGAAACCTATATTATGTCCAAACATTGAATCACCATTTAGTTATAGCTAGCAATCTTCGAATTAATTGAAACTAAGACTACGTCAAAAAATGGTTCCTTCAAAGTCAACCATTCTCTTTGATTGTAGTCACCTTAAGCTACCAATTAGCTATGAAGGTTTCATTATTTCGAGTCAAATGGTACTTTACCATTTCCTTGAGTATATATCATATATACACTCAATGTAGTCATAAGGATTTTCATTCTTATTTCTTTCGAATTAAGAGGTGCAACTCTACGACATAGTCATAAAGTTCAAACCATTCAACTGAGACGGTTTATAAATCCTTCTTGACTACCTAGGAGCTTGTGGTATAGGAATTAGGTTGTTATATTTGTTGATTATCATCTTGTCTCTCAAAGAACCCATTCTTTGAGTTCTATCTCTCGTTCATTGCTCTATCTTAGGCAAATCATATTGTAGGATTACAATGAACTACTCAACAAACAACATTTGTTAGTTGGTTTATAGAAGTGATATCCAAAAGTCAATTTAAGGATATCCACAAGATAATTCTCAAACAAATATTGCTTATTGGCACACAACCCCAAATCTTAACATGATTAAGATTTGTCTTTCTTTCTAACTACATCCTATGGAGTCATGAAAACTTTGGAAGATCTTCTAATTGACAATCATATTGTTTTAGAAGTATATATCCTATATATGGGTAATTGATAATATCCAACGAACCAAATCTTATTCAAGTTCGTTCTTCTCCTTATGGAGAAATCCATTATCATATGATGCTTCTTTCCTTGATATCTTTCAAGAAAATTATTCTAAAGTGTTACCATTCCTTGGATCAAATCTAAGGATGTAAATACTTTAGACGTCTTACTCATCAACTTACATTTCTTGAATTCTTGGAAACCTTTTGCAAAGTATTCGGACTTGTGTTTATTCAAAATAAACTATAGTCCAACCGAGAGTGATCTTCGGTGAATGTCAAACAACGTGAGTAGTATTATGTTTGTGGACTAGTGCCACTAACATCTAAGTGAATTAACCTCAACAACTTTGTGATTCTTTATTCTTTCCAAAAGAATAAAGATTCAAACATTTTGCCTCTATACAATTTTAACAAGAAGGCATTGGATCCGGATCTAACGATCCAAAGTATCCATCTATGACTAACTCGTAATTTATGTTTTAGAGGTATCACAACTTTAGTTGGGATTAGTCACTTTCTTGCAACCTTTTGGGTTTTAAGCATCATTTTATTCTAAACAGTTAACACTACCATATCATCTCTACTATAGAGACAATCAATTAGATTACTATAATCCAATTATTGATTAATAAAGAACAATGTTTTGTCAAACAAAACATTCATCCATCTCTACTATAGTGACGGAATTAAGTTCCTTAAAATTGGAATGTAAAGACAATCTTTGGTTTTTCCAATTTCTTTGGTAGTTCATATGAGGAAGTAAGTACCATCTGCTTTCGCAGAGATCTACATTTGATTCACTTTCCGAATGTGAAGTACTTTCTCTTCTCTCATTAATCTTCTACTTCTTATTAGCCACACTTTTACAACGATTGTAAAACATAGTTACTAATACGGAATCAAGCATTCAAGTAGAAGAACCAACTGTTTTGAACTATTCAAGAACAATTTACAACACCTTCGAAAGGTGTGTTCTTGACACTTGCAAGACATTTCTTGCAAATACCCCTTCCAATGTCCATCCTTTCATAAAGAAAGTTTGTTCCCTTGGAGTTAATTTTATCTTCTTCATTTGACTTCTCCTTTGACTACAATAGTCATGGTCCCTAAACTCCCACTATCTCTCTTGAAACTTATTTCAATTGTGTTATACACATCAAACAATTTGGAGAGCATGTGTTTATTGTTCACTACATAGTTTACAATAAACTTAGTGAACCATTAGGTTAGGGACATAAAGGTGAAGTCCTAGCCTAGTTTCCGTCTCGTTAAGTGGTTTATCACTTCAACACTCAATGATTCAAAATCATCATAAGTCCATGTTTATAGACTATTTTTGTCAACCAACCATTATGTTCTAAACATAATTACAAACTTTCAAGAGTTGTTCAAGGCAACTCTCATTTCTTCATACAACAATTTGTAAGTGAAGAATCATGGCACATAAAGTGTCCATGCCATTGTGCTTTCTTCTTAAGTTCTTTGTTCATTTGACAAAGAAACAAGCACTAGTGTTTGTATTGACTAAGGGTTGTTCAAAGCAACTCATTATTTCTTCATACAACGATTTGTAAGTGAAGAACTAATAACACTAAAAGTGCCCTTTTCTTTATGCTAATCTTCGTAAGTTCCTTTGTTCATTTAACAAAGGATTAAGCATTGGTTGTTTGTGTTGTCCTCTTCATGATAGACTTTTCTAACATGTTCTTCCAATGATACATTATCATTAGGAAGATTGTGAGGATGAGACTACTTAGGTACATATACAATCCATTTAAGACATTCTTTGGGATTGTGGTACCAAGTCCGGAAACTAAAACATTCGGTTTTTATTTGTCAAGTGTTGGATAGCGTTTGCAAATATATTGGTAAACAAATACATTGCAAATATAAATTGATTGATTTTAAGTCCGGAAACTAAAACATTCGGTTGTGAATTGAAACTTACTTTCAATTCTCCCTTTAGTGATTATACACGTTTAAGGCTTCCACAAACCATGAGTGACACCTAGCAGCATATCATGGTTACCCAAGCTAATCAGAAGAGGTGGAGAACCTATTCAATTCATAATTACAAATGCAATACGGTCTTTCTCTAATACAATACTCTTGACCACATTGTTTGGTTTGATAGTTTATTCATGTCTACTATCCAATGTGATTCGTTTACTTATATGATTACCTTGAATGTGATTTGGAACGCCTTCCTAAATCTCATTCATACTCTGATCAGAGATTTGTAATCATATCATAGAGTATTCTCCCTCAAAAGGTTTGAAGGTTAGAGATCCCTTGTTGCGCATTTAATTGCCTCCATAGCTAAGTGGCTTGACCCCAACGATGCCGTGGACACCCGCGTATAGGTGACGTTTGACATAATCAAAGATCAAGTACCTAACCACAAGACAACTATGATGCCTCAGGTCAAAGGACTACTTTGCATTATCCCAACCATGAGTTCTCATGTGACATGAATATGAGAACTCTTTGTTGATCTTGTTCAGTGAACTCATTCTCTATTGAGCACCTACGTACTTGTCTTGATGTCACACACAATAATGACTCGAGACTAGTCACTCTCCCTGAGAGAAGACACAGCACGTACCGATCTTAACGGACTGTCAATGCCCAATTGGCAATCCTATGATCAGGAACATTTAGGATGTGTCTACGAAAGAATGGTCTCATGAATCTAACTTCATTATATTGCATTCTCCCAATCACATATTCCTTGGACTTTATCGTTTAAGCATATAACACTTATATGAGACGGCTCAAACAATAATCTTTGCCCTTGATATTAAACTAGATTAGTTTAACATGTGAAATGTCCGTAAAATATCATCACATGATTGGTTTTAGGGTACATTTCCAACACTCTAGGCAATGTTTGTCGAGTATTTTTCGCGAGTGTGCTTCCAACCATATCTAAATACATAAACAAATAAAATAATTAGATTGATTGTTGATTAAGTCAAACGATTTGGGTCTTTAAACCGAATGACACCACCCACCATTTTTGGCAAATTCCATATCCCCCATAATGGAATCCGGGAGATTTCAAAGAAAGCTCCTAGCGGGTTATGGGAGGCTCACTATTACCAAGCCCACCTCACGATGATACGATGTCGGCTAGCAACAATAATAATGAGAGGGTACAATTACCCATTCACAACAACCTCTTGTGATTACCCATCTATTTGGCCTCTAGAAAACAATGCCTCACGATGATACGATGTTGGCATTATTTCTCTTAGTTAAGTTCTTTCCCACCATGCCGGTTTAGCTAGGGGTTCAAGCATGACCTCACGATGATACGATATTGGCCACACTCGTTGCCTACCTTAACCTCATCAAATGTTTTAAATAAACTCCTCCTGAATATAAGCATGCACTTTGTCACTTCCCCATGATAAGCTCATATTTATACATATTTTACATCAAATTCTCTCGTCTTTTCTTAGTTAGTTTCTTATATTTTTGAGTTATTTACTTTGTTTTTATGTTGTATCGAATTTATCTAGCTAAGAAAATAAAAATAGCACAAGTGTGATTTTAAGTAATAAATTCGTCATTTCTACCTTGCTCACTTATTTTATTGTTGTAACTTAAGAAAACATTTTGGCAGAAAATAAAAGAAAGGCAGCACATGCTGCTAGTGGGAATAAATAATTAGAGGAGTGGGCGACAGCCAGCTTAAAGGAATAAGAAGAAGTGGATGTTGCACTTGCTGAGGAGCAAAAAGAAAGAATAAGAGCAAGTGGCGGGGACTAACAAAAAAATCAGCAAATAAATAAAAGGGAAGGCGCAGGAGCACTGGGGCACAAATGAATAATGGACAGAAAAAGAATAAAAAAAAAGAGCAAAGCTGCCCTTGGCAGCTGGCGGGAGACGGAAATAATAAAAAGAAAGAATAAGGAGGCAAGTGGGGAGACAGGGGATTGGAATAAGAGGGCAATAGGTGCAGAGAGAAAGGGGGAGACGCAGGAAGGCAGGAGAGAAATAGAAGGAAAGACTGACGTGCTGGGGGAGAAGGCGCTGCCTTAGGCAGCGAGAGGGAAGGCCTCGGGCGGAAAGGATAAAAAAAAAAAAAATAGGAGCAGCATAAGCTGCCTTGGCAGCGTGAAGACGCGGAACTTGAGGAGCTTGCAGAGAGGGGAAAGAAATAAGACGCAGGACAAGTGTAGAAATAATTGGAAGTGCTGCCTGGCGGAAAGAAGAAACGCGCAGAAGGCAGGCGCGGGAGACAGGTACTGACTGACGCAGCAAGAAGAGAGACGGGCAGAGAGCACTGCAGAAGGCGCTGCCTTTGCAGCGGGGGAAGAAAGACAGCTGCCTCGAGATTAAGCACAGAGGATCACTTCCTCATTTGGTTTTATTTTTCTTAAACTCATGTTTAATTTAATTTGCTTTTCAATTATATTAAACATGTGTAATTAATTTCTGTTTGGTTAGAGGTGAATTTGAAACCATGGATAAATGTTTATTATGATTTGATTTACTCCAGTTATGAATTCTTGAACGTTGGATGTGGTTTACTTTTCTGTGTTGATTAAGAACTTGTTTATGTATGTGGGTTGAGGGTCGACACTTAATTTGCATGCTTAAACTTGATGCTAGGATATAAGGGAATTTCACCTAATCGTTATGAACTTATATTCATGAGTAGTAAAAATCGCTAGTCACGATTGTGTTTAGTAAACCCTAGGTTGGATTAACATGCGTATTCCATAGTTATGAATGCCTAGTCGATGTTTATGATTTCCATTAAACTTAATGATCTTTGATATGTCTCTCTATCATGCGTATTCCATAGTTAGGGAATTTGATAAGAATAATTTGGTTGTGATGCGTATTCCGTCCAATTCAATGAATCTAGGGAAATCTGAAGGTTAATTTAAGCGGACCTAATTAACTTGGAGTATTGTCATTTATTCGTTTGTTGAAATCATAACTGGGAATCAAATTATATGCATATGTTCATGTGTGGATAAGGACCCCTCTAACTAACGTCTCATCATTCTATAAAATATATTTTCTTTGAAGTTTGTTTTTAAGTTTCTGTTTTAAATTCAATTTCGTCAAAAATCAATCCCCCATTTATTTTAAAGTGTTAGATTTGTTAGAAATCAATTTAGTTTGTGTTTTCTTGAGTCTTGAATTATTTTGAGTCTTTTGATTTGTTTTAGTTTATTTGTTAGTTTTATTTTGAGTGATTCTAGTTAAGTGTTTTGATTTTAGTTTAGTGTTTTAAATTTTGTTTTTACGTCTTTAATTTAATTTTACTTTGGTTAGCATCCCTAGTTAATCCCCGGTTAGAACGATCCCTACTTACATCATTACTACAATTGTCACAAATAGGGTTTAATTTGTGCGTTAACTTATTTTCGCATCAATTTTTCAACCATTGAAAAACAAAAGATAAACACACTTTTAAATGAAGAAATAATATGTCAAATTAGTTTAAAACTCAATTTTCATTCATGCATACAAAACAACTTTTGCATCCATACCTTTCTCAACTATTGACTAACATTTTTCAACTATTGAAAAACTAAAGATAAACATATTTTGAATGAAACAATAATATTTCATACATAACATTAATACCCATATGCATAAAATCCAAAAGGACACATTATACATAAACCTTTGGCTCTGATACCACTTGAAGGGAAATTTATGAGATTCTAGAATGGGATTTCAATAAGACTATCATGCATATACAAATCAAATTTAATATACGAAAGCAGCGGAAGCATTTATAACATATTATCAAAGCTATAGTCATGCAAATCCCCTTCAAGGTTCATAGGTTTATATATAATGCATCAAAACATTTTATAGAGAAGAACAAAGTGAAGGTTTAGTCTTATACCTCTTGATCTAGACTTGAGACCAAGGATGGACCACCTCCAAGCCCTTTGTTCCTTGAACTCCTTGAGCCTAGCTTCCCTCCTTGCCTCCTCCACTTTGATAGAATGAGTGCTCCTAGGTTCTCTTCAAGTTTCCAAAGTAGGAAACCTCTAAAGATCCTCACCCACTAGTGTAGTGAGAAGGATGAAGGAATAACCAAAAGGGTGTAAGATATGTTAGTAAAAATACCCCAATGGTGGCCGGCCTTTGTGTAGTAAGAGAGCTATTTTTCTTTTGCCTCTTTGTTGTTTTAAACACACAAAAAACCCTATTGAACAATATCTCTATAAAGTTCCTTATATAGACAAAAGAAACCTAGTCAACAACTTGACTAAATATCTCACCCTTTCCTACCTAAAGTGGCCGGCCCTCTTTGTGTTGTTTGGGCTTTGGGCTTTCATTTATTTCAAGTCATCCAATGCTTGAATAAAAGCCCAATTGGTTTAGGCCCAATGGGCCCAATTAAACCCGAACGTTTCTTTAAGCCCAAAACGATCTTTATCGCTTTTATGATTTCTTTAGACTTTCTAAATTAATCACAACACTTAATTAATCCAATTAATTGTTTCCATCATCCATTAATTACTCACTACAATAGTGTATTGGTGAACAATCTTTTAGGTTCTAATTAGCAAGGCAGTGAGGTGATTGGCATCAATCCAATTGATTATATTTAATTCAATCACTTAGTGAATTGAAACTTCATTTTAATTCACCTTCTTCTTTGATGACTACATTTAATCATCTAGAAGAACTCACAAGCTATGAGTGACATCTAACCATATGTCATAGCTACCCAAGCTAATGTAGAAGTTTATTCGGAGAACCTATTCCATTGGAATTACAATGTAATTCGATCCTTCTCTAATACAATACTCTCAATCACATTACTAGGGTATGGATATATTATGTCAAACCCCTAATGTGATTATTCCTTCTTATATGATTCTTTTGAGTCGTACAGGAACACTTTCCTTTTAATACGCTCGATACTTCGGCCGAAGATTCCCGAATCATATCTTAGAGTATTCTTCCTCTCTTATCGAGGATTAGAGATTCCTTATTGCGCATACACTTGCCTTCATGACTAAGTGGCTTAACCCCGACTATGCCGTTGACGCTCTGATAGAGTGACGTTTGACATAATCAAAGATTAAGTACTTAACCACAAGACAACGACGATGCCTCAGGTCAAAGGACTACTTACATTATTCCAACCATTTGAGTTACTTGCTTGACATGTGAGTAGACCTCCATACAAGTACTCTCGTTCGATTGTGTTCAGTGAACTCATTCCCTTAATGAGCACCTACATACTTGTCTTAGTGTCACAACACGAATGGGATGAGACTTTCCATCCTTCCATTTGAAGCAGACACAGTATGTACCGGTCTATGCATTGTCAGTATCCCTCCGACAATCCAATGACCATGAACCTTTTTGGACATTTGGTTATGTGAAGAAGGTCTCTGTAGTCTAACATCATTAGATTACTTCTTCAATCGATCCATTGTCCATGGATACACTATTTAGGACATATATCGTTTATTGAGATAGTCCTAATTCGTGTCTTTGCCATTTGATATATAAGAATCATCTATACATCCATTCATTTGTCCTGAAAGGTTTCTTCCAAAGATTGACTTTCAGGGCATATTTCCAACAGGATGGTGATTGATTTTAGTTACGCGTTTAATCACATTAAGGCGTGTTGTCTTAGGGGCATTGGACCCAACTACTTCATTTTCATGCATATCAAATAAAGCAAGAAAGAAGTACTTCAAAGTAAAGGTGAGCTTATGCTCATTACAACATTTGCATAAAACAAATTACTTTAAAGTAAAGAAGAGCTTATGCTCTTTTACAACATTTGATCAAATCAAATTACAACCAAAATCTAATCTACACATTCCCATGGTTCAAACAAATTTGAAATGGCCTTTCACATAGCTCAATCATCGTAGGCTTAGGTTCATAATCACCCTTTAATTAATTAACACTTTAACTAGTTAAATTGAATGCAACATTTTCATTTGGTTTTTGTATCCATAAAATTGATTTAAATGGAGCTAAATGAAATGAAAATCCAATTCTCATTTAAAGAGACAAAACCATTTTGGTCTCATCCTAATTTGGGCCATCATGCAATAACCACAACTTTTGGGCTATATTTCAAAAAATTTTGGGGTCACTTTGTAAAAACACAAAAGTCCACTACTTCATGTAAATACAACTAGAACCCAAAATTTAAACAATGCAAAAACTTCATTAAAGGAACAAAACAGTTTGTCCTTTAGCGTTTTTGGACCTAAACGTAAAAACGTAAACTTTTGGGCCAAAGTGCAAATACACAAAAGTATCAAAACTTTATGTAATTGCATAAAAGCCCCAAAAGTACTCCCACTTGAGGGAGGGCCAGTTTTGGAGAAGAAAAGGGGTGATGTGTGTGTTTATTTGTGAGTTTTGACATAAAGCATGCAAGTGGTGCAAGTGGTGTGTGTGAAAGGGAATTAATCCCTTCACACCCACCAATATTTCTTACACCATTTAAACAAATATCTAATGCATTAAAACATTTGAAAAAACATAAAACATAAACTTTATGAAATAAATCAAAACTTTGAATCAAAACACAAACCTTTTTGTTCTTGGCAAAAATGTCAAGAACAATCAAGAACATTCATGAAAAACTCAAAAAATTTCCATGAACATTTTTCATCCAAAAACATCCCAAAACCATTTTAACTTTAGGGAAATAACATATAACCAAACTAGGGTACATAGGGGTTCCAAAAGTTACTTGAAAACACTTTTAACAAGTCAAACAAGAACCCAAAAATCCACCCTTTGGATTTGGCCGAAAATCCCAAAAACATGGCACCAAATTTTAGCTCCAATATTCATGCTCATAAGAACTACATCTACAACATTTGAGATGGCAAATTTTCTAACAAAATTTACATTCAAAGAAACAAGAATAAAGCTTGTAACATATTACAACTTTTAAATCAAAACTATGAACTACAAAACCCAAAAGGATTCACCAACTACTAGACCTAGGCTCTGATACCACTTGAAGGAAGATTTGTTAAAAACATGTTCATTTGAATAACATCTATAGCATGCAATTAACAAGTAAAACGCGGAATCATGCTTGCATGCATTCAAAAACAAAACATTAACCAAGAAATTCAAAGCCTAGTAGATTGGTGAACCTTGACTCAACTTCGTTTAAAGTGAGTTGAAATTGTACCTTTGTAGATTCCTCTTTGCATAAGCAAAGGCTAATCACCCAAAGAGAGGGCCTTCATTCCTTGCATCTAAAATCTATGGATTTGGATGGATGAAAAGGTTTCTCCAAGTTCCCAAAATTGAGAACCTCTAAGTCTCCACACCAAGGAGAGATTGGAGAAGAAAATGAGTGACCTTGAAGTAGTAGTATGGCTAGATACACCCTCCAAGGGGCCGGCCTCTTTAGAGAGAAATGGAGAGACATGTTCTCTCCAATTTTCTCCAAAACAAACCCTAAATGAATTTTGGCTATAAAGTGATATTTATACCTTAATTCATTGGAGTGGCAAACTTGTAAATAAGTCCAAAACCCACTCTAAAAGCATCATGGCCGGCCTTGGGGTTTCATTGGGCCTTTTAGGCCTTTGTGAATCATTATTCATTAAGTTGTCATACAACTTAAGTCAATGGGCTTGACGTTCGAAGCCCATTGGGCCTTAAGGTCCAAAACTATCCCGAGGTCTTTAACGAACTTATTCGTTTGATTAATTAACATATTAATTAATCTTTGCCATAAATAATTAAACCATTTAATTATTCTTACTCATCTCCATTGTTTCTTCAATCTCCACCTTACACGGTGTACGATCCATTAGGTTCCTTTTAACGAGGCAGTGGGCGATTAAAACCATTTTACATTGATTGTGAATTGAAACTTGCTTTCAATTCTCCCTTTAGTGATTACACACGTTTAGGGCTTCCACAAACCATGAGTGACACCTAGCAGCATATCATGGTTACCCAAGCTAATCAGAAGAGGTGGAAAACCTATTCAGTTTAGGATTACAAATGCAATACGGTCTTTCTCTAATACAATACTCTTGACCACATTGTTTGGTTTGATAGTTTATTCATGTCTACTATCCAATGTGATTCGTGTGCTTATATGATTACCTTGAATGTGATTTGGAACGCATTCCTTAATCTCATTCATACTCTGGCCAGAGATTTTAATCATATCATAGAGTATTCTCCCCCAAACGGTTTGAAGGTTAGAGATCCCTTGTTGCGCATTCACTTGTCTCCATGACTAAGTGGCTTAACCCCAACGATGCCGTGGACACCCCGATGGGGTGACTTTGACATAATCAAAGATCAAGGACTTAACCACAAGACAACTGTGATGCCTCATGTCAAAGGACTACTTTGCATTATCCCAACCATGAGTTCTCATGTGACATGAATATGAGAACTCTTCGTTGATCGTGTTCAGTGAATTCATTCTCTATTGAGCACCTACATGCTTATCTTGATGTCACACACACCAATGACTCGAGACTAGTCACTCTCCCTGAGAGAAGACACAACACGTACTGATCTTAACGAACTGTCAATGCCCAATTGGCAATCCTATGATCAGGAGCGTTTAGGATGTGTCTACGAAAGAATGGTCTCATGAATCTAACTTCTTTAGATCATATTCTCCCAATCACATATTCCTTGGACTTTATCGTTTAAGCATATAACATTTATATGAGACGGCTTAAACAATAATCTTTGCCCTTGATATTAAACTAGATTAGTTTAACATGTGAAATGTCCGTAAAGTATCATCATATGCTTGGCTTTAGGGCACATTTCCAACACCCGCGTACCAAACGCACCCTTAAAGAACTGCAGGGAGATGCTGCCGAATTTTTCCCGCGCTCGAACTCTAATGTGTTGGAACCGTAAATTACAGCATGTAACTGTTCATTCTCGAATGAGATAGGACCCATACCGGAGGCATAAGGTGGCATGTCATAATTGAAGTTGCTATAGCCCTTGTAAAAAAAAATTGTTTGTAGGTGAAATGGACAAATAGTGGATACATAATCCTAACAGATGTGCTGATGAATATTTGGATGGAATAAATCATTTCATTGATTTTGCAATTGCAAACAACCGCGGTTCAACTCAAATTCGATGTCCTTGTAGAAAGTGTAACAACTTAAGGATTAAATATTTTGAAACTGTTCGATACCATTTAGTGAGAAATGGGATGATGGAAACCTATGCTACGTGGAATCATCATGGAGAACAAATATAATATGCTTCATCCTCCCACATTCCCCGAGCAGTGGATACAGTTGACTCTGTTGTGGAGCAAAATGATCAAATTATGGACATTATCAATCATGCTTTTCCAACCGCTAGTTCGAATATGAATGTGGAAGTAGAAGATGACGTCCCTCCCACCATGGACAGTGAAGCATTTGAAAAATACGAAAAACTATTAAAAAGTGTCAAGCAAGAATTATACCACGGTTGAAGAAGGATTTTCGATGCTCATGGCCATTGTTGAGTTGATTCATGGAAAAATAAAGTTTCGTATGGCAAACTAGTGTTTTGATTACTTTTTAGGGGTTTTCAAGAGGATGCTTCCAAAGGACAATTGCCTTCCTAAAGATCATAAAAGTGCAAAGAAGGTACTGAGTGGTCTTGGATTGAGATATGAAAAAATTCACGCGTGTAAAAATAATTGCATTTTGTTCTACAAAGAGAATAAAACGTTGGATAAATGCCCTGTATGTAATGAGTCGCGGTTTAAAATGACATATCAGAATAGAAGAATGAAGATTCCACAAAAAGTTATGCGTTATCTTCCATTAAAGCCCAGGTTGCAACGATTGTATATGTCGATGCACACTACAAGCGACACGAGGTGGCATAAGGACAGACGAGTGGATGACGATGTTATGAGACATCCTGCAGATGGAGAGGCTGGAAAGAGTTTGATCGGTTGTATCCCGAATTTGCACGTGCGCCCTGGAACGTTAGATTGCGACTTGTGACGGACAGGTTTAATCCGTTCAGGGTTTTAAACCAAAACCACAGCACTTGGCCAATCTTCGCAATTCCGTATAATTTTCTGCCTTGGAAATGCATGAAAAAGGAATTTATGATGATGACATTATTAATAACCGAAGAGTCGGGCACGTGTATTGATGTGTATTTACAACCGTTGGTCGATGAACTAAAAGAATTATAGGAAAATAGTGTTCCCACGTACGATAAATCTACTGGGAAGATGTTCACTTTGAGAGCAGCCGTGATGTGGACTATAAATGATTTTCCTGCGTACACTATGATGCCTGGGTGGAGCACTAAGGGCTATTACGCATGCTCAGTTTGCAAAGAGGACACGACGTCTAATTGGCACGCAGGAAAAATTTGTTACGTAGGTGGTTGTCGTGGGACCACGAGTCGCATCAGAACAAGACAGCCTTCTTTAACGGCACAGAGCCAGAGAATTGTACGGAGATCGTGGGACCACGAGTCGCGTCATAACGAGACAGCCTTCTTCAACGGCACAGAGCCAGAGAATTGTACGGAGATGAAATTTTGGCTTAGGTGAATCGTTGGATTTTGCAGATGGAGAGGCCTGGAAAGAGTTTGATTGGTTGTATCCCTAATTTGCACGTGTGCCCCGGAACGTTAGATTGGGACTTGTGACGAACGGGTTTAATCCCGTTCGGGGTTCTAAACCAAAACCACAGCACTTGGCCAATCTTCGTAATTCCGTATAATTTTCCACCTTGGAAGTGCATGAAAAATGAATTTATGATGTTGACATTGTTAATAACCGAAGAGTCGGGCACATGTATTGATGTGTATTTACAACCGTTAGTCGATGAACTAAAAGAATTATGGGAAAATAGTGTTCCCAAGTACGATAAATCTACCGGGAAGATGTTCACTTTGAGAGAAGCCGTGATGTGGACTATAAATGATTTTCCTGCGTACACTATGATGCATGGGTGGAGCACTAAGGGCTATTACGCATGCTCAGTTTGCAAAGAGGACACGACGTCTAATTGGCACGCGGGAAAAGTTTTTTACCTAGGGCATCGTAGGTGGTTGTCGTGGGACCACGAGTCGCGTCAAAACAAGACAACCTTCTTCAATGGCACAGAGCCAGAGAATGGTACGGAGATGAAATTTTAGCTTAGGTGAATCGTTGGATTTTGCAGGTGGAGAGGCCTGGAAAAAGTTTGATCGCCTGTATCCCGAATTTGCACGTGCACCCCGGAACGTTTGATTAGGACTTGTGACGGACGGGTTTAATCCATTCGGGGTTCTAAACCAAAACCACAACACTTGGCCAATCTTCGCAATTATGTATAATATTCCGCCTTGGAAGTGCATGAAAAATGAATTTATGATGATGACATTGTTAATAACCGAAGAGTCGGGCACGTGTATTGATGTGTATTTACAACCGTTGTCGATGAACTAAAAGAATTATGGGAAAATAGTGTTCCCACGTACGATAAATCTACCGGGAAGATGTTCACTTTGAGAGCAGCCGTGATGTGGACTATAAATGATTTTCCTGCGTACACTATAATGCCTGGGTGGAGCACTAAGGGCTATTACGCATGCTCAGTTTGCAAAGAGGACATGACGTCTAATTGGTACGTGGGAAAAGTTTGTTACCTAGGGCATTGTAGGTGGTTGTCGTGGAACCACGAGTCGCATCAGAACAAGACAGCCTTCTTCAATGGCACAGAGCCAGAGAATGGTACGGAGATGAAATTTTGGCTTAGGTGAATCGTTGGATTTTGCTCATTTAGGCAAATCCGTAAATCTGACAAGATCAGACACACATCTTGTTGGAAATGTGCCCTAAAGCCAATCATATGATGATACTTTACGGACATTTCATATGTTAAACTAATCTAGTTTAATATCAAGGGCAAAGATTATTGTTTAAGCCGTCTCATATAAATGTTATATGCTTAAACGATAAAGTCCAAGGAATATGTGATTGGGAGAATGCAATCTAAAGAAGTTAGATTCATGAGACCATTCTTTCGTAGACACATCCTAAATGTTCCTGATCATAGGATTACCAATTGGGCATTGACAGTCCGTTAAGATCGGTACGTGCTGTGTCTTCTCTCAGGGAGAGTGACTAGTCTCGAGTCATTGGTGTGTGTGACATCAAGACAAGTACGTAGGTGCTCAATAGAGAATGAGTTCACTGAACACGATCAACGAAGAGTTTTCATATTCATGTCATATGAGAACTCATGGTTGGAATAATGCAAATATTCCTTTGACCTGAGGCATCACAGTTGTCTTGTGGTTAAGTCCTTGATCTTTGATTATGTCAAAGTCACCCCATCGGGGTGTCCACGGCATCATTGGGGTTAAGCCACTTAGTCATGGAGACAAGTGAATGTGCAACAAGGGATCTCTAACCTTCAAATGGTTTGAGGGAGAATACTCTATGATATGATTTAGAACCTCTGGCCAGAGTATGAATGAGATTTAGGAATGCGTTCCAAATCACATTCAAGGTAATCATATAAGCACAAGAATCACATTGGATAGTAGACATGAATAAATAAACTATCAAACCAAACAATGTGGTCAAGAGTATTAGATTAGAGAAAGACCGTATTGCATTTGTAATCCTAAACTGAATAGGTTCTCCACCTCTTCTGATTAGCTTGGGTAACCATGATATGCTGCTAGGTGTCACTCATGGTTTGTGGAAGCCCTAAACGTGTGTAATCACTAAAGGGAGAATTGAAAGTAAGTTTCAATTCACAATCGATGTAAAATGGTTTTAATCGCCCACTGCCTCGCTAAAAGGAACCTAATGGATCGTACACCGTGTAAGGTGGAGATTGAAGAAACAATGGAGATGAGTAAGAATAATTAAATGGTTTAATTATTTATGGCAAGGATTAATTAATATGTTAATTAATCAAACGAATAAGTTCGTTAAAGACCACGGGTTAGTTTTGGGCCTCAAGGCCCAATGGGCTTCGAACGTCAAGTCCATTGACTTAAGTTGTATGACAACATAATTCACAAAGGCCCAAAAGCCCAAACAAAACCCCATGGCCGGCCATTTAGAGGAAGGGTAGTGAACTTGCTTTAATTACAAGTTTGCCACTCAAATGAATAAAGGTATAAATATGACTTTATAGCCAAAATTCATTTAGGGTTTCTTTTAGAGAAAATTGGTGAGAACTTGTCTCTCCTTTTCTCTCTAAAGAGGCCGGCCCCTTGGAGGGTGTATCTAGCCATACTAACTACTCCAAGGTCACTCATTTCTTCTCCAATCTAACCTTGGTGAAGATACTTAGAGGTTCTCAATTTTGGGAACTTGGAGAAACCTTTTCATCCATCCAAATCCATAGATTTAAGATGCAAGGAATGAAGGCCCTCTCTTTGGGTGATTAGCCTTTGCTTATGCAAAGAGGAATCTACAAAGGTATATTTCTCAACTCACTTTGATTTGAGTTGAGTCTTGGTTCACCAATCTACTAGGCTTTGAATTTCATGGGTAATGTTTTGTTTTTGAATGCATGCAAGCATAATTCCGCCTTTTAATTGTTAATTGCATGCTATAGATGTCATTCAAATGAACATGTTTTTCCAAATCTTCCTTCAAGTGGTATCAGAGCCTAGGTCTAGTAGTTGGTGAATCCTTTTGGGTTTTGTAGCTCATAGTTTGTGATTTAAAAGTTGTAATATGTTACAAGCTTTATTCTTGTTTTTTGAATGTAAATTTTGCTAGAAAATTTGCCATCTCAAATGTTGTAGATGTAGTTCATATGAGCATGAATATTAGAGCTAAAATTTGGTGCCATGCTTTTGGGAATTTTCGGCCAAATACAAAGGGTGATTTTTGGGTTCTTGTTTGACTTGTTAAAAGTATTTTCAAGTGACTTTTGGAACCCCTATGTACCCTAGTTTGGTTAGATGTTATTTCCATTAAGTTTGAATGTTTTTTGGAATGTTTTTGGGTGAAAAAAGTTCATGGAAAAATTTTGGGTTTTTCATGAATGTTCTTGATTGTTCTTGACATTTTTGCCAAGAACAAAAAGGTTTGTGTTTTGATTCAAAGTTTTGATTTATTTCATAAAGATTATGTTTTATGCATTTTCAAATGTTTAAATGTTTTAGATATTTGTTTAAATGGCAATAGAAATAATGGTGGGTGTGAAAGGATTAATTCCCTTTCACACACACCACTTGTGCACTTGCATGCTTTATGTCAAAACTCACAAATCAACACACACATCACTCCATTTCTTCTTCCAAAACCGGCCACCCCCTAGTGGGGTCCTTTTGGGGCTTTTATGCAAATTACATAAAGTTTTGATACTTTTGTGTATTTGCACTTTGGCCCAAAAGTTTACATTTTTACGTTTAGGTCCAAAAACGCTAAAGGACAAATTGTTTTGATCCTTTAATGAAGTTTTTGCATTATTAAAATTTTGGGTTCTAGTTGTATTTACATGAAGTAGTGGACTTTTGTGTTTTTACAAAGTGACCCCAAAAGTTTTCAAATATAGCCCAAGAGTTGTGGTTATTGCATGATGGCCCAAATTAGGTTGAGAACAAAAATGTTTTGTCTCTTTAAATGAGAATTGGATTTTCATTTTATTTAGCTCCATTTAAATCAATTTTATGGATACAAAAACCAAATGAAAATGTTGCATTCAATTTAATTAGTTAAAGCGTTAATTAATTAAAGGGTGATTATGAACCTAAGCCTACGATAATTGAGCTATGTGAAAGGCCGTTTCAAATTTGTTTGAACCATGGGAATGTGTAGATTAATTTTGGTTGTAATTTGATTTGATCAAATGTTGTAAAAGAGCATAAGCTCTTCTTTACTTTAAAGTAATTTATTTTGATCAATTGTTGTAAAAGAGCATAAGCTCTTCTTTACTTTAAAGTACTCCATTCTTGTTTTATTTGATATGCATGAAAATGGAGTAGTTGGGTCCAACGCCCCTAAGACAACACGCCTTAATGTGATTAAATGCGTAACTAAAATCAATCACCATCCCTAGTCCGAGATTCAACACTAGGCTCGTGTTGAATCTAAACAAAGGTTCATAGTCATCCTAAGGCCCTAAGGCAACTATATAGTCCATTAAATGAATGCAAAGTTTATGTTAGTAGTATCATATACTCTTGCTTTTAAAAACCGTTTTATAAGCATAGTGGGAGTATTATATACAACTAAAAACAATGAGATGGACCAATAGTTGTAATAGGACCAAAATTGTTTTAATAGAGATTAAAATGTATATTTATATGTGATGAGACCTAAAACCCTCAACCAAACCATTATTAAGTTGAAAAGCCTGAGAGTGCTCAGAACACTCTTTCGTGGCTTTCCACCATGGTAGCTCCAATCGTTTATGACTTGTACACCGCCTTCACCCTATCATGGGAAAGTACAAAGTGCATGCTTATACTCAGGAGGAGTCTATATACATATGATGAGGTGAGTGTAGGCAACGAGGATGGCCGACATCGTATCATCGTGAGGCTATTCTTGAACCCCTTCATGAACTAAGCATGGTGGGAATGACTTAACTAAGTGCAAAGGAGCCAACATCATATCATTGTGAGGTGACATTCTCTAGAGGCCAAATAAGATGGGTACTTGCAAGAGGTTGTTGCAAATGAGTAAGCGTACTCTCTCATTATTATTAATGCTAGCCAACATCATATCATTGTGAGGTGGGCTTGGTAATAGTGAGTCTCCCATACCCTACTAAGAGTTTCATCCAAAACTCTCGAATTCCAATGAGGGATATGGAACTTGCCAAAAATAGTGGGTGGTGCTATTTGATTTAAAGACCCGGATCAAATGGCTTAAAATCAATCAATTTATATTCGTTATGTATTTGTTTACCAATATATTTGCAAACGCTATCCAACACTTGACAAATAAAAAAAATAAAAAAAATAAAAAAAAAACCGAATGTTTTAGTTTCCGGACTTGGTACCACAATCCCAAAGAATGTCTTAAAAGGATTGGATATGTACCTAAGTAGTCTCATCCTCACAATCTTCATAATGATAATGAATCATTGGAAGAACATGTTAGAAAAGTCTATCATGAAGAGGACAACACAAACAACCAATGCTTATTCCTTCGTTATATGAACAAAGGAACTTACGAAGATTAGCATAAAGACAAGGACACTTTTAGTGTTATTAGTTCTTCACTTACAAATCGTTGTATGAAGAAATAATGAGTTGCTTTGAACAACCCTTAGTCAATGCAAACACTAGTGCTTGTTTCTTTGTTAAATGAACAAAGAACTTAAGAAGAAAGCACAATGGCATGGACACTTTATGTGCCATGATTCTTCACTTACAAATGTTGTATGAAGAAATTAGAGTTGCCTTAAACAACTCTTGAATGTTTGTAATTATGTTTAGAACATAATGGTTGGTTGACAAAAATAGTCCATCAACATGGACTTATAATGATTTTGAATCATTGAGTGTTGAAGTGATAAACCACTTAACGAGATGGAAACTAAGGCGAGGACTTCACCTTTATGTCCCTAACCTAATGGTTCACTAAGTTTATTGTAAACTATGTAGTGAACAATAAACACATGCTCTCCAAATTGTTTGATGTGTATAACACAATTGAAATAAGTTTCAAGAGAGATAGTGGGAGTTTAGGGACTATGACTATGGTAGTCAAAGGAGAAGTCAAATGAAGAAGATAAATAACTCCAAGGGAACAAATTTTCTTTATGAAAGGATGGACATTGGAAGGGGTATTTGCAAGAAATGTCTTGCAAGTGTCAAGAACACACCTTTCGAATGTGTTGTAAATTGTTCTTGAAAAGTTCAAAACAGTTGGTTCTTCTACTTGAATGCTTGATTCCGTATTAGTAACAATGTTTTACAATCGTTGTAAAAGTGTGGCTAATAAGAAGTAGAAGATTAATGAGAGAAGAGAAAGTACTTCACATTCGGAAAGTGAATCAAATATAGATCTCTGCGAAAGCAGATGGTACTTACTTCCTCATATGAACTACCAAAGAAATTGAAAAACATAGATTGTCTTTATATTCCAATTTTAAGGAACTAAATTCCGTCACTATGTGAAATGGATAAATGTTTTGTTTGACAAAACATTGTTCTTTATTAATCAATGATTGGATTATAGTAATCTAATTGATTGTCTCTATAGTAGAGATGATATGGTAGTGTTAACTGTTTAGAATATAACGATGCTTAAAACCCAAAAGGTTGCAAGGTAGTGACTAATCCCAACTAAAGTTGTGATACCTCTAAAACATAAATTACGAGTTGGTAATAGATGGATGCTATGGATCGTAAGATCCGGATCCTATGCCTTCTTGTTAAAATTGTATAGAGGCAAAATGTTTGAATCTTTATTCTTTTGGAAAGAATAAAGAATCGCAAAGTTGTTGAGGTTAATTCACTTAGATGTTAGTGGCACTTGTCCACAACATAATACTACTCATGTTGTATGACATTCACCGAAGGACACCCTCGGTTGGACTATAGTTTATTTTAAATAAACACAAGTCCGAATACTTTGCAAAAGGTTTCAAAGAATTCAAGAAATGTAAGTTGATGAGTAAGACGTCTAAAGTATTTACATCCTTAGATTTGATCCAAGGAATGGTAACACTTTAGAATAGTTTTCTTGAAAAATATCAAGGAAAGAAGCATTATATGATAATGGATTTCTCCATAAGGAGAAGAACGAACTTGAATAAGATTTAGTTCGTTGGATATTATCAATTACCCATATATATAGGATATATGCTTCTAAAACAATATGATTGTCAATTAGAAGATCTTCCAAAATTTTCATGACTCCATAGGATGTAGTTAGAAAGAAAGACAAATCTTAATCATGTTAAGATTTGGGGTTGTGTGCCAATAAGCAATATTTGTTTGAAAATTATCTTAAGGATATCCTCAAATTAACCTTTGGATATCACTTCTATAAACCAACTAACAAATGTTGTTTTGTTGGGTAGTTCATTGTAATCCTACAATATGATTTGCCTAAGATAGAGCAATGAACGAAAGATAGAACTCAAAGAATGGGTTCTTTGAGAGACAAGATGATAATCAACAAATATAACAACCTAGTTCCTATACCACAAGCTCCAAGGTAGTCAAGAAGGATTTATAAACCGTCTCAGTTGAATGGTTTGAACTTTATGACTATGTCGTAGAGTTGCACCTCTTAATTCGAAAGAAATAAGAATGAAAATCCTTATGTCTACATTGAGTGTATATATGACATATACTCAAGGAAATGGTAAAGTACCATTTGACTCGAAATAATGAAACCTTCATAGCTAATTGGTAGCTTAAGGTGACTACAATCAAAGAAGAATGGTTGACTTTGAAGGAACCATTTTTGACGTAGTCTTAGTTTCAATTAATTCGAAGATAGCTAAGCTACAACTAAATGGTGATTCAATGTTTGGACATAGTATGGGTTTCCGAAACCATTATTAAGATAGTCTTAATAATATATGTCTAAAACTATGAGTCAAGACATGTAAGTTGTAGAGATCCATCCATCATGAATCTTAGCAAGCTAGTGGGAGCTATAAACGTCTTATGAGAGAAAGATCAAAACGTTTGATTTCTCATAAAGATGTAAATGAATCTTTTGTTTACTAGGTTTACAAAAGATTAGTGGGAGTTAATCATGTTCCTAAAATTGAAATATATATATGATATATTAATTTTGGAAATGAAAAGAATACTTCATTGTTAAAGTTATGACTTTAAACATTCTATAAAGATAGAATGTATATGGGAGACATAGTCTATATACATGGGATGGAAATCTATATTGATAGATTTTAGGATATAATTTGATTATATCAATCCCCAATAATAGACAAAAGATGCTAGGAAGTTTCTCATATGATGATAAACTTCAATTAGAAGGACAACTCTAGTGAGACTAAGAAGTTGCTCTTCTCAAAGGGAACGTACCCTTTGACTCCCAAAGAAATAATGCGTAAATAGAATCCTTTATGCATACGCAGAAAGGTGATTTATGTATTTCATATTGTATGAAAAACGTTGATATGAGTTGTACCAAGATCGGTACAAGACGATATCAATGCAAGCCCAGGATCAGAACCAT
Organism: Malus fusca; assembly: GCA_035220775.1. Lineage (NCBI taxonomy): Eukaryota > Viridiplantae > Streptophyta > Magnoliopsida > Rosales > Rosaceae > Malus > Malus fusca. The sequence continues at coordinate 4,761,306 of CM069059.1, forward strand.
GGCAACTGTCAAGTGAGTCCTTAAGTATTTAAGAAATACTAAAGGATAGATTCCTCAAAGAATGAGGAAGAATTAGAGTAACGTAATGGAAGCGTAAATGTATTAGATTATGAATCTAATCCATCATTGGATGTTTCTTCATTATGAATGAAGAGATAAACAGATATCTCTTTATTATGACTAAAGAGATATTTGGATGGAAACATTAAAGTAATGACTTTAGTGTGTTCCATTATGAATGCAAAATATATTGCCATATAGAAGTTTACAACAATGTTGTTTGGATGGGAAAGTTCATTTATGAACTCTCTATTCGATTCCAACCAGAAAGTGTATCTAGTGTACTGACACTATGACACTAATGGGGCGATAGCTCAAGCCAGGGAATCAAGGTCTCATCAAGATCCGAACTCATATGAGAGACTAAACCACATGATTGAGAATCATGTATAATGGTGACGTCGTTATTCTCAAGGTTGCTTCTATGGATAACATATAGATATCCATTGTCTAGGCCTACTACTCAGCCATTTTTGAAATGACTACAGAAGAGGTATCATCACAGATGACCAAGCTGATTGGCTCTAGTGCAAGTGGGAGATTGTTGGAAATGTGCCCTAAAGCCAATCATATGATGATACTTTACGGACATTTCATATGTTAAACTAATCTAGTTTAATATCAAGGGCAAAGATTATTGTTTAAGCCGTCTCATATAAATGTTATAGGCTTAAACGATAAAGTCCAAGGAATATGTGATTGGGAGAATGCAATCTAAAGAAGTTAGATTCATGAGACCATTCTTTCGTAGACACATCCTAAATGTTCCTGATCATAGGATTGCCAATTGGGCATTGACAGTCCGTTAAGATCGGTACGTGCTGTGTCTTCTCTCAGGGAGAGTGACTAGTCTCGAGTCATTATTGTGTGTGACATCAAGACAAGTACGTAGGTGCTCAATAGAGAATGAGTTCACTGAACACGATCAACGAAGAGTTTTCATATTCATGTCATATGAGAACTCATGGTTGGGATAATGCAAATAGTCCTTTGACCTGAGGCATCACAGTTGTCTTGTGGTTAAGTCCTTGATCTTTGATTATGTCAAAGTCACCCCATCGGGGTGTCCACGGCATCATTGGGGTTAAGCCACTTAGTCATGGAGACAAGTGAATGTGCAACAAGGGATCTCTAACCTTCAAATGGTTTGAGGGAGAATACTCTATGATATGATTTAGAACCTCTGGCCAGAGTATGAATGAGATTTAGGAATGCGTTCCAAATCACATTCAAGGTAACAATATAAGCACAAGAATCACATTGGATAATAGACATGAATAAATAAACTATCAAACCAAACAATGTGGTCAAGAGTATTAGATTAGAGAAAGACCGTATTGCATTTGTAATCCTAAACTGAATAGGTTCTCCACCTCTTCTGATTAGCTTGGGTAACCATGATATGCTGCTAGGTGTCACTCATGGTTTGTGGAAGCCCTAAACGTGTGTAATCACTAAAGGGAGAATTGAAAGTAAGTTTCAATTCACAATCGATGTAAAATGGTTTTAATCGCCCACTGCCTCGCTAAAAGGAACCTAATGGATCGTACACCGTGTAAGGTGGAGGTTGAAGAAACAATGGAGATGAGTAAGAATAATTAAATGGTTTAATTATTTATGGCAAGGATTAATTAATATGTTAATTAATCAAACGAATAAGTTCGTTAAAGACCACGGGTTAGTTTTGGGCCTCAAGGCCCAATGGGCTTCGAACGTCAAGTCCATTGACTTAAGTTGTATGACAACTTAATTCACAAAGGCCCAAAAGCCCAAACAAAACCCCATGGCCGGCCATTTAGAGGAAGGGTAGTGAACTTGCTTTAATTACAAGTTTGCCACTCAAATGAATAAAGGTATAAATATGACTTTATAGCCAAAATTCATTTAGGGTTTCTTTTAGAGAAAATTGGTGAGAACTTGTCTCTCCTTTTCTCTCTAAAGAGGCCGGCCCCTTGGAGGGTGTATCTAGCCATACTAACTACTCCAAGGTCACTCATTTCTTCTCCAATCTAACCTTGGTGAAGATACTTAGAGGTTCTCAATTTTGGGAACTTGGAGAAACCTTTTCATCCATCCAAATCCATAGATTTAAGATGCAAGGAATGAAGGCCCTCTCTTTGGGTGATTAGCCTTTGCTTATGCAAAGAGGAATCTACAAAGGTATATTTCTCAACTCACTTTGATTTGAGTTGAGTCTTGGTTCACCAATCTACTAGGCTTTGAATTTCATGGGTAATGTTTTGTTTTTGAATGCATGCAAGCATGATTCCGCCTTTTAATTGTTAATTGCATGCGATAGATGTCATTCAAATGAACATGTTTTTCCCAAATCTTGCTTCACATCTAAACTGGACACACAAGATGAGGTTGTTTGAGCGCTCGTACTGGTCCAAATTAAAATTGAGACACATCATCGATGTAATGCATGTTGAGAAAAATGTGTTTGATACACTGGTTGGAACTATATTGGACATTGAAGGAAAAACAAGGACACAATAAAAGCTTGGATAGATCTGGAAAAAATAAGCATTAGCCTAGGTTATGGATGACGAGGGACAGAGACATAGCCACAAAGAAGCTCACATTGTTTTCGGTGAAACCAGGAAAGAGGAAAGAGTTTTTGTAGTTTCTATCTTCTGTAAAGTTTCCAAACGGGTATACTTCAAACATCGGCAGTTGCGCAAACGTGGATGGAGGCAAATTTTTTGCCCTCAAGAGTCATGATTGTCATTTCATACTTCAACACCTTCTCCCAATGGGAATTCGACACCTCTTGCCCGAAGACGTGGTGAAGCTGATTATGTTGGCGAGATATTTTTCTCAATTAACTGCAAAAACTTTGGGGAAGTCCGATGTTAAAGAGTTGTGCGACGATATTATTGAAGTGCTATGCAAGTTTGAACAAATATTTCTTGTAGCTTTCTTCACAAGCATGATCCACATGATGATTCACTTGTCGAATAAGGCACTACTAGCCGGCCCCGTCAACTATTGATGAATGTACCTGATTGAAAGGTATATAATCACCATAAATACTTTAGTTTGTGATGTATGTACAATTAAACTAATTTTATATGATCATTTGTTTATTGATGTAGACTATTGGGTGAATTAAAAAAAGTGTACGGAATAGGGCAAAGCCCGAAGGATCAATCATGGAGGCATGGGTCGGTTGTGAGTCGCTTACATTTTGTGCAATGTACCTACAAGATGTTGAGACTACGTTCAACCGACAACAACATAATAATGATTGTGGTGTGAGAAGTGAACAAATTTCTGTTTTTGCCCAAATTGCACTACCATTTGGTGAAGCAATCAGAGGGGAGGCGTTTGACAAAAAGGACATGGAGGTAGCACATTGGTTTGTACTTAACAATTGTGACAAGACAATTATGTACCTAGATGAGCATGAAGAGTTGATGAAGCGGGAACATCCTTCACATTTATATGCCAAAAAGCATTGTGAATTATTTCCTCGATGGTTTCGTGAAAATGTATGTTGTTCGTGTTTGGGTTTTTTGCATAATTGTAAATGTTAAACTAACACGACATCCTTTTCTCTTTTATTTAGGTGAAGAAATTGAAGGAAATTAATTCGCCCGGTTACATTGAAGAATTGTACAACTTGGCAATTGGGCCCCTAAGCACAGAATTGTACTCCGGTTGTCATGTAAATGGCAACAAGTTTTTGGCAGCTGACCGCGATGACAAGCTTTGTACGCAAAATAGTGGGGTACATGTACTGGGTGTGGGCGACATTGCAGACATTGATTTCTATGGAAAACTCACAAGTGTTGTGCAATTGCTTTACAAAGATTGGTGTCAAGTTATCATCTTTAACTGTCGTTGGTATAATACAAATCCATGTCGAGTTGGAGGTGTTAAGTGAGACGATGGTTTGCTATCGGTCAACGCTAACAGATGTTGGTATAATGACGACCCTTACATTTTGGCAACGATGGCTAAACAAATTTTCTATATAGATGACCCTAAGGCCGAGAAGGGATGGAAAGTAGTCAGAAGATTGAGCACAGAGGGGTGTATGATATTGTGGACCGAGATCTTGCTGCCGATGACAATTATGGTTACATTGTTGACCAACAATTGGAGACTTCAACGACACTTGGTGCAGATACACTGCGAGATATGACTATTGTACAAGAACTGTATCAAGTAGCTCAAGGTCCTGAAATCGAAATACCAATCGATTCCATTACGATTGACCTCGAGGATATGCCGCGATACAATGCATTCGAGCGCGCGAACGACGATGTTGATGTGCCTACAGACGAGGAGGAATGGGAGTCTGAATTTGATGATAGTGATGAAATTTATTCTAGTTCAGAAGATGATTAATGAAAAACGGTGATGTATATTAATTAAATGTATTGAATGGTATTTAAAAATGTTGTATACAAACAAAAGTTTCCTTTAAAATTTGTAACAAAATTAAATTTTAAAAAATTATTTATTTATTTAAACCAAAATAAATTAAATTTACAATTATGCGTGATGACGTTTTATAAATATTAAAAATTCATTTTTAAAAATAAATGGTTGCGCAATGGAAGTTTAAACATCTTTGTCATGCAAAAATGTAAAAATTTGATTTTTTTTCCCCAAAATTGGGCGCGTATGTATTTTGGCGCCTTCAATTCATTTCACTCTCCCTGTCTATCTCAGACTCAAGCTTTGTAATTTGAACTCCTCTCAAACCCAAGCTCCTCTCTCTCTCTCTCTCTCTCTCTCTCTCCATTCAGTCAACCTCCTCACTTTATCTGTCTCTATCTCAGACTCAATCTTTGTTTCTCCCTCTCTCCCTCTCTCGCACTCCCTCAGTTTCTTTTTCTCTCTATCACTCTCCGTTTGAATCCACAGCACTCCGACGCCACACCGCACGCAAATTTACTAGGTAAGGACCCAATCTCCCTTAATTCAATCATTTAGAAGTGCCATTTACTGAATTTTGATCTTCAATTGTTTTAGTTACAACATTTAGGGATTTAGGGTTAGAATTGGGAATCCTGGGTTAGGGATTTAGGGTTGGAATTGGGAATCCTGGGATTTAGGGTTGGAATGGGGAATCTGGGTTAGGGATTTAGGGTTGGGATTGGGAATCGTAGTTGCTCACAGTGTAAGGTTTTTGAATTAGGGTTTGAATTACAAATTTACAAGTTGGGGAATTTTTTTTATTTATTTATTTAGGGTTTTAATTATGAGTAATTTGTAGGGAAGGGAATTTAGATGTCCAATCATCGTTGAAATAGCCCTGTGTTGAAATTAATAGCAGTATCTACACTTCTATTTTCTTTCTTCTTCTTTTTTCCTTGTTAACTATTGTCTGTGTATTGTTTCTGTTTGTTTTATATGATTTTCTCATCTTTTTTATGGATTTGAGATTCAAAAAAACGTAAACTCTATATCTATTTATAGAGCTAATTGCTTGCATATTATCACAGGCGGATCCACTAAGGGGCGGGATGGGTCAACTGACCCTCCCAACTTTGGCGAACCTCCGTGGGAGATCTAAGTGCTGCCCTTTGAAGCTTAGAATTGTCCTTGAGATATGCCCTCCAAATGCTCGATGAAATGCCTCAATGAACATTGGCCAGGGCAAGGCATTGTGTGCAGCGCGCAGCTTCTTTGTTGTTGATATGCAGCAAAACTAGATCAATTTATATGTTCTCTTACCAATAAGACCTGACCGCTTAAAAAAATAAAAATTACTTAACCTTCTAGTCTAGACACATATAAACCCAAGTCTTTAATCTTAATTTCTATCAATTCTAGCCCTCTAGATCTTTAAAACTTCAATTTTCCTTTATTAATAATGAAGTTATAATACATTTTCAAAATATGAAACTGCGTCGTGGACAAACAATTGTAGTTTGTAATGTTAGTTTATGGATTTTAAAGTTACGATTTAATTTCTAAGGCTATTTATTTGTCGAAGAAATATTTACGAATTTTATACGTGACCCCCCAAATAATTTTTTCTGGATCGGCCACTGCATATTATTATATCCAGTTCTTACTTCTCCCTTAGCCTGGCATGTTTATCTCACTGTTCCCCCACATGCATGTATGGGTAAAAGTACACAAAGGAATATATTGCATGTGTGCAGTTTTAGTTGAATGAATAATACTCTTTGTTCTTAGTATGGATGGATTAAGCTTCTATCACTCTTTGGATACATAAAGCATCTAATGTGATGTTTGTGTGCTTGAAAGATTGAATAACTTATAATTAGTGGCTTCAAGAGTTGAATAAATCATGGTTTGTGGTTTTTTGGGTTTTCTTGTGTTGTTTTCATTCACCTTATATATGTGAAATGAAATGCATATAATAAGTTGATATCTAAACAGATTCATGGTTGTTTTTGTAGATATCGAACTTAATATCAAACCGGCGGGCAGCTAGTAGGGGCAATGAAACACCTTCTCAAGGACATAATGTTGCTACCATCTCCACACTTGATATGGCCACTACGGGTGTCCCTCTGGTCGCGCCTTTGGGGCCAACGATGTCTACGGCTACTGTGTCATCGACTTTTTCGGTGATGCATCATGTCTTAAGCACCAGACGAACTCATTGACAGCCCCAGACTTCTGAGGAGGCTCAGCCGTCTAGTGACGCTTCCTCTGTCCATGGAGAGGGGTCCCAGACAGGTAAGCTTGCTCCCTCCCTCCCTCCGTCCCGCCTTCTCCTCGTCTTCTAGTCTATATTAGTGTAGATAGCTTATATGTAAACACATTTAACCAATGAAAATAGGGAACATATAATTATGGAGATGCTCATTTAAAATGATTCTATATCCTTGCATGTATACACCAGTTGAAGTACTTCAAGCACAATAATCGTTTTCAAAGAGCATCATAATTAAATACTATTCTTGATTTTTGAAGAAACTTGTATGATTCATAAGAGCTAAGGACACTTCCCTAAAAAACCAAATGTGATATAAAAGGAAGCATATATTAGCTGCTGTAAGTGTAATTCTGTTCACTAAAACATTAAGCACAAATCTCTTATTTATTGTAGAATATGTTTATACAAAATGCCTCTTATTTAGCAGCCGCCTTACGCACAAAAATTATATAAATATATATGTAAAGAGCATATTATCATGTACGCGTTAGAGAATGACTTAGCAACTAGAGGCATAAAGTGCAAATTTACTGCATTATTAGTTGCAGATAATCAAACTTCCACTTAAAGGATGGATATTCAAAATCCCACTATTTCCCTTGAAGTATAGAATGTGAACTTATCTTTTGTAATTCAAATGTGAACCATGATATAATTAAGGAATCTTATCCTCTCTAATAATTAAGCAGCAAAGCAAAAAATATTTGATGCAAATCAAACTAATCTTTTAATTTATGCAGAGAATGACATGCATGCTAGCTAGTTATTTTGAATTGTGAATTTGACCTATATTAATGATTGTTAAGTAGCATTGAGAAGTCATATCAACAAGTTGTAAATTTTGTTTTAACATCCCCAGTTGGTATAAACTGTTTGAATTGTTGGGTGGATGTGTTGTCTTTGTTGTTATATTGTGTGCAGGTTTTTGGAAATGTTATAGTTTTAGGGGAGGTTCTGCCTAATTTTCGGTAGAAAATAGAATTCGTCTAATGTCTACTTTGTTTATTTGGTAGGTCAAAAAAAATAAAAAAAATAAAACCAGGGGCCCTTGTAGACTACAAAAAGACTTCTCAAACCACTCTCACCACAACCCAGAAGATCAACCAAGGACGCCGTGCTTTATGAATTATTGGTAAGTATTTTCAACCTCAAATACTAAAGTTTTATTAAAAGTATACAAAGATTATAAATTTTAACTACTATTTATTTGTTGAGTTTTGCAGCATCATTATAAGCTATCTAACCTCGATTCCAACCAAACGGAGTACATCAACGACCTTTACTCCAGTAGGTTCACTCAATGGAAGAGCGACCTCCACAAGCATTATGAGCTATATGACGGTCCGGAGGTCACTCTAGAAGTTGGGTGCCCTATAGAGTTGCTGTAACATCCCACATCGCCCAGGGGAGTGATCCTTAAATGTATATTCCATTCCCTACCTAGCACGAGGCCTTTTGGGAGCTCACTGGCTTCGAGTTCCGTAGGAACTCCGAAGTTAAGCGAGAAGGAGGCCAGAGCACTCCCATGATGGGTGACCCACTGGGAAGTTGCTCGTGAGTTCCCAAAAACAAAACCGTGAGGGAATGGTAAGCCCAAAGCGGACAATATCATGCTACGGTGGTGGAACGGGCCCGGGAAGTGATCTGCCCCGGGCCGGGATGTGACAAAATGGTATCGGAGCCAATCCCTGGCCGGAAGTGTGCCGACGAGGACGTCGGGCCCCTAAGGGGGGTGGATTGTAACATCCCACATCGCCCAGGGGAGTGATCCTTAAATGTATATTTCCATCCCTACCGAGCACGAGGCCTTTTGGGAGCTCACTGGCTTCGAGTTCCGTAGGAACTCCAAAGTTAAGCGAGAAGGAGGCCAGAGCACTCCCAGGATGGGTGACCCACTAGGAAGTTGCTCGTGAGTTCCCAAAAACAAAACCGTGAGGGAATGGTAAGCCCAAATAGGACAATATCATGCTACGGTGGTGGAACGGGCCTGGGAAGTGATCCGCCCCGGGCCGGGATGTGATAGTAAGCCTAAAGCGGACAATATCGTGCTACGGTGGAGGAACGGGCCCGGGAAGTGGTCCACACCGGGCCGGGATGTGACAGTTGTTGGACCATCGGGATGAATGGGAGTGGCTTTGCGGCCATTTTCAAGATGAGAAATACTTGGTACGTATAATTTATATTTCAATAATATATTAATAAAAAAATTACAATTTAAAAAAAAAACATTTCATTTTTTCATTCATTAGTTATAAATATCTAAACTAATACATTTTTTTAATTCAACAGAAAAAAGTGAAGGCAAACTCGATCAATCAGTCAAAGAAGAAACTTCTTCACCGATTCGGGTCACGACGCTTCTCTTATAGGTTGGAGGAGCGACGTAAGGTAACCGTATATTTATTTTAAGTTTCAATCTTTTTACTCTTTATTACACAAATTGGTAATCTACATTAACATTTTTTAAAACAAAATTTAGGGGGGTCAAAGGTTTTTGAAATTGACATGTTCAAGGAGGTGTACATTTGGCCCGGGGATGAGTTGATGAAGCAGCTTCATGTAAGTTCTTTCAAATTTTTAATATTCAATTTGTATTAATATTAATTACATGTATATTCAAATTAATTTGTTTTTTTCATTTTTCTAGTCCACCATGGTGGAGAAGGGCCAAACAGTTCTAAAGGAGGTGGTTTCCTGATGCAAAATATATAAGCACACAAATTAAACCCTCTTTTTATCAATTGTAGCAAAGTATGTAAGTAGGGATCGTTCTAGACCGGGGATTAGGAGGGATTGCTAGATCACTTGAAAACTGACTTAAAATGTAAAAACAAAGTTTAAAACACTAACTAGACTCAAAGAATGCAAAATTAAACTCTAAAACACTAAAACAAACCAAAAGACTCAAAACAGCACAAAAACACTCAAAACTGCCTTAAAAACACAATCTGGGCAGTTTTGAACACAAAACACAATTTGGACGAAAATAGGTTATAACTTGACTCAAGACACTTAAAAACACAAACTAAATTGATTTCTAACTAATCTAACACTTTAAAATAAATGGGGATTTGGTTTTGACGAAATTAAAAACAAAAACAGAAACTTTGTAAACTAAAACAGATTGTAAAACGAATTTGATTAAAGTGAATGGATGGAAGGCTAGCTAAGGGGTTCTTCTCCACACATGTCACACTTGCATACAAAACGATTTCCAATTGCTTCTCAATAACCCATGAATTCTCAACACCCCAAGTTAATTAGATACGCTTAAATTAACTTTCAGATTTCCCTTAAGTCAATGAATTGGATGGAAAAAGCACATCGCAATCAAATTATTCCTCAAAAGTTCCCTACATGAAAGCGCATAATAGAGATACAATCAAAGATCATTACGTTCAATGGAAATCATAAGTATTGACGAGGCACTCGTAACTATGAAAGCGCATGAAACTTATGCCAAGAATTTACTTAACACGATTGTGATCAACAACCTTCACTACTTGTGAATATAAGTTCATAACGATTGGGTGAAAATCCCTTATATCCTAGCATTAGATTTATGCATGAAAATTAAGCGTGCACTCTCAACCAACACACACAAATCAGTTTAATTCAAATAGATAAGCAAATTGAATCCACAACTTATGAAACGCAATTAGAAGTAATCAAATCATATAGCAAGCATAAAACATGGTTTCGAATCCCCCCCTAGCCAAGGGGGGTTTAGTTCCTCATACGCATAAAGCAAAGATAAATAAATTTAAACATTAAAATCCAAAGAAAGAGAACACCTAGATACTCCAACTTGGACAGCAGGTGCATCCACGATTCCTCCTTCCTCCTTGCTGCGGTACAAAGCTTATGGACAGGTTTTGGGGGTTATGAATGGTGTAGAATGGATAGGGGATGGTATGGTAGTGGTTAGGATTGATGGGTGGTGCGGCAAGAGGTGTTTAGGGGCAGGAATTATGGAGAATGGTGGTGGAAGGCTGCGGCAGAGAAGGCTTCTTGTTTCTAGCATGAATTGATGTGTATGAGAGGTGGTAATTCGGCCAAGAAGTTAACATGAGTATATATAGGCACTTAAAACCCTAGGGTGATCAGATATGGACTTGGATAACCCAAATCCACAAGGAAAAAGGCTTAGAAATCAGAATCCACAAGGGAAAAGGCCTAGGGGGTGCGGCAAGTTTGGATAAGGAAGGTAAGGCTTCTAGAAAGCCTTGCAAGGCAAGGAACTAGGGTCTTCTAGAAGGGATAGGCACGGCATACTTCTAAAACAAGGATAAGGTGTCCTAAAGTGCTTGGGACTCCTCTTTGCAGCTGGAACCTTTATGCATTAGGATTAGGAAAGTTTGTCTTTGTCAATCCTTCTTCTTCTTGGATTCCTTTTCCTTCTTGGACTTGGAAAACTTCTTTGTTGTTGAAACTTGAGGCCATTGAGTTTTAACTTTCCTACTTCAAGTAGGAAACCTTGTTTGAGTAGGCATCTTCAATCTTCTAGGAATCCCACTTCAACTAGGAAACCTTCTTCAACTAGGAATCCTTTGTCAACTAGGATTCCATCTTTAATTAGGCACTTTCCTACTTCAACTAGGAAACCTTGTTCAAGTAGGAATCATCATCTTCAAATCTTCAATTTCGTCCATTCTTTTGGCTCCAAGTATTGATAGGGGCATATTTATGCACCTTAGTTAGCTTGTTCTTGTGCATTTACATTGTTTTTCCTTAGTTAAAGTGGTCTTTTAAGCTAGTTTTATCTGTTTTCAGGTTCTAAGGGTAAAGTATGCAAAAGGATGCATTTTGGAGCCTTTTGGAGCAAATTAGAGCTTGGAATGGACATCATATGCTTGGAGCCAAGAGGATGGACGAAGGGCAGACAATCCAGGTTCATTATGCAAACCTTGCAAACCGCGACGGACGGATGAGTTGTCAAGTGTGGAATTTAACACTAAAAAACAAATCCTCATGTCAGAAATTATTAAATTGCCATTTGATTAACAAGTCACTGGCGGAAGAAATAAGAGACCAAGGATTGCATGGCCCCATCCTGACTTTCAAAAAAATTAAAATTATGCATCTTTCTTTTGCTCGAAGTCCTGTTTTCCAAGTTTCAAACATACCCCTTAGCTAGCTTTCCATCCATTCACTTTTATCAAATTCATTTTAGAATCTGTTCAATTTACAAAGTTTTGTTTTTGTTTTCAAATTTCGTCAAAAATCAATCCCCCTTTATTTTGTTGAGTCATTTTAGTTAGAAATCAATTTAGTTAGAAATCAATTTAGTTTGTGTTTTTAAGTGTCTTGAGTCAAGTTATAACCAATTTTCTTCCAAATTCTTCCTTAGTGTTTCTTCTCCACACATGTCACACTTGCATACAAAACGATTTCCAATTGCTTCTCAATAAACCATGAATTCCCAACGCTCCAAATTAACCGTGAATTGCACTAATTAATCCTCAGATTTTCCTAAAGTTATTAGATTGGATGATTGCATACGACAACCCAAAACATTCCCCACAAGTTCCCTACATGAATTGCATAATAGAGATACAAGCAAGAACCATTAAGTTCTATGAAAACCATAAGCATTGACGAGGCACTTGTGACTATGAATTGCATGAAACTTATGCCAAGAATTTACTTAACACGATTGTGATCAACAACCTTTACTACTTTCGAATATAAGTTCATAACGATTAGGTGAAATTCCCTTATATCCTAGCATCAAATTTATGCATGAAAATTAAGCGTGCACTCTCAATCCACACACACAAATCAGTTTTAATTCATATAGATAAGTAAATTGAATCCACAACTTATGAAACGCAATTAGAAGTAATCAAATCAAGTATGTGATGTCCAATCCAAGCTCAATTGTGCTCCAAAAGGCTCCAAAATGCACCACTTTGCATACTTTGCCTTTAAAACCTGAAAATACATAAAACTAGCTTAAAAGACTACTTTAACTAAGAAAACATAACGAAAATGCATAAGAACTAGCTAACTAAGGCACATAAATATGCTCCTATCATTTCCCAGCTTCCCCTAGAGACCCCGATTGAGGAGGTGTTTCCCCTAAAGATGTTGGGTTTCAGATCATGACCGACAGACTTGATCAGACCCTCGGTCATCGGCATGGGAATGTTCGCCGAGGGCTTGGTAAAGCCCACCTTCGGTACTCGTATGCCTCATCCTCCAGGCAGAGAACTGAATAGGTTGAAACGCTAACATCTGAAGTATCGGGCTTGAAGGATCAAATTGCAGCCCAGCAGTCTCAGATTGTGGCCCAAAACAATTTGATAACCAAATACGTCGCGCACTTCAGATCTCTGACATTCAATTCCCCGACGTTGAACTACCTTCAGAAACGACCTCCTAGCCCCCCGCAGTAACAACTACATCCTCCCAGCCCTCCGCCGGAGCAGCTACGACCTCCCAACCCCCTGACACAGCAATGGCACCACGAGCTGGTGATTGTGATGTTGCGGACTTCCTTTTTTTTAGTTTTGTTTTAAATTGTTTTCGAATTTAAAAATACTTTTTTTCATTGTATGTGCATTTACAATAATTTTTCAATTCAATATTCTTCTTTACATTTTCTATTTTAATTAAATTCATTTTTACATAAACGAAAAAATAATAATAAATTATTTATAAAACTAATTTACAAATAAATAATAGATTATTTAAAAAACTAATTTTAAAATCTTACTGGGTCGAACTTGAATGTCTGTCGTGCAACAGTTTGTGGGTTGAACTTGAATGTCCATCGTGCAAGACTTTGAGGTTCGAACTGTTGGAAGTATGCCCACAAAGCCACTCATTTGATGTAATAGCTTTTGGAATACTTATTGTATTAAACTATTATATGTTTAATGAAGGGCAAAGCTTGTTGTTAATCACTATTTATTGTATCATGTGTTTAAGCAATAAGGGAATCCAAGGAATGTATTTGATCTAAGAGAGAAGTGATTTAAGTAAGTTAGATTAACGAGACCTTTCTCTTATGTTCATTCCTAAAACGTTCCTAGCCATAGGATTGCCAATTGGGCATTGACAATCCGCTAAGGTTAGTATGTGTTATGTCAACTCAAGCATGAGTATGACAAGTCTCAAGTCATTTAGTGTTTGACACTAAGACAAACACATAGGTGCTCGAAAGAGTAATCGAGTACACTGAACAACGATCAAAAGAGAGTTCGAACATACATGTCATGTAAGAACTCGTTAGTTGCAATATGCAAAGTAGTCCTTTGACTTGAGGCATCATAGATGTCTAATGGTTAGGTCCTTGATCTTTGATCATGTCAAAGGCATTCCATTGAGAGTGTCCACGACATTGTTGGGGTCAAGCTATCTAGTCATGTAGGCATATGAATGCACAACAAGGGATCTCTAACCTTCCATGGTGGAAGGAGAATACTCTAAGATATGATTCAAGAGTCATTGGCCAAAGCATATGAATATGACTTAGGAAGTTTGTTCCAAATCATATTCAGTTGAATCATATAAAGAAGTATCACATTGGATAGTAGACATGAAACAAACTATCACTCAAACAATGTGATTAAGAGTATTGTATTAGAGAAGGACCGTATTGCGTTGTAGTTGTAACTGGATAGGTTCTCCAACCACTTCTACTTAGCTTGGGTAACCATGACATGCTGCTAGGTGTCACTCATGGTTTGTGGAAGCCCTGAAGATTAACAAACACTAATCTTAATCAAAGGGAGAATTGAAATGTAGTTTCAATTCATAATCGATCGTTAAGAGTAACGATCGCCCACTGCCTCGCTAATTGGAACCTAATGGATCGTACACCGAGTAAGGATGAAAGTGAAGAAATACAAATGAAATGGATATGCAATTAAATGGTTTAATTGAAAAATGGTCAAGATTAATTAAATAGTTAATTAATTTTACGAAAGGTTCGTATTGGGCTTTTAAGTTCGTTTTGGGTTTCGGGGCCCAAAAGTGTTTTGGTCCACAAGGCCCATTATGTTTAAGTTGCATGACAATTAAAACAAAATGGGCAATAAGCCCAATCACAACAAAGGGGCCGGCCATAGTGAGGAGAGGGTGAAGGTTTGCTTAATTGCAAGTTTGCCACTCACCTAAGAAAAGAGTTATAAAAGCAACTTTATAGCTATTTTTCTCATAAGGGTTTTTCTTGAAGAAAAGAGGTGAAACCTATTCTCTCTTTTTCAACAAGGAGGCCAGCCACTTAGAGGAGATTTAGCTAGCAATCTTTTCTTCTCTAAGTCATCCATTTCATCTTCACACCTCATCCTTGGTGTGGAGACTTAGAGACACCAAACCTTTGGTGTTTTGGAGATCCTTTCCTCACATCCTCAAGGAGCAAAGGAGCACAAAAAGGAAAGGAAATCACAAGGAAGATCCAAGGAGCTAGGAGATGACTTGAAGGCCCTCCACTTGGGTGAATCCCTTGTGTAAACAAGGATGAGCTTCAAGGGTAATGAATCTCTAAAATCTTACCTTCTCTTTAATGTTGTTAAAGAGTCTTATGGTTCACCATTCACTAGGCTTTGAAAATCATGGGTTTTAGAATTGTTTTTGAATGCATGCCTACTTTAATGTGTGAATAGTTTGCATATGTGTTCAAATATTCTCACATGTTCTTAGCTAGGACAAAATTTTTCCTTCACGAACCCGTGTCACCGTCGTGCAAGAGTTTGGGGGTCGAAACCCAGTTTCGTCACTTGGTACGCTTAATGACCACAACTTTCGTCGAGCAATCTTCATTTTGAGGGACGAAGACATTTCCTCCATCACGCAATGCCTGACGTCACGAGCTTTGCGTGATAGAATTTGCACGACATAGTCTTCAGGCCGCGCAATGTTTCTAGCGACGGTTTTTCCCTTTGTGCAGCAGTTTCCCCTTCGTCGCCCAAGAAGTTATTCCTAGTAGTGAATAAAACCCACAAGGACTAAAGATGAAGATGCCAAGTCATAACAAATATGGTTATTATTTTGTTATAATTTTGTTGTAATGTATTATGTTGATTTGTTAGTTAGAGTGTAAATAGTCAAAGACTATATATTAGTGGATGTATCATTTTTCACAGTTAATGAGAAATACACTTTCCTTAGTGTCTAAGGAAAGTTTTCTAAGAAAACCTTGAGTTTCTGTATGGTATCAATCGCCTTTTGCCTTCTCGCCTCCTCGATCCTCATCGTCGTCGCTTCGCATCTCTGATTTCATGATTGTTTTCACGGATTTCATCTCTGCTGCCATGGCTTCTCCTTTCGATTCATCATCTCAGCATGAATTGCTTCAAAATCCAGTACCAAATTCTTCTTCTCCAAACCCTAATTTCACAAGTTCGCCGAATTCGTATGCATCTTTTACTATTCAAAATATTGGAAGCATGGTTCCTATCAAGCTGAAACGATCCAACTATCTTCCATGGCATGCACTGTTTGCACCGATTATGCGTCGTTACAAGCTTCTTGGAATCGTTGATGGCACCGAGTTGTGTTCACCTCCTTTTCTCCTGGACCGCTCCGTCAATCCTGCCTTTGAGATATGGTATGAGAAAGATTAGAATCTTCTGATCTGGTTGAATTCAACACTGTCTGAAGATGTAATTCCCTTTACGGTTGGTGTATCTTCTTCTCGAGATCTCTGGATCAAGCTTTAGCAACACTTTGGTTGTGTTTCTGATGCTCACATTCACCAGCTTCGATCTCGTCTCCAAGCCATACAGAAAGGCTCTCAATCTATGTCAGATTATTTGCAACAGGTGAAAGAAATCTCTGATTCTCTTTTTGTTGTTGGAGCACCGATCTTCGATCGCGATTTAATAGCGGCAACACTGGCTGGTCTCCCAAACGAGTTCGAATCGTTCATTGATTCACTTATGCTTCGCCTTTCCTCCACCACTTTGGATGAACCACATGGACTTCTTCTCACCAAAGATCTCTTCATGTCTTGTCGCAAAAAGCTCTCATCTACTACTGAACCATTTCAAGCATTCTCGACACAGTCCCAAGCACCTATGCTTCCCACTCCACCGCCTCAAGCATTTGCCTCTCAGAATCAACATTCACAACCAAATCCTTCTTAAGTTTACTCTAATTGTGGAAGAAACAATAATCGAGGATATCAATTCAACAACAACAATCGCATCCATCACAATCGTGGTTCTCAGGGCAATTTTCGTGGAAATTCTTCAAATCGAGGTTAACATCAAGGGTTTCATGGTTCTTCTTTCTCTGAACATTCCATCATCTGTCATATTTGTGGCTCCATAAGTCATGAAGCTCTTCATTGCTTCGATCGCATGAATCCTGATAATTCTGGAAGAATTCTACCTGCAAAACATGCGGCAATGTGTACTCATTATAGCTCCAAACCATCTCCCTCTTGGCTCATTGATTCTAACGCCAATTCTCACATCACAAATGACATTGCCAACATCAACTCACCAACACCATACACTGGAGAAGACAAAGTCTATGTTGTGTTGGAAATATGCCCTGAAAGTAAATCTTTGGAAGAAACCTTTCAGGACAAATGAATGGATGTATAGATGATTCTTATACATCAAATGGCAAAGACACGAATTAGGACTATCTCAATAAACTATATATGTCTTAAATAGTGTATCCATGGACAATGGATCGATTGAAGAAGTAATCTAATGATGTTAGACTACAGAGACCTTCTTCACATAACCAAATGTCCAAAAAGGTTCCTGGTCATTGGATTGTCGGAGGGATACTGACAATGCATAGACCGGTACATACTGTGTCTGCTTCAAATGGAAGGATGGAAAGTCTCATCCCATTCGTGTTGTGACACTAAGACAAGTATGTAGGTGCTCATTAAGGGAATGAGTTCACTGAACACAATCAAACGAGAGTACTTGTATGAAGGTCTACTCACATGTCAAGCAAGTAACTCAAATGGTTGGAATAATGTAAGTAGTCCTTTGACCTGAGGCAACTTTGTTGTCTTGTGGTTAAGTACTTAATCTTTGATTATGTCAAACGTCACTCTATCAGAGCGTCAACGGCATAGTCGGGGTTAAGCCACTTAGTCATGAAGGCAAGTGTATGCGCAACAAGGAATCTCTAATCCTCGATAAGAGATGAAGAATACTCTAAGATATGATTCGGGAATCTTCGGCCGAAGTATCGAGCGTATTAAAAGGAAAGCGTTCCTATACGACTCAAAAGAATCATATAAGAAGGAATAATCACATTCGGGGTTTGACATAATATATCCATACCCTAGTAATGTGATTGAGAGTATTGTATTAGAGAATGATCGAATTACATTGTAATTCCAATGGAATAGGTTCTCCGAATAAACTTCTACATTAGCTTGGGTAGCTATGACATATGGTTAGATGTCACTCATAGCTTGTGAGTTCTTCTAGATGATTAAATGTAGTCATCAAAGAAGAAGGTGAATTAAAATGAAGTTTCAATTCACTAAGTGATTGAATTAAATATAATCAATTGGATTGATGCCAATCACCTCACTGCCTTGCTAATTAGAACCTAAAAGATTGTTCACCAATACACTATTGTAGTGAGTAATTAATGGATGATGGAAACAATTAATTGGATTAATTAAGTGTTGTGATTAATTTAGAAAGTCTAAAGAAATCATAAAAGCGATAAAGATCGTTTTGGGCTTAAAGAAACGTTCGGGTTTAATTGGGCCCATTGGGCCCAAACCCATTGGGCTTTTATTCAAGCATTGGATGACTTGAAATAAATGAAAGCCCCAAGCCCAAACAACACAAAGAGGGCCGGCCACTTTAGGTAGGAAAGGGTGAGATATTTAGTCAAGTTGTTGACTAGGTTTCTTTTGTCTATATAAGGAACTTTATAGAGATATTGTTCAATAGGGTTTTTGTGTGTTTAAAACAACAAAGAGGCAAAAGAAAAATAGCTCTCTTACTACACAAAGGCCGGCCACCATTGGGGTGTTTTTACTAACATATCTTACACCATTTTGGTTATTCCTTCATCCTTCTCACTACACTAGTGGGTGAGGATCTTTAGAGGTTTCCTACTTTGGAAACTTGAAGAGAACCTAGGAGCACTCATTCTATCAAAGTGGAGGAGGCAAGGAGGGAAGCTAGGCTCAAGGAGTTCAAGGAACAAAGGGCTTGGTGGTGGTCCATCCTTGGTCTCAAGTCTAGATCAAGAGGTATAAGACTAAACCTTCACTTTGTTCTTCTCTATAAAATGTTTTGATGCATTATATATAAACCTATGAACCTTGAAGGGGATTTGCATGACTATAGCTTTGATAATATGTTATAAATGCTTCCGCTGCTTTCGTATATTAAATTTGATTTGTATATGCATGATAGTCCTTTTGAAATCCCATTCTAGAATCTCATAAATTTCCCTTCAAGTGGTATCAGAGCCAAAGGTTTATGTATAATGTGTCCTTTTGGATTTTATGCATATGGGTATTAATGTTATGTATGACATATTATTGTTTCATTCAAAATATGTTTATCTTTTGTTTTTCAATAGTTGAAAAATGTTAGTCAATAGTTGAGAAAGGTATGGATGCAAAAGTTGTTTTGTATGCATGAATGAAAATTGAGTTTTAAACTAATTTGACATATTATTTCTTCATTTAAAAGTGTGTTTATCTTTTGTTTTTCAATGGTTGAAAAATGTAAATCAAGAGTTGAAAAGATATGCATGTAAAAGTTGTTTTGTATGCATGAATGAAGAATAAGTCATGAATTAAATTTTGGGAATTTGTTCTTTATGGTTGGCACGGTTTTGGGGGAATTTTGAGCATGTGTTTGTGTTTTATTGTAAGACAATCACACATCATTTTAAAGCTAGAAAATTGAAACCTTGTCACTTTTGTTTTTGGGTTTGAAAAATCACCAAGAATACACAAATCTTGAAAAAGTGTTCATGGTTTTGTTCTTGGTGTTCATAGTTTGGTTTTGGGTGAAAATGGTTGTATTTGGTTTTCATGCATAGTTTTATGGTTTTGGATGATGTTCTTACCATCCATAACCATATTAAAACTTATAAAACCCTAGACTTGTCTAGGAGATTTCCATCACCTTTTTTCATTAAAACCTTGAAAGCCAAAACCAAGTGACATGCAAATTTGGATTTTTCTACCTTGCATTGAATTAAAGTAAGATGGGTGAGACTTCCCATCCCCCCTTAATGTGGCCGGCCACCCTAGTGGATTTATCCACTTGGGGGGTCTTTTGTAATTTGGAAAAAGATATTTTATACTTTTGAGTATTTACGGTTTTACCCCTAACTTTTTATATTTGCATTTAGGCCCCTACTAACTAGAAAGTTAAAATATTTGATTTTAATTTTGTTAGTTGTTTAAACTCACAATACTCTTATGCCCATATGTACTAAATCTAAATGTATATGTTGCATTCCATTTAATTATTTAAATGTGTTTAAGTAGTTATAAAATGGGTGACTATGGACTTATGCCTTAAACAATAATTGAGCTATGAGATAAGGCGTTAAAATCAAATTGTTTGAACCTTGGGAATGTGTTTTAATTACTGTTTAACTGGACCTTGTCACGTTTGACGTTTATCTATCTCTCCCCTTTTAGTATATGTAATTTATAGGAATTTGTACAAATCGGTTTGTAATTCTTATTACTTCTTAATCTCTATTCGCTAGTTGATTCCCTCTAGTGCTAGACTAGAGTTTCTTTAACTATTGGTAAGGAGACATAACTAAAAGAGGGTTTTGACATGAGATTAAAGATTAAATGGGTCCAATGCCCTAATTAGCAATGAATGATTGTCTTTCATTTCTAATGGCTCAATGAAAATGTTTTAATTGGATTGATAAGCACGTAATTAAATGACACAACCTCCCCGAGTTTATATTCAACAATGATGGCTCGTTGTTGCAATAACCTAATAAGTCCATGGTCATCCAAGAGCCTAAGATAACTATAAAGTCCAATTTCAAAGGAATGCAAAAATATTAGTAGTAGTAGTTACTTCCAATATTTGAAAAATTCGTTTTTAATATTGATTTGTTTTTCTCAAAACAAATAGTGGGAGTATCGTACGCTACTAAAATATAATGAAGACTATTAGTAGTTATATATATCTCCAATATTTTGAAAAATGTTTTGATATTGATTTGTTTTATGAAAACGAATAATGGGGATATTATATGCTACTAATTTCATTAACTTTGGACTAAGTAGTTATAATAGGACATTATTTATTTGATTGTGATTAAATATATAAAATGATGAGACCTTAAAATCCCTCAAACAACAATCATATTAAGCTGTAAACGTAAGAGTGCTTAGAACACTTTTTCGTGGCCTTCCACCATGGTAGGCTCCAATCGTTTATGACTTGTACACCGCCTTCACCCTATCATGGGGAAGTGACAAAGTGCATGCTTATATTCAGAAGGAGTTTATTTAAAACATTTGATGAGGTTAAGGTAGGCAACGAGTGTGGCCAACATCGTATCATCGTGAGGTCATGCTTGAACCCCTAGCTAAACCGGCATGGTGGGAAAGAACTTAACTAAGAGAAATGATGCCAACATCGTATCATCGTGAGGCATTGTTTTCTAGAGGCCAAATAGATGGGTAATCACAAGAGGTTGTTGTGAATGGGTAATTGTACCCTCTCATTATTATTGTTGCTAGCCGACATCGTATCATCGTGAGGTGGGCTTGGTAATAGTGAGCCTCCCATAACCCGCTAGGAGCTTTCTTTGAAATCTCCCGGATTCCATTATGGGGGATATGGAATTTGACAAAAATGGTGGGTGGTGTCATTCGGTTTAAAGACCCAAATCGTTTGACTTAATCAACAATCAATCTAATTATTTTATTTGTTTATGTATTTAGATATGGTTGGAAGCACACTCGCGAAAATACTCGACAAACATTGCCTAGAGGGGCACAATTTCCCATCATGGTATCGTAATGTCAAGATTCTCCTAACATTGGAGAAGATTGTTTACATACTAGACAAGGCTCCACCTCACATACCTCTCAGCCCTGAGGCTACTGAGGATGAACGTGCTAAGTATGACAAGCATGTTGAGGATGATATACAAGCCAAGTGCTATTTGTTGGCTTCCATGAATGAGGAGCTACAGAGACAGCACGAGGGCATGGATAGTGCATCTTCCATAATACTCCATCTTACGGAGTTATATGGTGAAGGGACGCGCAACCGTCGCTTTAGCACCGTCTGTGAGCTTGTAAAGACCAAGATGGTCAAGGGGGCTCCAGTACACCAACATGTACTGAAGATGATAGGATTCATTGAACAATTGGAGAACCTTGGTACTCCACTTGACGGGGAATTGGCCCAGGACTTTATATTGGCTTCTCTTTCTGATTCATTCTCGCAGTTTGTAATGAACTACAATATGAATAAGATGGATAGTACTCTCTCTGAGTTACTAAACATGTTAGTAACTGCTGAGAAGACTATGAAGAAAGAGAGCGTTGTAGGGACTGCTGCAGTAGCCTACAACAAGCCATCCTCTTCCAAGGCCAAGCCGCAAGGCAAAGGCATATGGAAGGAGAAGAAGTCACCCACTCCTAAGCCGAAATGAGGAGTGAAGAAAAAGAAGGCAAAGGAGCCCAAGGGGACTTGCCACCACTGTGGAAATGAGGGGCATTGGAGGAGGAATTGCAGGTTATACCTAGCAAGTCTTAAGGACAAACCACAAGGTATGGTTTATGTTCTTATCTTCAATTCTAATTGTTAGATCTTCTAAATATTTATATTTGATATAAAGGGCTAATCACTTGTATAAATTGTATATAGGTGGAGAAGCCAAGTAGAAGAAGAACAAGCAAAGAAAAATGTGGTGAAGGGTTCGGCCACTATGTTTTTTGCTCACTACTTAGGAAGTTCGTTAGGCGTTAAAGATTGTCTTTAAACTTTCTTATTTTGATAAGAACTTGTTATGTGGCTTCATATGATGGAAGACCACTATTAGTGCCTAAATGTGTAAAGGTATTTATATTAGTCTCTAAATGTATAGAGCTAATACTTTTTGTATTAAACATTATGAATGTTTGAACTGTCATATTAATGTAATGTGAAGAATGCCTTTTTAATATACTATTTCCTTAAAGTAGTGTTATGAATTGAAAATTGTCTTGTTGTATCCTAGATGAGATACAAGAGTTATATCACTTATTGTAATGTGATAAACCAAACTTTAGATTTATCAATTATGGATAGATCTCACATATAGGACATAAATGGATACAATGAATCTTTAGATTTGGTTCCAATTGTCTACCTATGAGTTCTATATGAATTGACAAAAGTCTAGAGATTCCTTTCTTGAAGAAAAGGAAGATCACATTATAATGATATAAGTGATAAGAAAAATGTTTCTTATATGGTTGTCACTTGAAACATAATGATCAAGATCACTCTTGATCACTATTCTAAAAATCCCCGCCTAGCGCCGCCTAGGCCCCGCCTAGGCGCTAGGCCCCAGCCCACCGTCCCGATTAATACCTAGGCCCCAGCCCACCGCCTAGACCACCTAGGCACCCGCCTAATCCGCCTAGGCACCCGCCTAGCCCGCCTAGGCACCCGCCTAAACCCGCCTAGGTTGCAACTCACTTAGACAGAAAATACATAACTTTCATTTTGCATTTTGTTTTTTTCCAATAAATTATAAGAGACTTGTTGCATACTTGAATGAACAAACATTATATCCTTATTTCACATGTTTTCATTATGTTCCAATACTTCATGATATATATGCATTCTATTTTGTAGTTTATGATGAAATTATATATATTTCAAGTAGAAGCAGACACTTATTTACCTAAAATATGATAGATTTACTTAAATCCGCCTAGTCCGCCTAGGCCCCGCCTAGCCGCCTAGGCGCTAAGCCCCAGCCCGCCGCCCGACTAGCGCCTAGCGACTTTTAGAACCTTGCTCTTGATTCAATTAGTAGTTTTGAACAACTAATTGGGCATTCTTTAAAAGGTTTTAAAATGTCAATTGCGTTAGTGATTAAACCAAGAAAGAAGTATCTAAATCTATAAAAGGTTTAAAGACTTTAGCTACTTAAATAACAAGACATTAAACTTAATGAAGATTGAAACAAATAAGCTTGAAATGTTTTAAAGCTACTACACAATGTCTTCTACCAATATAATCCACTTTTATACATTTTGTATGTATGAAATGATTTCTCATTAAAGTCATGAGAAATAGTGGGAGGTGTGAAAATGGATATAAACTTGAATATGATTGGTTTATAGTTGTCTAAAGAATAATAGTACTTGACTATTATTAAAGGTTTGTAATTTTAATTGTTAAAAGATTCAAGCTCTTCAAACGTTAAAATTCTATGTTGTGTGACATTCTAAAGAATAGTCTTTGAATGTTGGTTTCGTCAACCTAGCATAAAATGGTTATATGTTGGGAGTTGTCCATTATTCTCTTTTATGAGAACAAGCTAATAACAAAGCATATGGACAAGTTGATGAAACAAAAGGGAATTAGTTTCAAAATGAGTCACAACATATGGTTTAACAAAGAGACAATCCAAATTCAACATCTCATGTAACGATATTGCTCTATGTAGTTTTGATAATGAATTATATCAACCACCTAGAAGGAATGGTTGAGTTTCTATATCCTTAGTAGGAGCCAAGCTTCCACTAAAGACTTGGATAATTCTTATATGACTACATTAAAGGTCTTAGTATGACTAAAACTTGAAGTATGGTGTATGACACCATATAATTTAAATTAATAGACTTGATAAAGCAAGTCACACATTTCATGGAATTACTTGAGAAGGAATTCTTTTGTGTATGATTCATTTAAGTTAGTGGGAGCAATATGCATTCAAATCAAGAAAATATAATTGTTATTTTTGAATGAATGCTAAGTTACGACAAGGCCAATGGGAGTGATGTTATAATTTGAGCAACATGATGTGAATAAAGTCTATTTGATAGACTTGACAAAAAATAGATATTACTCCAAAATGACAAAAACATGACACGGTCAATTTTGAAGTATAGACTTGAAATTGGACTTATTGATATAGCAAGGCTATCTCAAATAATGTTATATGGGAATTAAATCTCAAATGTTGAAGATTTAAGAAAGCATTTTCCTATGTGATAGGAAGTCACTTTCATAACCCTTATAATGAACGTGTCATAAAATCACAAAAGGGACACATGTATTGACTTGTGAAGTAGATATCCAAAGGTGAAGAAACCACTGAGTTTATCACTTTAAGATATTACTATATCCCAGGATCAGAACCAAAGCAACTGATAGAGTATTATTGCCTTTAAGAAAGAAACATCAGAGTGGGACTCTGGAAGCGTGCATTCACTTAGGTTGTTAACCAAAGTGAAAAATAAGCCATTTTAACAAATGGAACTTCATAATGGATGAAGTACTAATCATATGAATGAATTGTTAGTATTGTACTACAATGGTCTCAAGGTTGGAGCAAAGTTTGTATAAAGTATACAAACGAAATATATGTCGATATATAGTTTTAGAAACTGCTTCAAAAGGTGTTTTGAATGGAAGGGGTTCTTTTAGAACCAATGATTGAATCCAAACCATAAGGTCGTTAGTAGGGTACTACGACGTAATGGGGCGATAGCTCAAGCCATGGAATCAAGGTCTCATCAAAATATTCGAACACAATAAAGAGACATCATCAAATGTTTTGGAAACATTTGATAAGAAAATCCCTTTTAAATAAAAAGGGGATTAATACATAACCAAGTTAACCTACGAGCATAAGCTCTCTCAACAAGATGTATAAGATACACTAGTGATTGACTTTAGTGCAAGTGAGAGATTGTTGGAAATATGCCCTGAAAATCAATCTTTGGAAGAAACCTTTCAGGACAAATGAATGGATGTATAGATGATTCTTATACATCAAATGGCAAAGACACGAATTAGGACTATCTCAATAAACGATATATGTCTTAAATAGTGTATCCATGGACAATGGATCGATTGAAGAAGTAATCTAATGATGTTAGACTACAGAGACCTTCTTCACATAACCAAATGTCCAAAAAGGTTCCTGGTCATTGGATTGTCGGAGGGATACTGACAATGCATAGACCGGTACATACTGTGTCTGCTTCAAATGGAAGGATGGAAAGTCTCATCCCATTCGTGTTGTGACACTAAGACAAGTATGTAGGTGCTCATTAAGGGAATGAGTTCACTGAACACAATCGAACGAGAGTACTTGTATGGAGGTCTACTCACATGTCAAGCAAGTAACTCAAATGGTTGGAATAATGTAAGTAGTCATTTGACCTGAGGCATTGTAGTTGTCTTGTGGTTAAGTACTTAATCTTTGATTATGTCAAACGTCACTCTATCAGAGCGTCAACGGCATAGTCGGGGTTAAGCCACTTAGTCATGAAGGCAAGTGTATGCGCAACAAGGAATCTCTAATCCTCGATAAGAGATGAAGAATACTCTAAGATATGATTCGGGAATCTTCGGCCGAAGTATCGAGCGTATTAAAAGGAAAGTGTTCCTATACGACTCAAAAGAATCATATAAGAAGGAATAATCACATTAGGGGTTTGACATAATATATCCATACCCTAGTAATGTGATTGAGAGTATTGTATTAGAGAATGATCGAATTACATTGTAATTCCAATGGAATAGGTTCTCCGAATAAACTTCTACATTAGCTTGGGTAGCTATGACATATGGTTAGATGTCACTCATAGCTTGTGAGTTCTTCTAGATGATTAAATGTAGTCATCAAAGAAGAAGGTGAATTAAAATGAAGTTTCAATTCACTAAGTGATTGAATTAAATATAATCAATTGGATTGATGCCAATCACCTCACTGCCTTGCTAATTAGAACCTAAAAGATTGTTCACCAATACACTATTGTAGTGAGTAATTAATGGATGATGGAAACAATTAATTGGATTAATTAAGTGTTGTGATTAATTTAGAAAGTCTAAAGAAATCATAAAAGCGATAAAAATCGTTTGGGCTTAAAGAAACGTTCGGGTTTAATTTGGCCCATTGGGCCCAAACCCATTGGGCTTTTATTCAAGCATTGGATGACTTGAAATAAATGAAAGCCCAAAGCCCAAACAACACAAAGAGGGCCGGCCACTTTAGGTAGGAAAGGGTGAGATATTTAGTCAAGTTGTTGACTAGGTTTCTTTTGTCTATATAAGGAACTTTATAGAGATATTGTTCAATAGGGTTTTTGTGTGTTTAAAACAACAAAGAGGCAAAAGAAAAATAGCTCTCTTACTACACAAAGGCCGGCCACCATTGGGGTGTTTTTACTAACATATCTTACACCCTTTTGGTTATTCATTCATCCTTCTCACTACACTAGTGGGTGAGGATCTTTAGAGGTTTCCTACTTTGGAAACTTGAAGAGAACCTAGGAGGACTCATTCTATCAAAGTGGAGGAGGCAAGGAGGGAAGCTAGGCTCAAGGAGTTCAAGGAACAAAGGGCTTGGAGGTGGTCCATCCTTGGTCTCAAGTCTAGATCAAGAGGTATAAGACTAAACCTTCACTTTGTTCTTCTCTATAAAATGTTTTGATGCATTATATATAAACCTATGAACCTTGAAGGGGATTTGCATGACTATAGCTTTGATAATATGTTATAAATGCTTCCGCTGCTTTCGTATATTAAATTTGATTTGTATATGCATGATAGTCCTTTTGAAATCCCATACTAGAATCTCATAAATTTCCCTTCATGTTGGTGATGGTAAAGGTATGTCCATACACCACACTGGTTCTTCTTCATTACATACCTCCCATGTTGATTTTAAATTGCGCAATGTTCTTCATGTTCTAAATATGAAGCATAATCTATTGTCTGCTTATCAGTTTGTTAAGGATAATCATTGTGCATTGACTCTTGATTCTGATGGGTCTATTGTAAAGGATCATTCTACGAGGAATATGCTTTTGCAGGGTCCAGTTAAGAATGGTTTTTACTCTTTGCAAAGCTCTTCTTCCCTTGGTTTATCATCTTCCAGCTCATCTCATGCACTTGTAAGTGTTCAAGCTCCTCTCAGGCTCTGGCATAGTAGGCTCGGCCATCCCTCTTCTTCTATATTTCGCAGACTATTATCTACTAATAAACTTGCAATCAAAGGATCATCAACTGTGGATTTCTTTTGCTCAAACTGTGCCATAGCAAAGAATCACAAGTTACCTTTTGGTTCTTCTATTTCATCAACTACTCACAGTCTAGAATTACTACATTGTGATTTATGGGGCCTTGCTTCTGTAACCTCAGTGAGTGGATTTAAGTACTATCTACTCATAGTTGATGATTTTAGCAAGTATAGTTGGCTCTTTCCTTTAAAGGTCAAATCTCAAGTGTATTCTACCTTTGTAATCTTCAAAAACTATGTAGAAAACACTACTGGTAATAAAATCAAAACTGTCCATTCTGATTCAAGGGGTGAGTTTGTCAGTTCATCTTTTAAATCGCATCTTCATACTCATGGCATTCTTCTTCAATTGAGCTGTCCACACACACCAGAACAGAATGGTTGTGTTGAAAGCAAACATCGCCATCTAGTTGAAACAGCTAAAACTCTCTTAGTGCAATCACATGTTCCTCATCAATATTGGATTGAAGCTTTTACTACTGCACTATATCTTATCAACAGATTACCCATCTCTAGGCTTACAAAATCACCTTAGGAGTTATTATTTTATACTGTTCCAGATTACTCCAGGCTCAAGGTCTTTCGTTGTTTGTGTTTTCCCTGGTTAAAGCCTTATGTGTCATCCAAGCTTGATGGCAAAAGTACAAGCTGTGTTTTCTTAGGCTATAGCCTCCAGCACAAGGGATATACATGTTTGGATCCAGCAACACAAAGGGTCTATATTTCTAGACATGTAATTTTTAATGAGACTACATTTCCCTTTCATGGTTGTTTTCACCCTGTGACTTCTGATCCTTCTCCTTCATCTCAAAACTTCAATTTGGTATTTTCTCAACCCTTAGTTACTCAAACTTGCACTTCACCCACTACTTCGATTTGTCCTGCATCTCCCTCATCTACTTCAACTTTACCAAGTTCCACCACAAACTCCAATCACCTCTTTGAGCAGCAACCATCAAATCTGCAGCAAGTTACAAATGTGCATCCAATGATCACAAGGTCTAAGAATGGTATCTCTAAACCAAAGGAATTCAGTGCAACTAAACACCCTTTTCCTTCTTCCATTGAAGTGATTCCTACTACATATTTGCAAGCTTCCAAAGCTGCAAATTGGAGAATGGCAAAGCAAAATGAGTTCAATGCATTTCAGTCCACAGGTACTTAGGTTCTTGTCTCTCCTACATCTTCTCAGAATGTTGTTGGTTGTAAATGGGTATTCCGACTTAAAAAGAACCCTGATGGCTCCATTGAAAGGTACAAAGCCAGGCTTGTTGCCAAAGGCTTTCATCAAAAGGAAGGTTTACATTATCAAGAAACTTTTAGCCCTGTGGCTAAACCTGTCACCATCAGAATCTTGTTGACCTTTGATGTTCAATTCAACTGGTTTCTTAATCAGATAGATATTAGCAATACTTTCCTTCATGGGGATTTGAAAGAAGAAGTGTTCATGGTACAACCTCCAGAGTTTCAAGATACATCTCTTCCCAATCATGTGTGTAAGCTCAAGAAATCTTTATATAGGCTTAAACAAGCCCATAGGGCCTGGTTTGATAAGCTATTTCAGGCTCTTAAATCTCTTGGTTTTACTCAATCATCTTCAAATGCCTCTCTGTTTGTTCTTCAAGTTCCATCCTTAGTCATTGTGTTGGTTTATGTTGATGATATACTCATCAGTGGTCTCAATGCTTCTCTCTACAAACATGTTATTCAACAGTTGAGTACCCTATTTCCAGTTAAAGACTTAGGACCCTTGCACTACTTTTTGGGTTTGTAAGTGCACAGAACTAAAAACAATCTTTTTTCGGCACCAAGGCAAGTATTTACTTGATCTGTTGCACAAGACCAATATGTCTAGAGATAAACCTTGTAGTACACCCCTCAGTTCAACAAAATTAGGTCACAATGTTCAACTGTTACCTAATCCCACTGAATATCGATATATAGTTGGTGGTCTCCAATACCTGACCTGGACTCGACTTGATATTTCTTTTGATATAAATCAGGTGTGCCAATTTATGCATGTCTCCACAATTATTCATATACAGGCAGCAAAGAGAATTCTATGATTTCTCAAGGGTACTATCTCTCAGGGTCTTATGTTTAAACAAAGTTCTTTACATCTTTCTGCCTACTCGGATGCAGATTAGGCTGGCTGCACATTTGATCGACGATCTACTAGTGGTTTTTTTGTATTTTTGTGTTCTACCTTGATTAGCTGGTGTGCAAAGAAACAAATTGCAGTGGCTCGTTCATTTACTGAGGCAAAATATAGATCTTTGGCTCAAACTGCAACAAAAATCACTGGATATGCAAAGTACTGCGAGATTTTGGTTTTCCCAAGTCTGCAAAACCCACTCTCTGGTCTGATAACATCTCTGCCATATCTCTTGCCTCTAATCCTATTTTTCATGCTCGAACTAAGCATGTTGAAATCAATTATCACTATATTATGGAATTGGTTCTTGCCAATTTAATCAACGTGCAGTATGTGTGTAGCCAAGACCAAATTGCTAACATTCATACAAAGTCTTTGTCTAATTCCAGGTTTCAGTTTCTACAATCCAAGCTCTCACTTGGAACTCTCTCTACTTCCAAGTTTGGCTTGAGGGGGTGTAAAGATGAAGATGCCAAGTCATAACAAATGTGGTTATTAGTTTGTTATAATTTTGTTGTAATGTATTTTGTTGATTGGTTAGTTAGAGTGTAAATAGTCAAAGACTATATATTAGTGGTTGTATCATTTTTCATAGTTAATGAGAAATACACTTTCCTTATTGTCTAAGGAAAGCTGTATGAGAAAACCTTGAGTTTCTATAAGGACCACATGAACCAACACCATATTTTTCCAATGCGGAGTTACAGGACTCTTGAGATCAGACACTGCTATAAATGCTCTATTTAAGAAAATATACCTAAAGAAAAATGTATTCAGTAATATTACGTAAAGCTCTGTCTTACAAATAAAATTTACATATAAATAGCTTTTTCTTAACCATCGTCCACTAAATCACCAGAAATTAGGGTGTTCAATGAGATCCAACAACAAACAAAACCCTGGAGTCGCCTCCTAAAATAAATTAACCAAAAATTTAGGGCCTTTCAATTCGCAATTCAAAAAAATTCTCAAAATTTGAGCTGATTAATCTAAATTATCATTCTGATAAGATCCAAACTCAAGACCTTAACTCAAACCTGCAAGTATGGTAGTAAGAAAGAAGAGCTAGAGAGAGAGAATTGTTTTTTTTTTGTAATATTTCTTTTTATATAAAATTGAATGTTGTTCCTTTATACCGACAATTGGCTACACATAATCTTTCTCAATCTCTCACTGCCAGTTGGCATAACAAACTCACTAAAACAAAGCTTACATAAAAACCCATTTACCCTCTCCTTCAAGTAAAATCGTGTCCTCAAGGTTGCTAATCAAAGCTTAAAGTATGGGAACCCGGCAGCAAAATCTTCAAAGTCCTCCCATGTAGCTTCATCAGCACCCCTATTGTTCCATTGAATTAGTAGTTGTACCCAGCAACATTGTTCTTCTTATAAATTCTTCTCTGCAGCACTGCTTATGGTTCCTGAGCTTGCAACCCTGCATCAGTCACCAAAGGCAACAGTGGAACAGGACTCACATTAGAACCAATGTGTTTTTTCAAGCAGCTGACATGGAAGACTAGATGAATTTTCGAAGTTTTTGGGAGTTTAATCTTATAGGCCACACTGCCAATTTTCTCCAATACTTCAAAATGACCATAAAACTTAGGGTGCAGTTTATGGTAAGCATGTGTAGCAAGTGACTGTAGCTGATAATGAACTAATTTTAGATAAACTAGATCCCCAACTTCAAATGTCCTCTCACTCATATGCTTATCATCTTGTACCTTCATCCTATTCTAAGCAATACTTAGATTGGTCTTGAGCATGGCTAGCATCTTGTCTCTAGCCAACAAACCTTGTTCCACACTATCTAACTTAGATGACCCAAGTTCATAGGCAACAATATGAGGAGGAGGCATCCCATACACAATCTCAAATGGGGAAAACTTGGTAAAAGAGTGAAATGAAGTGTTGTAACTCCATTCAGCCCATGCCAACCACTATAACCATTTATGAGGCTGAAAACTAGTGAAGCATCTGAGGTGAGTCTCCAAGCATCTATTGACTACTTCAATTTGGCCATCACTTTGTGGGTGATAGCCTGAACTCATACAAAGTTTGGAGCCCTGAAGTTTGAAAAACTCTTTCCAAAAAGCGCTGAGAAATACTGTGTCTCTATCACTCGCTGTAGTTAAAGGCATACCATGTAGCTTGAAAACATGATCCACAAACTCCTGTGCAACTATAGTAGTAGTGTAAGGATGCCCCAATGCTATGAAATGAGCATACTTGGAAAGTTTGTCTACCACCACCAGTATCACAGATTTTCCTTTGCAAATTGGTAAACCACAAATGAAATCCATGCTAATATATGTCCACACTTGTTTTGGTAATGGGAGAGGCTGCAATAAACCAGGAGGTGAGATAGTTTCATATTTGTTTTGCTGACAAGTTCTATATTTAGCCATCCAAGACTTGATGTTTTTCTTCATTCCCACCGAATAAAATCCTATCTTCAGCCTTTGGTAAGTTTTTAAAACTACTCATGACCAGCAATAGGAGTAGAGTGGTGCTCCTCAAACACTTTCCTTCTCCAAACAGATTCAACACCAATGACAATTCGATTTTTGTACTTGAGGAAACCATTATCAATATGGTATTTTGAAAGCTTGGTATTGGTTATCACAACTTTGACATTCTCCTCCACTTTTTTCTTTTTTTCTGCAACACCCAATTATCTTTCTCCATTTCTCTTCTTAATTCATCTAACCAACCAAAATAAGGATAAGTAATAGTTAATACTTCTCCTTTGTTTTCCTCAGTAGTCTCAAGTAGCAAGGTGGAGCCTGAAACCCTTGAGAGTGCATCAGCTACAATGTTGTCTTTGCCCTGTCAATATTGCACTTGATAATCAAAACCAAGCAGTTTGGACACCCATTTTTGTTGAAATGGGGTGTTTGTTCTTTGACTTAGGAAGTACTTCAAACTACTGCGATATATCTTCATAATAAAATGGCGCCCTTGCATGTAGTTTTGCCACTTTTTCACTGCATACACAATTGCAATTAACTCCATTTCATAGGTAGACAAAGCTTGGTTTCTAGGACCCAAAGCTTGGCAGGTAAATGCCATAGGCCTTCTTTGTTGTTGAAGCACTACTCCAATGCCATTACTTGAGGCATCACATTCAATCACAAATGGTACTGAAAATTTGGTAATGCTAGCAAATGAGGAGATACCATAGCTTTTTTCAAATCCCAAAAAGCCTATTCAGTGTAGTGAGACCAATTAAAACCTTCTTTGCTAGTAAGTTTGTACAATGGTTGGCAAATCTTGCCATATCCAAGTACAAACTTTCTATAATAGCTTGTTAATCCTAGAAAGCCTCTGAATTCCTTTTCATTCAAAGGAGTAGGCCAATTCACAATGGCCTGAATTTTGGTAAGATCAGTTAAGACTCTCTCATCAAATACAATGTGCCCCAAATACTCCACTTGGTGCTGTCCAAAAGAGCATTTCTATTTTTTGACAAAGAGTTGGTGTTGTTGAAGTACTACTAGTGCCTGTCTTAAATGAGATAAACGTGTTGCCCAAGATTTACTATAAACCAATATATCATCCAAGAAGACAAGTATGAACTGTGTCAAATATGGCTTGAATATATCATTCATGAGGCCTTGGAAAGAGGTCGGGGCATTAGTCAAGCCAAATGGCGTCACCAAAAATTCATAATGTTCTTCATTAGTCCTAAATGCAGTTTTTTCTATATCATCCACATAGATTCAAATGTGGTGATATCCAGATCTAAGGTCTAGTTTAGAAAAATATTTAGACCCACAAAGTTCATCTAAGAGGTCATCAATCAAGGGTACGGGACACTTATCCTTGACTGTGATCTTATTTAGTTCTCTATAGTCCATACATAGCCTCCAAGTACCTTCATTCTTCTTAACCAACAAGACAGGGAAATAGAAGGCACAAGAACTAAGTTCCATCCCCTGCAGCTCAACCGGATCACCATTGTTAACCACCTCTCCCAAGTCTTCAACATCACACACATCGAACATAAGAAGTTGCTTTTGAAGGCACTTATGTGTTGGAAATGTGCCCTAAAACCAATCATATGATGATACTTTACGGACATTTCACAGATTAAACTAATCTAGTTTAATATAAAGGGCAAAGATTATTGTTTTAAGCCGTCTCATATAAATGTTATATGCTTAAACAATAAGTCCAAGGAAAATGTAATTGAGAGAATGTGATCTAAATAAGTTAGATTCATGAGACCATTCTCTTTTGTATACATATCCTAAACGTTCCGGATCATAGGATTGCCAATTGGGCATTGACGGTCCGTTAAGATCAGTACGTGCTATGTCTTCTCTTAAGGAGAGTGACTAGTCTCGAGTCATTGGTGTGACTGACACCAAGACAAGCATGTAGGTGCTCAATAGAGAATGAGTCCACTGAACACGATCAACAAGGAGTTCTCATATTCATGTCACATGAGAACTCATGGTTGGGATAATGCAAAGTAGTCCTTTAACCTGAGGCATCATAGTTGTCTTGTGGTTAGGTCCTTCATCTTTGACTATGTCAAAGTCACACCATCAGAGGGTGTCCACGACATAGTTGGGGTTAAGCCACTTAGCCATGGAGGCAAGTGAATGCGCAACAAGGGATTTCTAACCTTCAAACTATTTAAGGGAGAATACTCTATGATATGATTAAGAATCTCTGGCCAGAGTATGAATGAGATTTAGGAAGTCGTTCCAAATCACATTCAAGGTAATCATATAAGTAAATGAATCACATTGGATAGTAGACATGACTAAACTATCAAACTAAACAATGTGGTCAAGAGTATTGTATTAGAGAAAGACCGTATTGCATTGTAATCCTAAACTGAATAAGTTTTCCACCTCTTCTGAGTAGCTTGGGTAGCCATGATATACTGCTAGGTATCACTCATGGTTTGTGGAAGCCCTAAAGGTGTATAATCACTAAAGGGAGAATTGAAAGTAAGTTTCAATTCACAATCGATTTGAAGAGTTCTAATCGCCCACTGCCTCGCTAAAAGGAACCTAATGGACCGTACACCGTGTAAGGTAAAGATTGAAGAAATAACGGAGATGAGTAAGGATAATTAAATGGTTTAATTATTTATGGCAAAGATTAATTAATATGTTAATTAATCAAACGAATAAGCTCGTTAAAGACCTCGGGTTAGTTTTGGGCTGCGAGGCCCAATGGGATTTGAATGCCAAGCCCTTTAACTCAAGTTGTATGACAACTTGAATACACAAAGGGCTTGAAAATCCAATAAACCCTTAAGGCCGGCCACATTAGAGGATGAAGGGTTTTGGTTCTTTTGTCTCTTAATTGAAGGGACTATATAAAGGACTTTATAACATTTTCATCATTAGGGTTTCTTTTGGAGAAAAGATGAGAACACAAAGCTCTCTTTTCTCTTTAAGAGGCCGGCCACCCTAGAGAAAATTAGCTAGCAATCTTACTTCCTCTAGGTCACTCATCTCTTCATCAATGCTCTCCTTGGTGTGGAGACTTAGAGGTTCTCTATTTTGGGAACTTGGAGAATCCATTCTACCATCCTTATCCAAGAAATTCATGGAGCTAAGAAGTAAGGAATGAAGGCCCTATCTCTTGGGTGATTAGCCTTTGCTTATGCAAAGAGGAATCAACAAAGGTATAATATTTCTCAACTCACTTTGTTCTTGAGTTGAGTCTTATGCAATAGAAATGGCATCATGCATAGTGTTTGGTTTCAACTTCACAATGTTTGGTTTCAACGTCACAACTCTTAAATAACACAAGACAAACATCAATAGTACGATTAGCCAATCTACGGAATTCCATGACATAATCCTTGAGAGTACCTATTTGTTTCAATTTGAAGAGAGCCTCAGTGCAATCTTCAAATTCAGAGGGGCCAAACTCTTGGCGTAGAGCTCCAATGAATTCACACCAAGTAGGAGTGGTGTGTATGCAATTACACCATTTGAACCATTGCAATGCTTCATTCTCCATGTGAAAAGAAACTGTGACAACCTTCTATGGCTCGGGAATGTTGTAGTAAGAAAAATAATGCTCATCCTTATAGATCCAAACAATAGGATCATCACAGTCTGTAAATCGAGGAAAATCTAACCGTTGTTGCCATTGGGGCTGGGAAAAGAGCCCCTGCCTTTAAACGGATCACGACCATGGAGATGAGGTGTCTCCAGGAAGCGTAGGTCAGCTTCGCCGATGAATATGGTCTGAGGAAAACCAGGATCTGGTGCAACAGGAACTGAATTCACAGAAGAACCCATACCACCCGCAAAGGACTGCTCACGTCGAAATTGCTCAAAGAAAAAAAACCAAATTTAGCATCCATATCAACAAAGATCTCCACTTTCAATGAAGTCTTGGCTACTGCGATGGAAGATTGGATCAATTGAGGAAGGTTTTCCAGTGTAGCCTTGACGAAAGAAACTCGAGCATCCATAGTGGTTAAACGAGTGGTGGGAGCACGATGCGAGGAAATCTAGGACCGAGAGGATGATACCAATTGATAAGATCCAACCTCAGGACCTTAACTTAAACTTGCAAGTATGGTAGCAATGGTGGATGGAGGTGGTAGAGAGAAGAGCTAGAGAGAGAGAATTGTTTTGCTGTAATATTTCTTTTTATATAAAAATGGCCGTTATTCCTTTACACCACAATTGGCTACATAAAATCTTTCTCAATCTCTCACTGCTAGCTGGCATAACAAACTCACTAAAACAAAGCTTACATAAAAACCCATTAAAAGGCTTATTAACTAATAAACTATGATTAAGATAATCACAAGCCTAACACATTCGCGTAATCTATACATATACACACATATGTGTTCTTATAAATTGATGGACGGAGATAGTGAGGAAATAAGTGAAGAGTAGTACCTGATGATGATTGAGAGCAGGTGAATCGGCGGAGGTGGTGACGATTGGGGCAACAGAGCAACAAGGAGGATTCAGATGTGTTCTTCTTTCTCTCCCTTTGCTTCTTTCTCTCTCAGATGTGTCATGAAGAAATGGGGGAGACAGACCATAGCAGAGAAACCCATAAAGGAAGAGAGATTGAACGGAGAAATGCTTTGTCGTCAGGGGCGTAATCTATACATATACACACATATGTGTTCTTATAAATCGATGGACGGAGATAGTGAGGAGATAAGTGAAGAGTAGTACCTGATGATGATTGAGAGCAGGTGAATCGGCGGAGGTGGTGACGATTGGGGCAACGGAGCAACAAGGAGGATTCAGATGTGTTCTTCTTTCTCTCCTTTTGCTTCTTTCTCTCTCAGATGTGTCATGAAGAAATGGGGGAGACAGACCATAGCAGAGAAACCCATAAAGGAAGAGAGATTGAACGGAGAAATGCTTTGTCGTCAGGGGAAAAACCAGACACTTTTTATTTGAACTGGTATAGTATTGGACTTTGTCCTAACCATTAAATAGACTTACAACATGGTTTTTGGTTAAAACCCAAAATTTAGCCATTTTTGTTAGTTTTCTTATATTATTACTGTTTGCCTTGCTTTATCATTTGCCCCAATTTTATTGTAAGAGTCGTGCTACTTTGATAATCATGTCACTATTTACTAGTATGATGGAGCATTTGTGTGGTGGTAAGTATTCTTCTTCACTTGTACATAGGAGCTCTTAGGTTGGTGTGATTTTTGTAGAAAGTGAGTTTAGTTAAACGCCAATTTACTATGGAGGATTAATTATTGCTCAATGCATGGTCATGTAACCATAGAAAAGTATCTGCCTTCTCTTCTTTATTTGAACCTATAACGAGAACAATTTCTCTCAACGCTATACTTATTGCCTTGAACATTTCGATTCTTTCCAACATCATCCCTCCCGTCTATTTTTATTGTTAGATACTTTAATGATTTTCTAATTTGTTGAATATATGAGAGAGATGATGCAAACACATGATTTAATACCTAAACTTAAATGGCTCCGAACATGACACTAAATTGGGGAATGAGACCAATACGAGGGAGGGGCTAGCGCCATATAAATACTTAGTAACATATTAGTGTTGAACGCTATTGTATTGTATGCATATATTATAGCAGCTAGGGTGAACAACTTTGTATGCATCAGGCATTTGGTTGGGTATGCATTAATTCAGTGTCTTGTGGAGGTATGATTGATGCTTAAGGTTAAGGTTGACATTCTGAAATTATGTACGCTAGCTATATTCCAAGTTATCATAAATACAGAGATATGAGTATATAGATAGCTAAATTTAACAAATTGTATGACATATTACTTTTTTTTTTAACAAACAATATTATCTAGGCTAAGGAGTGGGGGAGTGGGC
This sequence comes from Malus fusca, assembly GCA_035220775.1. Lineage (NCBI taxonomy): Eukaryota > Viridiplantae > Streptophyta > Magnoliopsida > Rosales > Rosaceae > Malus > Malus fusca. The sequence goes on from CM069059.1 coordinate 4,799,689, forward strand.
TAAGCCTAACAATGGGCGAGCCATAATAATGTAGTTCAAATTCACCTTAGGCGAGGATCGAACTTAAGAACTCGCACTTACAAGTGAAGAGGAATAACACTAGACTGTAATACTAAGTGGATGTATGAGATATTACTTAAATATCTTTATTCTCAAACTTACATGTAGGAGCAATCTTTTAATCGACCTAATTCCACTCCCCCTCTCTTCCTGAGAGCTTCCCCCTCCTACGTTAGGGCTTCCACCAGTTTCATCTGGTTTCATCGTCTTCTTAAGACCCACTCCAGTCAAACCCCTTATTACACCCAACCACCATTTTCATGAAATCCCTGCACCATTTATATTTTATTCCCATCCATCACATCCATTAACTCTCACTTTCATTTACTCCGGCCACCTAAAGCCTTTAACCCTAGTCTTGTCGTTGCCCCATCCCCCCACCCTAGTTCATAAATCTTTCTCGATCTTTCTATTCCTTTTAGTTCTATCTCAACCTCTCCTTTTCGTGAGAGATCTGGGCAGTGACGAAGCCAGAAATTTTCAAGGGGAGGGGCGAAATTTAAAAGCGTACAAAATTCCAAAAAATATGTAGACAACAAAATCCTTTTATATAGTAAAAAATTTAAGTGTCGTTCGTAATGTATTAATACAAACAAGTTACAACTGTTGTCGTTCATAATGTATTAATACAAACAAGCCTACATGTGATGTCACACCCCACTCCTAATTAAAAATAGTTTTGGGGTCTTAATTGGTGAGCCCAAGGCCCACCCCCTGATATCTGTCCCTTTCTCCCGTACTCCCTCTCTCATCTCTCTTCCTTTCTCCCCTCACTCCCTCTTCTGCTCTTCGAAGCTCCCCGAGCTCTCTCTCCCTCAAGTCGCCCTCACCCTCTCCCTCTCTACCCGTGAGCAACATCCATACCCACAATCTTATACACACGCACACCCTAGGACCCTCCTAAGCAAGAACTCGAACCGAGGACAGGTCCGTGGTGCACCACAGTGGCGGAGGTAGAACAACCATGGAGGGGTTGGGTTTTCCGGGAGGGGAGGGGCTGAACCTGCGCTGGGGCTGTGTTTTCCAGCGAGGGGAGTGGCAGACGCCACTCCTCGCCCTCACGTGGCTTCGCCACTGGATCTGGGTATTATCTACCTGGGCTCTATTTCTACAAATTGGGAGTTGACCTTCCCAATTTGTAATCTGCATATCTTGGACACGTAGCTCCCTCACCTGGAAAATTTACTCCCTCTCAAATCAGTGTCTCCTGAAAAATATTTTTGTAAGCCTAGCTAACGGATTTGCTCCCTATGATCGGATACATCCATTTATTTCCCATCTTTTCCCTATTGATTCCACCATGTTGTCTCCCAAGTATTTCCTCTTCAAATCCAACCACTCAACCATTCCCTTTGTCCATCTTTTTAAAGCCAAACCATACCTCATCTCTCAGTCAAATAGCAATCATGCATGAAACCCACAAGCACACAAACAATTTCCTAGTTAACTTGGATAGGAAACCCGATCACCCTATTGTCAATTCTGGCACCTGTTTGGTTGGCTTTCTGATTACGGAGTGTCCTCCCCCTTGAAGTACTAATGTTGGTTGAATCAAGAGGTTTTGGGCTCCATATGGCGACTTTAAAGTCTCGACTCGTACGGACATAACCTTTACCATCATTGTGCCTACAAAGTCAGTAGCCAATAGGGTTCTTGATGATGGACCTTCAAATATAGCTGGAGACTGCCTTGCCATTCACAAGTGGCCACTGCACCTCACCTTCGAGGAAATACCAACTTACTGGGTTCAAATGCATGGTGTGCCTCTAGAGGATTTTTCCTCTGAAAAATGCTCATATCTTTGGGAATCCTTTTGTGGAAGTCATTGTTGTGGATGATCCTCTTGCATGCCTAGATGGAGTCCATGACTTTCTCTAAGTAAGGCTTAAAGTGGATGCAAGGAAAGCCCTTTCCAACGGGTTATGGCTACAAAGAAGAGATGGTGGAAGAACAAGGGTGATGTTCACATATGAAAGCTTCTCAAAGTTCTGCTTCCATTGTGGAAGACTTGGTCATTTCGACAAATACTGTGAGCATAAAGTGCCAAATGTGAACAACGATTATCTTTATTCAATTGCTATGGTGGAGGAGCAGGTTCGTCTGCCAAGACTTACTCCTGCTACTACCCGCTCAAATAATTCTATGAGTAGGGGTGGAAAACGTTGGAACTCCACCCCAAGGGAAGGCTAGGGTCTTCATTGGGTTCTGGGAACCCCTCTACCAAAACCATCGTTAGGTGGTGCTTCTGCTACAATCATATTACCAGGACACATCGGGAAGTCTTTTAAGGTGGACCCTCCCTATCTCTCAATATGTCACCTACTGAGCCACATGTCTCCCCCACCCTGCCACTGTCAGGTATGGCTACCCATGTGGAGACTAACTCTAGTCTTTCTCTGAACCTGTCGGCCTTTGACTTCCAACAAAAAAAATATCCACCATCCACAAATATCTCCACACCTAGCTTGCTTGCAGAGTCCTCTCACTCAACTATGACCTTTTTGCCAACCTCAAAGTCAACAACTTTTACTCCTTACACCCCAAGTCTTGCTACCCTACCTAAGTCAACCACATATTTTCCTAAAGGGGATCATTTCCTATCCCAACACTTTTACTCAAATGGGACACTATCCACAATTTCCAGCCTTATGTGACTCTTCATCAGTAACAATCCACAACCACCACCCCCTACCTTTTTTCATGAATCTAAATGCTACTCCTGTCACGGAAGTTCTGTCCCCTTTTGGGCTGACCATATCGACCATTACCCAAAGTCTTTTGTTGGGAAATTTGGGAAGCCACCTTTGGATCCTATGCCTATCAGGAATGCTCAAAAGAGAGATGTCCCTACTTGTGAGGCAGAATCGGGTACAAAAAAAGTAGAAAACATTACTCTTGGAGAATCAGCTATCTCTCTCCTTGGCGCACGAAACCAAGATTTCTAAAAGTGCAAGACTGGATACTTATCCTCGTGCTCGTGGTCGTCCTAACCCCCGTTGGGGTCGGGTGGGTCTTTCTCGTATGGCAACAACTAAATGGGCTACCTCAGTCGAAGATTCAAATGATATAGATACTACTGCTTCCTCTCCTCACTCACCGGATGGGATTGATAGCACTGCTCTCAAGGGTGTGGAGAACCCCATCATTCTATAGGGCATTGGTGGCTGGCCTGATGCAGCCACGAAGGATAAGTGATCTACCTAGCTTAGAACTGTCAAGGGATTAGGCAAGACTTGGCAGTGGATGCTCTTCATGAGCAATTACGTGTAAATAAGCCCTTGGTTGTTTTTTTTTATCTAAAACAAAATGTAAGAATGTAGTCCAAAAAAGTGGGACGTTCCCTGGGTTTTTGTAATTCCTTCTTTGTTCATACAGTAGATAGGTCTGGTGGGTTATGCCTTCGGTGGAAAGATGATACTACCATCCAAATTCTCTATGCCAATAATTATGTCATCAATACATGCATCCAAGAGAAGTTAACGTCTACTCCTATCCATATTTCATGGTTTTATGGTCCTCCTCAAAACCATCAAAAAATCTCTTTTTGGGAGCAAGTCGACACCTCCCTTTCGGATCTTGGCTTGCCTTGGCTTTGTGCTGGTAATTTTAATGAACTACTGTGGGCACATGAAAAAAAAGATGGACGAGAATGAGATCATGGATGTACCCAATACTAAAAGCACTTCATGCATCAGAAAGCTCTTATTGACCTTGAGTACTGCGGTCTAATTTTCACCTGGGAAAGAGATTGGGAGGAATGAGGGAAGATTAAGGAAAGGTTGGACCGAGCAATTGATAATCTCTTGTGGATGGAATGTTTGCCCAACACGGTGATATCCCACGACCCTTTAATTGGCTCCGATCATCGGACCTTAATTATTCAGTATGCTCCTATTGTTGCTCTTAGTCCCCATCCTTTCTCCCTTGAAGCTTTTTGGCTTGGGGATTATGGGTTTCTAAGTGTTGTAAAAGAAGCTAGGAATGAAAATATAAATAATTCATTTGGGTATGCTTGGTCTAATAATTTATTTCATTGTTCTAGTCTGTTGTCATCTTGGAGCAAAAAATTCTCTAACAACAGGACAAGAATAGATAGGTTGCTCAAAGTTCTCAAAGATAATGACCATCAGCCTCATGCCGGCACTAAACGTGAGGTTCACTTAGCATCCACCAGAACGTTGGGGGAAGTTTGGAGAAATGAAGAACTTTATTGGCTCCAGAGGTCGCGTATTAACTGGCTGCGTGATGGAGACAAAAACACTGCCTTTTTCCACCACTCAATGATCAGTGCTGCCAAAGAAATCGTATTCTGAAGCTTAAAGACTCTGACGATGTCTGGTTGGAAGAAGATGGTTAGATTAGAAAACACATTGATGCCTACTTTAAGACTCTCCATATGAGCCATAAGATCTCAATCATGCCCTTGCGAGTCTCAAGCATGTGGTCACTCCTCAAATTAATGCCAATCTTCTCATGCCCTTCACCCTGAAGGAGATCAAATCAGCAGTGTTTCAAAGGGGGGGGGGGTCTTAAAGCAGCGGGTCCTGATGGTTTCCATGGAAATTTTTACCACTCTTGTTGGGAGATTGTTATATAATTATCTCTTGGGCCATCTCTGAATTTTCCTCTAGTGGAAATCTCTATTAGGAGATGAACCATACCAATATTGTCCTTATCCCCAAGGTGGAAGTACCTGAGTCCATCTCTCAATTCCGTCCCATCAACCTCTATTGCGTACAAGATCTTTTCCAAGTTGATGGCAAATCGTTTAAAGACCTATCTCCAAGGTCTCATATCTCATCACCACAGTGCTTTCATCTAGGATGTCATATTAAAGACAATATTTTTGTTGCTCATAAGGCTTTCCATTATTTGAAGCAAAAAAAAATTCAAACTGGGATTTTGAGTTGGGTTTTAAAGTTGATATGAACAAGGCCTACGATCGGGTAGAGTGGGACTTTCTTCAATTGGGATTTCAGGCAAGATGGGTTTCTATGGTTATGACTTGTGTCAAAACGGTTTCATTTTCTGTCACTTTCAATGGCAAGTGTAGGGAGAAGTTTATTCCTTCTAGAGGAATGCGTCAGGGTGACCCGTTATCTCTTTACCTATTTCTCTTCATCACCGAGGCTCTTTCATCCCTGATTTCTGATCATTGCGAGGTTGGTGCTTTGTCTGGTATTTCTCTTGCCCCTTCTTGCCCGATGCTCTCCCACTTTTCTCTCGCTTTTCTTCATTAAGGCTAATCAGGATAATTGCAATGCTCTTTTGAGAATTTTGGATTTGTACAGCGTGGCGTCTGGCCAAAGTATTAATCTTCAGAAATCTTCCATTTTCTTCTCGGCAAATACTCTCCAGACTGTCATCAACGATGATTGTACTTTATTTAATATTCCTTAAACCTCAAACCCGGGGAAATATCTTGGCTTGCCTACTGTGTGGGGGCTGTCTAAAAAAGAGGCTCTCTTTTTTGTTAAATAGCGGATCGTTCACAAGATTCCGAGTTGGAAGTTGGCATCATTATCTTTGGTTGGTCATGAAGTTTTAATTAAAGTTGTTGCCATGGCCATTCCTACTTATCCTATGAACTGTTTAGTGTTCCCGGCCACCTTCTGTCATGATATTAATGCCATTTTGACCCACTTTTGGTAGGGTTAGAGGGAGAATGAGCATAAGATTCACTGGCAAAAATGGCCGGCTATTTGAGCCTCAAAGTTTGTCGATAGTCTTGGTTTCCGAAGCCTTCTGGACTACAATACTGCCCTCTTAGCTAAGCAGTTTTGGCAACTCATGGCCGAACCTACTGCTTTCTGGGCTTGTATTCTGCAGGGTCCCTATTTTCCTTCAGGGGACGCTTTGAATGCCTCTAAGAGAAGCCGCGCATCTTGGGCCTAGAGCAGTCTCTTGCAAGGTCAGGCTCTTATTATCAAAAGGGCCATATGGCAAATTGGTGATGGGATACATGTCTGCATTTAGCAAGACAAATGGGTTACAAGCACACCTGATGATTTGTTCCACCAGACTTGTCATGTCCCGGAACGAGGCCACGGCTAGAGATATTATTTCAGTGGCGTCATTCTTGGAACATGGGGACTATACGCAATCTCATTCCTCCTATGTAATCTCCGGCTATTGAGAGTATCATTCTTGGAGATCTTTCCTACCCTGATCGTCTTATTTGGTTGTGGTCCCTTAATGGTGACTATTCTGTTAAATCGGGTTATGCCTTTGGTCATGCTATTACCTTGTGTAATCAGCCCTTATCTACCAATAATGCTGGTTAATCCCTGTGTGTGGAGTTTACCTTCTAGAAACTTATTTGGGGAATGGAAACACTCCCTAAAATCAAGTACTTTTTTTGGAGGATTGCAAACAATTGTCTCCTGACCATGGAGAGTCTCTATTACCGTTGGGTTCAGAATAATCCCCTTTGTCCCATTTGTAAGAATGAGCCTGAAACTGCTGAGCATATGTTATTCCTCTGCATATGGACTTCTGTGGTTTGGTTCGCATCTGGGTTGAACTATCGCATCGATCGTCAATCTATCAATTCATTTGACTAATGGTTGTTGGCTCTCTCTTTAGTGGTGGATGGCTTGGGTATGACTTTACCTAAAGTATTATCTTCTGTCTCTTTCCTTTGCTTGGAAATCTGGAAGGCTAGATGCCATGCAAGTTTTAATAATGTTCTCCCCTATCCATATAAAACCATGAAATTAGCAACAGAAGCTAGCAACGAATTCATCAAAGTTCCCATGGTTCCTTCTTCTCCTCAAGCTAACCTGCTGCATCCTCCACGTTGGGTCCCTCACTCGCCAAATATTGTTAAGATCAACTGTGACGCCTCGTGGTCAAAGGCTTCTTCGTGCTTGGGTCTTAAAGTGGTGGTAAAAGATGCAGTTGGGAAGTTAATCACAAGTAAAGGAGCTAAAGGTACGACTGCCTCCCCCTTGGAAGTTAAGGCTAAATGTGCCCTTCTTGCCATGGAATTGGCAGTGCAAAATAACTTTTCCAAGGTGATTTTTGAATTTGATTATGCGACATTGGTTTAGAGTATCAACGGCTCCTCTCGTCACTCTCGATGGGCCGCTTTCCCTATCTTCAACCAGATTGGCAATTTTAGTCTCCGGTTCTAGTTCCTTCATTGGTCTTGGATCCCTCGCCAAGCGAATTCTGTAGCCAACTAGGTTGCATTGCAATGTAAAAGAGGGATGTGTCCGGAAGTCTGGGTGACCAGACCCCCATCCGCTTTCATCCATATTTTATCTAATGACGGTCTACCGTGTCCACATTAGGCCCTGGGTCTTGGTGTTCAGGGAAAGCGACTGAAGCTTCACTTCAAGTCATGTTATCCTTCCTTGTTCATGTGGTGGGTGACTTGCCCTGGTTTTTTGTATTCCTTTTTGTTTGTTTTATGGCCTTAGTTTGTTGTCTTGGCCTTGTATTTGCTCTGGAGCTTTGCCTCCCTTTCAATAAATTTCTTGTTGACCTAAAAAAGAAAGAAGCAATCCTTTAGAAAAATTATCATAATAATTTTAAATAGTGGATCCATGAAGGACAACCACAAGAGTTGGGAGAAAAATATAATTGATTTAGAACATTCTAAAATTGTGTTCCCATTTCCCAACGTAGGATTGATTATTTAAATGAATATTTATAATCTGGGAATATCGGTACATATTGTGTCCATTCTAATTTTCTAAATGAGAATGATGGCTCTCTAATTATTTGTGTGGTGACATTTAGACAAGTATGTATAGGTTTATTTTAAAAGAGTTTAAAAATCTTATTCATTTAGAATTTTGAACGAGTCTATGAAAATCCAAAGTGGATGAATTTAATAATGAAGGAATTTAAAAAGTGATGATTTTAAGAAGTAACAAATCCAACATTTTTATCAGATTTTGAGGGAATTGCAGTTTGTAAAAATTATCATGTTGATGAATAATTTGATATCTAACTCACAATTCATGGAATCTCAAATTTCTCACCTACAAGTAACGAAATATACTACTAGTGTTGGGACCCAAATTAAACAGTTGGGCCTGTCCAAGACCCAACATCTTACTTAACACATGACTTTGTTGTTGGGTATTTATTTTTAACGGAAATGAACAGTGACCGACCCGAAGGTTTGAAAGAACTTCTGACGTGGTAACAATGGGCGACAAGACTGCTCCTTTTCATACTGAAAGAGATTAGTCAACCGAGTTTTGCATAAGAAAAATGCTTTTTAATGGCAAAATATGTAAATCCAAGAGGATCAAAGCTCAAGTATCCAAGTGGGAGCTCATTCTCTGACAAATATTCCATCAACCACATGGGTGAAAGGGAATGAATTGAGTTACAAAGGCTTAATTCTGAAGGAAGAAATAATCTATTAAAGGCATCAAAATAAATAGAGAAAAGAACACTCAACTCAACACAAAAAGACTTCTAAAAGCTTTGCAACCTACTTTTTGATTATTCCTTCTTTAGTTTAAATATTCCTTTGTATTTATAGCTCCGATACTTACCTTTGTAGTAACAATTTCCTATATTAAAGCCTCGTACCAGAACATTGCTTGCAAATGCAAGAACTTGCCTGACAGACATTGTAACTTGCCAAAATAGGTTTAAAACTTTGCGTGACTGCTTGTGTTTATGATTTATTGACATTTAGTGTTATTTACTACCATTTCACTAACGTTCCTTGAGTATTTGCAAGCACTATTCTTTCAGTTCTCATTTCATTTCATTCTACGTTGCTTTATGTCTTTCTTTTTCTTACAAGGAATGCAAACTGAGTTGGATCATTACTGATCAGTTTGTGATTTTGGCATTCAATAGAATAGAAATATAAAAGTCCTTATCTTCAAGGCATAGAAAAGAACTTAAATATGGATTTAACCCCTCCATAGGAACAATCTTTTGAGAAGAATGACAGTTTACTTGTGGCGCGAGCAAATGACCTATATATACAACACTTAAAACTAAAGGCATAGAAAAGAACTTAAATATGGATTTAACCCCTCCATAGGAACAATCTTTTGAGAAGAATGACAGTTTACTTGTGGCGCGAGCAAATGACCTATATATACAACACTTAAAACTAAACAATCTGTTGGTTTTGGTTAGCAGTGGCACATCTAAAAATAACTTTATTTGTAAGAGATCCTAAAAGTCTACTCAAGGCTTGACTAAGACACCTTCAAACTAATGAGAGTTCATCACTCACACAGACACAGGGGAGAGTTGTGTGTGGATCTCGCAGCCAACAACTAGACTATAATTGTAAGCTACAATTTTGTGTCTAACATTCCATTGTTTTAAGGGTAATACTAGAGGAACCAAATTTCTAAATCAAATTTTGTAAACCAAATAATGTGGATTCTGATGATTGAATTATTACTTAAGTATTGCTTAATGTGCTTATTTACTATTGGTGACATATCATTTAGTTTGAAAATTTGGTTTAAATTTTTGTATCCCTAGCATTACCTTGTTTTAAAGATCATGAAAAAAATGCATTAAAAACCTCATTAAGAAATTAGGGTTATCCAACGCCAGAACCCTGGAGGACTTTGGTGAGCTTTTTAATTTTGGCGCGCTTTTTAATTTTAATTTTTTAAATTTTCGCCATTTTCCCATATTTTTTTTCGAAAAAATCATCAAATATTAAAGGGAACAATCGTACCCTCCCTCTCCAGAAAAGTCGAACCCTGAACATGGCGACATGGCACATGTGCTCGGATGCCGGCAACAATTACCGGTGGTACCCGGACCCCAAACCCGAAGTCATAAACGGCGTCGTTTATCGTCCTAGTGAGAGTGATAGGAGCAGCAGCAGCCGGCTGCCGTCCATGGGGGATGTGTTGCTGCAAGGATGTTCTAAGCTGGCGGAGGCTGAGATTCGAAATCAGGTTGTTGAGGGAGGTGGCGTTGGGATGTTCCGCAACGGATTCGGAAAGCCCGTCGCCGTCAAACAATCTTCATTAGCCAAAGCATCTTCGTTGCTTCTTGGCTCCCAAATTGCAACACCCTCAGGTCCAGGCACGCTCACACTCTGCTCAGTTTCCATTTCAATTTCAGTTTCAATTTCAATTTTGATATCATTTTCTATGCAACCTCACGATTTAGGATTTAGGATTCAGGGGAAATATGAGAAATTGATTAAATTAGGAAATTTTTGGGATTATAATTATTTGGGGCAAATTTGTTTCTAAGTTCAAGGTGGGTGCGCAGGCCAAGTGCAAGCTACGATTATGAATAGCAGAAGTGGATGTGGAGGCGGAGGATGTGTAGGTGGTTTATCTAATTCCCTTTTCCACACTGGATCCGGTAAAATGGTTAATATATCCCCCGACAGTCTTGTCAGGGCGAAGACATTGCTTGGATTCCAAGACGATGACAATGCTCCCACCAAGATTGTGGGTTTTGGTTTTAACAGTGCTGCCCTGGTTGCAGGGACTCCTTTAATTATGAATAAGACTGTTTCACTGCAAACTAGATTTCAGAATGATCCCGAAAGGCTTAATTTAACTCCTGATAAAGTTAAACCTTCATCAATCAAGTTCCATACAGCAGGAGGTAGATCTATATCTGTTTCTACTGATGCAATACAACGTGCAAGGAGTCTACTTGGTGACCCAGAGTTGGGAAATTTCTTCAATGAGGCCAATGCAGGTGACTTGGGTTTCGCATTTTCTAAAGGTAGTCCACATGATAACCGCACTCCCATTTCCCACCAGAAGAAGATTAACAACTTTTTAACCAATACTTCTCCATCTCCACTGCAACCATTGCCTAATCAATTGTGGTCGTCAGCTATAAGTTCGGGTACTAACCTGATTACTCAATTCGATGGTGTTAGCAATGAAACTGCTTCTAGGTCAAACAGTAAGTTAGCTTATCGGCAGAATCCCCTTAGCAAGACCCACAATACAGTAGAAAACAATTGTTGGGCAAATGGTATTGATTTGAGGACTAATCATGTTGGAATGCCACCAGCCACGCCATTGTTTGATATTTCAAATGCTGTTGGCACACCAGCTACGAATAATACACAGATGACTGGTTTAAAGAGGAGGTTGGGAAGAAGTTCTATTTCTCCATTCAAGACTTCTCCATCTCCACTGCAACCATTGTCTAATCAATTGTGGTCGTCAGCTATAAGTTCGGGTACTAACCTCATTACCCAATTCGATGGTGTTAGCAATGAAACTGCTTCTAGGTCAAACAGTGAGTTACGGCAGAATCCCCTTAGCAAGACCCACAATACAGTAGAAAACAATTGTTTGGCAAATGGTATTGGTTTGAGGACTAATCATGCTGGAAAGCCGCCAGCCAAGCCATTGGTTGATATTTCAAATACTGTTGGCACCACTGCTATGAATACTAAACAGATCACTGGTGTAAAGAGGAGGTTGGGAAGAAGTTCTATTTCTCCATTCAAGAAGCCTCGCACAAACTCCTCCACTCCATTGCCTAGGAATGTTCCCCTTGTTCCTAATGGTAAAATTTACTAATCTCCTACGACAACAACTCTGATTATTATATTGGTTACTAAATGTTATGCTATTCATTAAGCTACTGTTCCATCAGGTGTGTCTACATTGTCCTCTGATCATTCATGTTCCAAAAGAAGGGTTTCTACACGATATCCTTCATCCGTGACTAGAATGTATGTGAAGAAATACTTTGGAATGCCGCGACCTGACCAGAACATGGTATGGGGATTAATAATTCTGTTAATTATCTCAACAGATTATCTATACCTTGGCAATGATACCATTTTATGCACCAAATTTAGTTGGAGTGTTTATCAGATCCAGTGAGAAGAATCACCGCAACTAATGCGGAAAAGTATACGTTTCTTGATGAGTCTGGCTTAAACTGCATAGGAGCAGAAGCTTTTGTCCACATGCTGGCCTGTTATGGAGCGTCAATGCAATATACCTCCAGAGAGTAAATATTTCTGTCCTTAGATAATTTTCTTCGGCATTTCCAGATAGAAAAGAAATTAGAAGGAAAAAAATGGAGTTCATTTCTCTTTAGCTTGCACACATAATATTGAGATTATTGACGTATACAAAGTTTGGACAGAATTCATCAGTGAAACCTTAAATGCACTACATACTGAAAGTTGAAAAACAGCGTAGGACTCACTCACATCTCAAAGTTGTACATACAACTGGCATGATAGTATAGGTTGCTTGTGTTATCATCTTGGATTTGTTTGCATTGTGTGCAACTTGTTGAATTTCATCAGTACCATGTATGCCAATGTTCTGTATCTTAGTTATTTCTAAACCACGTACCTGACGTTTTGTTGAGCATTCTTTAATTATTCCTCTATCAAGGTGGGTCACAAATCATTACAAGTGGGTTGTCTGGAAACTGGCTTGCTATGAGAGATATTATCCAGCTAAATCGTTTGGAAAATTCTTGACAGTCTCCAATGTACTCGAGGAATTGAAGTATAGGTATCCATACTGATAAGTTTGTAATAATATAATCATACAGTTTACCCTTGGGGCTTTTCGGGAATCCACAATATCAATATGCACCTTATTTGGACAGATATGAAAGAGAAGTGAATCATGGTCACCGGTCTGCAATTAAGAAGATTCTGGAAGGAGATGCATCACCTTCTTCACTGGTGGTTCTATGCATTTCAGCTATTCGCTCAAATTGTGACCCAAATATGGAGACTAGCTCTGGAGCTGAAAATAGTAGTGCTGCGAAAGTTGAGCTTACTGATGGTTGGTAAGTAATTACCTTCATACACTTATATTGTATAAAAAGATGGCATGTAAGATTATCTTGTCTAACAGGTATTCAGTGGATGCTGTTCTGGATGCACTCCTGTCAAAGCAGCTTGCTAGCGGAAAATTGTTTGTCGGACAGAAGCTTCGGGTAACTAATATGTTGCTCTAATTTTTGGTGCATCTTATTTAAGAACTAAACCATTCTGTTCAGATTTCTGCTTGCTTATAGTTTATTATGTCTTATGAAGATCTGGGGAGCAGCACTCTGTGGCTGGGCTGGGCCTGTTTCACCCCTCGAGGTTCTCAATGCTTTTGCAATTTTCCTAAAGTGAAAGTTCTAAAACTTTAAATCTTGTTGTTAGAGCAATTCTCAGGTTTGCTTCTGCTTCAGGTTTCAAGACAAGTCTCTTTACGGCTGCACATAAACGGAACATATAGAGCTCATTGGGCTGATCAATTGGGATTTTGTAAGAACCCTTTGGCATACATAATGTTTTGTTATATTGTCTTCCTGTGCTTGATTATCATATTTATTCCTATAGGTAAAGGTGTTTGTGCTCCCTTAGCATTTAAGTGTGCCAAGAGTGGTGGAGGTCCAGTCCCTTGCACTCTTGTAGGAGTCAAACGGATATACCCTGTTCTTTACAAGGAGAGGTAATGTGAAATATTTTATAGTTACTTGAGATGATACTGTATGTCCTCTTCTTAATTATGAAATTAATCACTGTTCTTTATTTTCCTTCTAGGTTAAGTAATGGAAGATCTATTGTAAGATCCGAGAGGTTGGAGACCCAAATGGTGGAATCACACCAACAGAGGTGTCTTTTCCGATAATTTCCTTTTTGATAGTATTCATACATCATGTTTCCTTATTCATTCAAAATCTAGAATTTTTTAGCTTGTCTTTAAAATATTCTCCTGTCTAGTTGCTCTTGATTTATTTTTTCTTAGCCTCAAGTATGCTAAAAGGGTTCCTATTTTGTCACATATGGGTCTTGGTTTGCTGGAAGCTACATGATGGTTCTGGATAATTTGGGCCTTTTATAGCTTAGGAGAAACTATTAAATGAAATTACATGATTATTTATGATATGCTGTACTAGATGGTGCAGGAATGCATGAGCTTATTTGGGAGAACTTAATATGCTGACATGGATGACTGGCTTTCCTAATAAGCAACGAATAAATAGAAAGTGCTTTTGATGAAAAGTTACTTTTATAGTTTAGGAGAAACTATTAAATGAAATTACATGATTATTTATGATATGCTGTACTCGATGGTGCAGGAATGCATGAGCTTAGTTGGGAGGATTAAATATGCTGAAATGGATGACTGGCTTTCCTAATAAGCAACGAATAATTAGAATGCTTTTGATGAAAAGTTAAAATATGATCTTGGGAGTGGGAATATTATTCTTATAAGAATTGTCAATTGTTATAACTCATAAACATCCCAAGAATGGTCTTATTGCACAGAGGGTGATTTTTCTTTCATCAACAGCCTTAATACAATTTTGGTTAAATTATTGAGTGAAAGTAGAGTATGATTCCACAAGATGTAAGGGTAGTGATGAGGAATATAAATATTAAGGATTACTAATTCTTTAGATTTAAACTCATGGGGTTGCTATTCTTCAGAACTAATAGTTTTGTGTACATATATACTTAGAACTTGAATTCATTTCATATCAAATAAACTTACATTTCCGTAGATTAAAGGACACTCATATTCTCTCATTCTACAATCCATATATAAAAATAGCAATCCATATTTCAACCAATTTTACAACAAGAAGTATTATTCCACATTTACAGTAGATATTTAGTGAAATATGAACATAAGTGAAGTTTTATCTTAGGTTCATAAAAAATAATTTGCTTTTGGTGTTATATCAGCAATTTTCCTAAGCAATGCATTAGACCTTTGATGTAAAAAAGTGGGAGTTGAGAACATTTGAAATATGAACATATTTGAAGTTTTATCTTAAAATTCATTCTAAAAAATGATTTCCTTTTGGGTGTTACATCACAGCTGACCCCACTTAGTGGGATAAGGCTTGGTGGTTGTCGATGTTATATCAGCAATTTTCAAAAGTGATGAGTTGGAACTTTGATTTAAAATGTGGGGGTTGAGTACACTACACACACACACACTCACTCTCTCCCTTCTCTCTCTCTCTAAACATACTCTCTTGCAAGACTATTCCTATGTGCTGTGGTTGATATTTCTCTTGAGTGTAGGCGCTCTAATGTTATAGAAGGCGTTATCTCTGAGTTCCAAAGAGGATTAGAACATTCGCATTTGTGTAATGATAGCGATGATGAAGGAGCAAAACTCTTGAAGATACTACAGACAGCAGCTGAACCTGAAATTTTAATGGCAGAAATGAGTGCAGAACAGTTGAAATCTTTTACCAAATATCAAGCAAAGCTAGAGGTGGGTTTGAAATGTTTTGTTTGAATTTAAGTCTGGTGTAGAATGAGATTTTAATCAAGGAAGGTTTGGACTTAGGCCATCAAACAGTCGGACATGGAGAAATCAATTCTGAAAGCACTGGAAGATGCCGGCTTAAGTGAGAGGGAAGTCACGCCATTCATGAGAGTGAGGGTGGTTGGACTAACAAGAAAATTATACCAAGGGAAAGACTGTTCCAAAGAAGGCTTAATAACAATCTGGAACCCATCTGAGAAACAGGTGAATCCAAGTGTGTTTTGTTGTATGGATCCTGTTTTAATAGCTATTCTGTTGATCTCTTTTCTCTGTCTCTGCTGCCTCTTATCCCTTGTGTGTTTATCGAACATAAATGACGAATATGCTCCACTGAAAATTTATTCATTGAATGTTACAATGCTACTTATGAGCATTATCAAGTTTATTTTCTGGTAGAGCAGAACTCTGAGCTGGTCGAGGGATGTGCATATAGCATTTCTGGACTTATACCAACAAGTTCTGATGGAGATATTTTAAAATTGCTGGCAAGAGGATCAACAACAAAATGGCAGCCTTTATCTCAGCAGGCAATAAATTACTTCGAGTAAGTATTATTTATGTAGTTTATTTTTCTTTATTTTCTTGTTACTTCTTTTACTAAAGGGGTCAGATCCACCTCAGGCCATTTTTCAGTCCTCGCGAATCAGTCTTATTGTCAGATTTGGGTAAAGTTCCTCTTTCCAGGTTATTCCTAAACTAAGCCTATGCTTTTTCTGCTTTTCTCCAGAGAAAAGTAATGTGGAATTAGTTGATTTAGTTTATTTTTTGGGTTGTGGGGGGTTGTTATGCAGCGAATTTGATATTGCTGCATCCGTTGTGTTTGTGGGAGAGGCTTATATAGCTGCTCAGCAGAAGAAACAGTGGGTGTTTGTGACAGACGGCTCCAAATCTGAATTAAAGTCGGAAGGATTATGTGATTCTCTACTTGCAATCTGCTTCTCTTCACCATACATTGACAATGTTTCAAATGCTCCTATAAACTATAACCTCACAGGATCTACGGTATGCAATGTATCTTCTCAGTTATTTTCAGAACATCACTGATTCAAATCATTGTATGAAGCACGACTAGTATCTAGAAATGGAATATGAAGGTGGCTTTTTTGGTTTCTTTTAATCCTACGTTTGAATAGATCTGATGTTGACTGAAATCTATATAAATCTATTTAGATAGTTAGATGCCTGAATGCTTATGTCTGAATGAAATGTAGGAAGTAGTAATAACTCATTACTGTATCTCCAATAGGCCTATGTGGTTTTCATCTTTAGACATCGAGTCGTGGGGTTACTGTCATACTAAAATTGCCATCACCATTTACCACTCTCTTGTTTTAAATTTCCTGTTTGCAGGTTGGGTTTTGTAATCTGACCAAGAGAGAAAAGGATGAAATGAATTCCCTTTGGGTAGCTGAAGCTACAGAAAATTCAGCTTACTTTTTAACTTTTGACAATCCACGTTGTTCTCATCTCAAAGATGCTGCTGCCTCTAGTGAAAGATGGAAAAGGATGTCTATCCTGGTCCGGATTTTGAAACCTAGTTGCAGTTAATCGTACTATCTGTGTCATTCTCTACTGAGTACTGATCGGTTTTCTTTCATGACACAGACTATCAATAGGCTAAAGGAGAGGGTTCTATTTATTATTGGGGCAAGTAAATGATAGGTGGTGAAAGTAGCTGATTTCAGTTATTTGCAGTGTAAGTCTCTTGATGTACATGTACCGCTCTTCATTGACATTGATGAGGGGCGATATCATCAACTTCGCAATATAGTTTGTGCTAGCTTCTCTCGCTTAAATGTTTTTGAAGATTGATGTCCGACTGATTTCCTTTTCCACAGGTTTTGGTCATCAACATCCAAATCTAATAGGCACAAGTTTCGTCTGGGAAGTAACTGTTAAAAGCATGAATGCTGGGAAGGTAGCACCTAACTTTGTACGCCATTTTTGAGGTGTTGTTACTCTTGCTCTCATATGGTGACCGTTTTCTTGGTGACCAAGACATTACCCAAATGGGATGTGGATGCGGGACTCGTGAGACATGATATTACGGATACAAACATGTAAATATTTTTGTGATGCAAAAGCATTTTTAATTATTTTAAAAGCATTTCACACGAGCATTAGATCAAACAAACTCATCTTGTTGATCGCGTTACAAATGCTTTTGGATGACTGATTGCACGGTGAGTATATACATTAACACTTGAGATGGGATATATCTTATCAACTAAAGATCACTTGAGAATCTGAGATCATCCCCAAATTCTACTCATGAATTAGATCATCTCAGATCACCACCCCTTGTACAAGGTTTGTTAATGTGTATTTAATGTGTATATATACACATTAACAAACCTTGTAAGGGGGTGGAAACCACACTTTGTTAAAGTACAAGGGGTGGAAATCTTGTGTGTGTGTGTGTGTAGATACTAAATTTTCCCCCAGTTAAGAAATAGTGTAGTACCAATGTTCAGTTTCAGAAATAGAAATAGTCAGTACCAGTGTTTAGTTCATAAATAGTGATAGTATATGTGTTCAATTTTTAGAAATAGTCAGTGTTCATTTTAAGAAATAGTGTAGCACCCGTGTTCAGTTTTAGAAATAATTAGTTTACGAAATAGTTAGTTTCGAAAATAGTCAGTTTCAAAAATACACTGAAACTACAAATTTTCGACCACTTATCCCTTATTCGGCCATCAATCCCCATACTTTATCTTAGCTCCTGCACTCAATTCCATAAATATTTTTCTTGATCGATTCTTATACTGGTGTAGTGAGTTTCCCAAGCGAAAAACCCAAGAGTTTCTTATAAACAATCAAAATGCCAATTTTTCCCATAATCCCACTATTGGGCTAAGGAAGCCACCTATGAGAAAAATACGAGTCGTCCTTTGTCAAAAAGACAACAATCTAGTGCTCTAGATATTCAACACATTGGCGAAGTAACTTAATATAACACTACTCCTAAGCTGGAAGATCTACCACCTATTGAGGTTGTGGATGTTTCAAATGATAAGCTTGTTGGATTTATTCCAATGTAAATCAACCTTAAATGGTCTACAACATATAATAGGAATGTAATATTGGAGATTAATGTAGATATTGTGATTTGATTTCTGATGAGTTGATATTATACTATATATTTTACCCTAATCTTAGTAATAATTTATTGGTTATTATGTGTGAATTTTGATACTTTGAATTATATTTCTAATGTAGGACATTCGACTTCCTCTGAAACAAAAAGTGATCAAACGGATGAATTTTGGAGTAATTCCAATTGGAGGATGTTCGTGAGTCTTTCAAGATGATTGTATCAAAGTTTCAGATTTTTCTACTTAGCCGTTTGACCGTGGCGATGAAATAAAGGCCCAGCGCGCAGCTTTCCCAGATTGACGTTTCTGGACGTTTTGAGTATTTTAGAGGTCAAGAGGGCATATTTTGAGGAAAATTCCTTCTGAGAATTTGTAGGGGACGACTTCAGCTTTCAAAAGATATATTTTGGGACCAAATCGGAGTTGATTTGGTTGGTCAAAAGTCTGATTTTCTGAGAAGTCTGAATTTTAGTTCAAATAGGAAACCTTTTTATTTTCTGTTTTATTATTTAATTATGTTTCCTAGTTTTACTCTAAGACTTTTTAGATATTTAGCCATTAGGGGAAAAAGGAGAAAACGCACGCACACTTTAGAGAGCTTTTGGATTCAAGTTTATTTTCAAGGTGTTTTCTATCCTTATTTTTAATAATATTTCGTTTTATGATTGCTAGTAACTAAATTCCGTTTGCTAGGGCGAGGCCACGAGCCTTAGCAAGAATATGTAGTTTCTTTTCAATTTGCTTATGATATTATGCATGCAAAGTCACAGCCCGTCCCGGGAACGTACATTGTTTTATTATAATGGATGTGAAAAGACAAAAATGCCCTTGAGCGTTGGAGCATCGTGGGGCTATGTGTGGTTGAGGGGCAATGTGTTAAGTCACTATTATTTTGGACCCAATTGGAATTTAGAAAATTTTGAGATGTGGTTGGTGACTTGAGGACCACACACACACACACATTATCCTTTTCTCTCTCTCTCCCGTACTCTCTCTCGGTTTCACTCTCCCTCCTTGCCATTCGTACGGACAAGCTTCAAGACCACCCCAAACTCCACAGATCGAAGGTTTTGGGTGCACCATTGTGTTCCTCGTGGTGCTACGAGTTGATTGGTACCCATTTTAGGTAAGGAATCCTTCGAAAACTCGTGAACCCGTAACCCAATTTTCATGCATTGTTCATACTCACGTAAAACCTTGTGTTTTAGGGAAATCTAAGCTCATTGGGAGCTTAATGAGGTCCATACGAAGCTCGGAGTACTTCGTTTGAAGATTTTGGACGTCGGAATAGTGAGAACAAGGAGTTCCAAATTTGGCCGGAATTATCGAGGCTTTTTCTGGCCAATTCTCGGCGAGTTGGAGGTCAAGTCAGATCTTCATTTTGGTATAAAGTACATGGAAAATGGTGTCGAAACGAGTGAGAAATCGTCGATTACAGGGTTGCCCAGTTTTCCAGCGCCGGTGAGTTTTCCGGCGTCTGGACGAAGAAGATGATGCGCGTGGGGAGCGCGTGGCACCGTGGCCTTCCCGGCGAGTGAAGGTGCGTGGGCCCTAGGAAAATTATTTTAAAAATATCTCGACGTCCACGACGTCGAGTAGATCACTGTGGTATATTCATATACCCATTTTGAGCAATGTATGAGAAGTTATTAGCTAGTTTTGCCTATATGCTTTAAAATAATGTTTTTATAGTTTATTCGCATATAGGTGAGACTTATCCCGAGTATGAGCGTATCTACGGGCGAATCGGGGGCAACGACCCTTCGACATATCAGTGAGTGGGCTTTTGTTTTCAGTATATAAGTATATACTTGATATATTTCCCAGAAATGTGTTTTAAATGAAAGTATGCCTTGAAATAATATGCCAAATGCTTTTATATTTTGAATATGCATTTCATGGTTGCATATATATATAAATGTGGTGTTGTGGAGGCACAGGTAAGTTCAGGTAAGTTATGTTTGAGTAGGTGAACTACGAACGACTTGATCCCTGTTTAGGGTACGTAGGCAGCCTAACGAAATGTTAGGTGCAGCCATACCATTTATGAGATGAAATGAATGACATATAAGTTTATTTGAGGAATTGAGAAGTGTGATGAACATGTTTGGTTGGCTATGTGAGATGTGATTGAGAAACGATAGCTCATAACCTACACTAGGGTGATTGCGATTTAGCCAGAGAGAGTTGGCACATGTCTGTATATTATGTCACCTCCCGCACCATATGCTCACATTGGATCCAATTTAGGTGCACAGTCTTGTTGTACAGACCACTATAAGTGGTTCCGACTCGTAGGTGACTAACGTATTATCGCACAGCTAGCATTTAGAGAGTAAATTGAGCATAATTATATTACACCCAACCTTGTCGTACAGACCTTTTCCAGGGGTTCCGACTTATGTGCAGTATATTGCCGTATAGGTCATAGTAGTGACTCCGGCTAGATTGAGTTTGAGCTATGAATTCAGCTGTACAGACTACCACAGGAGTTCCGGCTAACATATCATATTTCTATGAAATTAAACTTACCTGTATAACTTACTTTGTTACATCTTGGCATGACATATATATATTTATGAGTATGATTATGTGAATCATAAACTGAATTGTTATGATTTCAGATATATATATATATATGTATATCCTTATATCTTGATTCTGGGAAAATTATACATGTTTTACAGCGAGGGGTTAGATATGTTGATAAATGAAATGGTTTTGTAAAACATTTGTTTTGCCCACTCACATTTTCTGTTTTGTGCCCCTCCAGGTTTTAAGTAAGATTGCTGTTGGTGGCTAGAGGACGTCGGCAGTTCTGACTTATCCATATTATAGTAGGACAATCCTGGTACTGTGTAACTAGTACTTGTCCTACTGGACTGCACCTAGACTTATTATGCTCTGATTATGAGTGTTCACTGTTGTAACAAACTCCTATCACTTTCGTTTAGTAGTGCACTCTAGTAACTTGGTTTGTAATTATTCGTATATTTGCTATCTTTATCGCCACCGCACTGTGCACATGGCTACTTCACTCCCATATGACGGCTAGCATGCCTTGACCTCGGTTGAGGTGTGTCCGTTTGGTATCAGAGCCTAGGTTTAGCAGTCCTGTATAATTCTTGAATGTTCTAATCCTTTTGATGTCTTATGTCAGAACTATGCCGCCTCGTAGAGATCCCCGTCAACCAGCCGAGTCTAGTTTCCCCGATATTACCCAATTAGGGGAAGCTATAGTTTCTGCCATTCAGACAGCATTTCGTACTCCTCAGAGGACACCGCTTGAGACAGTTCATAATCTGAAATTGAATACCTTCAAGGGAGATGAAGGTCATGAGGGGGCGGAAAAATGGTTGAATCATGTGGAGAAGACCTTTCAGGTGATGCAGAGTCAGAGGAATCTTCCTCCTAATAGGTGGGTCGAGACGACTACCTGGTTTTTGGGAGAACAACCTGCATCCTGGG
This sequence comes from Malus fusca, assembly GCA_035220775.1. Classification (NCBI taxonomy): domain Eukaryota; kingdom Viridiplantae; phylum Streptophyta; class Magnoliopsida; order Rosales; family Rosaceae; genus Malus; species Malus fusca. Next base: position 4,821,551 of record CM069059.1, read on the forward strand.
GGAGACAGGAGTCTTACGAGTTGACCCCAGAAGATATTGCAGACTGGGGAGTGTTTAAGGAGCGGTTTCGGAAAAGGTTCATTCCTCATGCATATATCGATCTTAAGAAATAAGAGTTTACTCATCTGAGGCAAGGAAATATGTCCGCTAATGAGTATTACAGGATGTTTACTGACCTGTCTAGATATGATCCAGAGGTTGCTGCTAATCCGGTAGAGATGCTTCGTCGTTTCAGTTTGGGTACTAAGAAGAAATGGCATTCCATAACGACATCTACTCATTGTGCCTCTTACCAGGAGTTCTATGAGATTCTATTGAGATTGAGGCGTCAGAGAGCATGCCTAGTGAGAGTGAGGATGAGGAAGGAAATGGGGGCCAGAGGCGAGATAACAAAGGAAAAGGGCAAGCTTTTCAGGGACCCCGCAAGACCTAGAACTTTAAGAAGAGTGGTGGCAGTTCCAGCTCTTCTAGCGGGGGATTGAGTACCAATCTGCTAAGGAGAGGGGGCAGGTTTACTGGAGGCCCTAGGTTCCAGAGGCAGAGAGATTTTGGTGGTTCAGGTGGATCTGGTGCTCCTTTATGCCGTATGTGTAACAATCGGCATTTTGGTGAGTGTAGGAGAGGCATCAATGAATGTTTTACTTGTGGGCAGATGGGTCATAGGGCTGCTCAATACCCTCAGAGTTAGTAGAGACCCTAGCAGCCTCCCTTCCCACCACCTGCACCTACCCAGTACGCTTCAGGATCTGGTGGTTATACTCAGACGGGACGAGAATGTGCCTATCACTGCCAGGGCGATGTCGCTCCCTACACCTCAGGGCAGTAACAGCAGCAGCAGTATTCTCAGGATCCTCAGTATCAGAGTGGGTACCCTCAGTACCAGGGATGATCTATGTCTTATCAGCCTCATTCAGCTAGAGGGTCTCAGTGGTATCAGGGGGGACAGCCCCAGCAGGGAGAGATTGCTGCTAGTAGTGCAGGATCTTCGAGGCAGTCGGGTCAACAGAGGCAGGGACGTGGTATTCATGCCAATAGAGGTCGTGGCGGACGACAGCAGAGTCAGGGGCGTATCCACAACATGTCACTGCAAGATGCCCAGAATAATCCAGACTTAATCATGGGTACGTTAAATATTCTTGGTCATTTTGCTAGAGTGTTGATTGATTGTGGTGCTACACATTCTGTTATTTCTCATACATTTGCTCAAGTGACGCAACCCCATCCTACACCTCTAGGATATGATTTAGAGTTTTCTAAGCCTATAGGGGATAAATGTTTTGTGGATCGGGTATATTCAGGATGTCCAATGATAGTAGAGGATATTATTATTCCGGCTAATCTTATGCCGTTGGATATTATGGATTGTGATGTGATTTTGGGCACTGATTGGTTGCACTATAATCGTGCCAAGATAGATTGTTATGGAAAGACAGTCACATTTAATTGTCCTGGATTACCTGAAGTTACATTTGTAGGAGAGTCTAGTGGGGTGAGACATGGTATTATTTCAGCCATGAAAGCAAAGAGAATGTTGTCGAAGGGTTGTCAGGGATATTTGGCTCATGTGGTGCTGAATGACGATACTCCTAGTAGTGTGGAGGATGTTCGTGTGGTCAGACATTTTTCGGATGTATTCCCTGAGGATTTGTTTGGATTGCCACCAGATAGAGAGGTGGAGTTTGTTATTGTTTTGCTTCCAGGTACGAATCCTATATCCTTGACTCCTTACAAAATGGCTCCTGCTGAGTTAAGAGAATTAAAAGTGCAATTGCAAGAGTTAGTGGATAAAGGTTTTATTCAGTCGAGTACTTCACCTTGGGGAGCTCCAGTTTTATTTGTGAGGAAGAAAAATGGAACTTTGAGGTTGTGCATTGATTACAGGCAATTGAATTGGGTAACCATTAAAAACCGTTATCCATTGCCTCGTATAGATGATTTATTTGATTAGCTTAGAGGTGCCTGTGTATTTTCTAAGATAGACTTGAGGTCGGGATACTACCAGCTGAAGATTAAAAATGAAGATGTCCCTAAAACCGCATTCAGGACTCGATATGGTCATTATGAGTTTCTGGTGATGCCATTCGGGTTAACTAATGCACCTGCAGCTTTTATGGATTTGATGAATCGAGTATTCCAGCCATATTTGGACATGTTTGTTATTGTCTTCATTGACGATATCCTGGTATACTCTAAGTCTAAGGCTGAGCATGCGAGACATCTGAAGTTGGTGTTGAGCAGTTTGAGGGAACATCAACTATATGCTAAGTTTAGCAAATGTGAATTTTGGTTGAATCAAGTGGCATTTTTGGGACATGTCGTTTCTGCTCAAGGCATTCAAGTGGATTCCCAGAAAGTAGCAGCTGTGGAGAATTGGGAACAACATTGAATCGTCACTGAGGTACGAAGTTTTCTTGGCTTAGCAGGCTATTATAGACGGTTCGTTAAGGATTTTTCAGTGATTGCCTTGCCACTGACGAGGTTGACTCGAAAGGATGTTAAGTTTGAGTGGGATAGTAAATGTGAGCAAAGTTTCCAGCAGCTGAAGTATTACCTCACTTATGCACCTGTTCTAGCACTTCCAGATGATAGCGGTAATTATGAGGTCTATAGTGATGCTTCTCTGAATGGTTTGGGTTGTGTATTGATGCAACATGGTAGGGTAATTGCTTATGCTTCGAGACAGTTGAAACCTTATGAGAAGAATTACCCTACACATGATTTGGAGTTAGCAGCTATCATCTTTGCTTTGAAGATTTGGAGATATTATCTTTATGGTGAGAAGTGTAAGATTTTCACAGATCATAAGAGTCTCCAATATTTGTTTACTCAGAGAGATCTTAATCTTCGTCAGAGGAGGTGGATTGAATTACTTAGTGATTATGATTGCACGATTGAGTATCATCCTGGTCGTGCAAATGCAGTGGCGGATGCACTTAGCAGGAAGACTCCAGCTAGACTTAATGCCATCTATGATTGTCATGTTCCTCTCCTAATGGATTTGAGATCCACTGAAGTGGAGCTAGGAGTAGGAGATCGAGAAGAAGCTTTGCTTGCTAATTTTCAGGTTAGACCAGTTTTAATTGATCGTGTGCTGGATGCTCAGATGATTGATGAGGAGACCCAGGAAATAATTCAGGCAAGGAACCAAGGCAAAAAGAAAGATTTTGAGATTCGAGAATCCGATGGCATGCTGATGCAGGAAAGCAAAATGTATGTGCCGAACAATGCAGAATTAAAGAAAGAAATTTTGGATGAAGCACATATATCGGCATATGCGATGCATCCAGGAGGCAGTAAGATGTATCATACCATTAGACCATTTTACTATTGGCCGGGTATGAAAAGAGAAATTGCTGAGTATGTCAGTAGGTGTGCCATCTGCCAACATGTTAAAGTTGAAAGGAAGAAGCCGTTTGGATTGATGCAGCCACTTCCCATTCCACAGTGGAAATGGGAAAATATTACTATGGATTTTGTGTACAAGCTTCCTTGTACACAGAATGTTTATGACGGCATTTGGGTGGTAGTTGACCGTCTTACGAAGTCAGCGCATTTTATTCCAGTGAGGGAGAAGTATTCGTTAAGCCGATTAGCTAAGTTATTTATTTCACAGATTGTGAAATATCATGGTGTGCCAGTTAATATTATCTCGGATCGGGATCCCAGATTTACTTCCAAGTTCTGGATAGCATTCCAGGAAGCTCTTGGTACGAGATTGCTTTATAGTACGTCATATCATCCTCAGACAGATGGACAATATGAGAGGACCATTCAGACATTAGAGGATATGTTGAGATCTTCAGTTCTGCAGTTTGGAGATAGTTGGCATAATTGTTTGGATTTGATGGAATTCGCCTACAACAACAGTTATCATTCGAGCATTGGTATGGCACCATTTGAGGCGCTTTATGGGAAATCTTGTCGTACGCCTCTATGTTGGTCAGAGGTTGGCGAAAAAGTTTTAGTGGGCCCTGAGATTGTGGATGTGACTACTCAAAATGTTCAGGTAATTAAGTCTAATCTGAAAGCGGCCCAAGATCGACAAAAGAGCTTAGCAGACAAGCACACCACTGATCGGAAGTATGATGTAGGTGATTGGGTATTTCTGAAGCTATCACCTTGGAAAGGTGTTGTACGATTTGGAAAGAAAGGAAAGTTGAGTCCTAGGTATATTGGATCATATATGATCACCGAGCGAGTCGGTGAGGTTGCTTATAGGCTTGAGTTGCCTCCAGAGTTGTCCAAGGTACACGATGTGTTTCATGTTTCGATGCTTTGACATTATGTTTCAGATCCTTCACATGTGATTCCTCCTCAACCTTTGGAAATAAATCCGGATTTGACTTATGATGAAGAACCAGCGACTCTGTTGGATTGGAAGGATAATGAACTAAGGAATAAGACAGTTCGTCTGGTTAAAGTGTTATAGAGAAATCATTCAGTGGAAGAAGCTACTTGGGAGGCAGAGGATCGGATGAGAGAGATGTATCCACGATTGTTTTATGATTATTAGTGGATGTATTAGTTGTATGTAATTTCGAGGACGAAATTTTATAAGTTAGGGAGATTGTCACAGCCCGTCCCAGGAACGTACATTGTTTTATTATAATGGATGTGAAAAGACAAAAATGCCCTTGAGCGTTGGAGCATCGTGGGGCTATGTGTGGTTGAGGGGCAATGTGTTAAGTCACTATTATTTTGGACCCAATTGGAATTTAGAAAATTTTGAGATGTGGTTGGTGACTTGAGGACCACACACACACACACATTATCCTTTTCTCTCTCTCTCCCGTACTCTCTCTCGGTTTCACTCTCCCTCCTTGCCATTCGTACGGACAAGCTTCAAGACCACCCCAAACTCCACAGATCGAAGGTTTTGGGTGCACCATTGTGTTCCTCGTGGTGCTACGAGTTGATTGGTACCCATTTTAGGTAAGGAATCATTCGAAAGCTCGTGAACCCGTAACCCAATTTTCATGCACTGTTCATACTCACGTAAAACCTTGTGTTTTAGGGAAATCTAAGCTCATTGGGAGCTTAATGAGGTCCATACGAAGCTCGGAGTACTTCGTTTGAAGATTTTGGACGTCGGAACAGTGAGAACAAGGAGTTCCAAATTTGGCCGAAATTATCGAGGCTTTTTCCGGCCAATTCTCGGCGAGTTGGAGGTCAAGTCAGATCTTCATTTTGGTATAAAGTACGTGGAAAATGGTGTCGAAACGAGTGAGAAATCGTCGATTACAGGGTTGCCCAGTTTTCAGCGCCGGTGGGTTTTCCGGCGTCTGGACGAAGAAGATGATGCGCATGGGGGGCGCGTGGCACCGTGGCCTTCCGAAATGTTAGGTGCAGCCATACCATTTATGAGATGAAAGGAATGACATATAAGTTTATTTGAGGAATTGAGAAGTGTGATGAACATATTTGGTTGGCTATGTGAGATGTGATTGAGAAACGATAGCTCATAACTTGCACTAGGGTGATTGCGATTTAGCCAGAGAGAGTTGGCATAGACCTATAAATTATGTCACCTCCCGCACCATATGCTCACATTGGATCCAATTTAGGTGCACAGTCTTGTCGTACAGACCACTATAAGTGGTTCCGACTCGTAAGTGACTAACGTATTATCGCACAGCTAGCATTGAGAGAGTAAATTGAGCATAATTATATTACACCCAACCTTGTCGTACAGACCCTTTTTAGGGGTTCCGACTTATGTGCAGTATATTGCCGTATAGGTTATAGTAAGACACCGGCTAGATTGATGTTGAGCTATGAATTCGGCCGTACAGACTACCACAGGAGTTCCGGCTAACATATCATATTTCTATGAAATTAAACTTACCTGGATAGCTTACTTTGTTATATCTTGGCATGGTATATATATTTATGAGTATGATTATGTGAAGCATAAACTGAATTGTTATGATTTCAGATATATATATGTATATGCTGATATCTTGATTCTGGGAAAATTATACATGTTTTACAGCGAGGGGTTAGATATGTTGATAAATGAAATGGTTTTGTAAAACATTTGTTTTGCCCACTCACATTTTCTGTTTTGCGCCCCTCCAGGTTTTAAGTAAGATTGTTGTTGGTGGCTAGAGGACGTCTGCAATTCTGATTTATCCATATTATAGTAGGACAATCCTGGTACTGTGTAACTAGTACTTGTCCTACTGGACTGCACCTAGACTTATTATGCTTTCATTAGGAGTGTTCACTGTTGTAACTAACTCCTATCACTTTCGTTTAGTAGTGCACTCTTGTAACTTGGTTTTTAATTATTCGTATATTGCTATCTTTATCGCTTCCGCACTGTGCACATGGCTACGTCACTCCCACGTGACGACCAGCATGCCTTGACCTCAGTCGGGGTGTGTCATGCAAGTTTGAATTATTAATCACCAGTTTATAATGTCTAATTATCTTAATGCTTAGCTACCATTAGGATCTTTAGAAAAGTAATTTGATGCAATTTTGGTCGGAGGTCGGTCCTTGAAATTGACGAAGATTTCTTGTGGTTAATATGTGCAAGTTCACTTAGGATGAATACCACATCTTAAGGGTTGTATGGTTTTTCAAAAGGTTTCACAAAGCTTAATGAGTCATGCATGTTTAGATTTTATCTGAATACCACAGACGGGTTGCATGTTTGATATACGCTCTATGTTGGGGGTCCAAGTAGGCATATTTTAGGAAAACCTAACCTTCAAAATATGCATGTCTAATTCATAAGTAATTGAAAAAACTACATAGGATTGTTAAAGTGAGGGCGGAACCCTAGGCTTTTACAATTTAATTTTCAAAAATTATTTTCTTTTAGTTTATTTTATTTTATCACTTTATTTAATTATTTTCTATTAAATTCGTTTTTATTATTTTAAATCATAAGATCAACTTTTTCTCAAACTTTGTTTTAAATAATTAATTAAGATTTGATTTAACATAGATTATTCATTCAATCCCTATGGAGAATGACCTTGCTAGAGCCATCTATACTACAATTACCTTGTACTCTTGCAAGTATTTTTGTATTTTTATCCCTACTTTTGCAGGTGGTAAAAATACCTATCAATTTCCTAAAGATATCAATCTTATTTCAGGTGTCTTGTAATACAAGTAAGATTGATGGAGTCCTTGACTTTATGTGATTATGATACCAAACTGATGGGCTAAAAAAGTGGAATTTGGGAGTCCTTTATAGACGGAACCTTAATGCCTTAGCCAATATAATTATTATGGTCCCTGCAAACCCTAGATACACAACAAACGCTTCCCATAAAGTAGTTGTATCCGGCTAGGTACTTTGTAGGAGACTTTGGTATTGTCACAACATTCATCCTCTCCACTTGGTCTCCAATGACTATCGTCTCGTTATTGGGTTAACCAACTCGTTGTTTTGTGTTTTAATTATATAACCATAAGGTCTACAAAGCTGCCTTGCCGAATTTCATCTCCTCCAAGTGAAGAATCAGCTGAATCTCGGCCTCCTCAAATAGCTCAACCTTAGATTCCTTAAGAGCTATGAACTTAATCCCCACTTCAAGCATTGTCATCTTATCCAAATACTATAAGCAAAGAAAGTGGTTCTGTTTGGGCCCAAAATATTGGTTTGGGTTGAGTTTAGAATTGTTCTTGGCCCAGAAGCGTTGCTTAGGGGCCGACCGTGTCCTATCACGATGGGGTAATTGAATCCTGATATTCTCAGCAGGATGAGGATGCTGAAACTTGAGAATGAAAGCGGCCTGATAAGGGGTTGAATTCAAAGTCCTAATAGGAGTAGGACTGGCCGAGATAAGATTAGATCAAGGTACGGAGTCCTAATTCGAGTAAAGTTTTGATTCGATCAGAAGCAGGTTTACTACTATAAATAGAGGGAGGATTGCATCATTCAAGGCCCCTCCAATTCAACACACAAACTGCCTTGCGCAAACTCTCGCTTTACGCAAAACCTCTCAACAACCTTGAGATTTTTATTTTCTTTTTCGCCGACATATCTTCAGTTTGGATAAACAGCACTGTGAAGGCAACCGGTGATACCTTCAGTTTGGATAAACTGAAGGAAAAATTTGTCCTAGCTAAGAACAAGAATGAACATTTGAATACACATGCAAGCTATTAACACTTTAAAGTAGGCATGCATCCAAAAACAATTCATAAAACCCATGACTTTCAAAGCCTAGTATATGGTGAACCAAAAGACTCTTTAACAATATTAAAGAGAAGGAAGAATTTAGAGTTTCATTACCCTTGAAGCTCATCCTTGTTTACACAAGGGATTCAGCCAAGTGGAGGGCCTTCAAGTCACCTCCAAGCTCCTTGGATATTGCTTGTAAATTTCCTTCCTTTGTGTGCTCCTTTTCTCCTTGAGGTTGTGAGGAAAGGATCTCCAAAAACACCAAATGTATAGTGTCTCTAAGTCTCTTCACCAAAGATGTATCTTGTGAAGATGAGATGGATGACTTAGAGAGATTTTAGATGCTAGTAAAAATCCTCTAAGTGGCCGGCCTCTATTTAGAAAAATGAGAGAAAACGTTTCACCCAATTTCTTTTAGAAAACCCTAATAAGAAAGAAAGCTATAAAGATGGCTTTATACTTCATCTCTTAGGTTAGTGGCAAACTTGCAATTAAGCAAAAATTCCCACTACCCTTGCTATGGCCGGCCCCCTTTTGTTATTGGGCTAAATGCCCATATTTGTTTTGGTTGTCATACAACTTAAACATAATGGGCCTAGTGGACCAAAACCATTTTGGACCCCGAAGCCCAAACTAACTTAAAAGCCCAATACGAACCTTTCGTAAAATTAATTAACTAATTAATTAATGTTGACCATTGTTCAATTAAACCATTTAATTGGTTATCCATTGCATTTAATTTCTTCACATACATCCTTACTCGGTGTACGATCCATTAGGTTCCAATTAGCGAGGCAGTGGGCGATGTTACTCTTAACGATCGATTGTGAATTGAAACCACATTTCAATTCTCCCTTAATGATTAGTGTTTGCTAATCATTTAGGGCTTCCACAAACCATGAGTGACACCTAGCAGTATGTCATGGTTACCCAAGCTAATTAGAAGTGGTTGGAGAACCTATCCAGTTACAACTACAATGCAATACGGTCCTTCTCTAATACAATACTCTTAATCACATTGTTTAAGTGATAGTTTGTTTCATGTCTACTATCCAATGTGATACTTTCCTATATGATTCCCTTGAATATGATTTGGAACAAACTTCCTAAGTCATATTCATTTGCTTTGGCCAAAGACTTTAGAATCATATCTTAGAGTATTCCCCTTCCACCATGGAAGGTTAGAGATCCCTTGTTGTGCATTCATATGCCTACATGACTAGATAGCTTGACCCCAACAATGCCGTGGACACTCCGAGGGAATGCCGTTGACATGATTAAAGATCAAGGACCTAACCATTAGACATCTATGATGCCTCAGGTCAAAGGACTACTTTGCATATTGTAACTTAGAGTTCATACATGACATGTATGTTCGAACTCTCTTTTGATCGTAGTTCAGTGCACTCGATTACTCTTTCGAGCACCTATGTGTTTGTCTTAGTGTCCAACACCAAATGACTTGAGACTAGTCATACTCACGCTTGAGTCAACATAACACATACTAACCTTAGCGGATTGTCAATGCCCAATTGGCAATCCTATGGCTAGGAACTTTTTAGGAATGAACATAAGAGAAAGGTCTCGTTAATCAAACTCATTTAGATCACTTCTCTCTTAGACCAAATACATTCCTTGGATTCCCTTATTGCTTAAACACATGATACAATAAATAGTGATTAACAATAAGCTTTGCCCTCCATTAAACATATAAAAGTTTAATACATTAAGTATTCCAAAAAGCTATTACATCAAATGAGTGGCTTTGTGGGCATACTTCCAACAATCTCCCACTTGCACTCAAAGCCATCCTTCCATGTATCTAATACCCATCTTATCCATATGACGATCAAGCTGGATTTGAGACATTGGCTTTGTCAGTGGATCTGCTACGTTATCGGCTGAAGCAACTTTGAGGATGTTGACTTTCCCCTCGACAGCATATCTTCTAATGATATTAAAGCGCCTGTCAAAATGCTTGTTCTTTTGATGTGCCCTGGGTTCCTTGGCTTGAGCTATCGCCCCACTATTATCACAGTACAAAGTTACTGGTGATGTAATGGTTGGAACCACTCCAAGTTCAGTGATGAACTTCTTCATCCAGAACGCTTCTTTGCCGGCTTCAGCTGCAGCGACATATTCAGCCTCTGTCGTGGAATCAGCAATTACACTTTGCTTCTTGCTTTTCCAACTGACAGCCCCACCATTCAGAGTGAATACATATCCGGAGTTGGAACTTCTATCATCGACGTCAGATTGGAAATCTGCGTCTGTATAGCCTTCCACTCGCAACTCTGCCGCTCCTCCATATACGAGGAACATGTCCTTAGTTCTTCTTAAATACTTAAGGACCGTCTTGACAGCTGCTCAGTGTTCTAATCCTGGGTTAGATTGATATCGACTAGTAATGCTCACAGCATATGCGATATCAGGCCTTGTGCATATCATGGCATACATGAGACTTCCTATGGCGGAAGCATAAGGAATCCTACTCATATGCCCTATCTCTTCAGGAGTCTTAGGTTCCATGGACTTAGAAAGGTGAATTCCATGTCTTACAGGAAGAAAGCCTTTCTTAGATTGTTCCATCTCGAACCTACTTAGCACCTTATCAATGTACATAGATTGGGATAATCCAATTAATTTTCTGGATCTATCACGATAGAGCTTTATCCCAAGTACATAAGATGCATCTCCTAAATCTTTCATGTGGAAGGTTTTGGACAACCACACTTTTACAGAAGAAAGTATTGCAGTGTCATTCCCGAATAGTAATATGTCATCTACATATAACACTAGGAATACTACTGCATCCCCAACGACCTTTTGATAAACACAATTGTCGTCTTCGTTTTGAGTAAAACCAAACGTTTTGATTTCAGTGTCGAAACGAATGTTCCAGCTCCTAGAGGCTTGCTTAAGTCCATAAATGGACCTTTGAAGCTTGCATACCTTAGTCTTTTCAGACTTGGACACGAAACCTTCGGGTTGAGTCATATAGAGCTCTTCCTCTAGGTAGCCGTTCAGAAAGGCCGTCTTCACGTCCATTTGCCAGATCTCATAATCATGGTACGCAGCTATAGCAAGTAAAATCCGAATGGACTTAATCATGGCTACAGGAGAGAAAGTTTCTTCATAGTCAATCCCTTCTCTTTGCCTGTAACCCTTGGCTACTAATCTAGCCTTATAAGTCTCCACGTTCCCATCAACGCCTATCTTCCTCTTGAAGACCCATTTGTTTCCAACAGGTACAATACCTTCTGGAGGGTCTACAAGAGTCCAGACCTGATTTTGATACATGGAATCCATCTCGGATTTCATGGCCTCTTGCCATCTCTTTGAATCAATGTCGGACATTGCTTCAGTGTAGTCTCTAGGGTCCTCCTTTGTTTCATTGTCACCTAGAAGGTACAATTCATCAAAGTCATTGTCTAAGCCATACCTCTTAGGTGGCTTACTAACCCGTTCAGATCAACGTGGAGCTAGGGGTTCAGGAACAGAGTTGTCAACTTGTCGAGTGCTTGTTTGTGGTTGATCATTAATCTCATTAATTTCTTTCAATTCTATCTTGCTAGTTCCATTAAGAACGAATTCATCCTCCATGAATATAGCATTTCTGGTGACAAAGAGTTTCTGGTCGTCAGGGTGATAGAATTCGTATCCATAAGTCTGTTTAGGATACCCCACAAAATAGCATTTAACGGATCTCGCTTCAAGCTTTCCAGCATCTTGTTTCTTAACGTATGCTGGACAACCCCAAATCTTAAGATGTTTAAGACTTGGCTTTTTCCCATACCATATCTCATATGGTGTTTGTGGAACAGATTTAGAAGGCACTGCATTCAGCAAATAAGCTGCTGTGTGTAGTGCATATCCCCATAATGATATTGGTAGATCAGCGGAACTCATCATAGAACGAACCATGTTCATCAAGGTTCGGTTTCTCCTCTCAGAAACTCCGTTATGTTGAGGAGTTCCTGGTGGAGTCCACTGTGATACAATTCCACACTCTTTGAAATAATCTAGGAACTCGTTACTCAGATATTCACCCCCTCGATCCGATCTTAGGGTCTTTATCTGTTTCCCAGTTTGCTTCTCAACTTCATTCTTGAATTCTTTGAACCTTTCAAAGGATTCGGACTTGTACTTCATAAGATACACATAGCCAAACCGAGAGTGATCATCGGTGAATGTGATATAGTATGAGAAGCCTCCTCTCGACGTAGTAGACATAGGTCCACATACGTCAGTGTGGATTAACCCTAGAATTTCAGTGGCACGCTCCCCCTTTCCAGTAAATGGAGATTTGGTCATTTTGCCTTTCAAGCAACATTCACAAGTACCCATCCGGTCATTACCTAATGGGCGGATATATCCGTCTTTCGACATCTTGCGAATCTTATCAAGGTTCACATGTCCAAGTTTAAGATGCCACATCTTTTCTTGGTTAACTTCTTCTCTAGCCCTTTTGGGTTTTGAGGTATTCCCGCTTGTAATACAGTGCATCCCACTATTCGTCTCTAGGTGAAAAAGTCCCTCTATCATATTACCATGAGAGATAATACGACCGTTCAAGTATAAAGTGCAACTCATTTTGTCAAACAATACTGAGTGCCCATCTCGTAAAAGCTTAGAGATGGAAATCAAATTCTTTATACATGAAGGAAAATATAAACAATTTTTAAGCTCCAGGACTTCCCCAGAGGGTAGGTTAAGCATGTAGGTGCCTATTGCTTTTGCAGAGATTTTAGTGCCGTTCCCAACTCGCACAACCATCTCCCCATTGCGCAGTGACCTGCTCCCTGCTAGTCCCTGCAACGTATTACAGATATGTTGACTAGCGCCTGAATCAAATATCCAGGAACTGGAGCTCACTGTAAAAGCACTCTCTATGACAGAAATAGTCTCTTCAAAAGTTCGTGTCATAAGGCTCGCAATGCGCACCCTGTATTTCTTCTTCCAACGTTCATCCTTTCCACAATGAAAGCATGTTCCTTTGGATTTCTTTGCCTTCTTCTTATGCAACCTTTTCCTTGTGATTTCATTCTCACTCCCACTGTCCCTTTTGAAACCTTTTTCAAATTTACAGCACATGTCAATCATCTCGTTTAAAGAATGATCGAATCTATTCACTTTATAGTTTACAATAAACTTAGTGAAATCATCTGAGAGAGATGCAAGGAAAAAGTCTTGGGCCATTTTCCCATCGATGGAAGTTCCTAATCTTTGAAGATCTTGAAAGATCTTTTCCATCTTTTGTCCATGTTTATGGACCGATGTCCCCTTTGCCATTTTGGCATTCATTAGACTACAAACATTTGAGAATCGTACATTACTAGTCTCAATATCATGCATCTTATGCAAACTTTCAACCATGGCACAAGAAGTGTCCATGTGCTTATGTAGCTTCATAAGCTCCTTACTAAGTGAAGTGAGGATTAAGCATTTGGCTTGTAAGTCATCCTCATAGTGTCTAACATAATTTTGACACTCCTCATTTGAAGCTAATTTCGTAGGAGGTACATGAGGAGGGGATTGCTTAAGCACATACAATATGTCTTTCACCTTTGAGACATTCTCAATGTGGTGATACCAAGCAAGGAAACGTTGGCCCCTAAGGCCCTTTTTGTCAAGTATAATGGTGGGTATAATTTTAGGCATGTCGTTCACTACATAACATAACAGAAATCGTATTAGATTGTTTGTTTAAAACTATTTGATTGGGTCTTTGAATCAAATAGTACCACCCACTATTTTTGGCAAATTCCACATCCCTCAATAGAATTCGAGAGTTATATTGAACTCTTAGCGGGTTATGGGAGACTCACCATTACCAAGCCCACCTCAGAATTATATCATGTTGGTTAGCAAAAATAATGATGAGAGCATAACGCATTATTCATTTACAACCTTTTGTAATTACCCATCCGTTTGGCCTCTAGAGAATGTTGCCTCAGAATTATATCATGTTGGCACCGTTGCACTTAGTTAAGTTATTCCCACCATGCTTAGTTTGTGTAGGGGTTCAAGCACAACCTCAGAATTATATCATGTTGGTTATACTCGTTGTCTACACTTACCTCATCATATGTTTATGGACTCCTCCTGGATGTAAGCACATACTTTGAACTTCCCCATTATAGGGTAAAGCCGGTGTATGAGTCACAAACAATTGGAGCCCACCACGGTGGAAGGCCTATGAAGAGATATTCTAAACATCTCTCGCTTATCAACTTAATATTCGTTTTGAGGGAGTAGTTTTGGGCTACATCAAAACATTTTAATCACATTAAAAGAACTTGGGCCTATCACAACCATTGGTCCAAGTTAATATGATTTAGTAGCATATAATACTCCCACTGTTTCGTTGAAACAAGCGAGACTATATGGAACTACTAACGAATGCATTGCATCCTCATATGGACTATATAGTCATATTAGGTTTTAGGATGATTATGAACCGTTTGATTTGATCCAACACGAGCCTTGTGTTGGACCTTGGGTTTAAGGTAGATAGTTGTTGATTTTAGTTACGCGTTTAATCTAATTAAACCGTTATTTCCTATTGGGCGTTGGACCCAACTATTCCATTTTGCATACATATAAACAAAAAGTAATACATGAAATAAAAATAAGGGCTTATGCCCTTTTACAACACAAATCAAATGATAGACTTATGTCCATTTACAACAAATTGAATTAATCAAATTACATTCAAATCTACTCTACTAAAACCCAAACATTCATAATGTAAAGCGGCCAATCACATAGCTCAATTATCGAGGCCTTTGGTTCATAATCACCCTTTTCTTAATCAATCACATTAACTAAGAAAACAACTTTAAACAATTGGTTTTTGGATCCATAGAATTGATTTAAATGGAACTAAATGAAATGAAAAATCCAATTCTCATTAAAGAGACAAAACAATTTTGTTCTCATTTTATTTGGGCCAAAAGGAAACTATGACCACAACAATTGGGCCATAATGCAAATACAAAAACTTTTGGGGTCACTTTGAAAAAAACACAAAAGTCCACAACTTCATGTAATTTCAACTAGAACCCAAAATTTTATTAATGTAAAAACATCATTAAAGGATCAAAACAATTTGTCCTTCAAAGTTTTTAAACCTAAACGTAAAAACGTAAACTTTTGGGCCAAAATACAAAAACACAAAATTATCAAAACTTTATGTAATTGCACAAAAGGCCCCAAAAGTACCCCCACTAGGGGTGGCCGGTTTTTAGGAGTGTAAAGTAGTGTGAATGAGTGTGAAAGGGTTTTATGCAACTTGTGCATGCATGTGCAAAATGCAAGTTGAATTTGGTGGGTGAGGTAAAGGTGATTTGGATAGGTTTGTAAGAGATTTTTGTCAAACATTAAAACCAAAATTAATACTTCACCAATAAACATCACCCATCAATAATAAATAAATTATATACCAAAACTTTATGAAAAACATAAAATTTTTGAATCAAAACTTCAAACCTTTATGTTCTTGGCAAGAACTTCAAGAACATTGAAGAACACCATGAAAACTCATAATAGCTCCATGAATGTTTTTCACTCACCAAAACTCAATTTTTCACCACTCAAAAGAGGGCTAATATCCTAGGGTACTTAGGGGTTCCAAAAGTCACTTTAAAACCATTTTAACAAGACAAACATGAACCAAAAAATCACCCTTTGGATTTGGCCGAATTTCCCAAAACACATGGCACCAAATTTTAGTTCCAATATTCATGCTTAAATGAAATATATCTACAACATTTGAGATGCTAAATTTTCTAGCAAAATTTATATATTCAAAAGCAAGAACAAAGCTTGTAACATTTAAAACATTTGAATCACAAAATATGAAAGTCACAAAACCCAAAAGGATTCACCATAAACTAGGCCTAGGCTCTGATACCACTTGAAGGAAAAATTTGTCCTAGCTAAGAACAAGAATGAACATTTGAATACACATGCAAGCTATTAACACTTTAAAGTAGGCATGCATCCAAAAACAATTCATAAAACCCATGACTTTCAAAGCCTAGTATATGGTGAACCAAAAGACTCTTTAACAATATTAAAGAGAAGGAAGAATTTAGAGTTTCATTACCCTTGAAGCTCATCCTTGTTTACACAAGGGATTCACCCAAGTGGAGGGCCTTCAAGTCACCTCCAAGCTCCTTGGATATTGCTTGTGAATTTCCTTCCTTTGTGTGCTCCTTTTCTCCTTGAGGTTGTGAGGAAAGGATCTCCAAAAACACCAAATGTATAGTGTCTCTAAGTCTCTCCACCAAATATGTATCTTGTGAAGATGAGATGGATGACTTAGAGAGATTTTAGATGCTAGTAAAAATCCTCTAAGTGGCCGGCCTCTATGTAGAAAAATGAGAGAAAAAGTTTCACCCAATTTCTTTTAGAAAACCCTAATAAGAAAGAAAGCTATAAAGATGGCTTTATACTTCATCTCTTAGGTTAGTGGCAAACTTGCAATTAAGCAAAAATTCCCACTACCCTTGCTATGGCCGGCCCCCTTTTGTTATTGGGCTAAATGCCCATATTTGTTTTGGTTGTCATAAAACTTAAACATAATGGGCCTAGTGGACCAAAACCATTTTGGACCCCGAAGCCCAAACTAACTTAAAAGCCCAATACGAACCTTTCGTAAAATTAATTAACTAATTAATTAATGTTGACCATTCTTCAATTAAACCATTTAATTGGTTATCCATTTCATTTAATTTCTTCACATACATCCTTACTCGGTGTACGATCCATTAGGTTCCAATTAGCGAGGCAGTGGGCGATGTTACTCTTAACGATCGATTGTGAATTGAAACCACATTTCAATTCTCCCTTAATGATTAGTGTTTGCTAATCATTTAGGGCTTCCACAAACCATGAGTGACACCTAGCAGTATGTCATGGTTACCCAAGCTAATTAGAAGTGGTTGGAGAACCTATCCAGTTACAACTACAATGCAATACGGTCCTTCTCTAATACAATACTCTTAATCACATTGTTTGAGTGATAGTTTGTTTCATGTCTACTATCCAATGTGATACTTTCCTATATGATTCCCTTGAATATGATTTGGAACAAACTTCCTAAGTCATATTCATTTGCTTTGGCCAAAGACTTTAGAATCATATCTTAGAGTATTCCCCTTCCACCATGGAAGGTTAGAGATCCCTTGTTGTGCATTCATATGCCTACATGACTAGATAGCTTGACCCCAACAATGCCGTGGACACTCCGAGGGAATGCCGTTGACATGATTAAAGATCAAGGACCTAACCATTAGACATCTATGATGCCTCAGGTCAAAGGACTACTTTGCATATTGTAACTTTAGAGTTCATACATGACATGTATGTTCGAACTCTCTTTTGATCGTAGTTCAGTGTACTCGATTACTCTTTCGAGCACCTATGTGTTTGTCTTAGTGTCCAACACCAAATGACTTGAGACTAGTCATACTCACGCTTGAGTCAACATAACACATACTAACCTTAGCGGATTGTCAATGCCCAATTGGCAATCCTATGGCTAGGAACTTTTTAGGAATGAACATAAGAGAAAGGTCTCGTTAATCAAACTCATTTAGATCACTTATCTCTTAGACCAAATACATTCCTTGGATTCCCTTATTGCTTAAACACATGATACAATAAATAGTGATTAACAATAAGCTTTGCCCTCCATTAAACATATAAAAGTTTAATACATTAAGTATTCCAAAAAGCTATTACATCAAATGAGTGGCTTTGTGGGCATACTTCCAACATAAACAGCACTATTGCCGTAAAACCAGCTGATTGCGGAACACCTTCAGTTTGGATAAATAGCACTGCGTCGAGGCGGACTGGTTATTTATCCAAGTTTCGGTCGAGAAAGACTTCCGGGTCTTTATTGGCAGAGGTCATCTCATTAGCCTTTCCGGCGAGGTGAGCTGTTACAGTTTACTAGGGCTCGGCATATTGAACACCAAGTTGTTTTATGATTGGATACTCATAAGTAACTTTAGAGTTCGGCATTTTGGCGGCCAAACCACATTCACCATCAAGACATATATCTCTTTTGAGTATTTGTGCCCCTATACTCTGGTGTTGATTCAGCATGCTTATACCCTTACAAATATAATCACTGTGACCGAATCCGGCGCCGACGATTTGTGAACTTCGCAAAACTAGCAGCCTTGTC
This sequence comes from Malus fusca, assembly GCA_035220775.1. Lineage (NCBI taxonomy): Eukaryota > Viridiplantae > Streptophyta > Magnoliopsida > Rosales > Rosaceae > Malus > Malus fusca. The sequence goes on from CM069059.1 coordinate 4,839,895, forward strand.
TTCAGGCTCTAAAACCTTAAGGCCGAGACGTGTTCCTTCCTCGGCTGCAGTTGCAAGATCGAGAAGTCAGCCATACTTTCAACGCAACATCAACACATTTTACTCCTCGACCGAGCTTGGCCGACGAGTTGGCATGCCCCACATCAACCGAAGGACGTAGTTCGCTAATCAGTTACTCGGCCTGCGCGCCACGTAGGCTTGGTAGTTTTTAGGGTCAACATTTTGGCATGCCCAGTGGGACCAAGTGCTAAAACTATGAAGTTCATGACCATCGAGACACGATCGGATAAAAAGAAAACAATCATGGGAAAGTCAACGGCCGATCTGCTAGTTCAAAGTCCTGGACAAGAAGTGTCACATGCGCAAAATCCCCTCGTTGCTGTGATCCCTGAGGCTGCAGGTGTGACACACCGACAAAAGGAAGTTTGTCTCGGCACCCAGCCCTGAAACACAGAAGTACCCAACCGAACTGCAGGCGTTTTCATTGACGGAATAGTGGAGGACTGCGACGAAGACGGTGGTGAAGGCTCTGACCTTCCAACTAGGTCGTTTCTTCGAAGATGACTTGATGAGCAATCTCGGCAGGTTGAACAGACAGTTATCCAAAAAATGAACAGTTTGCTCGAGGTAATACGAAGTAATGGTGAGACACACCCCCAATTGCTCGAATTATTAGTTAGCAGAGTCTTCGCAGGGGGACCTGCTGATTAGTCTCGACAATTTCCACTCAAAAGTAATCTGTTACAGGCCGAAGTAGGATCTACTCGGCTTAAAACAATTGACTTGGTAAAAAAGGGAGGATCATGTAGTATGTCAGATGGATCCGACTAGAGAGTGGAAGTAGCATCCGTTGATATGATCTAGGTCTAAAGGATGATCGATTCGGCCATGAAAAAGGGGCCGAAGTTCCCGAAATTCAACCATCCGTATCCAGCTTATGTGGAAAAAATCGAATCTCCTAAAGGCTTCAAGATCCCAGATTTCAGCCTTTTTGCTGGAGAATCGTCCTTGTCCTCGTTAGAACATGTGGCCCGATTCACTGCGTAATGCGGATACATCAATAGTGATTTACATAAACTGTGATTGTTCAACTTTTCGTTGACGGGCTCAGCATTCGCATGGTATATCAACCTCCCACCTAATTCCATCCAAAGTTGGAGGAGCTAGAGAAATTTCACAAGCAATTCTATCGCCAGGGGATAGAAATGTCAGTCTCTTCATTAGCCAAGATGGCTTAAGCATCTGATGAGTCACCAATGGACTATCTTACAAGGTTTAAATCGACCAGGAATTGGTGCCGAGTACCTCTACCCGAAGTCGAATTTGTTAGGCTTGCTCTGAATGGGCTAGACGTGGAGTACAAAAAGAAATTCCTGGGGGCAACCTTCCGAGATATGTACGAATTAGCCCAACATGTCGAGCAATATGATTATTTTCTCCGAGAGGAAAAGATCTCAAAAGTCCCCATCCCGAGGAACGATTTACAAAAGTCCCACGGTCAGCTACGCATCGACCGAAGGCGAAGATTCCCAATACGTCATTGTGGACGCGACCGAGATAGTAATAGATAAACCACATGTTTGCAAGGCATTGACTCAAATTAATTCCAGGGATGCCAAAACCCGCTCGGCCACTAAAGAGACGGCGAAAACATCAAAAGTTTACACTTTTGATATCACTAAGGCCGATGCAATTTTCAACCAGTTGTTGTTAGCAAAGATTATCAAACTTCGGCCAGGACATAACATTCCCAAGGCCGAAGAGCTTAAAGGAAAGACGTATTGCAAGTACCATAACTCGACTAAGCATACCACGAACAACTGTGTCGTGTTCTGTGATGATATTCAAAGCTGGATTGATAAGGGCAAGCTAAAGTTTCCCGAAAAACGAATGGCGATTGACATGGATCCATTCCCTTCGGCAACAGTTGGCATGGTAGACGCCCATTTTCCTAAGAGCAAAGGGAAAGGGAAGGCCAAGTTTGTCCCAGTACAACATGTCCCAAAGCAAAACTCTCGGCCACGACTCAAAATTGATCTATTTTCCAATGAACCGCCCACCGAGTTTTCGGGACCGGCCGTAGTCGAATCTATGTTAGACTCTAGTGCAGAAGAAACTGATGGGCCGATGGTGTTGTGCATCAATTGTAAGGCACGCGTCGTATTAACTGAACCGGAGGGAAGACCAACACCACGACAACCATCCAAGGCCACAGCGACACCTCCTAAGGAACTTGGGGGAGGCCAACGCCAGAAAGTGTTCGATAGGCTCAGCCCTTAGGAACAGACAGATGGCCCTACCTCGGCCAGACGACGTCTTGATTTCGAAGCACCGTTTTATAACAAGGATTATTACTCGCATAATTCTAGCAGTTCAAGTTCATCGACGAATCAAAAAACTTTCAAGCCGTCTGAGCCACGTGACCAACATTGGTACAGTTACAACTCTCCCACTGGCATGTATACTGCACTATCCAAGTCTCAAAAATGTCGACGCCAGCAGAAAGATTGCATGGCTCGACGACAGGTAGCCCATACCTTTTCTACCACTAAATGGCAACCAAAAGAAGCGATAAGAAGCGGAGATGACCGACAAACACCAACAATCATGGCTGAATTACAAGGGTGAAAGGGAACCGGTCGTGACTTCGAAACCACCATTGAGGAGTCCGAGAAGCGCATCAAACTCCTCATTCGGCCTGGGGAGATGAAAGTTCATTTCGAGCAGTTTGGGAAAGACGCCGAAAGCAAACTGATGCGAAAATAAATTGACTCACAAATTTAAACCCTATTTGTGACAATTGTAGTAATGATGTAAGTAGGGATCGTTCTAACCGGGGATTAACTAGGGATGCTAACCAAAGTAAAATTAAATTAAAAACGTAAAAACAAAATTTAAAACACTAAACTAAAATCAAAACACTTAACTAGAATCACTCAAAATAAAACTAACAAATAAACTAAAACAAATCAAAAGACTCAAAATAATTCAAGACTCAAGAAAACACAAACTAAATTGATTTCTAACAAATCTAACACTTTAAAATAAACAGGGGATTGATTTTTGACGAAATCGAATTTAAAACTGAAACTTGAAAATAAACTTCAAAGAAAATATATTTTATAGAATGATGAGACACTAGTTAGAGGGTTCCTTATCCACACATGAATATATGCATACAATTTGATTCTCAGTTATGACTTCAACAAACGACTAAATGACAACGCTCCAAGTTAATTAGGTCCGCTTAAATTAACCTTCAGATTTTCCATAAGTTATTGGGTTGGATGATTGCATACGATAACCCAAAACATTCCCTACAAGTTCCCTACATGAATTGCATAATAGAGATACAAGCAAGAATCATTAAGTTCTATGAAAATCATAAGCATCGACTAGGCATTCATAACTATGGAATACGCATGTTAATCCAACCTAGGATTTACTAAACACAATCGTGACTAGCGATTTTTACTACTCATGAATATAAGTTCATAACGATTAGGTGAAATTCCCTTATATCCTAGCATCAAGTCTAAGCATGCAAATTAAGTGTCGACCCTTAACCCACATACATAAACAAGTTATTAATCAACACAGAAAAATAAACCACATCCAATGTTCAAGAATTCATAACTGGAGTAAATCAAATCATAATAAACATTTTTCCATGGTTTCAAATTCACCTCTAACCAAACAGAAATTAATTACACATGTTTAATATAATTGAAAAGCAAATTAAATTAAACATGAGTTTATGAAAAATAAAACCAAATGAGGATGTGTGCTAGGATCTGTGCTTCTGTCCGAGGTTCCCTCCCCTCTTTCCTCGCTGTTCCTCGCAAGCTTCACGTCAGGCCTGCTGTTCCTCGCTGCAAGGCAGCTGTCCACCCCTTCCTGCACCGACTGTCTCCCTCGCAGCTCTCTCTTCCCACGCCTCTGTTCTCCTCTGCCCACGTGTTCTGCTGCAAGGCAGCTTTCTACTTCTTTCCTTGCTGTTCTGCTCGTCCACGTCTACTCGTGCGCCAGCTGCCTAAGGTCCTCCCTCGTTGCGCCTTCCTACTCCCCGAGAGCCCTGTCTGACCTTCCACCTTTCCCACGCTGCCTAAGGCAGCGTCCCCCCTCCTGGCAGCTGCTCCTCTTGGCTTGCTTCACGCTGCCAGCTGCCTAAGGGCAGCCTCTTTCCGTTTCCTCCCTCTCGCTGCTCAAGTTCCGCCCCAAAATGCCCTAGGACAGCTTGCTGTTTTAATGATGCTGCCCTTCTATTTTATTTCTTTCTTTTGCTGCCAAAAGCAGCTTTGCTTCCCACCATGCACCTTTTCTTTTTCTGTTTGCCATGCGCACATGCACTCTCCCACTTTTGTATTGTCGTGCTGTTTTCTGTCCCATTTCTTTTGTGTGGCTTTGTGCCTTTCCAGCTCTCATTTGCTGCTTGTAAAACAGTTTTAGTTATTTTATTTTTATTTTCTAAAGCTACAAAAATCAAATAAGTGAGAAAGATAATTTTTACGAATTTTGTCACTTAAAATCTTACTTGTGCTAATTTTATTTTCTTAGCTAGATAAATTCGATAAAACACAAAAACAAAGTAAATAACTCAAAAATATAAGAAACTAACTAAGAAAAGACGAGAGAATTTGATGTAAAATATGTATAAATATGAGCTTATCACAAACTTCCTCCGTTAACCCCGCAAAAGCCGTTAATAAGAAATATTCTGCCAATGATTTGTACGGCCTACCCAAGGCGTGTCAAGAAGTTCTCGACCTGGCATTAACTTGTCCTGATGCTAAATAGATTATCCAAAAAACCACTGATCCAGCAATGAAGGCTAGGTTCCAGCACATACGAGAAGCGAGGGTCCTTGGCTTCGAGGTCGATCCATACACGGACATTGATATGGCCGAGCTTCTTTTTTCTCTTGAAGACCTTCAATACTTACGACACCACTTCGAAGTCCTCTCAGCCGTATCTTTCTTCGATCTTACGACCGATGAAAAAGATCGGGTGGCACGCCTGGACGCCTACCTAGACATAAGGGACGCCCGGATCGCCTATGAAGAACTAGCCTGTAAAGCACTGCAGGGGCAAAGTCAGACACCAGAAACGAACGGGCTCGAAGACGACAGTCAGAAGGAAGCAAGGTCAGGGGTTACATGTCACAAGAGCAAGTACCTGTTGAGGCACACGATGATTAGGTCGAGGATGCTCTAACACACGATGTTGTAGTCCTCAATAACCCGGAAGAAGACGACTAGGATCCGATGGGCCCTTCAGTCCTTCATAATATGGAAATCAGCATGGTTCATGTTCTACTTGCTGAATTCCAGCCAACTGCGCACATAATTGTTATTCTTGGGATTTGACCCAAAGACACATCTGTTCTTGGAGTACGTGAGGTTACGAATTCTTGGGCGAAACCCACTCTCATTTTCAATTTTGGTTTTCAATACAAGTATTTTAACTTCCTTTACTTAGTTATTTGTTTTTCTCGTTACAAATGTTTTGGGGGAAGTATTTTCGTTTTCAGTTTTATGTTTAGCACGAAGTTTTTGACCTATATGTTATTAAATATATATTTTGACATTATCGTATTTTACGTACTTACTTTTGACCTTAAGCTATTTTGTGTTTTCGACTTTATATCTTTATAAAGTATGTTTCTACTTTTACATTGATGGGGAAAGAAAGTAAGAGCTTGGAGGCATAATAGAGGATTTTGCAACCCGCTCGCAACGGTGTGGCATATTCTCTTTGATGCACCCACTCTAACTTGATTTCTCTTTATACGTATACATATATTCTTCTTCCTATTTTTGAGTATTTCAGTTTAGTAAGTGATTTTAAATTTCGAGGACGAAATTCTTTTAAGGGGGGTAGATTGTTAAACCCCACCAACGAATTTATATGTAATTTTATAATTTCCCAAAGTTTTATTGAAAATTTCATTTTGGTCCCCCTAGCTTGACTAAATTTGGACCCTTTATCTAGATTCCTAAACCCCCTCAAACTCCCACGTGGCAGCACCCTAACAAACCTCATCTATCTCTCTCTCTCTCTCTGTCCCCCCTGTGACTTCTTCTTATCTTCTTTCTGTTTCTGCTTCTCTCCCTTCTCTCTCTTCTTTCCCTCTTTCACCGAGACACACACACACACATACACACACCCAACTGCTTACCTTCACGAGGAAGACAACCACCATCATCATCAAACCTCATCTTTTCTCTCTCTCATGTCGCTGCACAACTCGAGGAAACCCCGGAGCTCTCCGGCGAGATTTCTTCAATTTTTCCAGTTAGGTAAACCTCGGGTCTCCCTCTACCTATTCTAGATTGAAACTTGGATGTGATTTTGAGTGTTATCTCGTTATTTTTCTAAGGTTTTTCGAACGAAATCGACTCGGAGGAGAGCTCACCCATCTCCGGCTAACCCGTGTGAGTCGAGGGAAATTCCGATGATCTCCGGCCGTTCTACGGCAAAAGGAAGGTATAAAATTGCTCCTCTCGTCTTGTGCTTCCTTTTGGTACCTAGATCGGGGTCTAGTGTGTCCATTTTCAGTCGGCCGGAGCTGTCGACGTTCTTCTCTGGTGCACCCTAGGCCCGTTGTGAACAAAACCCAAACGCTTTCCCTTTTCAATTTCTATTTTATTTATTTTGTTTAGTTGTTTTTAAAGACCCAAAAGCCTTCGGGTTGTTTTGTTTAGGGCCTGTGGCCCGTTAGACCAACCCAAAACCTTTTTAGGTTTTATTTATTTATTATCTTAAATATTTAGGCCCTTGGGCCATTTTAATTAGGGCCTTAGGCCTGTGTATTTAGAAACCATATATTTAAGGCCTTTGGGCCAATTAGAGCTTGGGCTTTCAGCCCCTTCCCAAACTCATCACCCTAAACCTTTTAAACCCAAAACCCTTAGGGCCCAGTCTGACCCTTTGACCCGTTGACTCTGACTGTTGACTCGGTCAACGGTCAGAGTTGACTTTGACTTTGATCGGTCAACAGTCAACGTTGACTTTTCGGGGTTTCGTCTGGGACCTCTCCTAGGCTAATTTCGACGTCCTGGACCCATTTTCGAAGTCCGTTTTCCCAAATTCAATTGTTTGGGTAGAGTTTGACTAAATGTACCCTTTATGTGAATAGGTGCGATTATTAGCGGTGATTCCACTATTCCTTTTTTGTACAGCTTTGCACCATCGGTGTACGGTGAGTGGACCCCTTCTAAAATTTGCATAATTTTATAGTTTATTTGCATAAATGAAATGCATGCCTTACGAGTTTATGAACTGATTTTATGTTAAGCATGTTTATGGATTATGTTGTTTATCGTCTCGGTTTTTTTGGTGAGGAATTAATTGTTGGCCTATTTTGAGCTATATTTTTAATATATAGTATTTTCTATAACAACCATGAACTGGTAGACTATCTGATGGATGACGATAGGATGCTAGAACGTGTTTTCGAAACCCCTCTTTATAGTATAGACGATGTATGACTTTATACTATGAAGTGGTTATTTTTAGAGGCGTAACTATTTGTGCGTACCTAGTGCACACTATGCCACCTGGGGCGAGGATCTGATGTTGGCAGTTAGGCAGGGAGAAATAATCCCTAGCGAAAGGTTGAGGGACACGGAGACAGGCATTGGGCCAGGAGGGAGTTATCTCTGATTACGGGCACAGAGACTTAGGTGCAGGCATTGGGTCGGGAGTTTTATTATTCAGTGATCTTACTAGCAGCACACCGCGCTTACAAGACGATTGAAGGAAATTTTGTGAAAAACATGTTCATTTGAGCAACATCTATGGCATGCAATTAACATTTAAAGGCGGAATCATGCTTGTATGCACTCAAAACAAAACATTACCCATGAAATTCAAAGCCTAGTAGAAAGGTGAACCAAGACTCAACTCAAGAACATAGTGAGTTGAGAGATTTTATACCTTTGTTGATTCCTCTTTGCATAAGCAAAGGCTAATCACCCAAGTAGAGGGCCTTCATTCCTTGCTTCTTAGTTCCATCCATTTCTTGGAGGAGGATGGTAGAAAGGATTCTCCAAGTTCCCAAAAATTGAGAACCTCTAATTTTTCCACACTAAGGAGGGACTTGAAGAAGAGATGAGTGACCTTGGAGGATGAGAGATTGCTAGCTAATCTCCTCCAAGGGGGCCGGCCTACTAGAGAGAAAGGGAGAGACATGTTCTCTCCAATTTTATCCAAAAGAAACCCTAAGGATGAAATGGCTATAAAGTTGCCTTTGTACCACCTCACAATGGAGTGGCAAACCTGCAATTAAAGCAAGTTCACTACCCTCCTCTATTTGGCCGGCCTTAAGGGTTTATTGGGCTTTCAAGCCCTTTGTTTATTCAAGTTGTCATACAACTTGAGTTAATGGGCTTGACATTCAAATCCCATTGGGCCTTGCGGCCCAAAACTAACCCTAGGTCTATAACGAACTTATTCGTTTGATTAATTAACATATTAATTAATCATAGCCATAAATAATTAAACCATTTAATTATCCTTACTCATCTCCGTTGTTTCTTCAATCTCTACCTTACACGGTGTACGATCCATTAGGTTCCTTTTAGCGAGGCAGTGGGCGATTGTTACTCTTAACGATCGATTGTGAATTGAAACTTACTTTCAATTCTCCCTTTAGTGATTATACACGTTTAGGGCTTCCACAAACCATGAGTGACACCTAGCAGTATGTCATGGTTACCCAAGCTAATCAGAAGAGGTGGAGAACCTATTCAGTTTAGGATTACAATGCAATACGGTCTTTCTCTGATACAATACTCTTGACCACATTGTTTGGCTTGATAGTTTATTCATGTCTTCTATCCAATGTGATTCTCTTACTTATATGATTACCTTGAATGTGATTTGGAACGACTTCCTAAATCTCATTCATACTCTGGCCAGAGATTCTTAATCATAGCATAGAGTATTCTCCCTCAAACGGTTTGAAGGTTAGAGATCCCTTGTTGCGCATTCACTTGCCTCCATGGCTAAGTGGCTTAACCCCAAATATGCCGTGGACACCCTATGATGGAGTGACTTTGACATAGTCAAAGATCAAGGACCTAACCACAAGACAACTATGATGCCTCAGGTCAAAGGACTACTTTGCATTATCCCAACCATGAGTTCTCATGTGACATGAGTATGAGAACTCCTCGTTGATCGTGTTCAGTGGACTCATTCTCTATTGAGCACCTACGTACTTGTCTTGGTGTCCGTCACACCAATGACTCGAGACTAGTCACTCTCCCTAAGAGAAGACATAGCACGTACTGATCTTAACGGACTGTCAATGCCCAATTGGCAATCCTATGATCAGGAACTTTTAGGATATGTATGCAAAAAAGAATGGTCTCATGAATCTAATTTCTTTAGATCACATTCTCCCAATTGGATATTCTTTGGACTTATTGTTCAAGCATATAACATTTATATGAGACGGCTTAAAATAATAATCTTTGCTCTTAAAACAATAATCTTTGCCCTCGATATTAAACTAGATTAGTTTGACAAGTGAAATGTCCGTAAAGTATCATCATATGATTGGTTTTAGGGCACATTTCCAACAACGATCTGTGAGACTATTGATGCTTTGGTTTCCGCGATGTTTTCCGCGATATGTCTTTTGAGGTGTTTATGGCATGCTAGAGTTTTCAGAGAAACCCATCATTTATTACGCTAGTAGTTTTCATTATTAAAACCTTGGGGGTTAGTATGTTTATAACTGTTTTTGTATTATGTATGTATATAAACTTGGTCCACTCACCCTTGTTTTGCGCCCCTTTTCAGGATTTATAATCGAGGCATACGATCTCGAGGTCAACGCTTTCGCATTGGCATATTCGAGTCCTCTCGGTGTAGGACCCACATCCTTTTATTTATTCAATTTTATATTAATTCTTTTAGTGTTCTAGATTAGATGTGTGCTCTGAACATGTTCCTTAAATGCATATTCATTATTCATTTATATTTATAAACCTTATCTATTCCTTGTTTTCAGCCTTTGCACTCAATAAATGGCTTTCGTCACCCTTGAGTGTCGGCCAGCACGTGCCTATCCTGTTATTTGGGGAAATATCGGGATCAGGGTGTGTCATCCCTTTAGAGGTAAACATTGCAGGTCACAATCACATGACCATATTTTTTATTGTCGACTCCAAGATCGAGTATAATGCATTGCTCGGTCGGGATTGGATTCATCAAACGAATTGCATTCCCTCTTCTTTATATCAAGTTCTCATTTTTTAGGACGAAAAATCAGTTGTGGTTTATCCGGCCGACAGTCAGTCGTTCGAAGCTAATATGATTCAGGCATGGTATTACGATGACCATGTCAGTTATATTACCTTACAGGGGTTGAACGAGGAAAGGCGACCGACCTGAATTTCGGTCCTGAAAGCGATCGAGGTAGGCACCGAGACTGTCCATCAGGATTCGACGAGACTTGGTTTGGCTGACCTGATCGCCGACATTGATGGCTGAAGACAGACAGGACAGACACCGAGCTGTGGTTTCATCTACCATGGAACGACTGCTGGCCCACTGGTACGCTATTTCCAAACACCCAAATTCGGGCGTCAACTTAGTCGAATTTTTGGCCAAATGAGACAATGGCCCCATACTATCACTCGACAAAGTTCAGGCTGCACCGGCCGAGCTCGAGGATAGTCAACCTCAAGTTAAAGATCCATTAGGGGAAATAAATGTTGGAACGGCCGAAGAGCCATGACCTTTGTTCATTAGTGCTTTGTTACCCCAACATGTAAAAATTGAGCTTTGTAATTTTCTTAGAGAATTTAAGGATTGTTTTACTTGGATTTACCATGAGATGCCTAGTCTAGATCGCACACTAGTTGAACATGAATTGTGCATCAAACCTGGGTGTAAACCATTCCGCCAACCACCTCGACGATTCTCGACCGAAATACAACTCGACATAAAAGACGAACTCGTTCGACTTTTAAAAGCTGGGTTTATTCGGACAGCTCAATACGTCGAATGGCTGGTGAACATCGTCCCCGTTTTAAAGAAAAGTGGTGCCCTGCGCATCTGTATTGATTTTCAAAATTTAAACTTGGCAACGCCTAATGACGAGCATCCAATGCCAATTTCAGATTTGTTAATCCACGCAGCGGCACACAACGAGATCTTATCCTTTATGGATGGATGCTGGTTATAACCAAATTTTCATCGCTGAAGCTGATGTCCATAAAACCGCTTTTCGTTGCCCCGGGGCACTCGACACATACGAATGGGTCATCATGCCATTCGGCCTCAAGAACATCGGTACCACATACCAACGAGCCATGAACACTATTTTCCATGATGATCACATTTGGATGACCTCCGTCGGGCTTTCCTACGTATGCGCCGACACAATCTTAAGATGAATCCTGCCAAATGTGCTTTCGGCGTATCAGCCGACAATTTTTTAGGAATCCTCGTACATCATCGTGGTATTGAGGTAGACGACAACAAGGCTCGCACAATCATTAATGCTCCATCCCCAACGACTAAGAAACAACTACAATCGTTGCTCGGCAAGATTAACTTTCTCCGTCGATTTATTGCTAATTGGGCCTGGAAAATGAAAGCCTTCTCCACGCTTTTGAAACTTAAGGATTCTGACATTTTCGAATGGCGTGCAAAACACCAAGAGGCATTCACGCAGATCAAGGTCTCCCTAACAACTCCACCCATCCTCGTCCCACCACGACGTGGCAGACCTCTTAAGCTATATATCTCGGTGGCCGAAGAATACATCGGATGCCTTCTTGCACAAGACAATGACGCTGGGCGAGAACAGGCCATTTTTTACCTTAGCCAAAATCTCCACCCACGAAAGATTAATTACTTCGCTGTCGAGAAGCTTTGTCTCGCCCTATTTTTTGCTGCATCCAAACTTAGACATTACATGCTCCCGTCAGTCACTCAGGTCATCGCCCAGACCAATGTCATTCGTTACATGCTCACTCAACCAATCGTAAAGGGCCGAATCGGCAAGTGGACGATGGCCCTCTTTGAGTTCAGCTTGCAATATGTGCCCCAGAAAGTTGTCAAAGGCCAAACGTTGGCCGATTTCTTGGCCCAACACCCTTCCCCGTACGAGTTCGAGGGCAATGATGTTGAAATCGGCATGGTAGAAACACGTGATAATTACTGGACGATGTACTTTGATGGTTTTAGTACTTCAGTCTCGGCTAGCGTTGGGATTGTTATTCAATCCCCCACTCATAACCGTTGGTATTTTTCTCTCAAGCTCGATTTCGATTGTACGAATATGCAGGCCGAATACAAAGCCCTTGTCATCGGCCTTGGTGTACTACACGATTTGCGGGCGACTCGTGTCCTTGTTCTTGGTGACTCTGAACTTGTAATTAATCAACTCAATCGGACTTTTCGTTGCATGAGTTGTACTCTAGTGCCCTACCACATGGTTGCCAGCTATTTGGCTGAGTCTTTTGACGACGTCACTTTCAAACACATTTCACGAGTTCATAACACCGATGCCGACGAATTAGCTGAAATAGCCTCAGGAGCACAACTCCTGGGGGGGGACAAATTAGGTCGAGAAATACCTGTGTCACGACAAGCACACTTGGCTTTGATTAATCAACAAGTTCTCCAACGCGATTGCGTGATCCGTACACGGGTCATGTCCTTACCTTCGTTGTTAGAACGGAAGGACTCTATTGAGGTTTGTGTTATCGAGGCATTACCAGACGATTGAAGAAGGGCGGTTATGCGATATATTGATAACCCCAGCGAAAAACACGACCGACGGATAAGGGTCCATGCCACAAACTACGTATTATACCAAAATGAATTATACCGAAAAGGTGAGGACAATTTATTACTGTTATGCCTTGGGCCGCAAGAGGCTGCCCAAGCAATCGCAGAAGTTCATGAAGGAATTTGCGGGGCTCATCAGTCCGACGGAAAGATGCGATGGTTGCTTCGCCGACACGGCTATTTCTGGCCAAGTATACTGAAGGATTGTATTGAGTTCGCACGAGGATGTGTACAATGCCAAATTCATGGTCCTATACAGAGGGTCATGGCCGAATCATTACAGGATACTTGTCGCAACAGACTACTTCACCAAATGGGTCGAAGCAAAGTCATATGCCGAGTTAACGTCTAAAAAATTTGTAATTTCATAGAAGAAAACATCATGACTAGATTCGGCGTACCAAAAACAATCATAACAGATAACGGTACAATCTTCCCGTCTGAAAGGTTTAAGGGGTATACGGCCAATTTGAAAATTCGACTTGAGCAATCCATGCCATATTTGAAGGAAATTTTGAGACAAACATGTTCATTTGAGCAACATCTATGGCATGCAATTAACAATTAAAGGCGGAATCATGCTTGTATGCACTCAAAAACAAAACATTACCCATGAAATTCAAAGACTAGTAGAAAGGTGAACCAAGACTCAACTCAGGAACATAGTGAGTTGAGATATTTTATACCTTTGTTGATTCCTCTTTGCATAAGCAAAGGCTAATCACCCAAGGAGAGGGCCTTCATTCCTTGCTTCTTAGTTCCATCGATTTCTTGGAGGAGGATGCTAGAAAGGATTCTCCAAGTTCCCAAAATTAAGAACCTCTAATTTTCCACACCAAGGAGGGACTTAAAGAAGAGATGAGTGACCTTGGAGGATGAGAGATTGCTAGCTAATCTCCTCCAAGGGGGCTGGCCTCTTAGAGAGACAAGGAGAGCATTGTGTTCTCATCCTTTCCCCAAAAGAAAACCCTAAAGATGAAATGGCTATAAAGTTGCCTTTATACCACCTCACAATGGAGTGGCAAACTTGCAATTAAAGCAAGTTCACTACCCTCCTCTATTTGGCCGGCCTTAAGGGTTTATTGGGCTTTCAAGCCCTTTGTTTATTCAAGTTGTCATATAACTTGAGTTAATGGGCTTGACTTTCAAATCCCATTGGGCCTTGCGGCCCAAAACTAACCCTAGGTCTATAACGAACTTATTCGTTTGATTAATTAACATATTAATTAATCCTAGCCATAAATAATTAAACCATTTAATTATCCTTACTCATCTCCGTTGTTTCTTCAATCTCTACCTTACACGGTGTACGATCCATTAGGTTCCTTTTAGCGAGGCAGTGGGCGATTGTTACTCTTACCGATCGATTATGAATTGAAACTTACTTTCAATTCTCCCTTTAGTGATTATACACGTTTAGGGCTTCCACAAACCATGAGTGACACCTAGCAGTATGTCATGGTTACCCAAGCTAATCAGAAGAGCTGGAGAACCTATTCAGTTTAGGATTACAATGCAATACGGTCTTTCTCTAATACAATACTCTTGACCACATTGTTTGGTTTGATAGTTTATTCATGTCTTCTATCCAATGTGATTCTCTTACTTATATGATTACCTTGAATGTGATTTGGAACGACTTCCTAAATCTCATTCATACTCTGGCCAGAGATTCTTAATCATATCATAGAGTATTCTCCCTCAAACGGTTTGAAGGTTAGAGATCCCTTGTTGCGCATTCACTTGCCTCCATGGCTAAGTGGCTTAACCCCAACTATGCCGTGGACACCCGTGTATGGGTGACATTTGACATAATCAAAGATCAAGTACCTAACCACAAGACAACTATGATGCCTCAGGTCAAAGGACTACTTTGCATTATCCCAACCATGGGTTCTCATGTGTCATGAATATGAGAACTCTTCGTTGATCGTGTTCAGTGAACTCATTCTCTATTGAGCACCTACGTACTTGTCTTGATGTCACACACACCAATGACTCGAGACTAGTCACTCTCCCTGAGAGAAGACACAACACGTACTGATCTTAACGGACTGTCAATGCCCAATTGGCAATCCTATGATCAGGAACGTTTAGGATGTGTCTACGAAAGAATGGTCTCATGAATCTAACTTCTTTAGATCGTATTCTCTCAATCACATATTCCTTGGACTTATCGTTTAAGCAGATAACATTTATATGAGATGGCTTAAACAATAATCTTTGCCCTTGATATTAAACTAGATTAGTTTAACATATGAAATGAATGTAAAGTATCATCATATGATTGGTTTTAGGGCACATTTCCAACAATCTCCCACTTGCACTAGAGCCAATCAGCTTGGTCATCAGTGATGATACCTCTTCTGTAGTCATTTCATAAATGGCTGAGTAGTAGGCCTAGACAATGGATATCTATATGTTATCCATAGAAGCAACCTTGAGAATAACGACGTTACCATTATACATGATTCTCAATCATGTGGTTCAGTCTCTCATATGAGTTCGGATCTTGATGAGACCTTGATTCCCTGGCTTGAGATATCGCCCCATTAGTGTTGTAGTGTCGGTACACTAGAGACACTTTCTGGTTGGAACCAAATAGAGAGTTCATAAATGAACTTTCCCATCCAAACAACATTGTTGTAAGCTTCTATATGGCAATATATTTTGCATTCATAATGGAACACACTAAAGTCATTACTTTAATGTTTCCATCCAAATATCTCTTTAGTCATAATAAAGAGATATCTGTTTATCTCTTCATTAATAATGAAGAAACATCCAATGATGGATTAGATTCATAATCTAATACATTTACGCTTCCTTTACGTTACTCTAAGTCTTCCTCATTCTTTGAAGAATCTATCCTTTAGTATTTCTTAAATACTTAAGGACTTACTTGACAATTGCCATGGTTCTGACCTTGGGCTTGCATTGATATTGTCTTGTACCGTTCTAGGTACAATTCATATCAATGTTTTTCATACAATATGAAATACCTAAATCACCTTTCTGCGTATGCATAAAGGATTCTATTTATGCATTATTTCTTTGGGAGTCAAAGGGTACGTTCCCTTTGAGAAGAGCAACTACTTAGTCTAACTAGAGTTGTCCTCCTAATTGAAGTTTATCATCATATGAGAAACTTCCTAGCACATTTTGTCTATTATTAGGGCATGATATAATCCAATTATATCCTAAAATCTATCATTATAGATTTCCATCCCATGTATATAGACTATGTCTCCCATATACATTCTATCGTTATAGAATGTTTAAAGTCATAACTTTAACGAAGAAGTACTCATTCCATTTCCAAAATTAATATATCATATATATATTCATATATATCATATAATATATATATATATATATATATATATATATATATACAATTTTAGGAATATGATTAACTCCCACTAATCTTTTGTAAACCTAGTAAACAAAAGATTCATTTACATCTATATGAGAAATCAAACAATTTGATCTTTCTCTCATAAGACGCTTATGGCTCCCACTAGCTTGCTAAGATCCATGATGGTTGGATCTCTACAACTTACATGTTTTGTGATTCATAGTTTTAGACATATATTATTAGGACTATCTTAATAATGGTTTCGGAAACCTATATTATGTCCAAACATTGAATCAACATTTCGTTGTAGCTAGCTATCTTCGAATTAATTGAAACTAAGACTACGTCAAAAATGGTTCCTTCAAAGTCAACCATTCTCTTTGATTGTAGCCACCTTAAGCTACCAATTAGCTATGAAGGTTTCATTATTTCGTGTCAAATGGTACTTTACCATTTCCTTGAGTATATATCGTATATACACTCAATGTAGTCATAAGGATTTTCATTCTTATTTCTTTCGAATTAAGAGGTGCAACTCTACGACATAGTCATAAAGTTCAAACCATTCAACTGAGACGGTTTATAAATCTTCTTGACTACTTTGGAGCTTGTGGTATAGGAACTAGGTTGTTATATTTGTTGATTATCATCTTGTCTCTCAAAAAACCCATTCTTTGAGTTCTATCTTTAGTTCATTGCTCTATCTTAGGCAAATCATATTGTAGGATTACAATGAACTACCCAACAAAACAACATTTGTTAGTTGGTTTATGGAAGTGATATCCAAAGGTTAATTTGAGGATATCCTTAAGATAATTTTCAAACAAATATTGCTTATTGGCACACAACCCCAAATCTTAACATGATTAAGATTTGTCTTTCTTTCTAACTACATCCTATGGAGTCATGAAAACTTTGGAAGATCTTCTAATTGACAATCATATTGTTTTTAGAAGTATATATCCTATATATGGGTAATTGATAATATCCAACGAACCAAATCTTATTCAAGTTCGTTCTTCTCCTTATGGAGAAATCCATTATCATATGATGCTTCTTTCCTTGATATCTTTCAAGAAAACTATTCTAAAGTGTTACCATTCCTTGGATCAAATCTAAGGATGTAAATACTTTGGACGTCTTACTCATCAACTTACATTTCTTGAATTCTTTGAAACCTTTTGCAAAGTATTCGGACTTGTGTTTATTTAAAATAAACTATAGTCCAACCGAGGGTGATCTTCGGTGAAAGTCATACAACATGAGTAGTATTATGTTGTGGACAAGTGCCACTAACATCTAAGTGAATTAACCTCAACAACTTTGTGATTCTTTGTTCTTTCCAAAAGAATAAAGATTCGAACATTTCGCCTCTATACAATTTTAATAAGAAGGCATTGGATCCGGATCTAACGATCCATAGCATCCATCTATTACCAACTCGTAATTTATGTTTTAGAGGTATCACAACTTTAGTTGGGATTAGTCACTACCTTGCAACCTTTTGGGTTTTAAGCATCGTTATATTCTAAACAGTTAACACTACCATATCATCTCTACTATAGAGATAATCTATTAGATTACTATAATCCAATCATTGATTAATAAAGAACAATGTTTTGTCAAACAAAACATTTATCCATCTCTACTATAGTGACGGAATTAAGTTCCTTAAAATTGGAATGTAAAGACAATCTTTGTTTTTCCATTTCTTTGGTAGTTCATATGAGGAGGTAAGTACTAACTGCTTTCGCAGAAATCTATATTTTATTCACGTTTTGTATGTGACGTACTTTCTCTTCTCTCATATATCTTCTACTTCTTATTAGTCATACTTTTACAACGATTTGTAAAACATAGTTACTAATACGGAATCAAACATTCAAGTAGAAGAACCAACTGTTTTGAACTATTCAAGAACAATTTACAACACCTTCGAAAGGTGTGTTCTTGACACTTGCAAGACATTTCTTGCAAATACCCCTTCCAATGTCCATCCTTTCATAAAGAAAGTTTGTTCCCTTGGAGTTATTTCGCTTTCTTCATTTGACTTCTCCTTTGACTACCATAGTCATAGTCCCTAAACTCCCACTATCTCTCTTGAAACTTATTTCAATTGTGTTATACACATCAAACAATTTGGAGAGCATGTGTTTATTGTTCACTACATAGTTTACAATAAACTTAGTGAACCATTAGGTTAGGGACATAAAGGTGAAGTCCTAGCCTTAGTTTCCGTCTCGTTAAGTGGTTTATCACTTCAACACTCAATGATTCAAAATCATTATAAGTCCATGTTGATGGACTATTTTTGTCAACCAACCATTATGTTCTCAACATAATTACAAACTTTCAAGAGTTGTTCAAGGCAACTCTCATTTCTTCATACAACAATTTGTAAGTGAAGAATCATGGCACATAAAGTGTCCATGCCATTGTGCTTTCTTCTCAAGTTCTTTGTTCATTTAACAAAGAAACAAGCACTAGTGTTTGTATTGACTAAGGGTTGCTCAAAACAACTCTTATTTCTTCATACAACGATTTGTAAATGAAGAACTAATAACACTAAAAGTGTCCTTGTCATTATGCTAATCTTCGTAAGTTCCTTTGTTCATATAACGAAGGAATAAGCATTGGTTGTTTGTGTTGTCCTCTTCATGATAGACTTATCTAACATGTTCTTCCAATGATACATTACCAATAGGAAGATTTTGAGGATGAGACTACTTAGGTACATATCCAATCCTTTTAAGACATTCTTTGGGATTGTGGTACCAAGTCCGGAAACTAAAACATTCGGTTTTTATTTGTCAAGTGTTGGATAGCGTTTGCAAATATATTGGTAAACAAATACATAACGAATATAAATTGATTGATTTTAAGCCATTTGATCCGGGTTTTTAAATCAAATAGCACCACCCACTATTTTTGGCAAATTCCATATCCCTCATTGGAATTCGAGAGTTTTGGATGAAACTCTTAGTAGGGTATGGGAGACTCACTATTACCAAGCCCACCTCACAATGATATGATGTTGGCTAGCATTAATAATAATGAGAGAGTACACTTACTCATTTGCATCTCTTGCAAGTACCCATCAATTTGGCCTCTAGAAAATGTCACCTCACAATGATATGATGTTGGCTCCATTTCTCTTAGTTAAGTCATTCCCACCATGCTTAGTGCGTGAAGGGGTTCAAGAATAGCCTCACGATGATACGATGTCGGCCATCCTCGTTGCCTACACTCACCTCATCAAGTATGTATATAGTCTCCTCCTGAGTGTAAGCATGCACTTTGAACTTCCCCATGATAGGGTGAAGGTGGTGTACAAGTCATAAACGATTGGAGCTACCACGGTGGAAGGCCACAAAAGAGTGTTCAAAGCACTCTCATGCTTTTCAACTTAATAATGGTTTGGTTTGAGGGTTTTAGGTCTCATCACATAAACATATTTATTTTAATCTTTATTAAAACAATTTTGGTCCTATTACAACTATTGGTCCATTGGATTGAATTTAGTTGTATATAATACTCCCACTATGCTTATAAACGGTTTTTAAAGCAAGAGTATATGATACTACTAACATAAACTTTGCATTCATTTGATGGACTATATAGTTGCCTTAGGGCCTTAGGATGACTATGAACCTTTGTTTAGATTCAACACGAGCCTAGTGTTGAATCTCGGACTAGGGATGGTGATTGATTTTAGTTACGCGTTTAATCACATTAAGGCGTGTTGTTCCTAGGGGCGTTGGACCCAACTACTCCATTTTCATGCATATCAAATAAAGCAAGAAAGAAGTACTTCAAAGTAAAGGTGAGCTTATGCTCATTACAACATTTGCATATATAAATTACTTTAAAGTAAATAAGAGCTTATGCTCAACCAAAATTAATCTACACATTCCCATGGTTCAAACAAATTTGAAACGGCCTTTCACATAGCTCAATTATCGTAGGCTTAGGTTCATAATCACCCTTTAATTAATTAACGCTTTAACTAATTAAATTGAATGCAACATTTTCATTTGGTTTTTGTATCCATAAAATTGATTTAAATGGAGCTAAATGAAATGAAAATCCAATTCTCATTTAAAGAGACAAAACAATTTTGTTCTCAACCTAATTTGGGCCATCATGCAATAACCACAACTTTTTGTGCTATATTGCGAAAACACAAACTTTTGGGGTCACTTTGTAAAAACACAAAAGTCCACTACTTCATGTAAATACAACTAGAACCCAAAATTTAAACAATGCAAAAGCTTCATTAAAGGAACAAAACAATTTGTCCTTTAGCGTTTTTGGACCTAAACGTAAAAACGTAAACTTTTGGGCCAAAGTGCAAATACACAAAAGTATCAAAACTTTATGTAATTGCATAAAAGCCCCAAAAGTACTCCCATTGAGGGAGTGGCCGGTTTTGGAGAGGAGTGTGAGTGATGTGTGTGTTGATTTGTGAGTTTTGACATAAAGCATGCAAGTGGTGCAAGTGGTGTGTGTGAAAGGGAATTAATCCTTTCACACCCACCAATAATTCTATCACCATTTAAACAAATATCTAATGCATTAAAACATTTGAAAAAACATAAAACATAAACTTTATGAAATAAATCAAAACTTTGAATCAAAACACCAAACTTTTTGTTCTTGGCAAAAATGTCAAGAACAATGAAGAACACTCATGAAAAAACTCAAAATTTTTCATGAACATTTTTCATCCAAAAACATCCCAAAACCATTTAAACTTTAGGGAAATAACATATAACCAAACTAGGGTACATAGGGGTTCCAAAAGTCACTTGAAAACACTTTTAACAAGTCAAACAAGAACCCAAAAATCCACCCTTTGGATTTGGCCGAAAATTCTCAAAAACATGGCACCAAATTTTAGCTCCAATATTCATGCTCATATGAACTACATCTACAACATTTGAGATGGCAAATTTTCTAGCAAAATTTTCATTCAAAGAAAAAAGAATAAAGCTTGTAACATATTACAACTTTTAAATCAAAACTATGAACTACAAAACCCAAAAGGATTCACCAACTACTAGACCTAGGCTCTGATACCACTTGAAGGAAATTTTGTGAAAAACATGTTCATTTAAGCAACATCAATAGCATGCTATTAACAATTAAAAGGCGGAATGATGCTTGCATGCACTTAAAAACAAAACATTAACCATGAAATTCAAAGCCTAGTAGATTGGTGAACCAAGACTCAACTCAAATCAAAGTGAGTTGAGAAATATATACCTTTGTAGATTCCTCTTTGCAAAAGCAAAGGCTAATCACCCAAAGAGAGGGCCTTCATTCCTTGCATCTAAAATCTATGGATTTGGATGGAAGAATAGGTTTCTCCAAGTTCCCAAAATTGAGAACCTCTAAGTATCTTCACCAATGTTAGATTGGAGAAGAAATGAGTGACCATGGAGTAGTTGATAAGATCATATTTATACATATTTTACATCAAATTCTCTCGTCTTTTCTTAGTTAGTTTCTTATATTTTTGAGTTATTTACTTTGTTTTTGTGTTTTATCGAATTTATTTAGCTAAGAAAATAAAAATAGCACAAGTGTGATTTTAAGTAATAAATTCGTCATTTCTACCTTGCCCACTTATTTTATTATTGTAACTTAAGAAAACGTTTTGGCAGAAAATAAAAGAAAGGCAGCACATGCTGCTAGTGGAAAACAAAAGGAAAGAAGTAGAGCATCAGTGGGAATAAAGAATAAATAATAGAGGGTGGAAGATAATGGCCAGACGTGGAAGGCATTTGGAAAGCTGCCTTAGCGCAGCAAGGCAGGAAGTGGACAGCACAGAGATTGAAGAAATAAAAGAAGGAGCAGCGGGGAAATAATAAAAAAACAAGGCAGCTAGCAGCAGGAGCTGAAGCGAAGAATAAATAAGCCTTGGGGCGCGCAGAAGCTAGCGGGGGGAATAGGAAAGAAGTGACGCAGAGGAACTGGGGGACGCAGAAACAGACAGCTGCCTTGTGCAGCTAGGAGAGGGCGCGGAAAAACAGGAGTTTTGGGGGGACAGGGGGGACACAACAGGCAGGAGCAGCGAGCTGCAGGGATTGGAGGTGACAGACGTAAGGAAAGAAGAAAGGAGGTCAGCACGGCAGCAGTCTGGTCAGCACGGCAGCAGGGAGGTCAGCTGTCTGGTCAGCACGGCAGGGAGGAATAAGGGAGTGCGGCCTTGGGGAAGGCAGCGAGAGCTGAGAAGAAACAGGAGCTGCCTTGGGAAGGCAGTCAGCGTAGAAACAGAAAACGAGCAAAGTTTCACTGCAATTTCGCTCGGTTTAATCCTCGAAACTCATGTTTAATTTCTGTTTTAATTTATAAATAATGTGTAATTAATTTGTTTTGGCTAGAG
Source organism: Malus fusca (assembly GCA_035220775.1). Lineage (NCBI taxonomy): Eukaryota > Viridiplantae > Streptophyta > Magnoliopsida > Rosales > Rosaceae > Malus > Malus fusca. The sequence continues at coordinate 4,862,454 of CM069059.1, forward strand.
GTTAATTCAAAACTATGGATATATTTGTAATTTGAATTGATTACCTTCAGTTGTGATTTCTGAGTTGTGATTTAATTTGCTTAACTGCTTGATTGATAACTTATTTTTGTATGTCGATTAAGGATGCATACTTAATTTACATGCATGAATTTGATGCTAGAATATAAGTGAATTTCACCTAATCGTTATGAATTTATATTCACAAGTAGTAAAGGTTGTTGACCACAATCGTGTTAAGTAAATTCTTGGCATAAGTTTCATGCAATTCATAGTAACAAGTGCCTCGTCAATGCTTATGATTTTCATAAAACTTAATGATTCTTGCTTGTATCTCTATTATGCAATTCATGTAGGGAACTTGTAGGGAGTGTTTTGGGTTGTCGTATGCAATCATCCAACCTAATAAAAGTAGGAAAATCTGAAGGTTAATTTAAGCGGACCTAATTAACTTGGGGCGTTGAGAATTTACAATTTATTGAAAGAACAACTGAAAATCAATTTAGGTTGCATATGTATCATGTGTGGAGAAGAACCCTCTAGCCAGTCCGTCATTTATCATTTTACCTTAATTTTATGTTTTTGTCAATTCTGTAATTTATTTAAGTTTAATTTACTTTTAATCAAAAATCAATCCCCCGTTTATTTTAAAGTGTTAGGTTTGTTAGAAATCAATTTAGTTTGTGTTTTCTTGAGTTTTGAATTATTTTGAGTCTTTTGATTTGTTTTAGTTTATTTGTTAGTTTTATTTTGAGTGATTTTAGTTAAGTGTTTTGAGTCTAGTTTAGTGTTTTAAATTTTGTTTTTACGTTTTTAATTTAATTTTACTTTGGTTAGCATCCCTAGTTAATCCCCGGCCTAGAACGATCCCTACTTATCCATATACTACAACTGTCACAAATAGGGTTTAAATTTGTGCGTTAATTTATTTTCGCATCAAATTTTTGGCGCCGTTGCCGGGGATTAGCAAATTTGCTAATCCTTTTATTTTTGTTTTTGCTTATGTTACTTTTGGTATTTGATTTATTTTTCTTTCTTTGAATTGAGGTAGAAATGGAGCAAGACCTGGATTCTACTAGCATTCAAGATCTATTGGCACAGCTCACTGCTCAATTAACTCATAATGCCGAACGGACCACAATGCCAAGTGTCCCTACACTTGATGTGCCCTATGGACAACGATATCAAGGTCCTCAATTTTCTGCAAATGAAGATGTTTGGGGATATCAGGGCCATAACCAATCAAGGGGCAACATGTTTTCCAACGCTTACAATTCGGATTGGAGAGACTACTCAGATTATATGTGGGATGAACCTCAACACTTTCAACAAAGTGGATATTGGCAGCAAGACGAATTCTATTCAAGACCTATGCAGCTACCACAGCATCCCCCACAGCAATTCCAATCAAATCAAAGTATGCCCGTGGATTATAATCAAAGGCTTGATGAATTAATTTCTTTGGTGCAGGGCTCACAAAACGAAGAACAATTACAGCCATCAGAGGAGTACTATCAATGGCCATGTGCACCACCACATCCACCACAACAATCTCCCCAATTCAATTCAGGTACATCCTTGGATAATGATACACTTAATAATTTACTCACCTCTTTGAATCAGGGAGTAGAAAATCAAAACCAGGAGATGCAAGACCGAGTCAGAAGAGTGGACGAATTGGAGGAGCAAGTTGGGCAGATTTTGGAAATCATGGCACAAATTCAAGATCAAAGAGAACTCTCCAACTCCACATTTGCAAATTCAAGGGGAGAAATGGAAATCGATGAAGCCAACACTTTGGGAAGTGATATGGAGGATGAAGTTGTTCCAGAACCATCCAAACATGGCCCGGACATGGATGAATTGCCGCTTCAAGAAGAAGATGAGGATGACGACTTGGGCAGTTTAGAAGAATTCTTGTCGCAAACCCCTCAAGTCCTTATGCCATCCAACTCAGGTGAGGAGGTTCTAAGTTCAATTCATTATGACATCGTTCCACCAAATGTCCTTTTTCCTTGCAGGTTTTTAAATCCCAAGGAAGAAGTGAATGAAAAATACGTTGTGGAAGATCTTCCCAAGGTGCAATGTGATATCCAAATTCTTGGTGTACCAAATCAAGTTCCTGATGGTATTGAAACGTTCAAAGAGACTTGTACACCAAGAATAATTATTCCAGAAAATGAGGTGGCCGGAGAATTTGTTGAACATATCAAAGAGGTTGTGCATGAGACAATCAAGCCCAAAGCAGTTGAGTTTGATGACACGGGACAAGCCACAACCATCATAGTAAACCTGGCTAAGTTCAAAGTCCCGGAAATGTTCAAAAATGTGGTGTTTGTCATTGAGTTTGTGTCGGAAAAAGATAGTAAGCCATCTTCTCCATTTTTAATTTTATGTTATACTAACAATCTAATTTTGATGATTCAGGCACCGTCATTAGAACTTAGACCGTTGTCGGATCATTTCAAGTACCACCGTCCGTTCAATGATAAGCCCATGCATTTGAATAATGAAGGGAGGCCTAGGAATCACCCACAATCAGATTTGCATTCCTAATCCCTTCTCTTTACTGAATTTATTTTACTTTGTTTAGTTCTTTCATTGTTTGTTTGCTCTTGTGTGAATTTATTTTACGTTGATTTTTTTTTTATTATTTTACGTTGATTTTATTTTGTTTTGTTTATTTAGTTGTGATTTTTGTTTAGAAAGTTAAACATAGTCTTTTTATTTTGATTTACTTATTTTACATTTTTATAAAAAAAAAAATAAAAAAAATAAAAAATAAAAAACATAAACATTCATATAAATAAAAATACAAAAAATAAAAAATAAAAAAAATAAATAAAAAAAAATAAAAAAAAAATAAAAAAAAAATAAAAAACAAAATTGCATAAATATTTGACAATAACTTGTAAACTAATTTCGTTCATTGGTCGTTGGTTGGTGGTGCCTCGGAGGTCGACGGAGCCCCTGAAAGACGAAGCGCCAGAGCTGGATCATTCGGAGCCTCAATACTTGGTGCTGCTCCCGAGGACGAAGGCAACACAAACCTCGGGAGTAACGTCATAAACCGTTGATGATCACTCTGAATCCGCACTTCGGACTCCTGCAGCTGATCAAGCTTCCTCTTCATGCTTGTGGAGTAATTGGTTGCGAGCATGTGCAAATCCCTGTTCTCATGCCTAAGCACTCTGACCTCCTGCCGAAGACTAGCCACTTCAGCCATCAACGACTCCACCTGACGGGTTCGTGCAAGAAGGCGCTGGCCCATGTTTGATACTGAACCTGCGCATCGGACGCTGTAGGCCATAGAGTCCTGGACAGCTAGTTCGTCGGACCGCCTAGAAAGTATCCTAGTGTCTCTAGGAGTGAGCAGATTTCTGGCCACCACCGATGCGGTTGTTTCATTCATCATCATGGAATCCCCAACTGTAAGAGGACCATTTGGGGATATGAAGGACGGCTGCCAAATGTTGGTTGGAGAAGATATATCACTATCTTCCCCAACATTCAAGTTAAGGCGACGGTCAGAAGGGCAAGACATATTTGAAGGTGTTGAGAATGAAGAGTCGGACTGATCAAGATTAAAAGAAATGCAAGGAGGAAGTGTTTACAGGAGGGAGTGTTTACAGGGGGAGCTTAAGTGTGTTGTGGAACAAAAATGAGCGTTCTTATAAGAAGAAGAAATCGTTGAGGCATCACTCAGCAGTCGAAGAGGCGCCCTCTCGCAAATCGAAGAGCCGGGCTCCTTTCTCAAAAGCCGGATTCTTTTCTCAAAAGCGGCGTCGCCGTTCTCAAAAGTCGGACTCCGTCTCAAAAGTCGGTTCCTTTCTCAAAAGTCGGACGCCGCTCTCTCAAAAGTCGGGCGTCTTTATCAAAAGTCGGAGCGGTCAGGAATCACGAGGCGAGCTGTTTTTCCAATTTTGTCGTCACTCGTCACGCGTTGTCAGCTTTGCGCAAATTACGGGCTGCTTTTTCAGAAAGCGCGTAACCTGTACTGTTCATCCATCCACCGGTTGCCGACAGGGGTAAAGGAATAGTTTCGGTTATGAAGAAAAGTCCTATAAACGTCTACCTTCGCCATCCAGCAAAGGCACAACCCCTCTACACTTCTTCATCTCCGAAATTTTTCATCTCCGAAAATGCCTTTCCAACAAACCCTCTCGAGTTACTCTGTGTTTCTCATTCCCTGGGATACCTTTGCAAACAAATCATCTAGAGCTAGAGTATTTCATATCATAAAGGTTGAAAGCAAGAGTATCTCATATCACGCTTTCTCCCTGTCCTTTTCCTTGTCTTTGTGATAAGGAGAAAGCGGGCAATCAGCCAGCATTCGGTGTCAATCTTCCAATCTAAGAACCGACTGCCTGGAAATCCTTCCTGATTGCTTACCTAGCATTGCTTACCTAGCATTGCTCTCGAGTGCTCATCTTCAACCGCTGATGTACTTCCGAAGAAGACGCCACATCTGCCTGGAGAACAGCCAACGCAAGTGAAAATGTTACTTGAAGCATGTGGAGACAAGGTGCTGCTTCATCTTCAAGATCAAGTCTCATTTTCCTTGCTAAGAAGTTCCCCAGCCCAGTTCAAGCATACACCTGTGGAACGATACTTCTTCAAAAGCAAAAGTATCCCATATCATCAGAGTCAAAGGCAAAGATTTCTCATGGCATGCTTTTCCTTTACCCTTGCTCTTGGCTACGGGACAAGGTGAAAGAAGGCAATCGGTCGGCACTTGGACAGATTGAACAAAGAATCAGACCACCACCTCTACCTCGTGCCTACCTGCCATGCAGAAGAAACAAAAAGAGAAGAATGTAGCCTGCAGACTAAATCAACCCGGCAGAAGGAGTCCGAGTTGAAACCAAGAGCTCGAGAAGCTTCAACAACACCACCAATCAAGTCTCATTTTCCTTGCTAAGAAGTTCCTGAGGCCAGTTCAAGTTCAAAGTTGTGGAAAGTCACCAAACAGGACCAATGATCACTTTTTAGTTTTATTCATTGTCTTTTATTTTCATTTTCAATTTTTCGTTTGCAATTTTTTTTACATTTTCTTGTGTTACTTAACTGATTTATTTCTTTTCTTTGCAGGAACTTTTGGCTATTTCCAACCTTGAAGTTGATTGCAGAATTTTAGCTTGGGGGGTCATCGCTTGATTTTCTGCAAATTAGGGAAGTTTTCAGTCCTATTGCTTTATTTTGTTTCTTTATATTTATCTTTTTCATTTTTATTTGCATTTTATTATATTTTCTGACATTGGGGACAATGTCTAGTTTAAGTGTGGGGGTAAAGAGTATAAAAATGACCAAATTGAAAATTTTTGTACCTTCGACTTTGAACTGGTTTCATTTGTTTCCATGTTATTGCTTTGTGTTTTCTTAATTAAGTTGTTGTTTTTTTTAAAAAAAAAAAAAATAATAAAAAATAAAAATCGGAAAATTTAAAAAAAATCCAAAAATATTTCCTTGTTTTCCTTATTGTTTTGAATTAGATTTTTGTTAGTTTCCCGACCCAATGATATAATTGGATAAAATTTGAACCATGATGATCAAGAACTTAGTTAACATGTGTTGTGTGAAATTCCTAATTCTCGTGTTAGTTTGTACATATTTGATCATCTTTGAAAAACCAAATGCACATAGCCTTGTTGATGTGAAACTAAAGCATGATTTAAAGCTCCATATGTGAATTTAGTGACCATATACATCCTATGTGAGTTTTTGAGCCTATTGAAAGTGTGTGCATTTTTCATACACTATTATTCTTTCATGTGTGATGAACTTATGTGAGATACTTCTCTAGAACTTGCATAACGATCTTTCGAAATTTTTGTCATTGATTGCATGAACTTGAAAATGATAGAGGCATTAGGTTTACCACCATGGCCCAAATAACCTTGTTTCCCAAAGAAAAATGATATCATTAGATTGCCAATTTGAGCCGTATATGTGAACCTTTTATTTCTTATCACCAGATATGTCTACCCTTATACCTGAAATATTTTTCCTTACCCTTTCCAAGCGAGCAATGCGAGATTGTCTTATGAGAAACGTTTGTGAAGTATTTTGAAGGTGTTTGGCAAAAGTATAAGTGTGGGGGTATTTCATGTTTGTATTTAAAAAAAAAAAAAAAAAAAAAAAAAAAAAAAAAAGAAAAAGAAAAAGAAAGTTTGTTTACAAAGAAAATAAAAAGTGTTTAAAGTTTCAGTTTAAGGTTGTGGTTGGAGATGTCAGAAGAATCGTTGGAGAGCTTGAGTTCTTATAAATTTAAAGAAAAGAATTGCTTGCAATGTAGCTTGGAACTTGTGTTTTCCTATTCTTTCGTTTCAATAACCCTATCCCTAAACTTCATTACATCCAATAAAAGTCCTCTTGATTTAAGTTTTGCAATTATGACTGTGGAGAAGTGATCTTTATGCAAGCTTATGGTAGAAATTTCACATTTGATTCTTTGAGAGAAACACATTAAAACTAAACACATGTGTGATTGAGTGTAAATCCCGTGAGAAGGTCGCTAGTTTGCATATGGTGTTTTTAAAAAAAATAAAGATTTTGAAATTGCATTAACATGGCTATCTCACACACTACACTTCAAGGATGTTTCAAAGATTACTGCTAATATTTGAATAAGGAAAATGAACTTGGATTAGCTTGTTGGTGTTAGCTATGGTTCTTGATGATTGTGTTCTCAAATGAAATTCTATGAGGGTCACATAGGGGGAAACTAATAATTTTCATGTTATTACTTTTCGTCTGTTTTGCTCGAGGACTAGCAAAAGCTAAGTGTGGGGGTATTTGATAAGATCATATTTATACATATTTTACATCAAATTCTCTCGTCTTTTCTTAGTTAGTTTCTTATATTTTTGAGTTATTTACTTTGTTTTTGTGTTTTATCGAATTTATTTAGCTAAGAAAATAAAAATAGCACAAGTGTGATTTTAAGTAATAAATTCGTCATTTCTACCTTGCCCACTTATTTTATTATTGTAACTTAAGAAAACGTTTTGGCAGAAAATAAAAGAAAGGCAGCACATGCTGCTAGTGGAAAACAAAAGGAAAGAAGTAGAGCATCAGTGGGAATAAAGAATAAATAATAGAGGGTGGAAGATAATGGCCAGACGTGGAAGGCATTTGGAAAGCTGCCTTAGCGCAGCAAGGCAGGAAGTGGACAGCACAGAGATTGAAGAAATAAAAGAAGGAGCAGCGGGGAAATAATAAAAAAACAAGGCAGCTAGCAGCAGGAGCTGAAGCGAAGAATAAATAAGCCTTGGGGCGCGCAGAAGCTAGCGGGGGGAATAGGAAAGAAGTGACGCAGAGGAACTGGGGGACGCAGAAACAGACAGCTGCCTTGTGCAGCTAGGAGAGGGCGCGGAAAAACAGGAGTTTTGGGGGGACAGGGGGGACACAACAGGCAGGAGCAGCGAGCTGCAGGGATTGGAGGTGACAGACGTAAGGAAAGAAGAAAGGAGGTCAGCACGGCAGCAGTCTGGTCAGCACGGCAGCATGGAGGTCAGCTGTCTGGTCAGCACGGCAGGGAGGAATAAGGGAGTGCGGCCTTGGGGAAGGCAGCGAGAGCTAAGAAGAAACAGGAGCTGCCTTGGGAAGGCAGTCAGCGCAGAAACAGAAAACGAGCAAAGTTTCACTGCAATTTCGCTCGGTTTAATCCTCCAAACTCATGTTTAATTTCTGTTTTAATTTATAAATAATGTGTAATTAATTTTTTTTGGCTAGAGGTTAATTCAAAACTATGGATATATTTGTAATTTGAATTGATTACCTTCAGTTGTGATTTCTGAGTTGTGATTTAATTTGCTTAACTGCTTGATTGATAACTTATTTTTGTATGTCGATTAAGGATGCATACTTAATTTACATGCATGAATTTGATGCTAGAATATAAGTGAATTTCACCTAATCGTTATGAATTTATATTCACAAGTAGTAAAGGTTGTTGACCACAATCGTGTTAAGTAAATTCTTGGCATAAGTTTCATGCAATTCATAGTAACAAGTGCCTCGTCAATGCTTATGATTTTCATAAAACTTAATGATTCTTGCTTGTATCTCTATTATGCAATTAATGTAGGGAACTTGTAGGGAGTGTTTTGGGTTGTCGTATGCAATCATCCAACCTAATAAAAGTAGGAAAATCTGAAGGTTAATTTAAGCGGACCTAATTAACTTGGGGCGTTGAGAATTTACAATTTATTGAAAGAACAACTGAAAATCAATTTAGGTTGCATATGTATCATGTGTGGAGAAGAACCCTCTAGCCAGTCCGTCATTTATCATTTTACCTTAATTTTATGTTTTTGTCAATTCTGTAATTTATTTAAGTTTAATTTACTTTTAATCAAAAATCAATCCCCCGTTTATTTTAAAGTGTTAGGTTTGTTAGAAATCAATTTAGTTTGTGTTTTCTTGAGTTTTGAATTATTTTGAGTCTTTTGATTTGTTTTAGTTTATTTGTTAGTTTTATTTTGAGTGATTTTAGTTAAGTGTTTTGAGTCTAGTTTAGTGTTTTAAATTTTGTTTTTACGTTTTTAATTTAATTTTACTTTGGTTAGCATCCCTAGTTAATCCCCGGCCTAGAACGATCCCTACTTATCCATATACTACAACTGTCACAAATAGGGTTTAAATTTGTGCGTTAATTTATTTTCGCATCAGTAGTAGGATTGCTAGATCCACCCTCCAAGGGGGCCGGCCTCCTAGAGAGAAAAGGAGAGACATGTTCTCTCCAATTTTCTCCAAAAGAACCCATTAATGAATTTTAGGCTATAAAGTTCTTTATATAGTCACTTCTTTAAATGACCTAAAGAACAAAAAAAAAAAAAAAAAAAAAAAAACCCTAATTCAATACACATGGCCGGCCATATAAGGGATATGGGCTTTTGGGCCTTTGTGAATCTTTATTCATTAAATTGTCATACAACTTAAGTCAATGGGCTTGACGTTCGAAGCCCATTGGGCCTTAAGGTCCAAAACTATCCCGAGGTCTTTAACGAACTTATTCGTTTGATTAATTAACATATTAATTAATCCTTGCCATAAATAATTAAACCATTTAATTATTCTTACTCATCTCCATTGTTTCTTCAATCTTTACCTTACACGGTCTACGATCCATTAGGTTCCTTTTAGCGAGGCAGTGGGCGATTCCGAACTCTTTCAAATCGATTGTGAATTGAAACTTACTTTCAATTCTCCCTTTTGTGTTTATACACGTTTAGGGCTTCCACAAACCATGAGTGACACCTAGCAGCATATCATGGTTACCCAAGCTATTCAGAAGAGGTGGAGAACCTATTCAGTTTAGGATTACAAATGCAATACGGTCTTTCTCTAATACAATACTCTTGACCACATTGTTTGGTTTGATAGTTTATTCATGTCTACTATCCAATGTGATTTGTGTGCTTATATGATTACCTTGAATGTGATTTGGAACGACTTCCTAAATCTCATTCATACTCTGGCCAGAGATTCTTAATCATATCATAGAGTATTCTCCCTCAAATAGTTTGAAGGTTAGAGATCCCTTGTTGCGCATTCACTTGCCTCCATGGCTAAGTGGCTTAACCCCAACTATGCCGTGGACACCCGTGTATGGGTGACATTTGACATAATCAAAGATCAAGTACCTAACCACAAGACAACTATGATGCCTCAGGTCAAAGGACTACTTTGCATTATCCCAACCATGAGTTCTCACGTGACATGAATATGAGAACTCTTCGTTGATCGTGTTCAGTGAACTCATTCTCTATTGAGCACCTACGTACTTGTCTTGATGTCACACACACCAATGACTCGAGACTAGTCACTCTCCCTGAGAGAAGACACAGCACGTACTGATCTTAACGGACTGTCAATGCCCAATTGGCAATCCTATGATCAGGAACGTTTAGGATGTGTCTACGAAAGAATGGTCTCATGAATCTAACTTCTTTAGATCGTATTCTCTCAATCACATATTCCTTGGACTTATCGTTTAAGCATATAACATTTATATGAGATGGCTTAAACAATAATCTTTGCCCTTGATATTAAACTAGATTAGTTTAACATATGAAATGCCCGTAAAGTATCATCATATGATTGGCTTTAGGGCACATTTCCAACATATATTTCTTCTCTGGCGTAATGCAGAGTTGTATAGCTTCACCTTCGAGTGATGAACCCACTATATATGCATATATATATATATATATATGTTTATTCTCTAGTGTAACCCAGAGTCGTACAGCTTCACCATCAGGTGATGGACCCCTATTTCTTTACTCGCTTAACCCAGTGTCATATAGCTTCACCTTCGGGTGATGGACTCATTATATCTCTTCTTTGGCATAACCCAGAGTCGTACAGCTTCACCTTCGAGTGATGGACCATGATTTCTTCATTATCGTAACCCAATGTTGTACAGCTTCACCTACGGGTGATGGTTATGTCTTCAGGCCACTATGATACCCCTAGCTGAGCACATCACTGATATGATTACAGGTGTTTTACGGATTTGCCTTCGGGCCACTATAGTACCATTATTGAGCACTGGTTTACACGTACATGTTTTATGAATGTTTTTCATGGCATGCTAGAGTTTTCAAAAAACCTATTATTTAGTAGTATATATGTGTTTTCTAAAACAGGGGGTTAGTATATATATTCAGAAAGAAAATGGTTTTCCTATTATTAGTACTATTATTATAAACATTGGTCCATTCACCCTTTTGTTTTTGCACCCCTCAGGAGTTAGAATCGAGGCATTCGATCCTGGCGTCAGGGCATTTCTGCATAGGCATCTTCAAGTCTTCTCAGCATAGGACCCTTTCCTTTGTTCGTACCATTTTATAACAATTCTTTCACATTATTCTTGATTAGTTGTAAGCTCTGAACATGTTTCCGTTTTGATATATTTCTTTCTAATTACATATTATATTTGTATGCATGTTTAAAATGGCTTCGTCATCCTCGGGTGTCGGCTAGTATGTGCCTATCCTCGGGTTTCCGTTTTGATATTTGTATGCACATTAGAATAGGATATCGGCTAGATAAATTGTCAATGTGGGCAATTTGGGCTAGAGGTCAATGAATTAGATAAGATGACTAACAAAAAGGGTTTATGAACTCGGGATATCTTATAGGGGTTAATTTTTATAATAGAGTATTCAAACCACCACTGAAGTGGTAAAATGCATGGTATGGGACGTGCAGGTCCGCGTGTTTTATTATATGAGTTAACGGGAACAGTTGAAGAGGTTATGTTGCATTCATGCATTGTTATCAATAATGATTTGATATTTGGCTATATGATTTCATGACACTTAATTTAATATTGTCAATTCACTGTGATAAGGTTATGTCCCTATTGAGCTATTGAAGTTCATCCCTCTATTGTTATGTAGATTTACGAACTAGACATTCAAAAGGGTAGGCAGGATGAGGTCGGATTAGATGTGAGAATAGAATGTTTATTCATCTTTTTACTGTAGAATTTTAAAGAGTTCTTGATTTGTTTAAGAATCATGAGTTATTTTATAAGAAGAAATTTATTTTCCAACCGGTTTGAATTTCCTTTTATATATTGAGCTTTTAACTCATGTTTTAGATTCCGGTTTGAGTTTTTATTGAAGGAAATTTTGTAAAAAACATGTTCATTTGGGCAACATCTATGGCATACAATTAACAATTAAAGGCAGAATCATGCTTGTATGCACTAAAAAACAAAACATTACCCATGAAATTCAAAGCCTAGTAGAAGGGTGAACCAAGACTCAACTCAAGAACAAAGTGAGTTGAGAAATCTTATACCTTTGTTGATTCCTCTTTGCATAAGCAAAGGCTAATCACCCAAGGAGAGGGCCTTCATTCCTTGCTTCTTAGCTCCATGGATTTCTTGGATGAGGATGGTTGAAAGGATTCTCCAAGTTCCCAAAGTTGAGAACCTCTAATTTTCCACACCAAGGAGAGACTCGAAGAAGAGATGAGTGACCTTGGAGGAGGGAAGATTGCTAGCTAATCTCCTCCAAGGGGGCCGGCCTCCTAGAGAGAAAGGGAGAGACATTGTGTTCTCATCTTTTCTCCAAAAGAAACCCTAATGAAGAAAAGGCTATAAAGTCACATTTATACCTACCTTCATTGGAGTGGCAAACTTGTAATAAGTCCAAAACCCACTCCTTTATCAATATGGCCGACCATAGGGTTTTATTGGGCTGTTTGGGCATTTGTCAATTATTAGTCATTAAGTTGTCATACAACTTAAGTCAATGGGCTTGACGTTCGAAGCCCATTGGGCCTTGAGGCCCAAAACTAACCCGAGGTCTTTAACGAACTTTATTCGTTTGATTAATTAACATATTAATTAATCCTTGCCATAAATAATTAAACCATTTAATTATCCTTACACATCTCCGTTGTTTCTTCAATCTCTACCTTACACGGTGTACGATCCATTAGGTTCCTTTTAGCGAGGCAGTGGGCGATTAGAACTCTTTCAAATCGATTGTGAATTGAAACTTACTTTCAATTCTCCCTTTAGTGATTATATACGTTTAGGGCTTCCACAAACCATGAATGACACCTAGCAGTATGTCATGGTTACCCAAGCTAATCAGAAGAGGTGGAGAACCTATTCAGTTTAGGATTACAATGCAATACGGCCTTTCTCTAATACAATACTCTTGACCACATTGTTTGGTTTGATAGTTTATTCATGTCTACTATCCAATGTGATTCTCTTACTTATATGATTACCTTGAATGTGATTTGGAACGATTTCCTAAATCTCATTCATCTCTGGCCAGAGATTCTTAATCATATCATAGAGTATTCTCCCTCAAACGGTTTAAAGGTTAGAGATCCCTTGTTGCGAATTCACTTGCCTCCATGGCTAAGTGGCTTAACCCCAACTATGCCGTGGACACCCTCTGACGGAGTGACTTTGACATAGTCAAAGATCAAGGACCTAACCACTAGACAACTATGATGCCTCAGGTCAAAGGACTACTTTGCATTATCCCAACCATGAGTTCTCATGTGACATGAGTATGAGAACTCCTTGTTGATCGTGTTCAGTGGACTCATTCTCTATTGAGCACCTACATGCTTGTCTTGGTGTCAGTCACACCAATGACTCGAGACCAGTCACTCTCCCTAAGAGAAGACATAGCACGTACTGATCTTAACGGACTGTCAATGCCCAATTGGCAATCTTATGATCAAGAACGTTTAGGATATGTATACGAAAGAGAATGGTCTCATGAATCTAACTTCTTTAGATCGCATTCTCCCAATTACATATTCCTTGGACTTATCGTTTAAGCGTATAACATTTATATGAGACGGCTTCAAACATAATCTTTGCCCTTTATATTAAACTATATTAGTTTAACATGTGAAATGTCCGTAAAGTATCATCATATGATTGATTTTAGGGCACATTTCCAACATTTATTACCGACCCCGGGTTTGGGTCGTGACAGTAGGACCCATTCCTTTGTTCGTACCTTTTCATAATATTCCTTCTACAATATTCTTGATTAGTTGTATGCTCTAAACACATTCCCACAAATGCATATTCATTAAAGTTATATTTAAGTTCATTTTTTCTTCATAACTTACATGCATGTTAATATGGCTTCATCACTCTCGGGTGTTGGCCAGCACGGGCCCATTCTGGTGTTTGGAGGATTCCGGAGTTGGGCGTGTTAGTGTGTGAATGCATTTTCCATTGATCTTTCTGTTGAACTCTCACTGAGTTATGATTTTGATCACAATATTCGTTGAATCTTCTCCTCTGTCTTTTCCATTTATTTCAACTTTCAATTTCTCCACATTAAACGTTCATGGTTCAAGGGAATTGTTCTAATTTTTTATTATTGTATTTATTTTAACAAAATTGCAGACAGTATACTTGTTCCAAAATAAGAGAAAAAAATGTGTGATTGTCTGCAAGGCACTTACCAAGGACAGGAATATAATGTTTTTTTAATGAAGACACAGGAATATAACATGTAATTATATCTTTTGTATGTTTACATTTTAAATTGGGAACTTTAATGAAAAACTCCCGGTACTGTTCACTTTAACGAAAAACCACATTTTACACTAAAAAGTCAATCCTGGTACTATTCACTTTACCCTTTATTTTGTCCTTATCGTTAAAACTCGAAGTTTTCAAACACTTTTCATTAGTTTTCCTATTTTCGAGATTGGGTAATGAATATGATTAAATTTATTCTCAGCTTATATCATGCAAATATAATTGATAAACTTGACGTTTATCTCATTAAATTGCAAGTGGTCATTTACGGCAATGATAGAAAGGTGTTGAGTCATTGTATGATGATGTGAATTCCAACCCCGTCGGTGGCTAATCTAACACCTAATTTAACAAAATTAATCGTTTGACAAAAAAAAAAATCATTTCCAAATTGAAAGGTAATTTTACAGTGTCATTAATTGTTTATTACCGAGCAACCATTGCAGAGATTATCACTTCCCTCCCCAACTTTTTACTGATCTCTGTCCACTCTGTGTAATTATTTGAATGCCTTAATCTCTTGAATGCTTCTTCTTTGTTTTTTTGTCCATTTTTGGTTTTGAACACATTTTGTAATTGAACACATTTTAGCAATTGGGAATTTTTTGTTAACGTTGATCAGACCCGGACCTTTGTGTCAATCGAAGTCATTGATGCTGGGTTAGCTGAGGAATGATTGCTAGCTCTCTCTTGGAGCTTTAGTTTGCGCTGACCATTCTACCTAATTTCCTGTATCATTTTTTGTTTTGCATTTTACCAAGGTGAATGCTGGATTTGGGGACTCAAAAAGTGAGAGAGGACAAAAGCCAGTAGCTCAGTAAGTGTTCTTTTTGTTCCTAGCCTTTTTTACTAAGTAGAGGCTTTCTTTTCCTGAGAAACACCCTGAATCCGTTCAATTTCAAACCTTGAATCCATTCACTGAAATACAAAATATAAGAATTAGTCGTTGAAGTTTGTAAAGGGGTTGTGATGGGGCGATATGTCACAGCCCGTCCCGAATATTTAATTTCGACGATGTGAAATGACGGTTTTATCCTTGGACGTTGAGATTGTAGTGTGTGTGTGTCATGCTTTGAGAGTTAAATGTATTTTCTTTGGTTTTGGATGAGGACCACGTGTGCCACACACATACACACTTTCTCTCTCTTTCTCGTGCTCTCTCTCTCCTCCCTCACGATTTCCTTCTATTTTCTGTACAAACCGTACGGACGTGCTTGGAACCAAGCATTTCACGCACAGATTGACGTTAAGAAGGTGATTTGAAGCTTGTAGGAAGCTTTCAAACATCCCCACGAAGCTCGGAGAAGAAAAACCAAGCGATTTGGACGTCGGGATCGTCAATTTCAAACTTGGTCGGTTTTTCTCGAAATTCTCTGACGAGATTCCTTGAGATTTAGGTCTTAAATCAGGTATGGGGATGTTCTACAAGTTGAGAGCTTTAATTTAGCACTAATTTCATGAAATTTGGATGAGAATCGACCAAGATATCAAGGTTTGAAGTTTTACCCAGTTTCCAGCGCCGGCAACGGTCGCTAGAGGTTCGAGGTTAGGGATGACGGAATATTCCGTCAACTTTGACGGCATATTCCAACGGCATTAGTTAACTTTAACAGATTTTGTTACTATTTAACGAAATATTCCTAACGGCGTCACTGTTGCCGTTGGTGTGCCAGGCACGTGCCCGCGCGTGGGCGGCGCTTCTGGCCATGCCTTGGCCGACGCGTGGATGGTCGGAAATTTTTTCTAAAAATATGGGGATGTTCGTGGAGTTGTGTAGATCACATTGGTATATTCAAACACCCCATTTGAGCATTGTATGAGAAGTTATTAGCTAGTTTTGTCTATGTGCTTTAAATAACATTTTTATAGTTAATTCGCATATATGTGAGACTTATCCCGAGGAAGAGCGCATTCAAGGGCGACTCGGGGGCTATGATCCTTCGACATACCAGTGAGTGGGCTTTTGGTTTTCAGTATATATTTATATACTTGATATTTTCCCAGAAAATATGTTTAAATGAGATTATGCCTTGAATGCCATGCATATACGTTTATAATTCGTATATGAATTGGTATATGATACATTATATATAATTGTGGCGCTGTGGACGCTCAGATAAGCCCAGGTGAGTTATGTTTGGTTATGTGAATTATCGATGATGTGATATGTGATTGAATAATGTTGAGCTCATAAAACTGCACCTAGGGTGATTGTGATTTAGCCAGAGATATGGCACAGACCTGTTTATAATTTCACCTCCCGCACCATATGCTCATATTGGATCCAATTTAGGTGCACAGTCTTGTCGTACAGACCTTTACTATGGTTTCAACTCGTAGGTGACTAGCGATTTATCGCCCAGCTATTATGAAAGAGTAGCATTGAGCATAATTATATTACACCCAGTATTGTCGTACAAACCTTTTCTTTTGGTTCCGACTCTTGTGCAGTATCGTGTTGTATAGGTCATTGTAGTGACTCTGGCTAGATTGACTTTTGAGCTATGAATTCAGCCGTACAGACTACCACAGGGGTTCTGGCTAATATGCTATATTTCTATGAAGTTATTCTCACCTGAATTACTTACTTTGTTATACCTTGGCATGGCATACATATGAATATGATTATGTGAAGCATGATTTGAATTGATATATTTACATATATATTTATGTATATGCTTATATTCTAATTCTGGGAAAAATTATACATGTTTTACAGCGAGGGGTTAGAAATGTTGATAAATGAAATGGTTTTGTAAAACATTTTTTTTTTGCCCACTCACGTTTTCTGTTTTGCGCCCCTCCAGATTTTAGGTAAGCTTGATGTTGCTGGGTATGAGGATTTCGGCGTTCTGACATATTAAAATAATTGTAGGACATCTTATGGTACTGTATAATTAGTACTTGTCCTACTGGACTGCACCTAGACTTTCTATGCTCTGATTAGGAGTATTTACTTTTGTATCTTACTCCTAACACTTCCTGTTCACTAGTGCACTCTAGTAGTTTCGATTTTTAATTATTCATATATTTCTTATCCTTATTGCTTCCGCACTGTGCACATGGCTACGTCACCCTCATGTGACGGCCAACATGCCTTGATCTCAGTCAGGGTGTGTCACGATAGGATTATTTATCATGTTTCGCAATTAAATGGAAAGAAAAAAAAGGCCGACTGAAATTAACTTCGCAACAATTTATTTTGCCCTGATTGAAATTGAATTGGTTGAATTATGTATAATTGGTTTGGCTGTGTATTCAATTTATTAACGAGGTGTGCAATTTATTCAAATTGCTTATTTGTAGAAGAATTTGACAAGTTATGTGGAGTTGCGGGTTTTGTTATGCACCGTAATTCGTTAAAGGTGACTGGACATGATTAGAAGAATATGTTATGTGTGGATGAAAATTTCTTCCTCCTTGATCTTGGACAAAATTGCACCTACAAAACAAATAACACCTTAGGTCAAGGCCAAGAGCCTCACGCGCCCACGATGAATGGGGGAGGGCTTTGGCCGAAGAACCTCTAATACCAAAGTTAGAATTTTGAGGGAAAAATGTTTGGAGAATTTAGAGAATTTAGCAAGAGAATTGAACTTGAGTTTTGGAGAGAATGTGGGGGTTTATATTAGGGTGTGGTCGACCCCCTTGGGAGAGGAGGAACCAGCCACATGGATGAATTTATGGGTTAGGTTCATGATTTATGTTTAATTAGCTAATTAATTGAATAATTAATCAATTAATTGGCTAATTAATATAATAAAAAGGGAATGATATAGAAGTTACCTTGTGGAGAAGATATGATGAGGGATGGATGAAATAGGTTATAAATAAATACCTATTTGGGCATTTTTGACTTGATTGAGGGATGATTGTCCACTGCTCGCGCGTAGGAATTCCTGGTGTGCCCCTAGGCTAGTTTTGTCCTTTTACCCAAAAATCCACGTGTTGCCTCTTGATTATTTTTGGCTCCACAAATGCCCCCACACCTATTGGGCTACTCATAGAAAAAGGGCAATAGGTATAGAGATTTTCTTGCTTTGGGAAACATAGGATTGTTTCCTATTGTGATGTAGATTCCCTCTTTAATAGGAAATTAGATCCTTCTATGAAGGGGAAATAAATTTCTCTCAAAGCCTATTTAAGTCCACCTTAAGTGGGTTATTAAATCAACTTTGGAGAGCAATTTATTCTACCCTACAAGAGAGAGAGAGCTTAGAGCCCGTGCAAAGGATCATCTTTCGTTGCTTGCTTCGTCTTCTTGTTGCTTCTAGGTAAGAAAAAATTAATTTTCTCGTCTTCATAATTTTTGGGAGCCTTAGGGCTTGAATTTGGCTCGACGGGGGTCGATGAGGTGTGAGAAACTGACTTGGGAAGCCATGGAAATGTGGTGATGGGACATGAGGCCTGTGGGTGAGAGAAGGCAGGGCCGGCCGTGGGGCCTGGCATGGTTCCTGCGGCTTGGGCCTTCACCACTTTTTTTTTATTTATTTTTAATTTTTTTTAAGTTGGGCTTGAGCCCGTGTCCAAGAAAGGGCAAAGGGTGAGGCCGAAAGTCCTCTTGGGCCTTGGGGCCTATTTTTGCCGTGCCCTTTTTTTTTTTTAGTGCCGAGAGCTGCTCCCCCCCCCCACCTTTTTTGGCAGCCCTTTAACGAGTCCCTTTTGTATCTTTGTAGAATTTTTTCAAGCATCTCTTCCTCGAGCCATAAGAATGATGATGGTGTGTTGCCATTGTATCGTCAAGGCGGGTCATTGAGCAAGTTGGTTACATCAAGGCTACTCACTTCAAGATTAGCTCCGATGACTTGTTTAGAGACTTCCTCGAGGCATATTTGCTCGCCATTCCATCGAGAGTGCGTGTGAAGCGTATTAAGGATGGTAGTAGTCGTGAGCCATGTGATGGGGCTCTGAGAGCCATCAAGTTACACCCCTACTATTTTGTGTTGGGGTTTACTTTTCCTATGCCGTGTTTCTTCCAAGAAGTGCTCTGCTCCATGAGATGTACCCCCGCTCAATGTTCTCCAAATGCGGTCCATGTGATGGTGAGATTCCACAATCTTGTCCAACTCCCAATCCATCCATCCCAATGCATATAAAGTTATAAAACTCAAGTCCCCTTGCAATCTTTTTTTCTTTCAACTTTTCATTCTCTCCATTCCTATCGAATGTTTAAACCAACTTCCCATTCTCTCCATTTTTATTGAATTTTTAAACCAACTATCACATGGTCTTAAAGATTGTACTTTAAGGTAATCAAAACTTTGAATTTATATTTTGCTTTTCAACAATTTTTATTCAATGGATTATTTTAAGGGAACTTTCATAAAAAGGGCTTGGGCTAAGTTTATTTTAATAAAAAAACAATTGTCACAACCCGTCCCGAAATATTATATTTTTAGGCGTGAAATTTCAAATATGCCCTTGGACGTTTTGAGTTGTGTTGTGTGGTTTAGACTTGGGTTGTGGACCAATATGTTAAGTTCTAATTATTTTGGACCAATTAGAACTAACCTTTACTAGTTTATGGTTGGTGGTTGTTGCCACCTTGGACCACACATTCACTCACACACATACACATCACTCCCGTGCTCTTTCTCTCTCCTCCCTCTCGGACTTCTTTCCATTTTCCGTACAAGCCGTACGGACGAACTTCGAACTCAAGCTTTCATGCACGGATCGACATAAATAAGGTAATTTTTGAACTCCTTGCAAGCTTCTGAGTTCATTTATACTAATTTTAAGACGTGAAACCTTCGATTTCACGAGGACTAAGAATCCCCGATTTGGGGTACTATTCATGTGGTCGTAATTATGGATGTTTCAGGAGATTTGAAGCTTGTAGGAAGCTTTAGACCATCCTTACGAAGCTCGGAGAAGAAAAACCAAGTCAATTAGACGTCGGGAATTTGAGATTGGCGAGTTTTAAGTTTGGCCGGATTATCGGAGCTTTTTCCGGCGAGTTCCCGAAGTTTTAGGATCTAAAAGTGGTAAGGTTTTATTCTACTCCTTTAGGGCTTCAATTTGATATAAATTTGGAACAAAAATGAAGAAGTTATAAGGTTTTAAAGTTTTTCCAGTTTTCGGCAACGGCGACGGTCGCCGGAGTTCGAAGGTAGGAGACGAAGGAATATTCCGTCAAAATTGACGGAATATTCCTAACGGCGACTAACGGTGTTGGTTGATTTTAACGGTATATGCTTATATTTAACAGAATATTCCCTAACGCCGTTAGGGAATCCATTTGGTGTGCCAGGCACGTGCCTGCGACTGGGCCGCGCATCTGGCCGTGCCTTGGCCGGCGCGTGGGGTCATGAAAAACTTTTCTAAAATTTTGGAGATGTTCCTGAGGTTGAGTAGATCATGGTGGTATATTCAAATACCCCATTTGAGCATTGTATGAGAAGTTATTTCCTAGTTTTGTGTATGTGCTTTAAATAACGTTTATTCAGTTATTTCGCATATAGGTGAGACCTATCCTGAGGACGAACGCCATCAATCGAGGCTCGGGGGCTACGACCCTTCGACATATCAGTGAGTGGGCTTTTGGTTTTCCGTATATACCTATATTACTTGAGTTTTTCCCAGAAAATGAATTTGAATGATTATACGTTTTGAAATGCCATGCAAAGTAACTGTCTATTTTATTATGCATTAGTAGTTGCATATATTTATGATTGGTGTTGCGGACGAACAGGTACAGGTAAGTTCATAAATTAAAGATGTGAGATTACTTCAGTTATGTGAAATATGATGTGGCGTTTTGAGAGCTCATAAACCTGCACCCTGGTGTTAGTGCTCCCGCCTAGAGTTAGGGCACAATCCTTCACGTGATGTTCACCTCCCGCACAATATGCTCACCTTGGATCCAAGTTAGGTGCACAGGCTTGTCGTACATACCACTTTAGGTGGTTTCGACTCGTAGGTGACCCGCGATTATTCGCATAGCCTTCACATGATCGTAGCACTAGAGCATATTTATTTTACACCTAGTCTTGTAGTGCAGACCACTTTATGTTGCCCCGACTCGTGTGCAGGATTTGATTTGATATGATTGAGATTGGTTATGAGCTATATACTCAGCAGTGCAGTTTGAGTTAGAGAGATTTGACTGATGCGATATTTGACATTTATATATTTTGTCTGGTTTACCTATAGCATTGCATTGAGATATTTTGGCATGGTATACTTCTATGGATTTTCATCTTGAGTATGATTTCGGATACAGCTTACTATTATTATTATTTTCTGGGAAATTATACAGGTTTTACAGCGAGGGGTTAAAATTTTTGAGAAATGAAATGATTTTGAAAAGCTTTGTTTTTGCCTACTCACACTTTCTGTTTTGCGCCCTCCAGGTTTTAAGTAGAAGTGCTTTGGTGGATCACGAGGATTCTGACGGGGGTTCTGACAGAACATCACCATGTAGGATCACCCTCAGGTGTTGTATTATTAGTACTTGTCCTGCTTGACTGCACTTAGGATATTTTTGCTCTGGTTGTGTAATTCACACTTAATCTCTCACTAGCACTCTATCTTAACTAGTTATGCTAGTAGTTTGGTTTTTATTCCTTCGCAATCCCCTTATATCTTTATTGCTTCTACATTGTGCACATGGTTACGTCACTCCCACGTGACGGCCAGCATGCCCTGATTTAGGTTGGGGTGTGTCAACAATACTATAACGCTATTTAATTAAAAAGACTTAAATTTTAATGAAAAACCCTTAAATTTTAATAAAAAGGACAACATAACTTAAATTTTAATGAAAAAGACATAATTTTAATAAAAAGGACAAAAAAATCTGACGCCAAAACTCACGGTACACTATTTATGAAACTTACTACACTGTTTATGAAAACTTATAAAACTGTTTATGAAACTTACGACACAGTTTGTGAAAACTTACTATAAGGAGTGCCTCAAGAACCATGCAACAACCATATGAGGGACTGCTACGGATAGTTGTGGCAAATTCATGCCCAATGGAGAAGAAGGCACCATCGAAGCCCTCAAGGGCCTCACCATTTCGATGGTGGATGTTATGTTGTGTTGCACATCCTTAGTGGTGTTTGTTAGTGAATATACTTACAATTTGCTGATGAATGATTTCAGGTTTTACATAGAGCTGAAAGAGGAAAGGCGGCTGCTCTGCTTCTTTCATCTATGAGACCAGCATTCAAGAATCCAAATGATGTTGATTTAACGCAAAATGGAAGTCAATTTACCTTTTTCTTGATTGCTCCTGAGGCGGCATTAGGCCAATTAGTTGGCTTCTCCTCTTCTGATACAGCTAGTTCCAAGGACTGTTGTACTTCATGGCGATACATTTTATTTAGTTGTTCCGATTAATTTATTCTACTTTCAAGAGGTTTATAGCAATGCTGAAAGCCTACTCTTTGCTGCCTTCTCTGAGTGGGAAGTTATTCTTTGTACAACGACAATCCTGGATCAAACTTTTGTTATGTATTTTTTTTTTCTCTTGTCCTTATCATTAAATAAAGTTAGTAGGTGGTTTTTGGTTAAAACTCAAAGTTTTGAAGCCCTTTTCATTAGTTTTCCTTTATTTTAATATTCAATTCATTAGTGTGATGTTGATTTTAGAAAGAAAAAAAAAACACAAGAGAAACAATTGGCGTTGTTGAATTTATTATACTCGTCAATCAAGTTTTATTGTTCTTTACTCTCTTGATCATCAAGTTTTATTGTTCTTCACTCTCAATCGTAGACTCTTGACTGCAAACATTTAGTACAATTGTGTCTAAAAACGTGAGCCATGTAATGTTTAAGTAATGTTTGTATATTTATCTTTTCTTGATATTAATTTTTAATGATATTTGATGTGAAAATATAATTTTTTACGTATTTAGCAAATTTTTTTTTATACAAATCAATATACAAAGATTCAGAGATTAGAGAACTTTAGAGCCCCACTTCGAAGGCTCGCCTAGGGCCCCCAAATTCTCAGGGCCGACCCTAGTTATACCTAATATTTGTAATACTTTAAAAGACAAACTTAGATGGATCGGTTCTCTTGGCGAGCTGCTGACAGTCTGGTAACGTAAGATTCGTTCATAAGGTTGAGTTTTGTCTGAATATGTGACCTAAGCTCGTAACATTTGTGTGGGTCGCATTGTTAGAGCCACTTGAATTCCAATGTTCCAAACTGTCTAATGTTTATATCTTCATTTAAGAACCATCCTTGTAAAAATTAGCAAATTGGAGATTGTTTGATCATCTTATTGTCAACATAAATATTTGGAAAGATTGTGTTCTTCTATTTATTTGTTGATAATTAAATGACTTTGTATTATTGGATCTTTGAATAGACATTTAACAAATGGACGGTTCATATCATTGGACCGTGTTTATGCACAAAATCAGTGAGGACTTTGGTACTACAAAAAGTGTCAAGTTTGTAACCTTCGCTAGATTGCTCTGGTCACTAGTGTGGATAGGTATGTAAATGGATAGAGACAGGGAAGCAAACACAAGATGTACATGGTTCACACAGATTGGCTATGCCCCTGGAGTAGAGGAGTTCTCATTAATTGTGAAGGGTTTACACAAGTACATAGGTTGAAGCTCTCCTTTAGTGAGTACTAGTGATTGATTTAGTACAAATGACATTAGGCAATATTGCGAGAGAATGATCTCTATTTATAGAAGAGAGTTTCTAGTTTCATTCTGACATTGACACGTGTCGTGCTGTGATTGGCCTCTGATGTCGACACGTGTCATGTTATGATTGGCCTCTGATGTTGACATGTGTCGCGTTGTGATTGGCCTCCTGGTTGGAGGGAGACTCTTGTGGGTCCCTGGCGGTATAATGTTGACCGTTGCTTAGTAGTTTCGGGGTTAGTCAAGTATGGTACAAACAGTGCTCCCCTAAGTTCCCGAGTGAGGGAAGCTTCTCGGTTGGGGACTTGCAAGATCAAAGCCATTGAGTAATCACGAAACTTCTAAGTACCAAAGTGTTGTATCGTTTTCACTTGCCTTAACTGTCTCATAAGTAAATGTGGCATCTTCTCTTGAAGTACTTTTCCTCCATCTAGGAGTGGTATCTCTAACCGGTGGAGATGCACAAGGTAATGTATCAATTTCACTTGAGGGCAGTCTTGTCGTCTGCCTCGGCACAACGGGAATACTCATGACTAAAGCGGCCAGCATACATACGTAATGACTCGTCTTGCTTCTGGCAAATAGTGTACAAGTCATCCGCATAGTGCAAGCGATCGGTCTGGAAAATGTGTTGAGAAACAAACAGTTTCCTCAATTCCCCAAATGAGTCTACTGTTTCAGGTGGAAGACGGCAATACCAGTTTAGAGCTGGCTGTTAAGGATTCTTTGGCTCTCACTGTTCAGTGTGCAAGTTCCGTGTCTAATATGGCACAACGCCTATTTGTTCGAACCCGCCAAGTTGAATCATTGGCGGCTGAAGTGATAAGTCTCAAACAGGAGATCAGAGGGCTCAAGCATGAGAATAAACAGTTGCACAGGCTTGCACATGACTATGCTACAAACATGAAGAGGAAGCTTGATCAGCTGCAGGAATCTGATGGTCAGATTTTACTTGATCATCAGAGGTTTGTGGGTTTGTTCCAAAGGCATTTATTGCCTTCGTCTTCTGGGGCTGTACCACGTACTGCAGGTTCAAATGATCAACCTTCGGTGCCTCCTCCTTCTGGGGTTCTGCCCAGTACTGAGGCTCCGAATGATTACCCTCTGGTGCCTCCTCTTCCTAGGGCTCTGCCGACTGTTGAGACTTCTCCTGAGCAACCTTTGTGAAGGCTCCCTCTTGTTTATTTATTTTGATGCATGTATATGTACATATTTGTAACTTATCGAAGATATCAATAAATAATCTTTGCTTCATTTCAACGTATTGTGTTAAATACACCAAGGCCTCCTTCACTAAGTTCTTTGAATTTTTTTTTCTTTTGTTGAAGCTTGTATTTTGAAGCTTTGTGAGTGAAGCATGTAGGTTGAGGTAATGCTCCCTTAATTTCTCGAGTGAGGAAAACTTCTCGGTTGGAGACTTGAAAAATCCAAGTCACTGAGTGGTCGTGAGACTTCCGAGTATCAAGGTGCAGTAGCATATGGTATGAGTCCCCCAAGTCTCCGGTCGAGGGAGTTGACGAAGGAGGTGACCTGCTAGTAGCCAAGTTTCCAAAGTAACAAAACTTCACCATTTTCCTTTCTATGTGGTAGCCCAAAACTCCTCCTTCATATATATTTGTTATGAAAGTTGTTAGGCCCAAAGAAGAGGAGGCCTAGGCAATTTTTATTTTTTATTTTTTTGAATTTTTGAATTTCCGAATTTTCGAATTTTCAAATTTCCGGATTTTCAAATTTCCGAAAATATATATATATATATATATATATATTTAAGCTTTATAGGTGAAGCTTTGTTGGTGAAGCTTTGAGGTTGAAGCTTTGTTGGGTACCATGAATTGATTTTGCTTCACACTATCTTGATCAAGAGTGGGTGAAGCTTTTATGGGTGAAGCTTTTGTGGGTGAAGCTTTTATGGGTGAAGCTTTTGTAGGTGAAGCTTTTGTGTTGAAGCTTTGTAGGTGAAGCTTTGGAGTTGAAGCTTTGTAGGTGAAGCTTTGGTGTTGAAGCTTTTGTAGGTGAAGCTTTGTGGGTGAAGCTTTTGTGTTAAAGCTTTGTAGGTGAAGCTTTGGAGTTGAAGTTTTGTAGGTTAAGCTTTTGTTGGTACCATAAATTGGTTTTGCTTCACACTGTCTTGATCAAGAGTGTGTGAAGTTTTTGAGAATTATAGTTGCCCTCCATTGATGAAGCTCTTGTTGGCACCATAAATTGGTTTTACTTCACACTGTCTTGATCAAGAGTGTGTGAAGCTTTTGAGAATTGTAGTTGCCTTCCATGATGAAGCTTTTGTTGGCACCATAAATTGGTTTTGCTTCACACTGTCTTGATCAAGAGTGTGTGAAGTTTTTGAGAATTATAGTTGCCCTCCATTGATGAAGCTCTTGTTGGCACCATAAATTGGTTTTGCTTCACACTGTCTTGATCAAGAGTGTGTGAAGCTTTTGAGAATTGTAGTTGAACTCCTTTGCTGAAAGTTTGAAATTTGAAAACTCCCTAGCTTGTGTGGAAGTTTGAAGACTTTCCATGTGGGGTTTTCTCATGGTTTGAATTTTGAATTTTGAATTTCTTTAGCCATGTTGAACCCTATAAGAATGATAAGTTTCCACTCTTTTCATTGTCTTCATTTGCTCATTTTGTAGTATTTTTGGAGACAGAGTGCTCTTATAGTTGAGAGGGATTCCGACATTGCTTTGCACTATCTTCAGGTTGGTAGTCTTCTTCACTAGATCGCATGCTATCATTCCTGTTGAATTGTTTGAGTGTTCATGTATTTGGTTGAGAACATAATGAACTGATTGATCTTTTCTCCATGCCCTAGGAACTTCTTTATGTTTCGATCTTTCATGTGGTGATAGAGTTTGTTTCTGTTTGTTGTAGATGCCAGAGTTTGGAAGTCCTAGTGATGAGGGCTCCCCTAACTCTAACTCTAGGTTTGAGCTTGCAATGTTGGAGTCTTCAGGGCCTTTGTTGGAGTCTTGTACAAAAAATTCGAGATTAGGTGATCTTCGCAATTGTCAAGCCTTAGCCAATATTGGTTCTTCCTCCTTCATGTTAGTGGGTGAGGGGGTTGTTTGTGATGCCATACCCATATTTCGCTCTGAGTTCACAGCAGACCATTTAGTGCACAACTTGTTAGATAGCGAAAAGCAGCTTGAGGCCCTAAGGCAGTCATGTAGTATCCCCCGTAGTGTAGGAATGCGTTTGGTGTATCATGAGGAATTGTCCTCTGAACCACCCAAGGGTCATGTTATGTTCTATACCCATATATTATTGACTTTAGGGGTGAAGCTGCCTTTGCACCCGTGGTTGCAACAGATGTTGTCTTTCATTGGATATGCGCATGGGCAACTCTACCCTGGTTTTTGGGATACCTTGATCGGGTTTTATATTATTTGGATGGAATGTGGGTTAGGTGAACATTCCTATCATCAGTGGCGCTACTGCTATAAGATGCGCCCAGTGAAAGCATGCACTGGGTATGTCGAGTGTGCATGTCGGAGTGAGAGAGAGCGTATTGTCTTTGGTAAGAAAAAGGTGTACTGCACATGGAAAAACCGTTGGTGCTTTCTTTATAATGATTGGGAGTATACTAAAGGTGTCATGCCTGAGCGACGTGTTCCTACTCACTTCCAAACTGTAGGTTGTAATGTATCCATTGTTTGCATTATTTGCTATTTGTTGTGATTTTCTCTTACTTCTAACATTTTTCTTCGTGCAGTGACGCGAGGGACCATCAAACTGTCCGGACTGGAGCTAGATGACGTAGAGAAGGTGTTGAGGGTGCCCAAAGAGGATAGACATTTGGGCAAGCTACGACCCTTATTTCGAAAGTATGGTTTCCAGCCCCTAGTGTCGGAGTGCCAGAGACGAGCAAGTAAGTTGTGTCTTTCATTTCGCCCCCCCTTTCTTTTACAAAGTTGCATTCTTTACTTTGATTTTTCTTGTTCAATGGAGAAAGTGGGCAAGAAAGATGAGACTAGCCCCAAGAAAGGGAAATCACCCATGTTAGTTCCCGTAGACGACATTTTGTTTCACAAGGGAGCTCGTAAGCACCGGGTGAGGCCAGCCCCTAAACATAAGTCGCAAGAGGAGGTCCTCAAGATTGCTACCTCAAAGAAGGCTGAAGCTGAGGCCATCGGGTGTGCTGCTGGCATAGTTGCAGGGGAGGAGAGACGACTATTGCCTCCTCTTCCTACCATCAATCCCATATTTCCTCCAATCATAGAGTCTACTGACCAAGAAGGTGGCCCTAACTCTAGCCGTAAGAGAAAGTACAAGGAAGAGGTTGGCAGCATTCATTGGAAGGACTAGAAGGTTGCCATGCAACCAAGTAGTTTTAGGTATGTCAATAATTGCCTAGCAGGATGTCGATCGACTATTGATGAGCTTGGCGAGCCGCTAGATGAGAACGAATCAGATCGTGACCGGATGATGAGGCTATCTTCTTATGTAAGTGTTACTCTGTCATTTCTTTACTTTCTCCCCTCTTTTTCCTGGTAGTGACGATCATCTTGTCATGTAGGTCATGACTGAGTACAATGACAGATTACGAGAGGTCGAGCGGTACAAGGCAAAGTTTAAAGAGAATAAGCAGCTTATGAATGACGCTAGGAAAACAAGCAAAGCTTTGGCTGATGCCATCCACCTTAAGGATCAAAACTTTGAGAGTTTGAAGAGGCAGAATGGTGAGAACGTGAGGCTCAAGAAACAATTGGAAGTGACTAAGGAACAGTTGGAGACAACCATCCTTGAGGTTTCCAAGGTTAAAGGGGAGTTGGATAGTGCATTGGTTGAGGTTTCTGGGCTGAAGAGGAGTATCCCAACAGAGAGGGACGCTGCTGTGTAGGAGTTCTTAGGTTCCCAGGCCTTTCACGATGCCTTTAGACCTCACTACATCTAGGCGGCTAATTTTGAGAAAAGGAAATGGATGGCCGTCCTTGAGCGTTACGACAATGGAAGCATTATCCGAAAGTACCGTGATAAGATGGATGAGTACCGAAAAAAAGGTGAAGCCTTCGTCCTCACAATTGATCCTAGTAGTGATGATGACTCTGATAATGAGGCTAGTATCAGTGAGCAGTCTCATGAGAGTGAGGATGGTCCTGGAGATGCTGAGGAAGATGGTGATTGCGATGGGGTTGAAACGCAGAGTGATATTCTCAGAGGTTCGACCTCAGATGAGGATGACTCGTAGTGCCCTCTTTTTCTGTATGTACTCTGGATGTACGACTTTGTTGTTTGTGTGGCATGTGCCATGTACTCTAGATGTACTAGTTTGTTGTTTGTGTGGCATGTGCCATGTACTATGGATGTACTAGTTTGTATGTACTATGGATGTACTAGTTTGTTGTTTGTGTGGCATGTGCCATGTTGTAAGCCTGAGAGCTTTTTATTTATGGATGCTTACGACTTTACGCCGTATAGTTTGATGTTAATTACCAAGTATTTTCACTATCATTGATGAATGCCTAGCTATGTTTGAGCAAATCCTTTGTTTGGATATAAACCATAACTTGGGTCAGATTGAACGAATATATTGTGGAGCTGTTCGTTTATTTGTATAGTCTTGTTGACATATACTTAGACTTTATTTCCTGTTGGGAGCATTCATGTTGAAGCTTTGAACCCGAGTATTTCATTGCTAGGAATGTAAGAGGATTAGGATCGAGTTGTCTAAATCACCTCTTTATTGAATTCATGCCAAATGGTCTTCGTTACATAGGATGTCGAACGGCTGAAGCTTAACACTTGTACAATGTGAGTTTACTTGTAATAGTACTTCAAGTGATCAGCCTTGTGTTGGCCAGTAATATCCTTGGCGAAAAGCCTTGTGTGCTAGGGATCGAGATCCAACATGATCTCCGCAGAATCCTTCATGTATTTCCCGAAGGATAATTTCCACCTCTGCTGGCGTAAGGCATTTTAGGTATGGTAGGTTAAAACCCCACTTGTAGAGTTGGTCATTAATGATCAAGTAAGGGGTAGCCTTGTATCGAATCTGCTTAGCTTGGACTTTATCATTTGGGAGGGTGCCATGCGCAAGGAATTTATAAATCGGGGTAATCCAACTATCCCCCTGTTGTAAGTTGTACACTTCCGCGGCCATGGTGCTTGGTCTTCCACTACTGAGGCGAAGAGAGCCAAAGCATCTGCATGACTGTTTGCCGCTCGAGGAATTTGGGTGATCTGGTAGTGGAAGTGCTTGAGCAACAATTGTGTTTGTGCCAGATATGCTGCCATAGAGCTATCCTTAGCGTCAAAGTTGTTGGTGACCTGGTTAACCACCAATTGGGAGTCACTGAAGATATCAATTCGTTTAACACCAAGGTGTTTGGCCAAACGTAAGCTTGCTAGGAAGGCTTCATATTCGGCCTCATTGTTCGACGCCTTGAATTTGAAACGAAGAGCATACTCCACCGCCACTTTGTCAGGGGTCGTAAGGACTAGTCCTGCTCCACAACCCTGTTGGTTAGACGAGCCATCAACATATAGACTCCATGTTGGGGCTGTTGGTTTTATTTTCTGAGCTTCCGAGGGTATTGAAACCACTTATTTAGGCGTAGAAACAATGTCAACATGATATGTGAAGTCGGCGATGAAGTCTGCCACTGCTTGGCCCTTCTCAGCTGGCTTTGGTTGGTAGGAGATGTCAAACTCACCCAATGCTATCGCCCATTTGATCATTCGCCCCGAAGTGTCAGGACTTTGGAGTATCTGTCGAAGAGGATGATTGGTAAGCACGATGATGGAGTGTGCTTGGAAGTAAAGGCGAAGTTTTCGAGCAAACATGAACAATGCTAGAGCCAATTTCTCAATGTTGGAGTATCGTGTCTCCGCATCTTGTAAGGCCTTGTTAGCGTAGTAGACAGGCCGTTCGACATTACCCTCCTTTCGAATGAGAACGGAACTTACTGCTGAAGCCGATACCGCCAGATAGATAATGAGAGTGTCACCAACCTCAGGTTTGGAGAGCAGAGGGGCTTTACTCATGTAGTTTTTGAGGTTCTTGAATGCCTTGGCACATTCATCAGTCCATGTAATGTACTTCTTACTTCCCTTAAGTGCTTTGAAGAAAGGAGCACATCTGTCTGTGGCCTTAGAGATGAACCTAGTTAAGGCTGCCACCTTGCCAGTAAGGCTCTGGATGTCTTTTGAAGTTACCGGTTCCTTCATGTCGAGGATTGCTTTGATCTTCTCGGGATTAGCCTCATTGCCTCGTTGGCTTATCATGAAGCCTAGGAATTTGCCAGAGCCTACGTGATGCGAAAATTAACTAACGCACAAATTAAACCCTATTTGTGACAATTGTAGTAATGATGTAAGTAGGGATCGTTCTAACCGGGGATTAACTAGGGATGCTAACCAAAGTAAAATTAAATTAAAAACGTAAAAACAAAATTTAAAACACTAAACTAGAATCAAAATACTTAACTAGAATCACTCAAAATAAAAATAAACTAAAACAAATCAAAAGACTCAAAATAATTCAATACTCAATAAAACACAAACTAAATTGATTTCTAACAAATCTAACACTTTAAAATAAATGGGGGATTGATTTTTGACGAGAAGTAAATTAAACTTAAATAAATTACAGAATTGACAAAAACATGAAATTAAGGTGAATGGATGGGCGACGGACTGGCTAGAGGATTCTTCTCCACACATGACACATATGCAACCTAAATTGATTTTCAGTTGTTCTTTCAATAAATTGTAAATCTCAATACTCCAGATTAACCGTGACAGCACTTTTTTAACCTTCAAGTTTTCCTATAGTTATTGGGTTGGATGATTGCATACGAAAACCCAAAACATTCCCTACAAGTTCCCTACATGAATTGCATAATAGAGATACAAGCAAGAATCATTAAGCTTTATGAAAACTATAAGCATTGACGAGGCATTCGTAACTATGAACAGCATGATATTCCTGCCAAGAATTCACTTAACACGATTGTGGATAGCAACCTTCACTACTCTTGAATATAAGTTCATAACGATTAGGTGAAATTCACTTATATTCTAGCATCAAATTCATGCATGTAAATTAAGTATGCATTCTTAATCGACATACACAAATAAGTTATCAATCAAACAGTTAAGCAAATTAAATTCACAACTCAGAAATCACAACTGAAGGTAATCAATTCATATTACAAATATATCCATGGCTTTGAATTAACCTCTAGCCAAACAGAAATTAATTACACATTATTCTTAAATTAAACCATAAAATAAAACATAAGTTGAGGAAGAATAACACCGAGATGAGAAGAATGCCCTTGCTCGTTTGCTGCCAATGGCAGCCTCTGTGCTTTTCTTATTCCTTTTCCGCGTCTGACCTCCCACTTGCTGTTTCTGTCCGTCTGTCAGTGCTCTCTCTCTCGCTAGCTGCCAAGGGCAGCCTGCCTTCCTTCCGCGCTTCACGCACTGCCAAGGGCAGCATTCCCCCTCCTTTCCGTTTTCTCGCGCCAGTCTTTCCTGCGAGCTGTCCCTCCTTCCCGCGCTTCCTGTCTTCCCAATCCCGTGACTCACCTTCTGTTTTCTCCCTAATATTTCCCGTGCCTAGCTGCTCGTGGAGAGCAGCTCCACTCGTTCCCCCTTAAGTCACGCTGCCTTAGCAGCTTTTATTCTTGTTTTCCGCAGTACCCTCCTGTCAACTTCTCTCGCTGTGCTTCGAGATGGAGGTCAGGATTCCTCCTCTCACCTTCCCCTGTTGCGTCTTCTTTTATTATTTTATACCCGCACGCCTTCCACTTCTTTCTGCAGTGTTCTCCACGCTGACTTCCTCTTTTCTTTCTTTTATTCTTTCTTATTATTTCTTTTGTTTTCCACTCATCAGCAGCCCACGCTGCCTTCTCTTATTATTATTTTCTCTTCATTATTCATTTGTGCCCCAGTGCTCCTGCGCCTGTCTCTCTCTTTTAAGCTGGCCCTCCTTTAATTATTCTGCCAAAATGTTTTCTTAAGTTACAACAATAAAATAAGTGAGCAAGGTAGAAATGACGAATTTATTACTTAAAATCACACTTGTGCTATTTTTATTTTCTTAGCTAGATAAATTCTATAAAACAAAAACAAAGTAAAAAGCTCAAAAATATGAGGAAATAACTAAGAAAAGACAAGAGAATTTGATGTAAAATATATATAAATATGAGCTTATCAAATACCCCAACACTTAGCTTTTGCTAGTCCTCGAGCAAAACAGAGAAAACAGAAAAAGTAATAACATGAAAATTATTAGCTTCCCCCTATGTGACCCTCATAGAACTTCATTCGAGAACACAAATCATCAACTTCATTCGAGAACACAAATCATCAAGAACCATAGCTAACACCAAACAAGCTAATCCAAGTTCATCTTCCTTATTCAAATATTAGCAGTAATCTTTGAATCATCCTTCAAGCTAATCCATGCTAATGCAATTTCAAATTTTTATTTTTAAAATCACCATATGCAAACTAGCGACCTTCTCACTGGATATACACTTAATCACACATGTGTTTAGTCTTAATGTGTTTCGCTCAAAGAATCAAATGTGAAAGTTCTACCATAAGCTTGCATAAAGATCACTTCTCCACAATCATAATTGCAAAACTTAAATCAAGAGGACTTTTATTGGACGTAATGAGGTTTAGGGCGAGGGTTATTGAAACGAAAGAATAGGTAAACACAAGTTCCAAGCTACATTGTAAGCAATTCTTTTGTTTAGATTTATAAGAACTCAAGCTTTCCAGCTATTCTTCTAGTCACCTCCAACCACAACCTTAAACTGAAACTTTAAACACTTTTTATTTTCTTCGTAAACAAACTTTCTTTCTTTCTTGTTTTTTTTTTTTTTTTTTTTTTTTTCAAGCAGAAACAAATATGAAAAACCCCCACACTTATTCTTTTGCCAAACTCCCTCCGAGTACTTCACAAACACTTCTCATAAGACAATTTCACATTACTCATTAGCTCGCTTGGAAAGGGTAAGGAAAAAATATTTCAGGCATAAGGGTAGACATATCTGGTGATAAGAAATAAAAGGCTCACAAATACGGCTCAAATTGGCAATCTAATGATATCATTTTTTTTTTATTTTTTTTTATTTTTTGGGAAACAAGGTTATTTGGGCCATGGTGGTAAACCTAATGCCTCTATCATTTTCAAGTTCATGCAATCAATGACAAATATTTCGAAAGATCGTTATGCAAGTTCTAGAGAAGTATCTCACATAAGTTCATCACACATGAAAGAATAAGAGTGTATGAAAAATGCACACACTTTCAATAGGCTCAAAAACTCACATAGGCTGTATATGGTCACTAAATTCACATATGGAGCTTTAAATCATGCTTTAGTTTCACATCAACAAGGCTATGTGCATTTGGTTTTTCAAAGATGATCAAATATGTACAAACTAACACGAGAATTAGGAATTTCACACAACACATGTTAACTAAGTTCTTGATCATCATGGTTCAAATTTTATCCAATTATATCATTGGGTCGGGAAACTAACAAAAATCTAATTCAAAACAATAAGGAAAACAAGGAAATATTTTTTTTTTTTTTTTAATTTTCCGATTTTTTTAATTTTTTTTTTTTAATTTTTTTTTTTAAAAACAACAACTTAATTAAGAAAATACAAAGCAATAACATGGAAACAAATGAAACCAGTTCAAAGTCGAAGGTACAAAAATTTTCAATTTGGTCATTTTTATACTCTTTACCCCCATACTTAAACTAGACATTGTCCCCAATGTCAGAAAATATAATAAAATGCAAATAAAAATAAAATAAATAAATATAAAGAAACAAAATAAATCAATAGGACTGAAAACTTCCCTAATTTGCAGTAAAATCAAGCGATGACCCCCCAAGCTAAAATTCTGCAATCAACTTCAAGGGTGGAAATAACCAAAAGTTCCTGCAAAGAAAAGAAATAATTCAGTTAAGTAACACAAGAAAATGTAGAAAATGCAAACGAAAAATTGAAAATCACGATAAAAGACAATGAATAGAACTAATAAGTGATCATTGGTCGTGCTTGTTGACTTTCCACAGCTTTGAACTCGAACTGGCCTAAGGAACTTCTTAGCAAGGAAAATGAGACTTGATTGGTGGTGGTGACTGATGCGTCCATATGTTGTTGAAGCTTCTCGAGCTCTTGGTTTCAACTCGGACTCCTTCTGCCGGGTTGATTGAGTATGCAGGCTGCATTCTTCTCTGCTTGTTTCTTCTGCACGGCAGGTAGACACGAGGTAGAGGTGGTGGTCTGTTTCTTTGTTCAATCTGTCCAAGTGCCGACCTATTGCTTTCTTTCACCTTGACTCGCAGGCAAGAGCAAGGGTAAAGGAAAAACATGCCATGAGATATCTTTGCCTTTGACTCTGATGATATGAGATACTTTTGCTTTTGAAGAAGTATCGTTCCACAGGTTTATTCTTGAACTGGGCTGGGGAACTTCTTAGCAAGGAAAATGAGACTTGATCTTGAAGATGAAGCAGCACCTTGTCTCCACATGCTTCAAGGTATCATTTTCACTTGCCTTATCTGTTCTCCAGGCAGATGTGGCAACTTCTTCGGAAGTACATCAGCAGGTGAAGATGAGCACTCGAGAGCAATGCTAGGTAAGCAATCAGGAAGGATTTCCAGGCAGTCGGTTCTTAGATCGGAAGATTGACACCGAGTGCTGGCTGATTGCTCGCTTTCTCCTTGTCACAAAGACAAGGAAAAGGACAGGGAGAAAGCATGATATGAGATACTCTTGCTTTCAACCTTCATGATATGAAATACTCTAGCTCTTGATGACTTGTTTGCAAAGGTATCCCAGGGAATGAGAAACACAGAGTAACTCGAGAGGCTTCGTTGGGAAAGCATTTTCGGAAATGAAGAAGTGCTGAGAGGGTGCGCCTTTGCTGTGGAAGGCGAAGGTAGATACTTATAGGACTTTTCTTCACAACCGAAACTGTTCCTTTACCCCTGTCGGCAGCCGGTGGATGGATGAACAGTACAGGTTACGCGCTTTCTGAAAAAGCTACCCGTAATTTGAGCAAAGCTGACAGCGCGCGTGACGAGAGACGACAATTCTGGAAAAACTGTTCGCCTCGTGATTCCTGACCGCTCCGTCTTTTGAGAGAGGCGCCCGACTTTTGAGAACGGCGTCCGACTTTTGAGACGGAGTCCGTCTTTTGAGAAAGGAACCCGGCTCTTGATTTGTGAGGTTTGCCTCTTCGATTTCTTCTTTTTATAGCGGCACTCATTCGGTTCCACAGCACACCTGAATTGCCCTCCTGTAAACACTCCCTCTGAGTATTTTTTTAATCTTGATCAGTTCGACCTCTTCTTTTTCTTCACAACTTCAAATATGTCCTGCCCTTCTGACCGTCGCCTTAACTTGAATGTTGGGGAAGATATTGATATGTCTTCTCCAACCAACATTTGGCAGCCGTCCTTCATATCCCCAAATGGTCCTCTTACAGTTGGGGATTCCATGATGATGAATGAAACAACCGCATCGGTGGTGGCCAGAAATCTGCTCACTTCTAGAGACACTAGGATACTTTCTAGGCGGTCCGACGAACTGGCTGTTCAGGACTCTCTGGCCTACAGCGTCCGATGCGCAGACTCAGTATCAAACATGGGCCAGCGCCTTCTTGCATGAACTCGTCAGGTTGAGTCGTTGATGGCTGAAGTGGCTAGTCTTCGGCAAGAGGTCAGAGTGCTTAGGCATGAGAATAAGGAGTTGCACATGCTCGCAACTAATTACTCAACAAGCATGAAGAGGAAGCTTGATCAGCTGCAGGAGTCCGAAGTGCGGATTCAGAGTGATCATCATCGGTTTATGGCGTTACTCCCGAGGTTTATGTTGCCTTCGTCCTCGGGAGCTGCACCATGTATTGAGGCTCCGAATGATCCAACTCTGGCGCTTCGTTTTTCTGGGGCTCCGTCGACCTCCGAGGCACCACCTACCAACGACCAATGAAAGCTATTAGTTCACATTATTGTAAAATATTTATGCTTTTAAGTTTATTTAATTATATATATAAATATAAGTATTTTTTTTTTTTTTTTTTTTTTAAATAATAAGTAAAATAAGTAAATCAAAGTAAAAAGACTATGTTTAAACTCCCAAACAAAAATCACAACTAAATAAACAAAACAAAATGAAAGCAGTAAAGAGAAGGGATTAGGAATGCAAATCTGATTGTGGGCGATTCCTAGGCCTCCCTTCTTTATTCAAATGCAAGGATTTATCCTTGAACGGACGGTGGTACTTGAAATGATCCAACAACGGTCTAAGTTCTAATGACGGTGCCTGAATCATCAAAATTAGATTGTTAGTATAACATAAAATTAAAATTGGAGAAGATGGCTTACTTTCTTGTTCAAACTCAATCACAAACACCACGTCCTTGAAAGTTTCAGGGACTTTGCACTTAGCCAGATTGCATGTGATGATTGTGACATGGCCCTTGTTATCAGTCTCAACTTCTTTGGGCTTGATTGTCTCATGCACAGCTTCTTTGATATGTTCAACATATTCTCCGGCCACCTCCTTTTCTGGAATCCCTCTTCTTGGTGTGCAAGGTTCTTTGAATGTTTCAACATCATCGGGAACATAATTTGGTGCACCAAAAATTGGGATCTCATTTTGCACCTCTGGAAGAGCTTCCACAACGTCTTTTTCATTCACTTCTTCCTTGGGATTTAAAAACCTGCAAGGAAAAAGGACAATTGGCGGAATGGGGTTAGAATGAATTGAATTTAGAACCTCCTCACCTGAGTTGGATGGCATAAGGACTTGAGGGGTTTGCGACAAGAATTCTTCTAAACTGCCAAAGTCGTCATCCTCATCTTCTTCTTGAAGCGGCAATTCATCCATGTCCGGGCTATGTTTGGATGGTTCTGGGACAACTTCATCCTCCATATCACTTCCCAAAGTGATGGCTTCATTGATTTCCATTTCTCCCTTTGAATTTGCAAATGTGGAGTTGGAAAGTTCACTTTGATCTTGAATCTGTGCCACGATCTCCATAATCTGCCCAACTTGCTTCTCCAATGCATCCATCTTGTTAGCTTGATTTTGTGAACCCTGCACCAAAGAGTTTAATTCATTAAGAATTTGATTATAATCTATTGACGAACCTGAGTTTGGTTGGGAAGATTGTGATGGAGGTTGTGGTGGTGCACATGGCCATTGATAGAACTCCTCTGATGGCTGCAATTGTTCTTCGTTTTGTGAGCCCTGCGTCAAAGAAATGAGTACATCAAGAATTTCATTATAATTCATGGGCATACTTGAATTCGATTGAAATTGCTGTGGGGGAGGTTGTGGTGGCTGCATAGATCTTGAATAAAACTCCTCATCTTGTTGCCAATATCCACTTTGTTGAACCTGTTGAGGTTCTCCCCACTTATGATCTGAATAATTTCTCCAATCCGAATTGTAAGCGTTGGAAAACATGTTGCCCCTTGATTGGTTATGGCCTTGATATCCCCAAACATCTTCATTTGCAGAAAATTGGGGACATTGATGAGTTTGATATCCTTGCCCATACGATGCACCAAATGTAGGGACACTTGGCATTGTGGTCCTTCCGGCATTCTGAGTTAATTGAGACGTGAGATTCGCCAATTGAGCTTGGATGGATGCAAGTGCCATATCTCGCTCCATTTGTACCTAAAATCAAAGAAAGAGAACTAAATCAAATATCAAAAGTAAAAGACATAACAAATAAAATAAAATAAAATAAAATAAAACACAAACAAAAACATAAACAAGGGATTAGCAAATTTGCTAATCCCCGGCAACGGCGCCAAAAATTTGATGCGAAATTTATAAGCACACAAATTAAACCCTCTTTTTATCAAATGTAGTAAAGTATGTAAGTAGGGATCGTTCTAGGCCGGGGATTAGGAGGGATTGCTAAATCACTTGGAAACTGACTTGAAAACGTAAAAACAAAGTTTAAAACACTAAACTAGACTCAAAGAATGCAAAACTATATTTTAAAACACCAATACAAACCAAAAGACTCAAAACAGCAAATAAACACTCAAAACTGCCTTAAAAACAGTTTCTGGGCAGTTTTGAACACCTAACACTAAATTGGACGAAATTGGGTTATGACTTGACTCAAGACACTTAAAAACACAAACTAAATTGATTTCTAACTAATCTAACACTTCATAATAAATGGGGATTGAGTTTTGACGAAAATTGAAAACAAGAACAAACTTTGTAAATTGAACAGATTCTAAAACGAATTTTGATAAAAGTGAATGGATGGAAAGCTAGCTAAGGGGTTCTTCTCCACACATGTTATACTTGCATACAAAATGATTTCCAATTGCTCTTCGACAAACCATGAATACTCAATGCCCCAAATTAACCGTGAATTGCACTAATTAACCCTCAGTTTTTCCACAAGTTATTAGGTTGGATGATTGCATACAACAACCCAAAACATTCCCTACAAGTTCCCTACATGAATTGCATAATAGAGATACGCGCAAGAATCATTAAGTTCTATGAAAAACATAAGCATTGACGAGGCACTCGTTACTATGAATTGCATGAAACTTATGCCAAGAATTTACTTAACACGATTGTGATCAACAACCTTTACTACTTATGAATATAAGTTCATAACGATTAGGTGAAACTTCCTTATATCATAGCATCAAACTTATGCATGAAAATTAAGCGTGCACTCTCAACCAACATACACAAATTAGTTTTAATTCATAGAGATAAGTAAATTAAATTCATAATTCATGAAACGCAATTGGAAGTAATCAAATCATATAGCAAGCATAAACATGGTTTTGAATCCCCCCTAGCCAAGGGGGGTTTAGTTCCTCATACTCGCAATTACATAAAGATAACTTAATTTAAACATTGAAATCAAAGATAGAAAACACCTAGAAACGCTCCAACACTCCCAAGGCTTGGGTATAGGCACGGCACAAGATGTTCCTTCTCTTTCCTTCCTTGCAAGCAGCGGCACTAGAGGTTTTGGACGGTTTTGGGTGGTTTTTATGGTGTAGAATGGATGGGGAATGGTATGGAAAGGTTTAGGATTGATGGGTGGTGTGGCTAGGGGTGATTTTTGGCTGAATTTGGAGAGAATGGTGATGGAGAGGTGTGGCTAAGGCAAGGATAAAATCTGTTATCCTTTGATGAATATGGGAGATGGTATTTATAGGCTTGAGAGAGGACCACTCCATTTCCTTTGCATGTGAGCTTGTGTGGGTGTGTGTTGGCATGTTTCCTCTTTACATTTACACACACATGCTTCATCATTCAACCACAAAACACACACATTTTCTGCCATGTTTTTCCCTTTACATTTACACACACATGCTTCATCATTTCAACCACCAAACACCCACAATTCCTACCCATGTGTGTGTGTTTCCTTTGCCCATGTGTGTGTGTTTCCTTTGCCCATGTGTGTGTGTTTTTCCTTTGCATTTGCAGACACATGTTCTTCATTATTTCAGCCAACAATCCACCCATTTTCTGCCCATGTGTGTGTGTTTCCTTTGCCCATGTGTTGCCTTTCTCTTTTTATTAGCCAAATCTGCTTAGCCCTTTTCTGACCTTTCAGTGTTACAATGCCCATAACTTCTTCTAGAAAAATGAGATTAACAATCCGTAAATTGCTCCAGAAAATAGACATCCGTAGCTTTCCACGCATATAAGGCTCATTCTCTCATTCATTCTGAGCTATTTGTAACATGCTTCCAAAGTCAGATAATCTGCACAGGCAGTTTTGACGAATTTGTTACTTAATAATTCACTTGTGCTACTTTTCTTTTCTTTGCTTGATAAATCACACAAAACACAAAAACATAGTAAATAGCTCAA
The DNA here is from genome assembly GCA_035220775.1 of Malus fusca. NCBI lineage: Eukaryota > Viridiplantae > Streptophyta > Magnoliopsida > Rosales > Rosaceae > Malus > Malus fusca. The sequence continues at coordinate 4,902,972 of CM069059.1, forward strand.
AAATATAAGGAATTAACTAAGAAAAGACAAGTGAATTTTATGTAAAATATATATAAATATGAGCTTATCACTACGTCGAATGGTGAAAGTTTCAGATAGGTTGGTGATGTGTTGGTCAGCATGTTTGCTCTTGACTAGCATATCATCAACGTAAACTTCCATGCTCTTCCCAATCTGTTCGGCGAACATCGAATTGACTAGTTTCTGATAAGTCTCCCCTGCATTCTTTAGGCCGAAGGGCATGACTTTATAGCAATATAGTCCCCTGTCAGTAGTGAAGGTTGTGTGTTCTTGGTCCAGAGGGTTCATGAGGATTTGGTTGTATCCTGAGTAAGCATCCATGAAGCTCAGGAGTTCACACCCTGTCGTAGAGTCTATAAGTATGTCAATGAGAGGAAGAGAAAAGCTATCCTTCGGGCATCCTTTGTTTAGGTCGGTGTAGTCGACACACATTCTCCACAAGACCTTTTGGAGCAAGAGACTTTCTTTGGTCGGATTTTTCTTAACAATGACCACATTTGCTACCCATGTTGGGTAATTGACTTCCCGGACGAAGCCTAGGCCTTTGAGTTTTTCAACTTCTGCCTTCATTGCTTCTTATCGTTCAACGTCATAAGATCTTCGCTTCTGTCTCACCGGCTTGGTCTTGGGGTCAATACTCAAGCGATGACATATGATATCGGGAGAGATGCATGGCATGTCCTCGTATGACCAGGCGAAGACCTCAGTGCTCTCTTGCAAAAAAGAGATCAATGCCAACCGAATGGGTGGTGACAAGGTGGTGTCAATCTTCACCATGCGATCTGGATAGTCTTTTGATACAGAAACCTTCTCTAGTTCTTCAGCGAGTTGTGCTTGTTGGGTGAAAGAGTCATCTCGATGATCGTCGGGTTGACAGTTGCCACCGTGAAGATCCAAGTTGGCTTCGTCCATGCTGGTCTTTATGACTTGGTCATGTATAGAAAAGGTTTCCTTGGGCACAGGCAGGTGTTGTTGCTTGACCGAAGTGTTGTAACATGACCGTGCACTAAGTTGATCTCCTCTGATGTAACCATTGCCATAGGGGGTTGGAAATTTCATCAACAACATATGTGTGGATACCATGGCCTTGAGATCATTAATGCATGTGCGACCAAAGTCATTCCTAGCGTCTAGTTTAATTTTATTCAGTTGTTTTAAGCTGTTTTGATTATTTTAAGTTTGCTTTGAGTCTTGTGAGTCTTGTTAAGTGTTTTTAAGTTTAGTTTTATATTTTTGAGTCAGTTTAGAGGTTATTAGCAAGCCCTCCTAATCCCCGGTCCAGAACGATCCCTACTTATAATTATACCACAATTGTCAAAAGAGGGTTAAATTTGTGTGTTAAGTTAATTTTCGCATCAAGTTTTTGGCGCCGTTGCCGGGGATTAGCAATTTTGCTAATCCCTTGTTATTTCTTTTTGTGTATTTTCATGTGTTTTTGTTCCTAGTTGTTGACTTTACTTGTTTTCTTGTTTTAGGTGGTTTATGACTCGAAGTTCTCAACTTGTTCATAAGCACATCCGTGACTTTGACGACGATTTTGAACGAACTTTGAGACGAGCAAGGAATCAACAAGAAGCCCAACCATCTCAACCTGCACCAGATCTTGAAGAAGACAAAGTAGAAGAGCAAAAGGAGGCCACGGCAAGGACTTTTGAAGAAGTCCACGATATGGCAGTAGACAATCGAACAATCGAGGAGCTTTCCACTTCGGGATTGGACAATGCTCTGCCTTTATGCATTCAATATCCAAGGGAGGCCCAAAACAAGACCGATAAGTTCAAATTAAAGTCAAGTTTATTGCACCATATTCCTAAGTTCCATGGGTTGTCCATGGAAGATCCTAAGAAACATTTGAAGGAGTTCGAGGTTGTTTGTTCGAGCATGACCCCTGTGAATGTTGATGGGAGCATTCTGAAAATGAAGGCTTTTCCCTTTTCTCTCTTAGAAAAGGCTAAAGATTGGTTGTATGAGCTAGCCCCCGGAACTTTCACATCATGGGAGAGTATGAAACGGGCATTTTTGGAGAAGTTTTTCCCAACTTCTCGAGTCATTCTACTACGCAAAAGGATTAGTGGCATTCAGCAAAACCAAGGTGAATCATTTCCCACTTACTATGAACGTTTTAAAACCCTTGTTGCTTCATGTCCACAACACCAGATGAAGGAGGAGCTTCTTCTTCAATATTTCTACGAAGGGCTTCTACCAATTGAACGCCAAATGCTAGACGCCTCAGCAGGAGGAGCTTTGGTGGACAAAACACCCATGGCTGCCAAGACCTTAATTGCTAACCGAGCATTGAATGCTCAACAATATGAAGGCGTTAGTCAAAGAGACAACCCACGGCAGCAACAAGTTAATGAGGTAAGTGCTATTTCCGAACTTCAAAATCAAATGGCTAATCTTACTACTCTTCTTTCACAGGTGGTTGAAAAACCAAAAGAACAAAGTGTAGCTGCTTGTGGCGTGTGCTCAATGAATGGACATCTCACACATAAGTGCCCTCAATTGATCGAGAATGGAGGGTGGGAATCTGCCAACACCGTGGGTTTTGGGAGTCAAAACCAACCAAGGAATGATCCGTTCTCGAATACATACAATCCAGGTTGGAGAGATCATCCAAATTTCAAATGGAGGGAGCCCCAACAAACCCAACAACCATTCAGACAGCAACCTCCGGGATTATATCAAATGCCGTATTTACCCGCACAACCCCAAACACAACCTGCCCAGAATAACTCAGGTTCGTCTTTTGATAATACTCAAGTTATTCAGTTACTAACTACGTTGGCGAAGGGTCAGAAAAATCAAGCTAAAGATATGCATAATTACGCCAAGGAAGTGCAAAATCAAGCTCAAGAGGTGACTGAATTGAAGAGACAAATGAGACAAATGGCTGAGTTCATGGGGCAATTTAGTAGAGAACCAGGTAAGTTACCTAGTTCGACGGATGTGAATCCAAAGGGAGGCTTCGAATCTGCCTAAGCCATCACCTTGCGAAGTGGAAAAGAATTTGGATCTTATCCCAGCCCATCTAAATCCAATCAAAAGGAGGAGGAAAAGATGCAATTTGAGGAGAAGGAACAAGGCCTACCCTCGGAAAGGATTGAGCAATCTTTGCCGCAGCCACCTACACACCCTAATTCGACCACCAAAGGTAAGTTGGGTTCAAATTCCATGACTTCTAATTCCATTCCAACCAATGCACCATTTCCTCGCAGGTTTATGCAATCAAAGAAGGATGAGAGTGACAAAGACATCCTTGACACATTCAGAAAGGTGCAAGTCAACATTCCACTTCTAGATGCAATTAAACAAGTCCCCAAGTATGCTAAGTTCCTGAAGGAGCTGTGCACTACAAGGAAGAGGGCTTCGAACAAAGAGGTGGTAAGGGTAAGTGAGAATGTCTCAGCTGTGTTGTAACGAAAATTACCTTCTAAGTGCAAAGATCCCGGCAGTTTTACAATTCCTTGTGTTATAGGAAATACTCGCTTTGAATCTGCCATGTTAGATCTAGGTGCATCAATAAATGTCATGCCTTATTCAATATATGCATCTATGAACTTGGGATAATTAAAAAATGATGGAGTAATTGAAGGGAAATAATGAGATTTATGTGGGATTTCTAGTGACTAGCATGCATATACAATTCAAAATTTATATACATTAGCAACGGAAGCATGTTATCACATAATATCAAAGCTATAGTCATGCAAATCCCCTTCAAGAAGCATAGGTTCATATATGATGCATCTAAGAAAATATTGAAGAACAAAGCGAAGGTATAGTTTTATACCTCTTGATCTAGACTTGAGACCAAGGATGGACCACCTCCAAGCTCTTTGTTCTTGGAACTCCTTGAGTCTAGCCTCCCTCCTAGCTTCCTCCACCTTGAAAGATTTAGAGCTCCTTTCTCCTTTAGTCTCCAAAGTAGAAGACCTCTAAAGATCCACACCTACTGATGTAGTGAGATGGATAATGGAATAACCAAAGGGAGAGAAGATGATTAGCTAAATCCCCTTTGGTGGCCGGCTTAGTGTGAGTGTAGAGAGAGATGTTTTTCTTCTTTTGTGAAAAGAACACACAAAACCCTCATGAAACTATTTCACTAAACTTCCTTTATAAATGTCTAAGAAGTGAGTCAACAACTTGACTCTCTCTCTCTCTTCAATGGCCGGCCCCTTTTGTGTTGTTTGGGCTTTGGGCTTTTATCATTTCAAGTCATCCTATGCTTAAATAAAAGCCCAATGGGTTTGGGCTTAATGGGCCCAAATGAACCTGAACTTTTCTTTAAGTCCAAAACGATCTTTCATCGCTTCTATGATTTCTTTAGACTTTCTAATTAATCATAACACTTAATTAATCCAATTAATTTTTTCCACCATCCTTTAGTTGTCTCACTACAAGAGTGTTTCGGTGTACAATCATTTTAGGTTCTAATTAGCAAGGCAGTGAGGTGATTGGCACCAATCCAATTGATTTGTATTAATCCAATCACTTAGTGAATTAAAACTTACTTTCAATTATCCTTCTTCTTTGATGACTACTTATTTAATCATCTAGAAGAACCCACAAGCCATGAGTGACATCTAACTATATATCATGGCTACCCAAGCTAATGTAGAATTTGTTCGGAGAACCTATTCAGTTGGAATTACAATGTAATTCGATCCTTCTCTAATACAATACTCACAATCATATTACTAGGGTATGGATATTTAATGTCAAACCCCTAATGTGATTATATCAAGTTATATTATTCTATTGAGTCGTATAGGAACGTTTTCCATCATTACTCTCGATACTTCGGCCGAAGATTCCTGAATCATATCTTAGAGTATTCATCCTCTCATAACGAGGATTAGAGATCCCTTGTTGATCATTCACATGCCTCTGAGAATAAATCATTGACCCCAACAATGCATAGAACACATCCAAGATGAGATGTGATCACGTCTTATTATCAAATGATCAGCAACGCATCCCCAAGACAACTATGATGTCTCAGGTCAAAGGATTAGTTACATTATTCCAACCAGTAGAGTCACTTGCTTGACATGTGAGTAGACCTCTATGCAAGTACTCTCGTTTGATTGTGTTCAGTGAACTCATTCCCATAATGAGCACCTACATACTTGTCTTAGTGTCACTACACGAATGGCATAAGACTTTCCATCCTTCCCATTGGAAGGGGACATAGTATGTACTGGTCTATGTATTGTCAGTGTCCCTCCGACAATCCTATGACCAGGAACCTTTTTGGACATCATGGTTAGTGAAGAAGGTCTCTGCAGTCTAACATCATTAGATTACTTCTTCCTTCGATCCATTGTCCATGGATTCACTCTTTAGGACGTATATCGTTTATTGAGATAGTCCTAATGAGTGACTTTGCCTTTTGATGTATTAGAGTTTTTCCATACATATAGACATTGTCCTAAAAGGTTTCTTCCAAAGATTGACTTTCAGGGCATATCTCCAACAGTAATCATTCAACTGGCCGATATATCTAATGCGTATCCAAAGGGTGTTTTGGAGGATGTTTTAGTGCAGGTGAATCACCTAGTCTTTCCGGCGGACTTCTACGTGCTTGAAATGGAAGAATCGAACCATTCCCCTCAATTACCAATCTTACTTGGCCGACCATTCATGAAGACTGCCCATACAAAGATAGATGTATTCAAGGGAACACTGACCATGGAATTTGATGGGGAAGTTATTGATTTCAACATTTCTGATGCTATGAGATATCCTCATAATGGTCACTCTTGTTTCTCTATTGATGTGGTTGACTCTTGGGTGCAGGAATTCCTTGATGATTTGAGTAAGGATGCACTTGAAAAGACTCTCACGCAAAGCGTTGGACTAAAAAATGAAGGGTTAGCACTTAGGCATGCACACGGCAACAACAAGGAACATCTTGCCGTGCCTATTCAAGAAGAATTGGTGGAGATGGTTGCTGCCCTAGAGTCAAATCCAAGGCATATTGGTAAGTCTCCTAACCTAATTTCAATTCCCAATTCGACTAACAAGTTGCTTCCTTCTGTAATCCAGCCCCCTTCCTTAGAGCTTAAACCATTGCCGAGCCATTTGAAATATGTGTTTTTGGGAGAACAAGAGACGCTGCCCGTCATCATCTCTTCCTCACTCACTGCACAAGAGGAGGACAAGTTGGTGAGGGTGCTTCGGGAATATAGAACTGCCATTGGGTGGACATTGGCCGATATCAAGGGAATTAGCCCTACCACTTGCATGCATCGAATACTCTTGGAAGAAGGAACCAAACCATCTAGAGAAGCACAACGCCGGCTCAATCCACCCATGATGGATGTTGTGAAGAAGGAAATCATCAAGCTACTAGATTGTGGAGTGATTTACCCAATTTCTGATAGCCATTGGATCTCGCCGGTCCAAGTTGTTCCTAAGAAGTCCGGAGTCACTGTGGTAAAAAATGAAGATAATGAGCTTGTGCCCACCCGAATCCAAACCGGATGGAGAGTTTGTATTGACTATCGGAAGCTCAACACTACGACAAGAAAAGATCACTTCCCGCTGCCCTTTATTGATCAAATGCTGGAAAGGTTAGCCGGTCATTCATTTTATTGTTTTCTTGATGGCTATTCGGGTTATAATCAGATTGTGATAGCTCCCGATGATCAAGAAAATACTACCTTCACATGTCCCTTTGGTACCTTTGCTTATCGACGCATGCCATTTGGGCTATGCAACGCACCAGCCACATTCCAAAGGTGTATGGTAAGTATTTTCTCAGAATTTGTGGAAAAGATCATTAAAGTGTTTATGGATGACTTTAGTGTTTTTGGTGACTCATTTGATGCATGCTTGAATAATCTTACTTTGATCTTACAACGATTCATTGAAACTAATCTTGTCTTGAATTGGGAAAAGTGCCATTTTATGGTAAAACAAGGTATAGTTTTGGGGCATATCATATCAGGAAAAGGGATTGAGGTTGATAAATCTAAAATAGATCTTGTACATCACTTACCATCTCCCACTTCGGTGAGGGAGGTTCGTTCTTTTCTTGGCCATGTAGGATTTTATAGGAGGTTCATCAAGGATTTCTCAAAAATCGCCCAACCCCCTTGCCGTTTACTCCAAAAGGAAGTAGCCTTCGAGTTCAACAAGGAGTGTGAGACTGCTTTCAAAACCCTCAAGGACATGTTGACTTCAGCCCCCATCATCATGCCACCAGATTGGAGCCTTCCATTTGAGCTATTGTGTGATGCATCTGACTATGCTATTAGTGATGCTTTAGGCCAAAGGAGGAACAAACAGCCCCACGTCATCCACTACACTTCCCGGACACTAAATGATGCTCAATTGAATTATTCTACCACTGAGAAAGAACATCTTGCAGTTGTATTTGCTTTAGATAAATTTCGTTCATACTTACTTGGCACTAAAGTGATTGTGTATTCTGACCATGCAGCGTTGAAGTACCTCCTCACCAAGAAGGAGGCCAAACCAAGGCTGATTCGTTGGATGCTGCAACTTCAAGAGTTCAACATTGAAATAAGAGACAAAAAGGGGAGTGAAAACGTGGTGGCTGACCACCTCAGCCGTTTGGTGCACGAGGATGACTCCTTACCCATTATAGAGACCTTCCCTGACGAGCAATTGTTGTCCCTAGAGGTAAGTGAGCCCTGGTATGCTGATTTGGTCAATTATTTGGTCACAAAACAGGTTCCTAGCACTCTAGATAAATACAAGCGTGATAAACTCAGAAATGATGCACGATTTTATGTGTGGGATGATCCATATTTGTGGAAGTATTGTCCTGACCAGATTATTCGTAGATGTGTGCACAATTCTGAGTTTAATTTGATTCTTGCATTCTGCCATACTTATGCATGTGGGGGTCATTTTGGCACCCAAAGGACAGCCCTTAAGGTTTTAGAGAGTGGTTTCTATTGGCCTACATTGTTTAAGGATGCTAGAACATTTTGTATAACTTGTGATAGATGCCAAAGAACAGGTACAATAGGTGCCAAAGACCAAATGCCGCAAACCCCCATCTTTAATGTGGAGATCTTTGATGTATGGGGTATGAATTTCATGGGACCCTTTTCGCCCTCATATGGTTTTACTTATATTTTGCTAGCCGTTGATTATGTGTCGAAATTGGTGGAAGCCAAAGCCACCTGTACTAACGATTCTAGAATGGTGGCATATTTTATCAAGGGTGTTCATAAGCGATGGTGTTCATAAGCGATGGAGGCTCCCACTTTTGCAATCGCACCATTGAGGCGCTGTTTAAAAAGTACAATGTAAAGCATCGGGTTTCCACGCCATACCACCCTCAAACAAGTGGCCAAGCCGAAGTCTCGAATAAAGAAATCAAGCAAATCTTGGAGAAGACTGTTGGGCCAAACCGGAAGGATTGGAGCTTGCGTTTAGATGATGCGCTGTGGGCATATCACACTGCCTACAAAACACCTCTAGGGATGTCTCCATTTCGACTAATCTACCGTAAGCCGTGTCACCTACCTGTGGAACTGGAGCACAAAGCGCACTGGGCTGTGAAAACATTCAATTTGGACTTAGATGCTGCTGGAATGAATAGGAAGCTCCAACTGAATGAACTTGAAGAGGTACGAAATGAAGCCTATGAGAATGCACGAATTTACAAGGAGAAAATAAAGGCGTTTCATGACAAAATGATTCGGGGAAAAACATTCTCAATTGGACAGAAAGTGCTACTATTCAATTCTCGTCTACGATTGTTCCCTGGTAAGTTACGGTCTAAGTGGATTGGGCCATTTGTTGTCACTAATGTTTTTTCCCATGGTGCAATCCAAGTTAAAAGCTTAAGGAACGGCGACGAATTCAAAGTGAACGGGCATCGTCTTAAGTTATGCTATGAGAGTGATGTGAGGATTAGGATCGAGTTGTCTAAATCACCTCTTTATTGAATTCATGCCAAATGGTCTTCGTTACATAGGATGCCGAACGACTGAAGCTTAACACTTGTACAATTTGAGTTTACTTGTAATAGTACTTCAAGTGATCAGCCTTGTGTTGGCCAGTAATATCCTTGGCGAAAAGCCTTGTGTGCTAGGGATCGATATCCAGCATGATCTCCGCAGACTCCTTCATGTATTTCCCGAAGGATAATTTCCACCTCCGCGGGCGTAAGGTATTTTAGGTATGGTAGGTTAAAACCCCGCTTATAGAGTTGGTCATTAATGATCAAGTAACGGGTAGCCTTGTATCGAATCTGCTTAGCTTGGACTTTATCATTTGGGAGGGTGCCATGCGCAAGGAATTTATAAATCGGGGTAATCCAACTATCCCCCTGTTGTAAGTTGTACACTTCCGCGGCCATCGTGCTTGGTGCTGCCAACAATTCAACCTGAATTTTTCTCGTCTTCCACTACTGAGGCGAGGAGGGCCAAAGCGTCTGCATGACTGTTTGCCGCTCGAGGAATTTGGGTGATCTGGTAGTGGAAGTGCTTGAGCAATAATTGTGTTTGTGCCAGATATGCTGCCATAGAGCTATCACTAGCGTCAAAGTTGTTGGTGACCTGGTTAACCACCAATTGGGAGTCACTGAAGATATCAATTCGTTTAACCCCAAGGTGTTTGGCCAAACGTAAGCCTGCTAGAAGGGCTTCAGATTCGGCCTCATTGTTCGACGCCTTGAATTTGAAACGAAGAGCATACTCCATCGCCACTTTGTCAGGGGTCGTAAGGACTAGTCCTGCTCCACAACCCTGTTGGTTGGATGAGCCATCATATAGACTCCATGTTGGGGCTGTTGGTTCTATTTTCTGAGCTTCTGAGGGTAATGAAACCACTTCTTTAGGCGTAGAAACAATGTCAACATGATATGTGAAGTCGGCGATGAAGTCTGCCACTGCTTGGCCCTTCTCAGCTGGCTTTGGTTGGTAGGAGATGTCAAACTCACCCAATGCTATCGCCCATTTGATCATTCACCCGGAAGTGTCAGGACTTTGGAGTATCTGTCGAAGAGGATGATTGGTAAGCACGATGATAGAGTGTGCTTGGAAGTAAGGGTGAAGTTTTCGAGCAAACATGACCAATGCTAGAGCCAATTTCTCAATGCTAGAGTATCGTGTCTCTGAATCTTGTAAGGCCTTGCTAACGTAGTAGACAGGCCGTGCGACATTACCATCATTTCGAATGAGAACGGAACTTACTGCTAAAGCCGATACCGCCAGATAGATAATGAGAGTGTCACCAACCTCAAGTTTGGAGAGCAGATGGGCTTTACTCATGTAGCAATTGAGGTTCTTGAATGCCTCGGCACATTCATCAGTCCATGTAATGTACTTCTTACTTCCCTTAAGTGCTTTGAAGAAAGGAGCACATCTGTCTGTGGCCTTAGGGTTCAACCTCATTCGATACCTCTTCAGAATGATGAAAGTTTTAGATAGGTTGGTGATGTGTTAGTCAGCATGTTTGCTCTTGACTAGCATATCATCAACGTAAACTTCCATGCTCTTCCCAATCTGTTCGGCGAACATCGAATTGACTAGTCTCTGATAAGTCTCCCCTGCATTCTTTAGGCCGAAGGGCATGACTTTATAGCAATATAGTCGCTTGTCAGTAGTGAAGGTTGTGTGTTCTTGGTCTGGAGGGTTCATGAGGATTTGGTTGTATCCTGAGTAAGCATCCATGAAGCTCAGGAGTTCACACCCTGCCGTATAGTCTATAAGTCTGTCAATGAGAGGAAGAGAAAAGCTATCCTTCGGGCATCCTTTGTGTAGGTCGGTGTAGTCGACACACATTCTCCACAAGACCTTTTGGAGCAAGAGACTTTCTTTGGTCGGATGTTTCTTAACAAGGACCACATTTGCTACCCATGTTGGGTAATTGACTTCGCGGACGAAGCCTATGCCTTTGAGTTTTTCAACTTCTGCCTTCATTGCTTCGTATCGTTCAGCGTCATAAGATCTTCGCTTTTGTCTCACCGGCTTGGTCTTGGGGTCAATACTTAAGCGATGACATATGATATCGGGAGAGATGCATGACATGTCCTTGTATGAGCAGGCGAAGACCTCAATGTTCTCTTGCAAAAAAAAGATCAATGCCAACCGAATGGGCGGTGACAAGGTGGTGTCAATCTTCACAATGCGATCTGGATAGTCTTTTGATACAGAAACCTTCTCCAGTTCTTCAGCGGGCTGTGCTTGCTGGGTGAAAGAGTCATCTCGAGGATCGTCGGGTTGACTGTTGCCACCGTGAAGATCCAAGTTGGCTTCGCCCAGGCTGGTCTTTATGACTTGGTCATGTATAGAAAAGGTTTCCTTGGGCACAGGCAGGTGTTGTTGCTTGACCAAAGTGTTGTAAAATGACCGTGCACTAAGTTGATCTCCTCTGATGTAACCATTGCCATAGGGGGCTGGAAATTTCATCAACAACATTTGTGTGGATACCATGGCCTTGAGATCATTGATGCCTGTGCGTCCAAAGATGACATTGTATGTCGTTGGGCAATCAACTACCAGGAAGTTAGTGGTAATGGTAGCTGTGTAAGGGCATGTACCAATGGTGAAAGGTAAGTGTATGCTCCCTATAGGTTGCACGATATCACCGGAGAAACTTATCAAAGGAGAAATCGAGCGATCGAGCAAGTGTTCAGCTACATTAAGTGCCCTGAAAGCTTCAGGAAACATGATATTGACCGAAGCCCCCGTGTTTACCAAGATTCATCGTACTTCAAAGTTGGCTATGTGAGCCTCCACGATCAGTGGGTCGTTGTGAGGGTAGATGATACTTCTTTCTTCCTAAGGGTAGAAACATATTGGATCCCAGTTAAGTTTTTGATACTTGCCTCCCCTGATGTCTTTCACGTGAAACACTTGGTGGCCAGGCCTTAAAGCTCGTTCCCTGTTTTTCATGGCCCTATTGGAAGATTCAGATATGGGTGTGCCGCCGCTTATGGAATATATCACATTCACTTGGCGTTGGTTACGGTTATCCCTTGAAGGGTGAAGGAGGAATCGATCAATTTTTCCTTCACGCGTGATAGGAGCATATTTATGCGATTGAGTTAGCTTGTTCTCATCCATTTATGTTGTTATTCCTTAATTGTTTTAGTGTTTAAAGTCATTTTCATGCAATTTCAGGTTCTAAGGACAAAGTATGCAAAAAGGTGCATTTTGAAGCCTTTTGGAGCAGTTTTGGGCTTGGAATAAATAACACATCCTTGGAGCTAAGTAGATGGACGAAATTGAAGACTAAAGAGGTTAGGAATGTGTTAAAGAGAAAGAGAATTAATTTAAAAAGGACAAAGAGCTCAGCAACCAAAGAAGAAACATGAGTCAAGATTACCTTATTTTGATTTAATCTTTCCTAATCCTCAATGTCCCTAAGTTCCAGCAACATTGAAGGTCTTCTATGCATTTTAGGACACGAACAAAAGGTTCTAAAACACTTAAATCACCCGTCCGTGCCCTAGCTTGTTTCCATTTTCCTTGCCGTACAAGGAGAGCCCTTTCCCTTCAGTTTTAGAACACTTACCCTTTTCCTAAACACTTGCCATGCACCATTATCCCCTCCTTTGGATTCCCATTTCATGCATCATTACATTGAATCATTGCACTCATTCATGCACCATTGCACTCCCCTTGAATTCCCATGCCGTGCAACAACATTCCTTGTCTTTTTCATTCACTCATTGCCTTGCACCACCCTTGTTCCCTCCATCATTCCAAATTTCTTGCATCAATTATCACTCCACCTTCACCCTTGACTCATTTCTATACCATTCCACCTCCCTTTCCTTTCTCTACCATGTGCACAATCATTCATGTTCCCTACTTGCATTCATTGTTGCAACACCACTCCATTTTACCCCTCATGCTTTGCATCATTACTTCACTTTCACCTTTCAATCATTTCAACACCACTCCATTTTACCCCTCATGCTTTGCATCATTACTTCACTTTCACCTTTGAATCATTTCAACACCACTCCATTTTACCCATGCTTTGCATCATTACTTCACTTTCACCTTTGAATCATTTCAACACCACTCCATTTTACCCATGCTTTGCATCATTACTTCACTTTCACCCTTGAATCATTGCACACACACTCCATATCCCCCTCCATTGCCTTGCACTTCCTCTATAAAAGGAAGTGTGTGTAACATAAATGGAGTTGATATTTTGGTTAGATCATTCACTCCCATTTCAACACAACCTTCATCCAAACACATCCATTCATCTTCACATCCATTCCTCCATACAAACAAACCTTCAAACACTCACCAACACCTTGTGTCGTAGCAAAGGAAGGGAAGGAAAGTGCTTGGATGTGCTTGCTGTCCAACTTGGATCGTTGGAGCGTTTAGGTGTTTTCTTTCTTTTCTTTCTAATGTTTAAATTCATTTCCTTTCGTTTTGTTGTAAATATGAGTGGCTAAACCCCTCTTGGCTAGGGGTGATTTCAAAGCCATGATTATGTGTGCAATATAATTTGATAAATTCCAGTTATGAACTCTTGAATCGTGAATGCAATTGGCTTAACTATTTGATTGATAACTTATTTGTATTTGTTAATTAAGGGTCGACACTTAATTGGCATGCATAAATCCGTTGCTAGAATATAAGGAAGTTTCACATAATCGTTACAAACTTATATTCACATGTAGTGAAGGTCGCTTATAAACGATCGCGTTAAGTTCAATTCCTAGCATGAGTGACATGATGTCATAGTTGCAAGTGCTTTGTCAATGCTTATGATTTTCATTAAACGTAATGATCTTTGATTGTATCTCTATTATGATGTCATGTAGGTGAAGGAAAAATTTTGCCCTGGCTAAGAACATTGAAGAACATTTGAATACATATGCATACAATTTAACACTTTAAAGTAGGCATGCATTAAAAAACAATTCATAAAACCCATGACTTTCAAAGCCTAGTATATGGTGAACCAATAAACTCTTTAACAACATTAAAGAGAAGTAAAGATTTAGTGTTTCTTTACCCTTGAAGCTCATCCTTGTTTACACAAGGGATTCACCCAAGTGGAGGGCCTTCAAGTCACCTCCAAGCTCCTTGGATATTGCTTGTGATATCCTTCTCCTTTTGTGCTCCTTTGGTCCTTGAGGATGTAAGGAAAGGATCTCCAAAACACCAAAGATTTGGTGTCTCTAAGTCTCCACACCAAGGGTTAAGTGTGAAGATGAAATGGATGACTTAGAGAAGAAAAGATTGCTAGATTAATCTCTCTAAGTGGCCGGCCTCTTTGTAGAGAGAAAGAGAGAAATTGTTTCAACTCTTTGCCTCAAAGAAAACCCTAATGAGAAAATTGCTATAAAGTTGCTTTTATAACATTTTTCTTAGGTGAGTGGCAAACTTGCAATTAAGCAAACTTTCACCATCTCCTCACCATGGCCGGCCTATATGTTGTGATTGGGCTTATTGCCCATTTTGTTTTAGTTGTCATACAACTTAAACATAATGGGCCTTGTGGACCAAAACACTTTTGGGCCCCGAAACCCAAAACCAACTTAAAAGCCCAATATGAACCTTTCGTAAAATTAATTAACTAATTAATTAATCTTGACCATTCTTCAATTAAACAATTTAATTGCATATCCATTTCATTTAATTTCTTCACTATCGCCCTTACTCGGTGTACGATCCATTAGGTTCCAATTAGCGAGGCAGTGGGCGATTGTTACTCTTAACGATCGATTGTGAATTGAAACCACATTTCAATTCTCCCTTTAATGATTAGTGTTTGCTAATCATTAGGGCTTCCACAAACCATGAGTGACACCTAGCAGCATATCATGGTTACCCAAGCTAAGTAGAATTGGTTGGAGAACCTATCCAGTTACAACTACAATTCAATACGGTCATTCTCTAATACAATACTCTTAATCACATTGTTTAAGTGATAGTTAGTTTCATGTCTACTATCCAATGTGATACTTTTCTATATGATTCCCATGAATATGATTTGGAACAAACTTCCTAAGTCATATTCATTTGCTTTGGCCAAAGACTTTAGAATCATATCTTACAGTATTCTCCTTCCACCATGGAAGGTTAGAGATCCCTTGTTATGCATTCATATGCCTACATGACTAGATAGCTTGACCCCAACAATGCCGTGGACACTCCGATGGAATGCCGTTTGACATGATCAAAGATCAAGGACCTAACCATTAGACATCTATGATGCCTCAGGTCAAATGACTACTTTGCATATTGCAACTTTAGAGTTCTTACATGACATGGAATGCATATTGCAACTTCAGTGTACTCGATTACTCTTTCGAGCACCTATGTGTTTGTCTTAGTGTCCAACACCAAATGACTTGAGACTAGTCATACTCAAGCTTGAGTTGACATAACACATACTAACCTTAGCGGATTGTCAATACCCAATTGGCAATCCTATGGCTAGGAACGTTTTAGGAATGAACATAAGAGAATGGTCTCGATAATCTAACTCACTTAGATCACTTGTCTCTTAGATCAAATACATCCCTTGGATTCCCTTATTGCATAAACACATGATACAATAAATAGTGTCTGACAATAAGCTTTGCCCTTCATTAAACATATAAAAGTTTAATACATTAAGTATTCCAAAAAGCTATTACATCAAATAAGTGGCTTTGTGGGCATACTTCCAACAATCTCCCACTTGCACTCAAAGCCATCCTCCCATGTATCTAATACCCATCTTTTCCATATGACGGTCAAGCTGGATTTGAGACATTGGCTTTGTCAGTGGATCTGCTACGTTATCGGCTGAAGCAACTTTGAGGATGTTGACTTTCCCCTCGGCAGCATATCTTCTAATGATATTAAAGCGCATGTCAAAATGCTTGTTCTTTTGATGTGCCCTTGGTTCCTTGGCTTGAGTTATTGCCCCACTATTATCACAGTACAAAGTTATTGGTGATGTAATGGTTGGAACCACTCCAAGTTCAGTGATGAACTTCTTCATCCATAACGCTTCTTTGCCGGCTTCAGCTGCAGCGACATATTCAGCCTCTGTCGTGGAATCAGCAATTATACTTTGTTTCTTGCTTTCCCAACTGACAGTCCCACCATTCAGAATGAATACATATCCTGAGTTGGAACTTCTATCATCGACGTCAGATTGGAAATCTGCGTCTGTATAGGCTTCCACTCGCAATTCTGTTGCTCCTCCATATACGAGGAACATGTCCTTAGTTCTTCTTAAGTACTTAAGAACCGTCTTGACAGCTGCCCAGTGTTCTGATCCTGGGTTAGATTGATATCGACTAGTAATGCTCACAGCATATGCGATATCAGGCCTTGTGCATATCATGGCATACATGAGACTCCCTATGGCAGAAGCATAAGGAATAATATTCATTTGCCGTATCTCTTCAGGAGTCTTAGGTCCCATGGACTTAGAAAGGTGAATTCAATGTCTCACAGGAAGAAGTCCTTTCTTAGATTGTTCCATCTGGAACCTACTTAGCACCTTATCAATGTACATTGATTGGGATAATCCAATTAGTCTTCTGGATCTATCACGATAGAGCTTTATCCCAAGTACATAAGATGCATCTCCTAAATCTTTCATGAGCAAGGTTTTGGACAACCACACTTTTACAGAAGAAAGTATTGCAGTGTCACGAATAGTAATATGTCATCTGCATATAACACTAGGAATACTACTGCTTCCCCAACGACCTTTTGATAAACACAATTGTTGTCTTCGTTTTGAGTAAAACCAAACGTTTTGATTTCAGTGTCGAAACGAATGTTCCAGCTCCTGGAGGCTTGCTTAAGTCCATAAATGGACCTTTGAAGCTTGCATACCTTAGTCTTTTCAGACTTGGACACGAAACCTTCAGGTTGAGTCATATAGAGCTCTTCCTCTAGGTAGCCGTTCAGAAAGGCTGTCTTCACGTCCATTTTCCAGATTTCATAATCATGGTACGCAGCTATAGCAAGCAAAATCCGAATGGACTTAATCATGGCTACAGGAGAAAAGGTTTCTTCATAGTCAATCCCTTCTCTTTGCCTGTAACCCTTGGCTACTAGTCTAGCCTTATAAGTCTCCATGTTCCCATCAACGCCTATCTTCCTCTTGAAGACCCATTTGTTTCCAACAGGTACAATACCTTCTGGAGGGTCTACAAGAGTCCAGACCTGATTTTGATACATGGAATCCATCTCGGATTTCATGGCTTCTTGCCATCTCTTTGAATCAATGTCGGACATTGCTTCAGTGTAGTCCCTAGGGTCCTCCTTTGTGTCATTGTCAGCTAGAAGGTGCAATTCCGCAAAGTCATTGTCTAAGCCATACCTCTTAGGTGGCTTACTAACCCGTTCAGATCTACGTGGAGCTAGGGGTTCAGGAACAGGGTTGTCAACTTGTCGAGTGCTTGTTTGTGGTTCATCATTAATCTTATTAATTTCCATCTCTTTGCTTACAGTTCCTTTGAGAACAAATTGTTCCTCTAGAAACATAGCAGTTCTGGCGACAAAGACTTTCTGGTCGTCAGGATGGTAGAACTCATATCCCATAGTCTCTAGGATATCCCACAAAATAGCATCTTACTGATCTCGCTTCAAGCTTAGTAGCTTCAAGCTTCTTGACATATGCTTCACAACCCCAAATCTTAATGTGATTAAGACTTGGCTTTCTTCCATGCCATATCTCATAGGGCGTTTGTGAAACTGATTTGGAAGGTACTCTATTAAGCAAGTAAGCTGCTGTATATAGAGCGTATCCCCAGAATGTTACTGGTAGATCAGCGGAACTCATCATAGAACGAACCATGTTCATCAAGGTTCCATTTCTCCTTTCAGAAACTCCATTAAGTTGTGGAGTTCCCGGTGGAGTCCACTGTGATATTATTCCACACTCTTTGAGATAATCTAGGAATTCATTACTCAGATATTCACCCCCTCGATCCGATCTTAGGATCTTTATCTGTTTCCCAGTTTGCTTCTCAACTTCATTCTTGAATTCTTTGAACCTTTCAAAGGATTCTGACTTGTACTTCATAAGATACACATAGCCAAACCGAGAGTGATCGTCGGTGAATGTGATATAGTAGGAGAAGCCTCCTCTCGACATAGTAGACATAGGTCCACATACGTCAGTGTGGATTAACCCTAGAATTTCAGTGGCACGCTCTCCTTTTCCAGTAAATGGAGATTTGGTCATTTTCCCTTTCAAGCAACATTCACAAGTACCCATCTGGTCATTACCTAATGGGCGGATATATCCGTCTTTCGACATCTTGTGAATCTTATCAAGGTTCACATGTCCAAGTTTAAGATGCCACATCTTTTCTTGGTTAACTTCTTCTCTAGCCCTTTTGGGTTTTGAGGTATTCCCGCTTGTAATACAGTGCATCCCACTATTCGTCTCTAGGTGAAAAAATCCCTCTATCATATTACCATGAGAGATAATACGACCGTTCAAGTATAAAGTGCAACTCATTTTGTCAAACAATACTGAGTGCCCATCTCGTAAAAGCTTAGAGATGGAAATCAAATTCTTTATACATGAAGGAAAATATAAACAATTTTTAAGTTCCAGGACTTCCCCAGAGGGTAGGTTAAGCATGTAGGTGCCTATTGCTTTTGCAGAGATTTTAGTGCCGTTCCCAACTCGCACAACCATCTCCCCATTGCGCAGTGATTTGCTCCCCGCTAGTCCCTGCATCGTATTACATATATGTTGACTAGCGCCTGAATCAAATATCCAGGAACTTGAGCTCACTGTAAAAGCATTCTCTATGACAGAAATAGTCTCTTCAAAAGTTCGTGTCGTAAGGCTCACAATGCGCACCCTGTATTTTTTTCTTCCAACGTTCATCCTTTCCACAATGAAAGCATGTTCCTTTGGATTCCGACATTGATTCAAAGAGATGGCAAGAAGCCATGAAATCCGAGATGGATTCCATGTATCAAAATCAGGTCTGGACTCTTGTAGACCCTCTAGAAGGTATTGTACCTGTTGGAAACAAATGGGTCTTCAAGAGGAAGATAGGCGTTGATGGGAACGTGGAGACTTATAAGGCTAGACTAGTAGCCAAGGGTTACAGGCAAAGAGAAGGGATTGACTATGAAGAAACCTTTTCTCCTGTAGCCATGATTAAGTCCATTCGGATTTTGCTTGCTATAGCTGCGTACCATGATTATGAAATCTGGCAAATGGACGTGAAGACGGCCTTTCTGAACGGCTACCTAGAGGAAGAGCTCTATATGACTCAACCCGAAGGTTTCGTGTCCAAGTCTGAAAAGACTAAGGTATGCAAGCTTCAAAGGTCCATTTATGGACTTAAGCAAGCCTCTAGGAGCTGGAACATTCGTTTCGACACTGAAATCAAAACGTTTGGTTTTACTCAAAACGAAGACAACAATTGTGTTTATCAAAAGGTCGTTGGGGAAGCAGTAGTATTCCTAGTGTTATATGTAGATGACATATTACTATTCGGGAATGACACTGCAATACTTTCTTCTGTAAAAGTGTGGTTGTCCAAAACCTTCCTCATGAAAGATTTAGGAGATGCATCTTATGTACTTGGGATAAAGCTCTATCGTGATAGATCCAGAAGACTAATTGGATTATCCCAATCAATGTACATTGATAAGGTGCTAAGTAGGTTCCAGATGGAACAATCTAAGAAAGGACTTCTTCCTGTGAGACATTGAATTCACCTTTCTAAGTCCATGGGACCTAAGACTCCTAAAGAGATACGGCAAATGAATATTATTCCTTATGCTTCTGCCATAGGGAGTCTCATGTATGCCATGATATGCACAAGGCCTGATATCGCATATGCTGTGAGCATTACTAGTCGATATCAATCTAACCCAGGATCAGAACACTGGGCAGCTGTCAAGACGGTTCTTAAGTACTTAAGAAGAACTAAGGACATGTTCCTCGTTTATGGAGGAGCAACAGAGTTGCGAGTGGAAGCCTATACAGACGCAGATTTCCAATCTGACGTCGATGATAGAAGTTCCAACTCCGGATATGTATTCATTCTGAATGGTGGGGCTGTCAGTTGGGAAAGCAAGAAACAAAGTATAGTTGCTGATTCCACGACAGAGGCTGAATATGTCGCTGCAGCTGAAGCCGGCAAAGAAGCGTTCTGGATGAAGAAGTTCATCACTGAACTTGGAGTGGTTCCAACCATTACATCACCAGTAACTTTGTACTGTGATAATAGTGGGGCAATAACTCAAGCCAAGGAACCAAGGGCACATCAAAAGAACAAGCATTTTGACATGCGCTTTAATATCATTAGAAGATATGCTGCCGAGGGGAAAGTCAACATCCTCAAAGTTTCTTCAGCCGATAACGTAGCAGATCCACTGACAAAGCCAATGTCTCAAATCCAGCTTGACCGTCATATGGAAAAGATGGGTATTAGATACATGGGAGGATGGCTTTGAGTGCAAGTGGGAGATTGTTGGAAGTATGCCCACAAATCCACTCATTTGATGTAATAGCTTTTTGGAATACTTAATGTATTAAACTTTTATATGTTTAATGAAGGGCAAAGTTATTGTCAGACACTATTTATTGTATCATGTGTTTATGCAATAAGGGAATCCAAGGGATGTATTTGATCTAAGAGACAAGTGATCTAAGTGAGTTAGATTATCGAGACCATTCTCTTATGTTCATTCCTAAAACGTTCCTAGCCATAGGATTGCCAATTGGGTATTGACAATCCGCTAAGGTTAGTATGTGTTATGTCAACTCAAGCTTGAGTATGACTAGTCTCAAGTCATTTGGTGTTGGACACTAAGACAAACACATAGGTGCTCGAAAGAGTAATCGAGTACACTGAACAACGATCAAAAGAGAGTTCGAACATACATGTCATGTAAGAACTCTAAAGTTGCAATATGCAAAGTAGTCCTTTGACCTGAGGCATCATAGATGTCTAATGGTTAGGTCCTTGATCTTTGATCATGTCAAACGACATTCCATCGGAGTGTCCACGGCATTGTTGGGGTCAAGCTATCTAGTCATGTAGGCATATGAATGCACAACAAGGGATCTCTAACCTTCCATGGTGGAAGGAGAATACTCTAAGATATGATTCTAAAGTCTTTGGCCAAAGCAAATGAATATGACTTAGGAAGTTTGTTCCAAATCATATTCATGGGAATCATATAGAAAAGTGTCACATTGGATAGTAGACATGAAACTAACTATCACTTAAACAATGTGATTAAGAGTATTGTATTAGAGAATGACCGTATTGAATTGTAGTTGTAACTGGATAGGTTCTCCAACCAATTCTACTTAGCTTGGGTAACCATGATATGCTGCTAGGTGTCACTCATGGTTTGTGGAAGCCCTAATGATTAGCAAACACTAATCATTAAAGGGAGAATTGAAATGTGGTTTCAATTCACAATCGATCGTTAAGAGTAACAATCGCCCACTGCCTCGCTAATTGGAACCTAATGGATCGTACACCGAGTAAGGGCGATAGTGAAGAAATTAAATGAAATGGATATGCAATTAAATTGTTTAATTGAAGAATGGTCAAGATTAATTAATTAGTTAATTAATTTTACGAAAGGTTCATATTGGGCTTTTAAGTTGGTTTTGGGTTTCGGGGCCCAAAAGTGTTTTGGTCCACAAGGCCCATTATGTTTAAGTTGTATGACAACTAAAACAAAATGGGCAATAAGCCCAATCACAACATATAGGCCGGCCATGGTGAGGAGATGGTGAAAGTTTGCTTAATTGCAAGTTTGCCACTCACCTAAGAAAAATGTTATAAAAGCAACTTTATAGCAATTTTCTCATTAGGGTGTTCTTTGAGGCAAAGAGTTGAAACAATTTCTCTCTTTCTCTCTACAAAGAGGCCGGCCACTTAGAGAGATTAATCTAGCAATCTTTTCTTCTCCAAGTCATCCATTTCATCTTCACACTTAACCCTTGGTGTGGAGACTTAGAGACACCAAATCTTTGGTGTTTTGGAGATCCTTTCCTTACATCCTCAAGGACCAAAGGAGCACAAAAGGAGAAGGATATCACAAGCAATATCCAAGGAGCTTGGAGGTGACTTGAAGGCCCTCCACTTGGGTGAATCCCTTGTGTAAACAAGGATGAGCTTCAAGGGTAAAGAAACACTAAATCTTTACTTCTCTTTAATGTTGTTAAAGAGTTTATTGGTTCACCATATACTAGGCTTTGAAAGTCATGGGTTTTATGAATTGTTTTTTAATGCATGCCTACTTTAAAGTGTTAAATTGTATGCATATGTATTCAAATGTTCTTCAATGTTCTTAGCAAGGACAAAATGTTTCCTTCATCACCCAGATTGGCTATGTCCCCGGAGTAGAGGAGTTCTCATTAATTGTGAAGGGTTTACACAAGTACATAGGTTGAAGCTCTCCTTTAGTGAGTACTAGTGAATGATTTAGTACAAATGACATTAGGCAATATTGTGAGAGAATGATCTCTATTTATAGAAGAGAGTTTCTAGTTTCATTCTGACATTGACACGTGTCGAGTTTCTAGTTTCATTCTGACATTGACACGTGTCGTGCTGTGATTGGCCTCTGATGTCGACACGTGTCGCGTTATGATTGGCCTCTGATGTTGACATGTGTCGCGTTGTGATTGGCCTCCTGGTTGGAGGGAGACTCTTGTGGGTCCTTGGCGGTATAATGTTGACCGTTGCTTAGTAGTTTCGGGGTTGGTCAAGTATGGTACAAACAGACCGTATTGATATTTGAGAAGTTGGAAGTATGCCCACAAAGCCACTCATTTGATGTAATAGCTTTTGGAATACTTATTGTATTAAACTTTTATATGTTTAATGAAGGGCAAAGCTTATTGTTAATCTCTATTTATTGTATCTTGTGTTTAAGCAATAAGGGAATCCAAGGAATGTATTTGATCTAAGAGATAAGTGATTTAAGTAAGTTAGATTAACGAGACCTTTCTCTTATGTTCATTCCTAAAACGTTCCTAGCCATAGGATTGCCAATTGGGCATTGACAATCCGCTAAGGTTAGTATGTGTTATGTCAACTCAAGCGCGAGTATGACAAGTCTCAAGTCATTTAGTGTTGGACACTAAGACAAACACATAGGTGCTCGAAAGAGTAATCGAGTACACTGAACAACGATCAAAAGAGAGTTCAAACATACATGTCATGTAATGTTGGAAATGTGCCCTAAAGCCAATCATATGATGATACTTTACGGAGATTTCACATGTTAAACTAATCTAGTTTACATATAAAGGGCAAAGATTATTGTTTGAGCCGTCTCATATAAATGTTATATGCTTAAACGATAAAGTCCAAGGAATATGTGATTGGGAGAATGCAATCTAATGAAGTTAGATTCATAAGACCATTCTTTCGTAGACACATCCTAAACGTTCCTGATCATAGGATTGCCAATTGGGCATTGACAGTCCGATAAGATCAGTACGTACTGTGCCTTCTCTCAGGGAGAGTGACTAGTCTCGAGTCATTGGTGTGTGTGACATCAAGACAAGTACGTAGGTGCTCAATAGAGAATGAGTTCACTGAACACGATCAACGAAGAGTTCTCATATTCATGTCACATGAGAACTCATGGTTGGGATAATGCAAAATAGTCCTTTGACCTGAGGCATCACAGTTGTCTTGTGGTTAAGTCCTTGATCTTTGATTATGTCAAAGTCACCCCATCGGGGTGTCCACGACATCATTGGGGTTAAGCCACTTAGTCATGGAGACAAGTGAATGTGCAACAAGGGATCTCTAACCTTCAAATGGTTTGAGGGAGAATACTCTATGATATGATTAAAATCTCTGGCCAGAGTATGAATGAGATTTAGGAATGCGTTCCAAATCACATTCTGAAGGAAGATTTGTGAAAACCATGTTCATTTGAATAACATCATATAGCATGCAATTAACAATTAAAGGCGGAATCATGCTTTCATGCATTCAAAAACAAAACATTAACCAAGAAATTCAAAGCCTAGTAGATTGGTGAACCATTAATCAACTCAAAACAAAGTGAGTTGAGATTTATACCTTTGTAGATTCCTCTTTGCATAAGCAAAGGCTAATCACCCAAAGAGAGGGCCTTCATTCCTTGCATCTTAAATCTATGGATTTGGATGGAAGAATAGGTTTCTCCAAGTTCCCAAAATTGAGAACCTCTAAGTATCTTCACCAAGGTTAGATTGGAGAAGAAATGAGTGACCTTGGAGTAGTGGGATTGCTAGAAGCACCCCCCAAGGAGGCCGGCCTCTTTAGAGAGAAATGGAGAGACATGTTCTCTCCAATTTTCTCCAAAAGAAACCCTAAATGAATTTTGGCTATAAAGTCATATTTATACCTTTATTCATTTGAGTGGCAAACTTGTAATTAAAGCAAGTTCACTACCCTTCCTCTAAATGGCCGGCCATGGGGTTTTGTTTGGGCTTTTGGGCCTTTGTGAATTAAGTTGTCATACAACTTAAGTCAATGGACTTGACGTTCGAAGCCCATTGGGCCTTGAGGCCCAAAACTAACCCGTGGTCTTTAACGAACTTATTCGTTTGATTAATTAACATATTAATTAATCCTTGCCATAAATAATTAAACCATTTAATTATTCTTACTCATCTCCATTGTTTCTTCAATCTCCACCTTACACGGTGTACGATCCATTAGGTTCCTTTTAGCGAGGCAGTGGGCGATTAAAACCATTTTACATCGATTGTGAATTGAAACTTACTTTCAATTCTCCCTTTAGTGATTACACACGTTTAGGGCTTCCACAAACCATGAGTGACACCTAGCAGCATATCATGGTTACCCAAGCTAATCAGAAGAGGTGGAGAACCTATTCAGTTTAGGATTACAAATGCAATACGGTCTTTCTCTAATCTAATACTCTTGACCACATTGTTTGGTTTGATAGTTTATTTATAAATGTCTACTATCCAATGTGATTCGTTTGCTTATATGATTACCTTGAATGTGATTTGGAACGCATTCCTAAATCTCATTCATACTCTGGCCAGAGATTTTAATCATATCATAAAGTATTCTCCCCCAAACAGTTTGAAGGTTAGAGATCCCTTGTTGCACATTCACTTGTCTCCATGACTAAGTGGCTTAACCCCAATGATGTCGTGGACACCCCGATGGGGTGACTTTGACATAATCAAAGATCAAGGACTTAACCACAAGACAACTGTGATGCCTCAGGTCAAAGGACTACTTTGCATTATCCCAACCATGAGTTCTCATGTGACATGAATATAAGAACTCTTCGTTGATCGTGTTCAGTGAACTCATTCTCTATTGAGCACCTACGTACTTGTCTTGATGTCACACACATCAATGACTCGAGACTAGTCACTCTCCCTGAGAGAAGACACAGTACGTACTGATCTTAACGGACTGTCAATGCCCAATTGGCAATCCTATGATCAGGAACGTTTAGGATGTGTCTACGAAAGAATGGTCTCATGAATCTAGCTTCTTTAGATTGCATTCTCCCAATCACATATTCCTTGGACTTTATCGTTTAAGCATATAACATTTATATGAGACGGCTCAAACAATAATCTTTGCCCTTTATATGTAAACTAGATTAGTTTAACATGTGAAATGTCCGTAAAGTATCATCATATGATTGTCTATTATTAGGGATTGATATAATCAAATTATATCCTAAAATCTATCAATATAGATTTCCATCCCATGTATATAGACTATGTCTCCCATATACATTCTATCTTTATAGAATGTTTAAAGTCATAACTTTAACGAAGAAGTATTCTTTCCATTTCCAAAAATTAATATATCATATACATACTCATATATATCATATATATATTTATATATATATATATATACAAATTTAGGAATATGATTAACTCCCACTAATCTTTTGTAAACCTAGTAAACAAAAGATTGATTTACATCTTTATGAGAAATCAAACGATTTGATCTTTCTCTCATAAGACGCTTATGGCTCCCACTAGCTTATTTTAGATTCATGATGGATGGATCTCTACAACTGAGATGTCTTGTGAATCATAGTTTTAGACATATATCATTAGGACTATCTTAATAATGGTTTCGGAAACCCATATTATGTCCAAACATTGAATCACCATTTAGTTGTAGCTAGCTTTCTTCGAATTAATTGAAACTAAGACTACGTCAAAAATGGTTCCTTCAAAGTCAACCATTCTCTTTGATTGTAGTCACCTTAAGCTACCAATTAGCTATGAAGGTTTCATTATTTCGGGTCAAATGGTACTTTACCATTTCCTTGAGTATATATCGTATATACACTCAATGTAGTCATAAGGATTCTCATTCTTATTTCTTTTGAATTAAGAGGTGTAACTCTATGACATAGTCATAAAGTTCAAACCATTCAACTGAGACGGTTTATAAATCCTTCTTGACTACCTTGGAGCTTGTGGTATAGGAACTAGGTTGTTTATATTTGTTGATCATCATCTTGTCTCTCAAAGAACCCATTCTTTAAGTTCTATCTTTCGTTCATTGCTCTATCTTAGGCAAATCATATTGTAGGATTACAATGAACTACCCAACAAAACAACATTTGTTAGTTGGTTTATAGAAGTGATATCCAAATGTTAATTTAAGGATATCCCACAAGATTGTTATCAAACAAATATTGCTTATTAGCACACAACCCCAAATCTTAACATGATTAAGATTTGTCTTTCTTTCCAACTACATCCTATGGAGTCATGAAAATTATGGAAGATCTTCTTATTGAGAATCATATTATTTTAGAAGTATATATCCTATATATATGGGTAATTGATAATATCCAACGAACTAAATCTTATTCAAGTTCGTTCTTCTCCTTATGGAGAAATCCATTATCATATGATGCTTCTTTCCTTGATATCTTTCAAGGAAACTATTCTAAAGTGTTACCATTCCTTGGATCAAATCTAAGGATGTAAATACTTTAGACGTCTTACTCATCAACTTACATTTCTTGAATTCTTTGAAACCTTTTGCAAAGTATTCGGACTTGTGTTTATTTAAAATAAACTATAGTCCAACCGAGGGTGATCTTCGGTGAATGTCATACAACATGAGTAGTATTATGTTGTGGACAAGTGCCACTAACATCTAAGTGAATTAACCTCAACAACTTTGTGATTCTTTATTCTTTCCAAACGAATAAAGATTCAAACATTTTGCCTCTATACAATTTTAACAAGAAGGCATTGGATCCGGATCTAACGATCCAAAGTATCCATCTATGACTAACTTGTAATTTAGTGAACTCATTCTCTATTGAGCACCTACGTACTTGTCTTGATGTCACACACATCAATGACTCGAGACTAGTCACTCTCCCTGAGAGAAGACACAGTACGTACTGATCTTAACGGACTGTCAATACCCAATTGGGAATCCTATGATCAGGAACGTTTAGGATGTGTCTACGAAAGAATGGTCTCATGAATCTAGCTTCTTTAGATTGCATTCTCCCAATCACATATTCCTTGGACTTTATCGTTTAAGCATATAACATTTATATGAGACGGCTCAAACAATAATCTTTGCCCTTTATATGTAAACTAGATTAGTTTAACATGTGAAATGTCCGTAAAGTATCATCATATGATTGGCTTTAGGGCACATTTCCAACACATTCAAGGTAATCATATAA
This sequence comes from Malus fusca, assembly GCA_035220775.1. Lineage (NCBI taxonomy): Eukaryota > Viridiplantae > Streptophyta > Magnoliopsida > Rosales > Rosaceae > Malus > Malus fusca. The sequence goes on from CM069059.1 coordinate 4,930,640, forward strand.
GCAAACGAATCACATTGGATAGTAGACATGAATAAATAAACTATCAAACCAAACAATGTGGTCAAGAGTATTAGATTAGAGAAAGACCGTATTGCATTTGTAATCCTGAACTGAATAGGTTCTCTACGTCTTCTGATTAGCTTGACAATCCGCTAAGGTTAGTATGTGTTATGTCAACTCAAGCGCGAGTATGACAAGTCTCAAGTCATTTAGTGTTGGACACTAAGACAAACACATAGGTGCTCGAAAGAGTAATCGAGTACACTGAACAACGATCAAAAGAGAGTTCAAACATACATGTCATGTAAGAACTCGATAGTTGCAATATGCAAAATAGTCCTTTGACCTGAGGCATCATAGATGTCTAATGGTTAGGTCCTTCATCTTTGATCATGTTAAATGGCATTCCATTGGAGTGTCCACGACATTGTTGGGATCAAGCTATCTAGTCATGTAGGCATATGAATGCACAACAAGGGATCTCTAACCTTCCATGGTGGAAGGAGAATACTCTAAGATATGATTCGAGAGTCTTTGGCCAAAGCATATGAATATGACTTAGGAAGTTTGTTCCAAATCTTATTCAATTGAATCATATAGAGAAGTATCACATTGGATAGTAGACATGAAACAAACTATCACTTAAACAATGTGATTAAGAGTATTGTATTAGAGAAGGACCGTATTGTATTTGTGAATCATTATTCATTAAGTTGTCATACAACTTAAGTCAATGGACTTGATGTTCAAAGCCCATTGGGCCTTAAGGTCCAATACTATCCCGAGGTCTTTAACGAACTTATTCGTTTGATTAATTAACATATTAATTAATCCTTGCCATAAATAATTAAACCATTTAATTATTCTTACTCATCTCCGTTGTTTCTTCAATCTCTACCTTACACGGTGTACGATCCATTAGGTTCCTTTTAGCGAGGCAGTGGGCGATTAGAACACTTTCAAATCGATTGTGAATTGAAACTTACTTTCAATTCTCCCTTTAGTGTTTATACACGTTTAGGGCTTCCACAAACCATGAGTGACACCTAGCAGCATATCATGGTTACCCAAGCTAATCAGAAGAGGTGGAGAACCTATTCAGTTTAGGATTACAATGCAATACGGTCTTTCTCTAATACAATACTCTTGACCACATTGTTTGGTTTGATAGTTTATTCATGTCGACTATCCAATGTGATTCATTTAATTATATGATTACCTCGAATTTGATTTGGAATGACTTCCTAAATCTCATTCATACTCTGGCCAGAGATTCTTAATCATATCATAGAGTATTCTCCCTCAAACGGTTTGAAGGTTAGAGATCCCTTGTTGCGCATTTAATTGCCTCCATGGCTAAATGGCTTAACCTCAACTATGCCGTGGACACCCGCGTGTGGAGTGACTTTGACATAGTCAAAGATCAAGGACCTAACCACAAGACAACTATGATGCCTCAGGTCAAAGGACTACTTTGCATTATCCCAACCATGAGTTCTCATGTGACATGAGTATGAGAACTCCTCGTTGATCGTGTTCAGTGGACTCATTCGCTATTGAGCACCTACATGCTTGTCTCGGTGTCAATCACACCAATGACTCGAGACTAGTCACTCTCCCTAAGAGAAGACATAGCATGTACTGATCTTAACGGACTGTCAATGCCCAATTGGCAATCCTATGATCAGGAACGTTTAGGATATGTATACGAAAGAGAATGGTCTCATAAATCTAACTTGTTTAAATTACATTCTCCTAATTACATATTCCTTGGACTTATCGTTTAAGCATATAACATTTATATGAGACGGCTTAAAACAATAATCTTTGCCCTTGATATTAAACTAGATTAGTTCAACATGTGAAATGTCCGTAAAGTATCATCATATGATTGGTTTTAGGGCACATTTCCAACAATCTCCCACTTGCACTAGATCCAATCAGCTTGGTCATCAGTGATGATACCTCTTCTGTAGTCATTTCAAAAATGGCTGAGTAGTAGGCATAGACAATGGATATCTATATGTTATCCATAGAAGCAACCTTGAGAATAACGACGTCACCATTATACATGATTCTTAATCATGTGGTTCAGTCTCTCATATGAGTTCGGATCTTGATGAGACCTTGATTTCCTGGCTTGAGCTATCGCCCCATTAGTGTCGTAGTGTTGGTACACTAGAGACACTTTCTGGTTGGAACCGAATAGAGAGTTCATAAATGAACTTTCCCATCCAAACAACATTGTTGTAAGCTTCTATATGGCAATATATTTTGCATTCATAATGGAACACACTAAAGTCATTACTTTTAATGTTTCCATCCAAATATCTCTTTAGTCATAATAAAGAGATATCTGATTATCTCTTCATTCATAATGAAGAAACATCCAATGATGGATTAGATTCATAATCTAATACATTTACGCTTCCTTTACGTTACTCTAATTCTTCCTCATTCTTTGAGGAATCTATCCTTTAGTATTTCTTAAATACTTAAGGACTCACTTGACAGTTGCCATGGTTCTGATCCTGGGCTTGCACTGATATCGTCTTGTACCGATCTTGGTACAACTCATATCAACGTTTTTCATACAATATGAAATACGTAAATCACCTTTCTGCGTATGCATAAAGGATTCTATTTATGCATTATGTTTCTTTAGGAGTCAAAAGGGTAAGTTCCCTTTGAGAAGAACAACTTCCTAGTCTCACTAGAGTTGTCCTTTTGATTTGAAGTTTGTCATCATATGAGAAACTTCCTAGCATCTCTTGTCTATCATTAGGGCTTGATATAATCCAATTATATCCTGAAATCTATCATTATAGATTTCCATCCCATGTTTATAGACTATGTCTCCCATATACATTCCATTGTTACAGAATGTTTAAAGTCATAACTTTAACGAAGAAGTATTCTTTTCATTTCCAAAATTAATATATCATATATGTGTATGTATATATATATTTAAATTTAGGAACATGATTAACTCCCACTAATCTTTTGTAAACCTAGTAAACAAAAGATTCATTTACATCTTTATGAGAATCAAACAATTTGATCTTTCTCTCATAAGACGCTTATGGCTCCCACTAGCTTGCTAAGATCCATGATGGATGGATCTCTACAACTTACATGCCTTGTGATTCATAGTTTTAGACATATATTATCAAGACTATCTTAATAATGGTTTCGGAAACTCATATTATGTCCAAACGTTGAATCACCATTTAGTTGTAGCTAGCAATCTTCGAATTAATTGAAACTAAGACTACGTCAAAGATGATTTCTTCAAAGTCAACCATTCTCTTTGATTGTAGTCACCTTAAGCTACCAATTAGCTATGAAGGTTTCATTATTTCGGGTCAAATGGTACTTTACCATTTCCTTGAGTATATATCGTATATACACTCAATGTAGTCATAAGGATTTTTCATTCTTATTTCTTTCGAATTAAGAGGTGCAACTCTATGACATAGTCATAAAGTTCAAACCATTCGACTGAGACGGTTTATAAATCCTTCTCGACTACCTTGGAGCTTTTGGTATAGGAACTAGGTTGTTATATTTGTTGATCACTATCTTGTATCTCAAAGAACCCATTCTTTGAGTTCTATTTCTCGTTCATTTGCTCTATCTTAGGCAAATCCTATGGCAGGATTATAATGAACTATCCAACAAACAACATTTGTTAGTTGGTTTATAGAAGTGATATCCAAATGTTAATTTAAGGATACCCTCAAGATAATTTTCAAACAAATATTGCTTATTAGCACACAACCCCAAATCTTAACATGATTAAGATTTGTCTCTCTTTCCAACTACATCTTATGGAGTCATGGAAATTTTGGAAGATCTTCTAACTGACACTCATATTGTTTTAGAAGTATATATCCTATATATGGGTAATTGATAATATCCAACGAACTAAATCTTATTCAAGTTCGTTCTTCTCCTAATGGAGAAATCCATTATCTTATGATGCTTCTTTCCTTGATATCTTTCAAGGAAACTGTTCTAAAGTGTTACCTTTCCTTGGATCAAATCTAAGGAGACAAATACTTTAGACGTCTTACTCATCAATTTACATTTCTTGAATTCTTTGAAACATTTTTGCAAAGTATTCGGACTTGTGTTTATTCAAAATAAACTATAGTCCAACCGAGAGTGATCTTCGGTGAATGTCAAACAACATGAGTAGCATTATGTTTGTGGACTAGTGCCACTAACATCTAAGTGAATTAACCTCAACAACTTTGTGATTCTTTCTTCTTTCCAAAAGAATAAAGATTCGAACATTTCACCTCTATACAATTTTAATAAGAAGGTATTGGATCCGGATCTAACGATCCAAAGCATTCATCTATTGAAGGGAAATTTATGAGATTTCATGTAGGATTTCTAATGACTAGCATGCATATACAATTCAAGATTTATATATACGAAAGCAACGGAAGCATGTTATCAAATAATATCAAAGCAATAGTCATGCAAATCCCCTTCAAGATGCATAGGTTTATGTAAGATGCACCAAAAACAAATTTATATGAGGACAAATTTTAGGAGTAGTTTTATACCTCTTGATCTAGATCTTAGACCAAGGATGGACCACCTCCAAGCCCTTTGCTCCTTGAACTCCTTGAGCCTAGCCTCCTTCCTTGCCTCCTCCACTTTGTTTAGAATGAGTGCTCCTAGGTTCTCTTCAAGTTTCCAAAATTGAAAACCTCAAAAGATCCTCACCCACTAGTGTAGTGAGAAGGATGAAGGAATAACCAAAAGAGAGATTAGATGATTAGCTAAAACTCCCCCTTGGTGGCCGGCCCTTTAAGTGTTAGAGAGATATTTTTCTATTCTCTTTTGTTCTTTCAACACTTCAAAAACCCTTATGAAACATTTGCTATAAAGTTCCTTTTATAGTCAACATTTGACCTTTCTCTCCCTCTTCACTCTATATGGCCGGCCCCTTTAGTGTTGTTTGGGCTTTGGGCTTTTATTTATTTCAAGTCATCCAATGCTTGAATAAAAGCCCAATGGGTTTAGGCCCAATGGGCCTAATTAAACCCGAACGTTTCTTTAAGCCCAAAACGATCTTATATCGCTTTTATGATTCCTTTAGACTTTCTAATTAATCACAACACTTAATTAATCCAATTAATTATTTCCATCATCCATTAATTACTCATTACAAGAGTGTATTGGTGAACAATCGTTTTAGGTTCTAATTAGCAAGGCAGTGAGGTGATTGGCACCAATCCAATTGATTATATTTAATCCAATCACTTAGTGAATTAAAACTTACTTTTAATTCACCTTCTTCTTTGACGACTACATTTAATCATCTAGAAGAACTCACAAGCCATGAGTGACATCTAACCATATATCATGGCTACCCAAGCTAATGTAGAAGTTGTTCGGAGGACCTATTCAGTTGGAATTACAATGTAATTCGATCCTTCTCTAAAACAATACTCTCAATCACATCACTAGGGTATGGATATATTATGTCAAACCCCTAATGTGATCATTCCTTCTCATATGATTCAATTGAGTCGTATAGGAACGCTTTCCTTTATTACGCTCGATACTTCGACCGAAGATTCCAGAATCATATCTTAGAGTATTCATCCTCTCTTAACGAGGATTAGAGATTCCTTGTTGCGCATTCACTTGCCTTCATGACTAAGTGGCTTAACCCCAACTATGCTGTGGACACCCGCGGATGGAGTGACTTTGACATAATCAAAGATCAAGTACTTAACCACAAGACAACGATGATGCCTCAGGTCAAAGGACTACTTACATTATTCCAACCATTAGAGTTACTTGCTTGACATGTGAGCAGACCTCCATGCAAGTACTCTCGTTCGATTGTGTTCAGTGAACTCATTCCCTTAATGAGCACCTACATACTTGTCTTAGTGTCACTACACGAATGGGATGAGACTTTCCATCCTTCTAATTGAAGCGGACACAGTATGTACCGGTCTATGGATTGTCAGTATCCCTCCGACAATCCTATGACCAGGAACCTTTTGGACATGATGGTTATGTGAAGAAGGTCTCTGTAGTCTAACTTCATTAGATTACTTCTTCAATCAATCCATTGTCCATGGATTCACTATTTAGGACATATATCATTTATAGAGATAGTCCTAATTAGTATCTTTGCCATTTGATGTATAAGAGTCATCTATACATCCATTTATTTTCCTGAAAGGTTTCTTCCAAAGATTGACTTTCAGGGCATATTTCCAACATCTATGACCAACTCGTAATTTATGTTTTAAAGGTATCACAACTCAGTTGAGATTAGTCACTACCTTGCAACCTTTTGGGTTTTAAGCATCGTTATATTCTAAACAGTTAACACTACCATATCATCTCTACTATAGAGATAATTAATTAGATTACAATAATCTAATCATTACAATGTTTTGTCAAACAAAACATTTATCCATTTAACATACGGAATTGAGTTCCTTTATTCAATTGGAATGTAAAGACAATCTTTGTTTTTCCATTTTCTTTGGTAGTTCATATGAGGAAGTAAGTACTAACTGCTTTCGCAGAGATCTACATTTAATTCACGTTCCGAATGTGAAGTACTTTCTCTTCTCTCATTAATCTTCTACTTCTTATTAGCCACACTTTTACAACGATTGTAAAACATAGTTACTAATACGGAATCAAGCATTCAAGTAGAAGAACCAACTGTTTTGAACTTTTCAAGAACAATTTACAACACCTTCGAAAGGTGTGTTCTTGACACTTTGCAAGACATTTCTTGCAAATACCCCTTCCAATGTCCATCCTTTCATAAAGAAAGTTTTTTCCCTTGGAGTTATTTCGCTTTCTTCATTTGATTTCTCATTTGACTACAATAGTCATGGTCCCTAAACTCCCACTATCTCTCTTGAAACTTATTTCAATTGTGTTATACACATCAAACGATTTGGAGAGCGTGTGGTTATTGTTCACTATATAGTTTACAATAAACTTAGTGAATGATTTGGATAGGGACACAAAGGTGAAGTCCTTGCCTAGTTTCCGTCTCTTATAGTGGTTTAACACTTCAACACTCAATGATTCAAAATCATCATAAGTCCATGTTGATGGACTATTTTTGTCAACCAACCATTATGTTCTAAACATAATTACAAACTTTCAAGAGTTGTTCAAGGCAACTCTCATTTCTTCATACAACAATTTGTAAGTGAAGAATCATGGCACATAAAGTGTCCATGCCATTGTGCTTTCTTCTTAAGTTCTTTGTTCATTTAACAAAGAAACAAGCACTAGTGTTTGCATTAGCTAAGGGTTGTTCAAAGCAACTCTTATTTCTTCATACAACGATTTGTAAGTGAAGAACTATGACATTAAAAGTGTTGTCCTCTTTATGATAGACTTATCTAACATGTTCTTCCAATGATACATTATCAATAGGAAGATTGTGAGGATTAGACTACTTAGGTACATATACAATCCATTTAAGACAATCTTTGGGATTGTGATACCAAGTCCGGAAACTAAAGCATTTGGCTTTTCTTTGTCAAGTTTTGGATAGCGTTTGCAAATATATCGGTAATTAAATACATAACGAATATAAATTGATTGATTTTAAGCCATTTGATCCGGGTCTTTAAATCAAATAGCACCACCCACTATTTTTGGCAAATTCCATATCCCTCATTGGAATTCGAGAGTTTTGGAAGAAACTCTTAGTAGGGTATGGGAGGCTGACTATTACCAAGCCCACCTCATAATTATATCATGTTGGCTAGCGTTAATAATAATGAGAGAGTCCGCTTACTCATTTGCATCTCTTGCAAGTACCCATCTAATTTGGCCTCTAGAAAATGATGCCTCATAATTATATCATGTTGGCGTCATTGTACTTAGTTAAGTCATTCCCACCATGCCTAGTTCGTGTAGGGGTTCAAGCATAGCCTCAGAATTATATCATGTTGGCTAAACTCGTTGCCTACCTCACTTCATCATGTATGTATATAGAACTCCTCCTGAGCGTAACCACGCACTTTGTACTCCCCATTATAGGGTGAAGCCGGTGTACGGGTCATAAACGATCGGAGCCTACCACGGTGGAAGGCCACGAAAGAATGTTCAAAGCACTCTCACGCTTATCAACTTAATAATGGTTTGGTTGAGGGTTTTTAGGTCTCATCACATATAAACATTCATTTTAATCTTATTAAAACAATTTTGGTCCTATTACAACTATTGGTCCATGTGATTGATTTAGTAGTATATAATACTCCCATTAAGCTTGTAAAACGGTTTTTAAAGCAAGAGTATATGGTACTACTAACATAAGGTTTGCATTCATTGATGGACTATATAGTTGTTTTAGGGCCTTAGGATGACTATGAACCTTTGATTAGATCCAACACGAGCCTAGTGTTGAATCTCGGTCTAGGGATGGTGATTGATTTTAGTTACGCGTTTAATCATATTAAGGCGTGTTGTCTTATTGGGCGTTGGACCCGTTACTCCATTTTCATGCATATCAAATAAAACAAGAAAATGAGTACTTCAAAGTAAAGAAGAGCTTATGCTCTTTTACAACAATTGATCAAAACAAATTACTTTAAAGTAAAGAAGAGCTTATGCTCTTTTACAACATTTGATCATATCAAATTACAACCAAAATCTAATCTACACATTCCCATGGTTCAAACAAATTTGAGATGGCCTTTCACATAGCTCAATTATAATAGGCTTAGGTTCATAATCACCATTTCTTTAATTAATTAACGCTTTAACTAATTAAACTTGAATGCAACATTTTCATTTGGTTTTTGTATCCATAGAATTGATTTAAATGGAGCTAAATAAAATGAAAATCCAATTCTCATTTAAAGAGACAAAACCATTTTGTTCTCAACCTAATTTGGGCCAAAATGCAATAACCTCAACCTTTGGGCTATGTTGCAAAACTTAAACTTTTGGGCTCATTTTGTAAAAACACAAAAGTCCACTACTTCATGTAATCACAACTAGAACCCAAAATTTTCAATAAATTCAAAAACTTCATTAAAGGAACAAAACAATTTGTCCTTTAATGATTTTGGGCATTTACGTAAATACGTAAACTTTTGGGTCAAACTACAAAATACACAAAAGTACCAAAACTTTATGTAATTGCATAAAAGCCCCAAAAGTACCCTATTTTAATAGGGTGGCCGGTTTTGGATATTAAAAGGGAGTGATGTGTGTGTTGATTTGTAGTTTTTACATAAAGTCATGCAAGAGGTGCATGACACAAAAGTCAGCAAGTGGTGTGTGTGAAAGGGAATTAATCCTTACACACCCATCAATATTTCTATCACCTTTCTAAATAAATATCTAACACATTTAAACATTTGAAAAGCACAAAACAAAAACTTTATGAAATAAATCAAAACTTTGAATCAAAACACCAAACTTTTTGTTCTTGGCTAAAATATCAAGAACAATGAAGAACATTCATGAAAAACTCAAAAAATCTCCATGAACATTTTTCACCCAAAGACATCCCAAAACCACTCAAACTTAAGGGAAATAACATATAACCAAACTAGGGTACATAGGGGTTCCAAAAGTTACTTGAAAACATTTTTAACAAGTCAAACATGAACCCAAAAATCCACCCTTTGGATTTGGCCGAATTTTCCCAAAAACATGGCACCAAATTTTAGCTCCAAAATTCATGCTCATATGAACTACATCTACAACATTTGAGATGACAAATTTTCTAACAAAATTTACATTCAAAGAAGCAAGAATAAAGCTTGTAACAATTACAACATTCAAATCATAAACTATGAACTACAAAACCCAAAAGGATTCACCAACTACTAGACCTAGGCTCTGATACCACTTGAAGGTAATTTTGTGAAAAACATGTTCATTTAAGCAACATCTATTAGCTTGCAATTAACAATTAAAGGCGGAATCATGCTTGTATGCACTTAAAAACAAAACATTAACCATGAAATTCAAAGCCTAGTAGATTGGTGAACCAAGACTCAACTCAAAACAAAGTGAGTTGAGAAATTTATACCTTTGTAGATTACTCTTTGCATAAGCAAAGGCTAATCACCCAAGGAGAGGGCCTTCATTCCTTGCTTCTTAGATCCATGGATTTGGATGGAATAATAGGATTCTCCAAGTTCCCAAAGTTGAGAACCTCTAAGTCTCTGCACCAAGGTAAGATGTGAAGAAGGGATGAGTGACCTAGAGGAAGTAGGATTGCTAGCTAAATTCCTCTAGGGTGGCCGGCCTCTTAGAGAGAAAAGAGAGCTTTGTGTTCTCATCTTTTCTCCAAAAGAAACCCTAAATGAATTTTGGCTATAAAGTCATATTTATACCTTTATTCATTGGAGTGGCAAACTTGTAATTAAGTCCAAAACCCACTCCTTCTCTAAATGGCCGGCCATTGGGTTATTATTGGGCTATTTGGGCCTTTGTGAATCATTATTCATTAAGTTGTCATACAACTTAAGTCAATGGACTTGACGTTCAAAGCCCATTGGGCCTTAAGGTCCAATATTATCCCGAGGTCTTTAACGAACTTATTCGTTTGATTAATTAACATATTAATTAATCCTTGCCATAAATAATTAAACCATTTAATTATTCTTACTCATCTCCGTTGTTTCTTCAATCTCTACCTTACACGGTGTACGATCCATTAGGTTCCTTTTAGCGAGGCAGTGGGCGATTATAACACTTTCAAATCGATTGTGAATTGAAACTTACTTTCAATTCTCCCTTTAGTGTTTATACACGTTTAGGGCTTCCACAAACCATGAGTGACACCTAGCAGCATATCATGGGTACCCAAGCTAATCAGAAGAGGTGGAGAACCTATTCAGTTTAGGATTACAATGCAATACGGTCTTTCTCTAATACAATACTCTTGACCACATTGTTTGGTTTGATAGTTTATTCATGTCGACTATCCAATGTGATTCATTTAATTATATGATTACCTCGAATGTGATTTGGAATGACTACCTAAATCTCATTCATACTCTGGCCAGAGATTCTTAATCATATCATAGAGTATTCTCCCTCAAACGGTTTGAAGGTTAGAGATCCCTTGTTGCGCATTTAATTGCCTCCATGGCTAAGTGGCTTAACCCCAACTATGTCGTGGACACTCGCATGTGGAGTGACTTTGACATAGTCAAAGATCAAGGACCTAACCACAAGACAACTATGATGCCTCAGGTCAAATGACTACTTTGCATTATCCCAACCATGAGTTCTCATGTGACATGAGTATGAGAACTCCTCGTTGATCGTGTTCAGTGGACTCATTCGCTATTGAGCACCTACATGCTTGTCTTGGTGTCAATCACACCAATGACTCGAGACTGGTCACTCTCCCTAAGAGAAGACATAGCATGTACTGATCTTAACGGACTGTCAATGCCCAATTGGCAATCCTATGATCAGGAACGTTTAGGATATGTATACGAAAGAGAATGGTCTCATAAATCTAACTTGTTTAAATTACATTCTCCTAATTACATATTCCTTGGACTTATCGTTTAAGCATATAACATTTATATGAGATGGCTTAAAACAATAATCTTTGCCCTTGATATTAAACTAGATTAGTTCAACATGTGAAATGTCCGTAAAGTATGAGCATATGATTGGTTTTAGGGCACATTTCCAACAACATACATTTTTTGAGATTTCTATGATCCTTCTTAAAAAGTGGATCTATATGAATATATAGCAGGTTGCTGGATATGAACGACCCAGGCTGCTTAACAGAAATTGTGTCAATTGACTGAATTTTGAATTGAAAATTATAGTGCTTTTTCCATTCTTTCTTATTTTGCGTTTTGTTCAATTGTCCTATGCTAGACTTGTGAGATGACTGAAATCTTTGACACATTTGCACCATATTAAGTGATAGGAATTTTTACCACCTGTAAAAGTAGAGATAAAAACACTTAAAAATACTTGCAAGAGTACAAGGTTAACGTAGTATAACATCTCAAGCAAGGTCGTTCTCCACAGGGATTGAATGAATAATTTATGTTAAAACCAAAACTTAATTAATTATTTGAAAACAAAGTTTGGAAGATGTTGATTTTGTGACCTAAAATATTAAAAACGAATTTAATTAAAAATAATTAAATAAATTGACAAAGTAAAGAAAACAAAATAAAATAGTTTTGAAAATAAATTTGAGCATTAGAGGTCTGTCGTCACCTTAACAATCCTACGTAGTTCTTCCAATTACTTATGAATTACCAATGTATATTTTGAAGGTTAGGTTTTCCTAGAGTATATCCTACTTGGAACCTCTAACATAGAACGTATATCTAACATGCAACCCGTTCATTGTGTCCAAATCGAATGTGAACATGCAAGACTCATTAAGTTTTGTGAAAACCTTTTGAAAAACCATATAACCCTTAAAATGTGTCATTCATCCTAAGAAGTTACACATATTAATCACAAGAAGCCAGCGTCAATTTCAGGGACAGCCCTTTGCCAAAATTGCATCAAATTACTTTTCTAAATATCCTAATGGTGGCCTGACACACCCCGATCCTAGAATCAAGGCATGCTGGCCGTCACGTGAGCGTGACGTAACCATAAGTGCGGTGCGGAAGCAAAGATACAAGATTTACGAGGGAATAAAAACCAACTACTAGCAAATAATAACCAACTAGCATGCTAGAGTGGGTTAAAGTGTGAACACACACATAACAGAGCTTAAGCCGCTAGGTGCAGTCAAGTATGACCATAATTAAGTTACAACACCCGCAGGTGAGTCCTACATTAGAGGAATCTGTCAGAATGTCGTAGAAGCCCTCGCCAACCACCAACTGCTAACTAGAACCTGGAGGGGCGCAAAACAAAATTGAGTGGGTCAGTAAAACAAAACTTTTCGAAAACCTTTCAATAAAACACTTTTAACCCCTCGCTATAAAACCTGTATACTTTCCCAGAAAATAATAAATAATATATAATCAAATATAAGCAAATATCTCAAATCACAATCCCTTAACACTTTTCAGAAAATATGCCATGTCATGCGTCACTAACATAATATGGATGCATCAATATAAATCAGGTGAAATAATAAATCAACCGGAGACCCTGCAATGGTCCTGTACGGCTGATTCTATAGCTCAATATCCCATCCAGCCGGAGTCACCAGTTGTGACCTGTACGGCCTTGCCGGAGTCACCAATTGTGACCTGTACGGCACTACACTGCACATAAGTCGAAACTACCTAAGTAGTCTGTACGACTGAGATGGTGAAATAATACGCTCTAGTGCTTCTGTCATCAATCATTTGCGCGCATAATCTAAAGTCACCTACTAGTCGGAACCACCTCGGTGGTCTGTACGACTAGCATGTCGGAACCCTCTCATGGTCTGTACGACATGCACCTACTTGGATCCAAGGTGAGCGTGCGGTGCGGTGAATAACATAAGCACTAATACCATGGTTGCAGGTTATGAGCTATCAACATAATTTACCTCATCAACAATTCACATAAATAACATAACTTACCTGATACTCACCTGTGCGTCCACATCATCAATTCACATATATATACGCATCGATTCATATAATTCATATCATTCATATCATTCATGCATGGCATTTTAGAAACATACTTTCATTAAAACTCAATTTCTGGGAAATTCAATAACATATAGGTATAAACAGAAAATACTACCCACTCACCTGGAGTTCGCCCTACAACTCCCTAGCACAACACATCAAGGCGTCATGACGATCGGCGCCTAGAACAATAATCAAATCAAACATCGGTAATCATATCGATAGAATATATAACTTATATAAAACACATCACTACGTAGTTCGATCCAGAAGATCTGCAACTCAGATTTCCAATCCATAACTTCCAAAGGTCTACAATATATCTCTAGAACAACATCCTAAAATTTCATTACCATCCAACGGTCGGATCTCCGTCAATTGTCAAAACCGAGTGACTGTTAACATTCTATTTTATGAACTTACAACTCCAATTCCGGAAGATCCTTAAATCGGATTCCCAATCCATAAGTTCCTATAATCCTCAAATATTACGTATTACAACGTATCAAAGTTTGGTGACGATCCAACGGTCGGATCGTCAATTCACATTTTCACCTAACCACGAGTCGTAACCAACTTAGGTTCAAATACTCAATTTACGTCCATCAATTATCAAAACTGAACCTAGAACATTAAACACATGCTAAGAATGATATTAGCGGGCCACTGGCCATGCGCCGCCGCACGGGCCGCCGCGGGTGGCGGTTGGCCGCCCCGGCTCGCCGGAAAATCCAACTATTTCCAAAAATTCTCAAAAAATACATAATTGAAGACCTCAATGAGTAGAGTAAACTTTATACCTAAGGCCAAGGCCAATTTGGCCTGGAAAGGCTCCAATCCCATCAAAACCATGAAGAACCCTAGAAATGGGTGATCTTCAATTCATCTTCAATTCAACTCCACCGCTCCAACCAACGATTGGGCATTGTTCTAGGCCTCAAGGGAAGTGTATGTGTAGTATCAATTGGAAGAAATTGCTTCAGAATTGGCGGATTCTGTTGGAAGTATGCCCACAAAGCCACTCATTTGATGTAATAGCTTTTTGGAATACTTATTGTATTAAACTTTTATATGTTTAATGAAGGGCAAAGCTTATTGTTAATCACTATTTATTGTATCATGTGTTTAAGCAATAAGGGAATCCAAGGAATGTATTTGATCTAAGAGATAAGTGATTTAAGTAAGTTAGATTAACGAGACCTTTCTCTTATGTTCATTCCTAAAACGTTCCTAGCCATAGGATTGCCAATTGGGCATTGACAATCCGCTAAGGTTAGTATGTGTTATGTCGACTCAAGCGCGAGTATGACTAGTCTCAAGTCATTTAGTGTTGGACACTAAGACAAACACATAGGTGCTCGAAAGAGTAATCGAGTACACTGAACAACGATCAAAATAGAGTTCGAACATACATGTCATGTAAGAACTCGATAGTTGCAATATGCAAAGTAGTCCTTTGACCTGAGGCATCATAGATGTCTAATGATTAGGTCCTTGATCTTTGATCATGTCAAAGGCATTCCAATAGAGTGTCCACGGCATTGTTGGGGTCAAGCTATCTAGTCATGTAGGCATATGAATGCACAACAAGGAATCTCTAACCTTCCATGGTGGAAGGAGAATACTCTAAGATATGATTTGAGAGTCTTTGGCCAAAGCATATGAATATGATTTAGGAAGTTTGTTCCAAGTCTGATTCAAAAGAATCATATGGAAAAGTATCACATTGGATAGTAGACATGAAACAAACTATCACTTAAACAATGTGATTAAGAGTATTGTATTAGAGAAGGACCGTATTGCATTGTAGTTGTAACTGGATAGTTTCTCCAACCACTTCTACTTAGCTTGGGTAACCATGATATGCTGCTAGGTGTCACTCATGGTTTGTGGAAGCCCTAAAGATTAGCAAACACTAATTTTAAGGGAGAATTGAAATGTGGTTTCAATTCACAATCGATCGTTAAGAGTAACAATCGCCCACTACCTCGCTAAATGGAACCTAATGGATCGTACACCGAATAAGGATGTTGGTGAAGAAATTAAATGAAATGGATAAGCAATTAAATGGTTTAATTGAAGAATGGTCAAGATTAATTAATTAGTTAATTAATTATACGAAATGTTCGTATTGGGCTTATATGTTGGTTTTGGGTTTCGGGGCCCAAAAGCGTTTTGGACCACAAGGCCCATTATGTTTAAGTTGTATGACAACTAAAACAAAATGGGCAAATTAGCCCAATAACAAGGTAAGGCCGGCCATAGGGTGAGGGGTTGCAAATTTGGATTAATTACAAGTTTGCCACTCACTTGAAATGAAGTATAAAATCAACTTTATAGCTTTATTTCTCATTAGGGTTTTTCTTGGGGAAATGAGGTGAAACACTTTCTCTCTTTTTCAACAAGGAGGCCGGCCACTTAGAGAAGGATTATCTAGCAATCTTTTCTTCTCTAAGTCATCCATTTCATCTTCACAATAATATCCTTGGTGAAGAGACTTAGAGACATCAAACTTTTGGTGTTTTGGAGAACAGATCCTCAAATCCTCAAAGAAGCAAAGGAGCACTAAAAGGAGGAAAATCACAAGGGAGATCCAAGGAGCAAGGAGGTGACTTGAAGGCCCTCCACTTGGGTGAATCCCTTGTGTAAACAAGGATGAGCTTCAAGGGTAAAGAATCTCTAAATTCTTCATTCTCTTTAATGTTGTTAAAGAGTCCTTTGGTTCACCATATACTAGGTTTTGAAAGTCATGGGTTTTATGAATTGTTTTTTAATGCATGCCTACTTTAAAGTGTTAATAGTTTGCATATGTACTCAAATGTTCTTACTTGTTCTTAGCTAGGACAAAATTTTTCCTTCAGATTCCACCGTGGGTGCTCTCGGGTTGGACATAAACTTTTGTCGTGAAATCACGACCAATGATCATCAAACTCAGGTGGAAATGGAAGCTGGGATGAAGCCATGATGATACCAAGTGAAAACTGGATAAAAATCGCCTGAAAAATGGCCAAATTTGGCCGGAAATCCCTCTGGGTCGAGCGGATCCGCGGGAGGAACGGGTTAACCCGACTGGGTTCCCTCCTCCCCATTCGACCTCATCTTCTTGTTCCCAGATTGGGCAGCCTTGCCCAATCCCATTTCTGCCTCCGTTTCTTGATTCTTCACCATTCACACACACACACACACACACAAAACCTTCTTTCTTCTCATCCCAACCATCCATTTAATTTTTCATTAAATCTGGGCCGTCCATTTTCAAAAAGGAAATTCCAAATTTTACACTAATTATAATTCCTTAAAATCCCAAATTTCAAACGTTAATAACTTTTTCGATATAACTCCAAATCACGAACCGTCAGCTCCCACACGTCCGTAGTGACGAGTACTACGAGGATATGTCAAGAAAACAAATCTTAAATGGCACGACACCCTGATTAACCTCGAATAATGCGCGTACCTCAAAGGGCATTTTTTGTAAAATCCTTTATTAAAACTTTAAAACTCTTAAAATCAGGGACGGGCTGTCACATGGCCAATCATCAAGACAATTAGATAGTTTAAACCGGTGATTAATAATTCAAAAATTGTATGCATATATCATAAGTAAATTGAAAAGAAACTACATATTCTTGCTAAGGCTAGTGGCCTTGCCCTAGCAAACGAAACTAGTTATGAACAATCATAAAACAAAATATTATTAAGAACATGGATAGAAAACACCTTGAAAATAAACTTGAATCGTCAAAAGCTCCAAAGTAATGGGTCCCGAAATTGTATGCGTTCTCTGTCACATCATGGCATGGGCCCCCACATCCTGGGCTCGACTCTACCGTAGCACGATATTGTTTGCTTTGGGCCCCCACCACGCCCTCACGGTTTTGTTTTTAGGAACTCACGCAAGAACTTCCCAGTGGATCACCCATCCTGGGATTGCTCTCGCGCAAACTCACTTAACTTCAGAGTTCTGATGGAACCCAAAGTCAATGAGCTCCCAAAAGGTCTCGCGCTAGGTAGAGATGGGAATATACATATAAGGCTTACAGGATCCACTCCCCTAGGCAATGTGGGATGTTACAATCTAACCCCCTTAGGGACCCGACGTCCTCGTCGGCACACTTCTGGCCAGGGATTGGCTCTGATACCAAATTATCACATCCCGCCCCGAGCCCCCACCACATCCAGGCTCGACTCTACCGTAGCACGATATTGTCCACTTTGGGCCCCCACCACGCCCTCAAGGTTTTATTTCTGGGAACTCACATGAGAACTTCCCAGTGGGCCACCCATCCTGGGATTGCTCTCACGCGAACTCGCTTAACTTCGAAGTTCTAATGGAACCCGAAGTCAGTTAGCTCCCGAAAGGCCTCTCGCTATGTAGAGATGGGACCCAACTTTCTGAAATTTCCAAAGAAAATAAATCCATTAGCAATTGAGAGAAATTTAAGATGTATACAAATCAAAAAGCAAATGAGCAGAATGTTCAAACCTAATTACACCAGAATCTCAAAACAACCGATGCCCCGGAAATAGCCATGCCCTACTGCTTCTCCTCGTTCTTATTAAAAGTTTGCTCTAGAATGGGAGTTTGACTTATAGTTTGATCTGCAATGGGAGTTTGACTTATAGTTTGCTCTACAATGGGAGTTTGAATCTTGACCAAATAAAATTATTGATCGAAATCGTTCTATTTATTAATGCTTGTTCAGAGATATAATCATACCAAATAGAAAGACTCAATCCATTGCTAACATCAGCAACCCTAATTTCCTACCAAAAAGAACTTAGCTCAATAGATTTCTTAGGAAACGATTCTTAGTCGCTGTGAACCATGAACTACGCAACGGAAACAGAACCAAATTAAATAAGAGCACTTTGAGTAAAGAAAACAAAGTTAAATCTGTTTTCCACGCAAAGAATCTTTTCGCTCTCCGTTCAACACTTTTGATACGTTTTATTTAAAATGGTTTCTGGAATCGGTTATCTCACAGGGTATTCTAACTCTCTTTTTCATTCATTTCACACAAATCAATCATACATTTAAAATAGGGCTTGTGACACACCCCGATCCAGAGGACCAAGGCGTGCTGGCCGTCACGTGAGCGTGACGTAACCCACAGTGCGACACGGAAGCATGATAATATAAAATACAAAGGAATTTAAAACATTCTCTAGATGAACAACCTACTAGAGTAATAGGAAAGTTAAGATAATACACAAATCCAGAGCGTAGGTTTTAGTGCAGTCAAGTACAACTAAAATAAAGGTACTTCACCCTCGGGTGAGCCCTACATGGTAAGGGTCTGTCAGGATGCCGGAAAAGACCTCGAGAGCCACCAACCGTTAACTAGAACCTGGAGGGGCGCAAAACAAAATGAGTGGGTCAGCAAAATCAAGATGTTTCTAAAAACATTTCATTAAAAATCATTTCTATCCCCTCACCGTAAAACCTGTATACTTTCCCAGAAAATAGTATAATAACATATATATGTATATATCATCAATAAACTCAAAACGTACTCTTTCAACGTTTTTAAAAAGAAATGCCATGCCAAATCATATGCCAAGTAATATGCATGCATCAATATAAATCAGGTGAGAATAAGTCAACCGGAGACCCTAAAGTGGTCCTGTACGGTTGATTCCAAAGTTCAACATCATCAACAACCGGAGTCACCTCGGTGACCTGTACGGTCTAACTCTGCACGTCACTCGGAACTACATAAGGTAGTCTGTACGAGGACAGGTGTATAATTACGCTCTAGTGCTTCTCACATCAATCACTGTGCACATAATCTAAGTCACCCACCAGTCGGAACCCCTCTAATGGTCTGTACGACTGGCATGTCGGAACCCTCATATGGTCTGTACGACATCCACCTACTTGGATCCAAGACGAGCGTGCGGTGTGGTGAATACTAATATAAGCACTAACACCTAGGGTGCAGGTTATGAGTTTAACCATTTCAACGTCAAATAATTCGATGCATAATGACTCACCTGACTTACCTGCGCCTCCACAGCACCATGCAGTATGTATGCATTATATTTCAATTCAAGCATATTTTTATATAACAATTATCAACTCAAACTTCCAATGTTTTCATGCATGGCAATTTATATTCAAAACCTTCATAAAACGTATATTTTCTGGGAAACAATTGTATATAGGTAAATACAAAATCAAAACTGCCCACTCACTGGTATGTCGATGGGTCGTAGCCCCCGCGACGTCCCTGGATACGCTCGTCCTCGGGATACTCGTCACCTATATGAGAAATAACTAAAATAACATTATTTTTAAGCACATCGCTAACATTTCGAAATAACTTCTCATACGATGCTCAAATTGGGTATATGAATATACCACATCGACCTACTCG
The DNA here is from genome assembly GCA_035220775.1 of Malus fusca. Taxonomy (NCBI): domain Eukaryota; kingdom Viridiplantae; phylum Streptophyta; class Magnoliopsida; order Rosales; family Rosaceae; genus Malus; species Malus fusca. The sequence goes on from CM069059.1 coordinate 4,950,624, forward strand.
ACGTCACGGACGTCTCAAAATTTTTAGAATAATTTTTCGAGGTCTCACGCGCCCCCACGCGCCGAAATAGGCACGGGTCCACGCGCGGCCCACGCGCAGGAACCCTGACGGAACACAGGGACGGCGTCAGGAATATTCCTCGGAATATTCCGTCAAATGCTAACGGTTACCGTTAGAATTAACTAACGGCGTTAGCATATTCCGTTAAAGTTAACGGAATATGCCGTCGTCTTCTCCGACTGACCCTCGCCGGACTCCGGTCACCGGAAAACTGGGGAAATTTTCTACTTCGCTATTCTCACTCGTTTTTCATCCAAATTTCTCGAATTTTATACCAAAATGAAGCCCTAGATGAGTACTATCACGATGAACTAATTTTAAACACTAAAAACCACGGGATCATACCTTCCAAAAATCCAAGAATTCGGCCAAACTCGAAACAGGTGATCCCGACGTCCAAAGCTTGCAAACGAACGTCCCCGAGCTTCCTTAGGACCTCCTAAAGCTCACTGTGAGCTTGAAATTCCCTGAAACATTACGTTTAACGTGTGCATGAACAGTGCACCTTCACGGGCACTTTAGAAACTAGGGTTTTCAAAGGAAATCTTACCTGCAAATGGTATCAATGGACTCGTGGTGTCCTCAGGAGTCCAAAGGTAGTCTTAAGTCCGTCGATCCGTGAAGTTTGGGGTGGTGTTGGGTGTTGTCCGTACGGGGTGTCTAGAGAGAGAGAGACTGAGAGATCGTGAGGGAGGAGAGAGAGAGCGTGCGGGGAATGAGAGAGAGATGGCTTTGTGTGGTCCAAACCAATCCACACCATCCATTCTATATCCCTAAACAAAATAATCCAATTCACCATTTTAATTCCTTTTATTTATTTCCAATTTAATAATGTATATAAATCTCCAAATAACAACACATTCATACGTACCTTGGTACACGTCAAGGGTAGAATAGTCATTTCAAGCTCCCGTCATAGGTATTTCCGGGACGGGCTGTGACAATCTTCCCTCCTTATAGAATTTCGTCCCCGAAATTCCCATAACCAAGTAAACCACTTAATAATCATAAAATAGCCTGGGGTATATCTCTCTCATCCGATCTTCCGTCTCCCAGGTAGCTTCCTCCACAGAATGATTCTGCCACAACACCTTCACCAAACTCACCGTCTTGTTCCTTAGAACCTTATCTTTCCAATCCAAAATCGTGACGGGTTCCTCATTATAAGATAAATCCGGATTAATCTCTAAAGGTTGAGGAGGGATCACATGGGATGGATCAGAAATATAATGTCGAAGCATAGAGACGTGGAACACATTATGGACCTTAGATAGCTCCGGAGGCAACTCCAATCGGTAGGCAACTTCACCAACTCTTTCGATAATCATATAAGGCCCAATATATCTTGGACTTAACTTTCCTCTTTTCCCAAATCGAACCACGCCTCTCCAAGGTGATAATTTCAGAAACACCAAATCACCCACATCATACACTCGGTCCGTAGTATGCCGATCCGCTAGACTCTTCTGTCGGTCTTGAGCTGCTTTCAGGTTAGACTTAATCACCTGAATATTTTGAGTTGTCTCATCCACAATCTCTGGGCCTTCTAACACCCTTTCGCCAACTTCAGACCAACATAGTGGCGTACGACACGCCTTACCATAAAGTGCCTCAAATGGTGACATACTAATGCTCGAGTGAAAACTGTTGTTGTAGGAAAATTCCATCAAGTCCAGACGATCATGCCAAGAATCACTAAATTGTAATACCGAAGATCTCAACATATCCTCCAAAGTCTGAATAGTCCTCTCAGATTGTCCATCTGTTTGAGGATGGTAAGCAGTGCTATAAAGCAATTTCGTACCAAGAGCTTCCTGAAAAGCCACCCAAAACTTAGAAGTAAATCTTGGGTCTCGATCAGAAATAATATTCACAGGAACTCCATGATACTTCACAATCTTCGAAATGAACAACTTAGCCAATTTATTTAGAGGATACTTCTCCCTCACTGGAATGAAATGCGCTGACTTGGTAAGCCGATCCACAATCACCCAGATACCGTCAAATCCATTTTGCGTACGAGGAAGTTTATACACAAAGTCCATGGTGATATTTTCCCATTTCCACTGGGGAACGGGAAGTGGCTGCATTCGCCCAAATGGTTTCTTTCTTTCTGCTTTCACCTGTTGGCAAATAATACATCTACTAAAATACTCTGCAATCTCCCTTTTCATACCCGGCCAATAATAAAATGGCCGAATGGTATGATACATTTTGGTTCCTCCCGGGTGCATCGCATAAGCTGAACAATGTGCTTCATCCAAGATTTCCTTCTTTAATTCTTCATTATTCGGAACATACATTCTGTTTTCTTGCATGAGCATACCATCTGATTCCCGAACTCTGAGATCTTTCTTTTTCCCTTCATTTCTTAACTGAATTAGCTCCTGAATATCCTCATCCACTATCTGAGCTCCGAGTATACGATCAATCAAGACTGGCCTGACTTGAAAGTTAGCAAGAAAAGCTCCACCTTGATTTTCCAACTCTAACTCTACTCCAGTTGCTCTCAATTCTGCAAGAAGAGGGACACGAGAAGCATATAAAGCATTGAGTCTACCTTGAGGTTTCCTACTCAGTGCGTCCGCTACCACATTAGCACGACCCGGATGATACTCAATAGAACAGTCATAATCACTTAGCAATTCCATCCATCTCCGCTGACGAAGATTGAGATCATGCTGGGTAAACAGATACTGAAGACTCTTGTGATCGGTGAAGATCTTACACTTCTCACCATACAAATAATGCCTCCAAATCTTCAAAGCAAAAACAATTGCTGCCAATTCAAGATCGTGAGTAGGATAGTTCCTTTCGTGGTTCTTCAACTGCCTGGAAGCATAGGCAATTACCTTATTATGCTGCATCAAAACACATCCCAAACCACTTAAGGATGCATCACTATAAATCTCATAATTGCCGCTATCATCCGGCAGCACCAATACTGGAGCATGAGTGAGACAATATTTCAATTGCTGGAAACTCCTCTCACAATTCTCATCCCACTCAAATTTAACATCCTTTCTAGTCAGCTTCGTTAACGGCAAGGCAATCATAGAAAAAATCTTGAACAAACCGTCGATAATAACCTGCCAAACCAAGAAAGCTTCGTACCTCAGTGACGGTTCGAGGTTGTTCCCAATTCTCCACCGCTGCTATCTTTTGAGGATCAACTTGGATTCCTTGAGCCGATACAACATGCCCCAAAAATGCTACTTCAGTCAACCAAAACTGACATTTACTGAACTTAGCGTACAGTTGATGCTCCCTCAATTTCCTTAACACCAAATTAAGGTGTCGGATATGATCTGATTGAGATTTAGAGTATACCAGAATATCATCAATAAAAACAATAACGAATTTATCAAGATATTGCTGGAATACCTCATTCATCAACCTCATGAAAGCTGCAGGTGCATTAGTTAACCCAAATGGCATAACCAAAAATTCATAATGTCCGTAACGGGTTCTGAATGCCGTCTTAGGTACATCATCATCTTTGATCTTCAATTGATAATAACCAGATCTCAAATCAATCTTAGAAAATACGCACGCACCTTTCAGCTGATCAAACAGATCATCAATACGAGGCAATGGATAACGGTTTTTAATCGTCACCCGGTTCAATTGCCTATAGTCAATACATAGCCGCAGAGTTCCATCTTTCTTCCTCACAAATAATACTGGTGCACCCCAAGGTGAAGAACTAGGTTGGATGAAACCTTTATCAAGTAATTCTTGCAACTGAACTTTCAATTCTCTCAACTCAGCAGGAGCCATTCTATAAGGAGTTAGAGATATAGGATCAGTACCTGGAAGCAGTTCGATAGAGAATTCCACCTCTCTGTCTGGCGGCAACCCCGGTAGATCATCAGGAAATACATCCGGATAATGTCTGACCACACCAACTTCTTCTATACTACTAGGAGCAGTATCATTCAACACCACATGTGCTAAATATCCTTGGCAACCCTTCGATAATAATCTCTTTGCTCTCATGGCAGAAATAACACCATGTCTCACCCCACTTCTCTCGCCCACAAAAGTAACCTCGGGTAGTCCAGGGCGATAAAAAGTAACTGATTTCCCATAACAATCAATATGGGCAAGGTTATGATGCAACCAATCAGCCCCTAATATCACATCAAAATCCACAATATCTAACGGAATAAGGTCAGCTAGCATAATTACGCCCTCTACCATCACTGGACATCCAAGATACACACTATCAACATAACATTTATCCCCTCTAGGCATGGCAAATTCTAAATCAAATCCTAGAGGTGAAAGGTGAGGTTGGGTCGCTTGAGCAAACGTATGAGAAATCACAGAGTGCGTAGCACCACAATCAATCAAAATCTTAGCAAAATGACCAAGAACATTCAACGTACCCATGATCAAGTCAGGATGGTTCTGAGCCTCTTGCAGAGAAATATGATTAATTCGTCCCTGAGTTGGTCGTCCACCTCGGCCTCTACTGCCCTGAGTACCTCGTCCCTGAGGATTACGTCCCTGACCTGACTGACCAGGCTGCCTGGATGATCCTGCGCCACCAGTAGCAACTTCCCTCTGACGGAACTGACCTCCCTGATGCCACTGCGATCCACCTGCTGGCATAGAAGAATAAGAAGAGTAACCTCCAAAATCCTGAGAATACGGCTCCTGAGAGTACTGATGAGGTCCTGAAGCATAAGGAGTAGCATCTCCCTGGTAGTGGTAAGCACCACCACGACCCGACTGGCCATAACTGCCTGATCCAAAATTCTGCTGAACCGGTGCTGGAGGTGGCATAGTGGCCTGTTGTGGTCTCTGCTGACCCTGGGGACAATGAGAAGCCCGATGTCCCATTTGTCCACAAGTGAAACAAGCACCACCAGTACCTCTCATGCACTCACCATGATGTCGAGAGTTACATCGGCGACACCACGGAACGCCAGAACCACCAGAATCCCTTTGACCCTGAAATCTGGGTCCACCAGAAAATCTGCCACCACCTCTCCTCGGACCAGTAAAGCTATATCCTCCGCTAGAAGAACTCGAACTCGCTCCACTCTTCTTAAAACTCTGAGTCTGCCGAGGTCCTGGAATGGTGATACCCTTACCTTTATCATTCTTCTTCTGACCATCGTTCTTATCTTCATCATCCTCACTGTCAGGAAGATTATCAGAGTCCTCCATCCTAACCAAAATCTCAAAATACTCGTGATAATCGGCACAGGGAAGTGCATTAGCAAAAGTCCTCCATTTATTCTTAGATCCCAACTTAAAGCGACGAAGCATCTCTACCGGATTACCTGTTATATCCGGATCGTAACGAGACAAGTCTGTAAATTTCCTGTAGTACTCATGAGCTGACATATCTCTTTGCTTCAACCTGGTGAATTCCTGCTTCTTACGGTCAAGGTACTCTGGAGGAACAAATCTCTTCTTAAAATTATCCTTAAACACTGCCCAATCAGATGCCATCTCCGGTGACATAAACCGAGTCTGATTCTCCCACCAGCCTGCTGGCTCTCGACCCAAAAACCAAGAAATGGTTTCAACCCATCTGTTAGCAGGAAGGTTTCCCTGACTTTGCATTACCTGAAACGTCTTTTCAATGTGATCTAGCCACTTTTCTGCCCCTTCATGCCCCTCATTTCCCATAAAACGGTCTAACTTCAGGTTGTACATAGTCTCCAGGGGTGTCCTCTGAGGAGGGGGAGGAGGACGAATAACATTCTGAAAGGCATGGGCAATCGCTTCCCCTAACTGAGCTATGTCAGGGAAGTTAGATTCAGGAGCACGGCGGGACTCCCTACGCTCTCTACGAGGCGGCATAATTCTGACAGAACATCAAAAGATCATTAGAACATTAACAATTATACAGGACTGCAACCTAGGCTCTGATACCAAACTGACACACCCCGATCCAGAGGACCAAGGCGTGCTGGCCGTCACGTGAGCGTGACGTAACCCACAGTGCGACACGGAAGCATGATAATATAAAATACAAAGGAATTTAAAACATTCTCTAGATGAACAACCTACTAGAGTAATAGGAAAGTTAAGATAATACACAAATCCAGAGCGTAGGTTTTAGTGCAGTTAAGTACAACTAAAATAAAGGTACTTCACCCTCGGGTGAGCCCTACATGGTAAGGGTCTGTCAGGATGCCGGAAAAGACCTCGAGAGCCACCAACCGTTAACTAGAACCTGGAGGGGCGCAAAACAAAATGAGTGGGTCAGCAAAATCAAGATGTTTCTAAAAACATTTCATTAAAAATCATTTTTATCCCCTCACCGTAAAACCTGTATACTTTCCCAGAAAATAGTATAATAACATATATATGTATATATCATCAATAAACTCAAAACGTACTCTTTCAACGTTTTTAAAAAGAAATGCCATGCCAAATCATATGCCAAGTAATATGCATGCATCAATATAAATCAGGTGAGAATAAGTCAACCGGAGACCCTAAAGTGGTCCTGTACGGTTGATTCCAAAGTTCAACATCATCAACAACCGGAGTCACCTCGGTGACCTGTACGGTCTAACTCTGCACGTCACTCGGAACTACATAAGGTAGTCAGTACGAGGACAGGTGTATAATTACGCTCTAGTGCTTCTCACATCAATCACTGTGCACATAATCTAAGTCACCCACCAGTCGGAACCCCTCTAATGGTCTGTACGACTGGCATGTCGGAACCCTCATATGGTCTGTACGACATCCACCTACTTGGATCCAAGACGAGCGTGCGGTGTGGTGAATACTAATATAAGCACTAACACCTAGGGTGCAGGTTATGAGTTTAACCATTTCAACGTCAAATAATTCGATGCATAATGACTCACCTGACTTACCTGCGCCTCCACAGCACCATGCAGTATGTATGCATTATATTTCAATTCAAGCATATTTTTATATAACAATTATCAACTCAAACTTCCAATGTTTTCATGCATGGCAATTTATATTCAAAACCTTCATAAAACGTATATTTTCTGGGAAACAATTGTATATAGGTAAATACAAAATCAAAACTGCCCACTCACTGGTATGTCGATGGGTCGTAGCCCCCGCGACGTCCCTGGATACGCTCGTCCTCGGGATACTCGTCACCTATATGAGAAATAACTAAAATAACATTATTTTTAAGCACATCGCTAACATTTCGAAATAACTTCTCATACGATGCTCAAATTGGGTATATGAATATACCACATCGACCTACTCGACGTCACGGACGTCTCAAAATTTTTAGAATAATTTTTCGAGGTCTCACGCGCCCCCACGCGCCGAAATAGGCACGGGTCCACGCGCGGCCCACGCGCAGGAACCCTGACGGAACACAGGGACGGCGTCAGGAATATTCCTCGGAATATTCCGTCAAATGCTAACGGTTACCGTTAGAATTAACTAACGGCGTTAGCATATTCCGTTAAAGTTAACGGAATATGCCGTCGTCTTCTCCGACTGACCCTCGCCGGACTCCGGTCACCGGAAAACTGGGGAAATTTTCTACTTCGCTATTCTCACTCGTTTTTCATCCAAATTTCTCGAATTTTATACCAAAATGAAGCCCTAGATGAGTACTATCACGATGAACTAATTTTAAACACTAAAAACCACGGGATCATACCTTCCAAAAATCCAAGAATTCGGCCAAACTCGAAACAGGTGATCCCGACGTCCAAAGCTTGCAAACGAACGTCCCCGAGCTTCCTTAGGACCTCCTAAAGCTCACTGTGAGCTTGAAATTCCCTGAAACATTACGTTTAACGTGTGCATGAACAGTGCACCTTCACGGGCACTTTAGAAACTAGGGTTTTCAAAGGAAATCTTACCTGCAAATGGTATCAATGGACTCGTGGTGTCCTCAGGAGTCCAAAGGTAGTCTTAAGTCCGTCGATCCGTGAAGTTTGGGGTGGTGTTGGGTGTTGTCCGTACGGGGTGTCTAGAGAGAGAGAGACTGAGAGATCGTGAGGGAGGAGAGAGAGAGCGTGCGGGGAATGAGAGAGAGATGGCTTTGTGTGGTCCAAACCAATCCACACCATCCATTCTATATCCCTAAACAAAATAATCCAATTCACCATTTTAATTCCTTTTATTTATTTCCAATTTAATAATGTATATAAATCTCCAAATAACAACACATTCATACGTACCTTGGTACACGTCAAGGGTAGAATAGTCATTTCAAGCTCCCGTCATAGGTATTTCCGGGACGGGCTGTGACAGCTTGAATAGCCTAATGTAAACTACACGAAAAAAGATTTAGAACTTGGTCTAGCGGCTGAAAAGAATTTGTGCCTCCAAATACTAATGCTTACCCATAAGCTAGAATTTAAAATTAGCATTTTGTGGCATTAGGATGTGAAAACTGAAGCGGCAAGAGGCAGCAATGGTACCAAATTACAATTCTAAATCTAGTAATAGAATCCGGTTGATAATTAACCCAGAATATAAAATCTAAATAAGTTAGAGCAAAAATCACCTCAAATCTTTGCTTCTCTTGTACTTTGGTATTGTGGGGTTGACTTGTAAACGGTAGATAGAGTCCTGAAAACCGAGAATGAAAAGCATTCTTTCAGTTAACCAAAAAGCATTCATCAATGGAGTGAGACATGTAAACAAAAAACAAATCTTGGAAAGTAAACATAAACAAACTTCAATCACAATTACTTTAATACATTTAGATACAAAGGAAAATTGAAATTATTAAATTTTGATATAAAGAAAATTAACTAATGCAGGAAGTGTTGGAAATGTGCCCTAAAACCAATCATATGATGATACTTTACGGACATTTCACATGTTAAACTAATCTAGTTTAATATCAAGGGCAAAGATTATTGTTTGAGCCGTCTCATATAAATGTTATATGCTTAAACCATAAAGTCCAAGGAATATGTGATTGGGAGAATGCAATCTAAAGAAGTTAGATTCATGAGACCATTCTTTCGTAGACACATCCTAAACGTTCCTGATCATAGGATTGCCAATTGGGCATTGACAGTCCGTTAAGATCAGTGCGTGCTATGTCTTCTCTCAGGGAGAGAGACTAGTCTCGAGTCATTGGTGTGTGTGACATCAAGACAAGCATGTAGGTGCTCAATAGCGAATGAGTCCACTGAACACGATCAACGAGGAGTTCTCATACTCATGTCACATGAGAACTCATGGTTGGGATAATGCAAAGTAGTCCTTTGACCTGAGGCATCTTAGTTGTCTTGTGGTTAGGTCCTTGATATTTGATTATGCCAAAGTCACCCCATCCGCGGGTGTCCACGGCATCGTTGGGGTTAAGCCACTTAGCCATGGAGGCAATTAAATGTGCAACAAGGGATCTCTAACCTTCAAATCTTTTGAGGGAGAATACTCTATGATATGATTAAGAATCTCTGGCCAGGGTATGAATGAGATTTAGGAAGTCGTTCCAAATCACATTCAAGGTAATCATATAAGCACACGAATCACATTGGATAGTAGACATGAATAAACTATCAAACCAAACAATGTGGTCAAGAGTATTGTATTAGAGAAAGACCGTATTGCATTGTAATCCTAAACTGAATAGGTTCTCCACCTCTTCTGATTAGCTTGGGTAACCATGACATACTGCTAGGTGTCACTCATGGTTTGTGGAAGCCCTAAACGTGTATAATCACTAAATGGAGAATTGAAAGTAAGTTTCAATTCACAATCGATTTGAAATGGTTTTAATCGTCCACTGCCTCGCTAAAAGGAACCTAATGGATCGTACACCGTGTAAGGTAGAGATTGAAGAAACAACGGAGATGAGTAAGAATAATTAAATGGTTTAATTATTTATGGCAAGGATTAACTAATATGTTAATTAATCAAACGAATAAAGTTCGGTAAAAGACCACGGGTTAGTTTTGGGCCTCAAGGCCCAATGGGCTTCGAACGTCAAGCCCATTGACTTAAGTTGTATGACAACTTAATGACAAATAATTCACAAAGGCCTTAAAAGCCCAATGAAACCCTATGGCCGGCCATTTTAGAGAAGGAGTGGGTTTTGGACTTATTTACAAGTTTGCTACTCCCATGAATTAAGGTATAAATATGACTTTATATCCAAAATTCATTAAGGGTTCTTTTGGAGAAAATTGGAGAGAACATGTCTCTCCATTTCTCTCTAAAGAGGCCGGCCCCCTTGGAGGGATTAGCTAGCAATCCAACTCCTCCAAGGTCACTCATTTCTTCTTCAATCTAACCTTGGTGAAGAAACTTAGAGGTTCTCAATTTTGGGAACTTGGAGAACCATTTCATCCATCCAAATCCATAGATCTTATATGCAAGGAATGAAGGCCCTCTCCTTGGGTGATTAGCCTTTGCTTATGCAAAGAGGAATCTACAAAGGTATAATTTCTCAACTCACTTTGATTTGAGTTGAGTCTTGGTTCACCTAACTACTAGGCTTTGAATTTCATGGTTAATGTTTTGTTTTTGAGTGCATGCAAGCATGATTCCGACTTTAATTGTTAATTGCATGCTATATGATGCTGCTCAAATGAACATGTTTTTCACATATTTTCCTTCAAGTGGTATCAGAGCCTAGGTCTAGTAGTTGGTGAATTCTTTTGGGTTTTGTTCTTCATAGTATTTGATTTAAAAGTTGTAATATGTTACAAGGTTTATTCTTGCTTCTTTGAATGTAAATTTTGTTAGAAAATTTGCCATCTCAAATGTTGTAGATGTAGTTCATATGAGCATGAATTTTGGAGCTAAAATTTGGTGCCATGTTTTTGGGGATTTTCGGCCAAATCCAAAGGGTGGATTTTTGGGTTCTTGTTTGTCTTGTTAAAATGTTTTTCAAGTGACTTTTGGAACCCCTATGTACCCTAGTTTGGTTATATGTTATTTCCCTAAAGTTTGAATGTTTTTGGGATGTTTTTTGGGTGAAAAATGTTCATGGAAAAATTTTGAGTTTTTCATGAGTGTTCTTCATTGTTCTTGACATTTTTGCCAAGAACAAAAAGTTTGGTGTTTTGATTTATTTCATAAAGTCTTTGTTTTGTGCTTTATCAAATGTTTTAATGTGATAGAAATTGTGTAAGGTGATAGAAATGGTGATGGGTGTGTAAGAAGTACTTCTCTTACACACACATCACTTGCATGACTTTAAGTCACAAACCACTTGCAAAGCTTTATGACTTAGTTAAAAAAAATAAAAATTTCCAAATTTGTGTGGACTTAACTTTTCTCTATTTTCTCCCTAAAACCGGCCACCCTATTAAAATAGGGTATTTTTTGGGCTTTTATGCAATTACATAAAGTTTTGATACTTTTGTGTATTTGTATTTTGACCCGAAAGTTTACGTTTTGACGTTAAGGCCTAAAAACGCTAAAGGACAAATTGTTTTGCTCCTTTAATGAAGTTTTTGAATTTATTGAAATTTTTGGGTTCTAGTTGTAATTACATGAAGCAGTGGACTTTTGTGTTTTTACAAAGTGACCCCAAAAGTTTGTGTTTTGCAACATAGCCCAAAAAGTTGAGGTTATTGCAATATTGGCCCAAATTAGGTTGAGAACAAAATGGTTTTGTCTCTTTAAATGAGAATTGGATTTTCATTTCATTTAGCTTCATTTAAATCAATTCTATGGATACAAAAACCAAATGAAAAGGTTGCATTCAATTTAATTAGTTGATAAGCGTGAGAGTGCTTTGAACACTCTTTCGTGGCCTTCCACCGTGGTGGGCTCCAATCGTTTGTGACTCATGCACCGGCTTCACCCTATCATAGGGGAGTTCAAAGTATGTGCTTACATCCAGGAGGAGTCCATAAACATATGATGAGGTGAGTGTAGGCAACGAGGATGGCCGACATCGTATCATCGTGAGGCTATTCTTGAACCCCTTCACGAACTAAGCATGGTGGGAATGACTTAACTAAGTGCAATGGAGCCAACATCATATCATTGTGAGGTGACATTCTCTAGAGGCCAAATAAGATGGGTACTTGCAAGAGATGCAAATGAGTAAGCGTACTCTCTCATTATTATTAATGCTAGCCAACATCATATCATTGTGAGGTGGGCTTGGTAATAGTGAGTCTCCCATACCCTACTAAGAGTTTCTTCCAAAACTCTCGAATTCCAATGAGGGATATGGAATTTGCCAAAAATAGTGGGTGGTGCTATTTGATTTAAAGACCCGAATCAAATGGCTTAAAATCAATCAATTATATTCGTTATGTATTTGTTTACCAATATATATGCAAACGCTATCCAAAACTTGACAAATAAAAGCCGAAAGCTTTAGTTTCCAGACTTGGTACTACAAAACCATAGATTGTCTTTAATGGCTTGTAAATGTACCTAAGTAGTCTCATCCTCACACTCTTCCTATTGATAATGTATCATTAGAAGAATATGTTAGAAAAAGTCTTTCATAAAGAGGACAACACTTTTAATGTCATAATTCTTCAATTACAATTTGTTGTATGAAGAAATAAGAGTTCCTTTGAACAACCCTTAGTCAATGCAAACACTAGTGCTTGTTTCTTTGTTGAGTGAACAAAGAACTTGAGAATAAAGCACAATGGCATGGACACTTTATGTGCCATGATTCTTCACTTACAAATTGTTGTATGAAGAAATGAGAGTTGCCTTGAACAACTCTTGCTAGTTTGTAATTATGTTTAGAACATAATGGTTGGTTGACAAAAATAGTCCATCAACATGGACTTATGATGATTTTGAATCATTGAGTGTTGAAGTGTTAAACCACTTAACGAGACGGAAACTAGGCTAGGACTTCACCTTTATGTCCCTATCCTAATAGTTCACTAAGTTTATTGTAAACTATGTAGTGAACAATAAACACATGCTCTCCAAATCGTTTGATGTGTATAACACAATTGAAATAAGTTTCAAGTGAGATAGTGGGAGTTTAGGGACCTTGACTATGGTAGCCAAAGGAGAAGTCAAATGAAGAAGAGAAATAACTCCAAGGGAACAAACTTTCTTTATGAAATGATGGACATTGGAAGGGGTATTTGCAAGAAATGTCTTGCAAGTGTCAAGAACACACCTTTCGAAGGTGTTGTAAATTGTTCTTGAATAGTTCAAAACAGTTGGTTCTTCTACTTGAATGCTTGATTCCGTATTAGTAACTATGTTTTACAATCGTTGTAAAAGTGTGACTAATAAGAAGTAGAAGATATATGAGAGAAGAAAAAGGTGCTTCACATTCGGAACGTGAATAAAATATAGATCTCTGCGAAAGCAGATAGTACTTACTTCCTCATATGAACTACCAAAGAAATTGGAAAAACCAAAGATTGTCTTTACATTCCAATTTTAAGGAACTTAATTTCGTCACTATAGTAGAGATGGATGAATGTTTTGTTTGACAAAACATTGTTCTTTATTTATCAATGATTGGATTATAGTAATCTAATTGATTGTCTCAATAGTAGAGATGATATGGTAGTGTTAAACTGTTTAGAATATAATGATGCTTAAAACCCAAAAGGTTGCAAGGTAGTGACTAATCCCAACTAAGTTGTGATACCTCTAAAAACATAAATTATGAGTTGGTCATAGATGGATGCTTTGGATCTTTAGATCCGGATCCAATACCTTCTTATTAAAATTGTATAGAGGCGAAATGTTCGAATCTTTATTCTTTTGGAAAGAAGAAAGAATCACAAAGTTGTTGAGGTTAATTCACTTAGATGTTAGTGGCACTTGACCACAACATAATACTACTCATGTTGTATGACATTCACCGAAGATCACTCTCGGTTGGACTATAGTTTATTTTGAATAAACACAAGTCCGAATACTTTGCAAAAGGTTTCAAAGAATTCAAGAAATGTAAGTTGATGAGTAAGATGTCTAAAGTATTTACCTCCTTAGATTTGATCCAAGGAAAGGTAACACTTTAGAATAGTTTCCTTGAAAGATATCAAGGAAAGAAGCATCATAAGATAATGGATTTCTCCAATAGGAGAAGAACGAACATGAATAAGATTTAGTTCGTTGGATATTATCAATTACCCATATATAGGATATATACTTCTAAAACAATATGATTGTCAATTAGAAGATCTTCCAAAATTTCATGACTCCATAGGATGTAGTTGGAAAGAAAGACAAATCTTAATCATGTTAAGATTTGGGGTTGTGTGCTAATAAGCAATATTTGTTTGAAAATTATCTTGTGGGTATCCTTAAATTAACATTTGGATATCACTTCTATAAACCAACTAACAAATGTTGTTTGTTGGGTAGTTCATTATAATCCTACACTAGGATTTGCCTAAGATAGAGCAAATGAACGAGGGATAGAACTCAAAGAATGGGTTCTTTGAGAAACAAGATAGTGATCAACAAATATAACAACCTAGTTTCTATACCACAAGCTCCAAGGTAGTCAAGAAGGATTTATAAACCGTCTCAGTTGAATGGTTTGAACTTTATGACTATGTCATAGAGTTGCACCTCTTAATTCGAAAGAAATAAGAATGAAAATCCTTATGACTACATTGAGTATATATACGATATATACTCAAGAAAATGGTAAAGTACCATTTGACCCAAAATAATGAAACCTTCATAGCTAATTGGTAGCTTAAGGTGACTACAATCAAAGAGAATGGTTGACTTTGAAGGAACCATCTTTGACGTAGTCTTAGTTTCAATTAATTCGAAGATTACTAGCTACAACTAAATGGTGCTTCAATGTTTGGACATAATATAGGTTTCCGAAACCATTATTAAGATAGTCTTGATAATATATATGTCTAAAACTATGAATCACAAGACATGTAAGTTGTTGAGATCCATCCATCATGGATCATAGCAAGCTAGTGGGAGCCATAAGCGTCTTATGAGAGAAAGATCAAATCGTTTGTTTTCTCATAAAGATGTAAATGAATCTTTTGTTTACTAGGTTTACAAAAGATTAGTGGGAGTTAATCATGTTCCTAAATAGGAATATATATATACACATATATAATATATTAATTTTGGAAATGAAAAGAATACTTCTTCGTTAAAGTTATGACTTTAAACATTCTATAAAGATAGAATGTATATGGGAGACATAGTCTATAAACATGGGATGTAAATCTATAATGATAGATTTCAGGATATAATTGGATTATATCAATCCCTAATGATAGACAATAGATGCTAGGAAGTTTCTCATATGATGATAAACTTCAAATCAAAAGGACAACTCTAGTGAGACTAGGAAGTTGCTCTTCTCAAAGGGAATGTACCTTTTGACTCCTAAAGAAACATAATGCATAAATAGAATCCTTTATGCATACGTAGAAAGGTGATTTACGTATTTCATATTGTATGAAAAACGTTGATATGAGTTGTACCTAGAATGGTACAATACAATATCAGTGCAAGCCCAGGATCAGAACCATGGCAACTGTCAAGTGAATCCTTAAGTATTTAAGAAATACTAAAGGATAGATTCCTCAAAGAATGAGGAAGAATTAGAGTAACGTAAAAGAAGCGTAAATGTATTAGATTATGAATCTAATCCATCATTGGATGTTTCTTCATTATGAATGAAGAAATAATCAGATATCTCTTTATTATGACTAAAGAGATATTTGGATGGAAACATTAAAGTAATGACTTTAGTGTGTTCCATTATGAATGCAAAATATATTGCCATATAGAAGTTTACAACAATGTTGTTTGGATGGGAAAGTTCATTTATGAACTATCTATTCGGTTCCAACCAGAAAGTGTCTGACACTAATGGGGCGATAGCTCAAGCTAAGGAATCAAGGTCTCATCAAGATCCGAACTCATATGAGAGACTGAACCACATGATTGAGAATCATGTATAATGGTGACGTCGTTATTCTCAAGGTTGCTTCTATGGATAACATATAGATATCCATTGTCTAGGCCTACTACTCAGCCATTTATGAAATGACTACAGAAGAGGTATCATCACTGATGACCAAGCTGATTGGCTCTAGTGCAAGTGGGAGATTGTTGGAAATGTGCCCTAAAACCAATCATATGATGATACTTTACGGACATTTCACATGTTAAACTAATCTAGTTTAATATCAAGGGCAAAGATTATTGTTTGAGCCGTCTCATATAAATGTTATATGCTTAAACGATAAAGTCCAAGGAATATGTGATTGGGAGAATGCAATCTAAAGAAGTTAGATTCATGAGACCATTCTTTCGTACACACATCCTAAACGTTCCTGATCATAGGATTGCCAATAGGGCATTGACAGTCCGTTAAGATCAGTGCGTGCTATGTCTTCTCTCAGGGAGAGTGACTAGCCTCGAGTCATTGGTGTGTGTGACATCAAGATAAGCATGTAGGTGCTCAATGGCGAATGAGTCCACTGAACACGATCAACGAGGAGTTCTCATACTCATGTCACATGAGAACTCATGGTTGGGATAATGCAAAGTAGTCCTTTGACCTGAGGCATCTTAGTTGTCTTGTGGTTAGGTCCTTGATCTTTGATTATGTCAAAGTCACCCCATCCGCGGGTGTCCACGACATCGTTGGGGTTAAGCCACTTAGCCATGGAGGCAATTAAATGCGCAACAAAGGATCTCTAACCTTCAAATCTTTTGAGGGAGAATACTCTATGATATGATTAAGAATCTCTGGCCAGAGTATGAATGAGATTTAGGAAGTCGTTCCAAATCACATTCAAGGTAATCATATAAGCACACGAATCACATTGGATAGTAGACATGAATAAACTATCAAACCAAACAATGTGGTCAAGAGTATTGTATTAGAGAAAGACCGTATTGCATTGTAATCCTAAACGGAATAGGTTCTCCACCTCTTCTGATTAGCTTGGGTAACCATGACATACTGCTAGGTGTCACTCATGGTTTGTGGAAGCCCTAAACGTGTATAATCACTAAATGGAGAATTCAAAGTAAGTTTCAATTCACAATCGATTTGAAATGGTTTTAATCGGCCACTGCCTCGCTAAAAGGAACCTAATGGATCGTACACCGTGTAAGGTAGAGATTGAAGAAACAACGGAGATGAGTAAGAATAATTAAATGGTTTAATTATTTATGGCAAGGATTGATGCGAAAATTAACTAACGCACAAATTAAACCCTATTTGTGACAATTGTAGTAATGATGTAAGTAGGGATCGTTCTAACCGGGGATTAACTAGGGATGCTAACCAAAGTAAAATTAAATTAAAAACGTAAAAACAAAATTTAAAACACTAAACTAGACTCAAAACACTTAACTAGAATCACTCAAAATAAAACTAACAAATAAACTAAAACAAATCAAAAGACTCAAAATAATTCAAGACTCAAGAAAACACAAACTAAATTGATTTCTAACAAATCTAACACTTTAAAATAAATGGGGGATTGATTTTTGACGAAATTGAATTTAAAACAGAAACTTAAAAACAAACTTCAAAGAAAATATATTTTGATGAAATAAAATGATGAGACACTAGTTAGAGGGGTCCTTATCCACACATGAACATATGCATATAATTTGATTCCCAGTTATGATTTCAACAAACGAATAAATGACAACGCTCCAAGTTAATTAGGTCCGCTTAAATTAACCTTCAGATTTTCCAAAAGTTATTGGGTTGGATGATTGCATACGACAACCCAAAACATTCCCTACAAGTTCCCTACATGAATTGCATAATAGAGATACACGCAAGAATCATTAAGTTCTTATGAAAATCATAAACATCGACTAGGCATTCATAACTATGGAATACGCATGTTAATCCAACCTAGGGTTTACTAAACACAATCGTGACTAGCGATTTTTACTACTCATGAATATAAGTTCATAACGATTAGGTGAAATTCCCTTATATCCTAGCATCAAGTCTAAGCATGCAAATTAAGTGTCGACTCTCAACCCACATACATAAACAAGTTCTTAATCAACACAGAAAAGTAAACCACATCCAACGTTCAAGAATTCATAACTGGAGTAAATCAAATCATAATAAACATTTATCCATGGTTTCAAATTCACCTCTAACCAAACAGAAATTAATTACACATGTTTAATATAATTGAAAAGCAAATTAAATTAAACATGAGTTTAAGAAAAATAAAACCAAATGAGGAGTTGGGGATTTTGGAGAATAGGGACGATCAGGGGACTCTGCTTCTTAATTCTTTTTGCGTCTCTGTCCGCGCGCCTGCCTTCCGCGTCAGTCACCCCCGAGGCAGCCTTCTGCCCTTTGCTATTTGTTTCTGCGCTCGCCCCCCAGGCCTATCGCTGGTGCTGTCTTATTTCTTCCTCAATTCCCGCTCGCCTAAGACCTCATGCTCGTCAGCTGCCTTCTTTCCGCTTGTCTCACGCTGCCTTCCTGCTCTTTCCTTTTTCCGCCTGTCCTTTTCTCTCGCTCTCCGCGTCTGACCTCACTGCCAGTCCTTCTTTCTTTTATTTATATCTTCTGGAGACTATATGAAGCATTGAGTTACATTCACTGGAAATAATAAACTTTGCTCTTTAATTATTTTTCCTACTTTTCTTGATTAAAGAATGAATGTTTGTCTGCCACTTGAGTAATGAACTAAGTAATATTGTCATGCTATATATCATAGTGAATAAAGCATAAAGAGCAAAGAGCCAGGTCATAAGAAATCATATCAGCCATATGATGAATATTTCCACTGGTAGATGCGGCAGCTTTGGTGCATCAGTGGTTGAACATGGACTCCACCATAACAGTAACCTCATCATCTTCTCGCTGGCTTTTATTTTTCTGCCAAAATGTTTTCTTAAGTTACAACAATAAAATAAGTGAGCAAGGTAGAAATGACGAATTTATTACTTAAAATCACACTTGTGCTATTTTTATTTTCTTAGCTAGATAAATTCGATAAAACACAAAAACAAAGAAAATAACTCAAAAATATAAGAAACTAACTAAGAAAAGACGAGAGAATTTGATGTAAAATATGTATAAATATGAGCTTATCAAGGATTAACTAATATGTTAATTAATCAAACGAATAAAGTTCGGTAAAAGACCACGGGTTAGTTTTGGGCCTCAAGGCCCAATGGGCTTCGAACGTCAAGCCCATTGACTTAAGTTGTATGACAACTTAATGACAAATAATTCACAAAGGCCTTAAAAGCCCAATGAAACCCTATGGCCGGCCATTTTAGAGAAGGAGTGGGTTTTGGACTTATTTACAAGTTTGCCACTCCCATGAATTAAGGTATAAATATGACTTTATAGCCAAAATTCATTAAGGGTTCTTTTGGAGAAAATTGGAGAGAACATGTCTCTCCATTTCTCTCTAAAGAGGCCGGCCCCCTTGGAGGGATTAGCTAGCAATCCAACTCCTCCAAGGTCACTCATTTCTTGTTCAATCTAACCTTGGTGAAGAAACTTAGAGGTTCTCAATTTTGGGAACTTGGAGAACCATTTCATCCATCCAAATCCATAGATCTTATATGCAAGGAATGAAGGCCCTATCTTTGGGTGATTAGCCTTTGCTTATGCAAAGAGGAATCTACAAAGGTATAATTTCTCAACTCACTTTGATTTGAGTTGAGTCTTGGTTCACCTAACTACTAGGCTTTGTATTTCATGGCTAATGTTTTGTTTTTGAGTGCATGCAAGCATGATTCCGCCTTTAATTGTTAATTGCATGCTATATGATGTTGCTCAAATGAACATGTTTTTCACATATTTTCCTTCAGGAAGAACATTTGTGCCTCAATGGCGTGAGAAGTACTCAAAACAAACTTTGTGATGTGCAAACAGAAAATGATCATGCTCTCGAACCTAATGCAGGAAAAACATTTGAATTCTTCCATGATATCCATGTTTTGCACATTTAAATATTTATTTACCAATTGAGAATAACAATTTAAAGCGCCCACCCACCCCTTCTCCCCCACTCGAAAAATTCACCTAAAAACCACATTAACGCCACAGTTTAAGAATCTAGATTACATTTTTCAACAAAAAAGAATCAGCCTTCAATTATTAGCCTAAATATTGATTTGCAAACACAATGTAGTAAAAGAGTTGTTCAATAGCTCATTTTGGATTATAGGAAGTCCATTCAAAGAACTAAAAAAGCATAAATGAAACTATTCAAGAACCAACCTTTTTTGGAAACCACTAGTTCTAGTCTTGTGGTCTTTGATTCATTTAGCGAAAACCAAATTAATATGCAATAAAAAGAAACCTGTTTGTTCAATCAACTCAGAATTCAAAACTAATATAGACTGACAGTGAAAAAAGGTATTCGCACACACATAATGCAATACACACGTGTAATATACAATTTAGTAAGATACTTTGATGCCATGTGTATCATTAACTGTTCCCTTGAGCCACAATTTTATTTGAATTAATGTACTAAAGATTAATGCTATTTACATTGAAAACGTTGAGTAGATTGTTATATCAAAAGATTTGACCACACAGGTAGGCCATGCGGCTTTGGATCGATATTAATACACTTACATACAAAAATTATGAAATATTGATTGGTTTATTAATAACGTTAATGAAGATTCTTATAATATTGTTTTGTTACGTCATTTTATTACTTAACATTATTAGTTAAATTTAAATACATAATGTTATATGATAAAATGATTTAAACTTAACGTTATTGGTAACAGCATACTCAGTTTCAAAAAACAACATTGAACTTAACTAAGTTTGATGTGAGGATTATATTGAATTTAAATCATGGATCTCTGCTCTAATCTGTGCATGACACATAGCATATACATTTTAAAACAAACAATAACAATCACAAAAGAACCAACAGAGTGATGGCATAAAAATCTCAAGCATGTGGTGTCACATCCCGGCCCAGGTCCACCACATCTCGGGCCCGTTCCACCACCGTAGCACGATATTGTCCGCTTTGGGCTTACCATTCCCTCACAGTTTTTGTTTTTGGGAACTCACGAGCAACTTCCCAGTGGGTCACCCATCCTGGGAGTGCTCTGGCCTCCTTCTCGCTTAACTTCGGAGTTCCTACGGAACTCGAAGTCAGTGAGCTCCCAAAAACTCTCGTGCTATGTAGGGATGAGAATATACATTTAAGGATCACTCCCCTGGGCGATGTGGGATGTTACAATCCACCCCCCTTAGGGGCCCGACGTCCTCGTCGGCACACTTCCGACCAGGGATTGGCTCTGATAGCATTTGTCACATCCCGAGCCCGTTCTACCACCGTAGCACGATATTGTCCTCTTTGGGCTTACCATTTCCTCACGGTTTTTATTTTTGGGAACTCACGAGCAACTTCCCAGTGGGTCACCCATCCTGGGAGTGCTCTGGCCTCCTTCTCGCTTAACTTCGGAGTTCCTACGGAACTCGAAGTCGGTAAGCTCCCAAAAAGTCTCGTGCTATGTAGGGATGAGAATATACATTTAAGGATCACTCCCCTGGGCGATGTGGGATGTTACAATCCACCCCCCTTAGGGGCCCCACGTCCTCGTCGGCACACTTCCGACCAGGGATTGGCTCTGATAGCATTTGTCACATCCCGGCCCAGGTCCACCACATCCCGAGCCCGTTCTATCACCGTAGCACGATATTGTCCTCTTTGGGCTTACCATTTCCTCACGGTTTTTATTTTTGGGAACTCACGAGCAACTTCCCAGTGGGTCACCCATCCTGGGAGTGCTCTGGCCTCCTTCTCGCTTAACTTCGGAGTTCCTACGGAACTCGAAGTCGGTGAGCTCCCAAAAAGTCTCGTGCTATGTAGGGATGAGGATATACATTTAAGGATCACTCCCCTGGGCGATGTGGGATGTTACAATCCACCCCCCTTAGGGGCCCGACGTCCTCGTTGGCACACTTCCGACCAGGGATTGGCTCTGATAGCATTTGTCACATCCCGGCCCAGGTCCACCACATCCCGGGCCCGTTCTACCACTGTAGCACGATATTGTCCTCTTTGGGCTTACCATTTCCTCACGGTTTTTATTTTTGGGAACTCACGAGCAACTTTCCAGTAGGTCACCCATCCTGGGAGTGCTCTGGCCTCCTTTTCGCTTAACTTCGGAGTTCCTACGGAACTCGAAGTCGGTGAGCTCCCAAAAAGTCTCGTGCTATGTAGGGATGAGAATATACATTTAAGGATCACTCCCCTGGGCGATGTGGGATGTTACAATCCACCCCCCTTAGGGGCCCCACGTCCTCGTCGGCACACTTCCTACCAGGGATTGGCTCTGATAGCATTTGTCACATCCCGGCCCAGGTTCACCACATCCCGGGCCCATTCTACCACCGTAGCATGATATTGTCCGCTTCGGACTTACCATTTCCTCACGGTTTTTATTTTTGGGAACTCACGAGCAACTTCCCAGTGGGTCACCCATCCTGGGAGTGCTCTGGCCTCCTTCTCGCTTAGCTTCGGAGTTCCTACAGAACCAGAAGCCAGTGAGCTCCCAAAAGGCCTCGTGCTAGGTAGGGATGGGAATATACATTTAAGGATCACTCCCCTGGGCGATGTGGGATGTTACATGTGGCATCATCTGTCAATGAACAAAAATCAGATGTATCATGTATTGTAGAGGAATAGATAACTGAGAATTCCATTCACAAAGTCACCACCACAACAACAAAGAATAGAAGCATGAACAAAAACATGCAAAACACATAGTGTGTTTTTTGCAAAGAGGTTGTAACACTGAAAAAGCAGCAGATCAAAAGGAAAAAGAGAAATGGAGAGCAAGGTGGTATCCAAAAGAGAAAACCAGAGTTATTAATATCTTCTTAGCTCTCCTAACTTAATAATTTGGACTCAAAATAAATTCTATCATATGTCTTTCCGGATCCATGTTTTGAGAAAGATGGTATTGTCCAAGGAGAGCGGGACTTTTCCTTTCTAAAAAAAGGAAGCCAACAGCAATCATGAATAAAAGTGGGTAGAGAATATAAAATTCTACTTCTCTTTTCTTGTGGCTTTGTGGATTTGGCAAATGGGTTTTTTTTTTTTTTTTTTTTTTTGTTTTTGTTTAAGGCAATGGATGGCAGCAGGAAAGGGGGAGAACATACCGTTGGCTCTGTACACACCAAAAAAACACAGTAAACACCTCATTCATTACTAATAGCCATTTCAATTAATTTATTATTTAGACAAATTTTTCAACGATTCCGAAGCTCAGACAAAAATTGCAAGAGAAAATTGAGATTATATGCAATTGTATGTCAAATAACCTGAAAAATACCATATATCCAATATTAAGTGCATACATGACACACCCCGACCTGGAAAGGTCGAAGCATGCTGGCCGTCAACGTGAGGTGACGTAACCATAAGGGTAAGTGATGCAAAAAGTGAATAAAATTAAAACTAATTATAACTAAACAGTGAAAGAGTGCGCAATTCGTGGGTTGAACCCACTACAATTATTCAGAGCGTAATAGACGGTGAGACTACGAAAGAGTAGTCAAAGCAACCAAAGTACACTTATTACATAATAGTGATAAGTTCGTACGTCTAATAGAAAGAAATGTCAGAACTGCCGTGATTCCTCGAGTGCCACAGAGAGTACAGCTATCTAGGTCCTGGAGGGGCGAAAAACAAAGTTGAGTGGGTCAGCAAAACAATGCTTATAAGAAAACATTTATCTTTGAATATACTAACCCCTCGCTGTAAAACAAGTATAGTTTCCTCAAAACATATTACGTAAGTAAGAAATCCAATATATCAGCCATATAACCAGAAATATGCCAAGTAAATGATGTATCATATGCCACAATAATAATCATGTGATAATCAATATAACTAAGTGCTCATCCATCTAAGCTGACACACAAGTTCGAACAGATGGTTGATGCGAAATATATAAGCACACAAATTAAACTCTCTTTTTATCAATTGTAGCAAAGTATGTAAGTAGGGATCGTTCTAGGCCGGGGATTAGGAGGGATTGCCAAATCACTTGAAACTGACTCAAAACGTAAAAACAAAGTTTAAAACACTAAACTAAACTCAAAGAATGCAAAACTAAACTATAAAACACCAAAACAAACCAAAAGACTCAAAACAGCAAATAAACACTCAAAACTACCTTAAAAACACTTTCTGAGCAGTTTTGAACACCTAACACTAAATTGGACGAAATTGGGTTATGACTTGACTCGAGACACTTAAAAACACAAACTAAATTGATTTCTAACTAATCTAACACTTCAAAATAAATGGGGATTGAGTTTTGACGAAAATTGAAAACAAGAACAAACTTTGTAAATTGAACAGATTCTAAAATGAATTTGATAAAAGTGAATGGATGGAAAGCTAGCTAAGGGGTTCTTCTCCACACATGTCACACTTGCATACAAAACGATTTCCAATTGCTTCTCAATAAACCATGAATTCCCAACACCCCAAATTAACCGTGAATTGCACTAATTAACCCTCAGATTTTCCTAAAGTTATCGAATTGGAAGAATTGCATACGACAACCCAAAGCATTCCTCACAAGTTCCCTGCATGAATTGCATAACAAAGATACAAGCAAAGATCATTAAGTTCTATGAAAATCATAAGTGTTGGCGAGGCACTCGTTACTATGAATTGCATGAAACTTATGCCAAGAATTTACTTAACACGATTGTGATCAACAACCTTTACTACTTTTGAATATAAGTTCATAACGATTAGGTGAAATTCCCTTATATCCTAGCATCAAACTTATGCATGAAAATTAAGCGTGCACTCTCAACCAACACACACAAATCAGTTTTAATTCATGTAGATAAGTAAATTGAATTCACAACTTATGAAACGCAATTGAAAGTAATCAAATCATATAGCAAGCATAAACATGGTTTCGAATCCCCCCTAGCCAAGGGGGGGTTTAGTTCCTCATACGTACAAAACAAAGAGTATAGAATTTAAACATTGAAATCAAAAGAAAGAAAACACCTAAACGCTCCAACGATCCTAACTTGAATGGCATGCACGTCCAAGGCTTCTCCTCCTTCCTCTTTGGTGCGGCACAAGGTTTTGGGGACAGGTTTGGATGGTATTTGTATGGAGGAGTGGATGGGAGATGGTATGGTGGTGTGGCCGATTGTGTTTTTGATGTCGTGTGATCTCTAGTGTTCTTCCCTTCACTCCCTATTTATAGAAGCTCCAAAGCAAAGAATCACTCAAGTGGCTTCAATAAACAATACAAACAAAGACCAAAATGATGCAAAAACAGCTAGTTTACATGCTCTTTTATCATTGTGTCTTGCCTTTAACAAAAGGCAATCATTCCTCTTTTGCTAATTCAACTCCTTTGTAGCTGTCCATGTGCCTTCATTCTTCAATTTTTGATGCATTTGCCTTGTATTCCATCCCTTTTCCACATGTACTAGCTGTTAGACAACTTTCACACACATGTTTTGCATCATTTCATCTTGCAAACATCAACTTTTGGCCACTTTACACCTCTACACACATGCTATGCATCATTTCAGCTTGCAATTATGTTTGTAGTTGCTGAAAATGTGAATACATCTTGTAAAGCAATCCAACAAATGGCATCTTTCACTTATTTTCCTTTCAAATTGTTCCTTAAGTGTATGTATCTGCACATTTCCACACTTCAACTTTATTATTCAGATTTTTGCATGTGTTGAAACCCTTTTTAAAACACCAAAAACGTCCATCCCACTTGCTCCATATGCATGCAATCCATTTTGGCCCAAAATTGCTCCAAATTGCACCAAAATGCACTTTCTTTCCAACTTTGTTATTAGGACCTACAAACACACGAAAATAGCTTAAAACACTCTTATAAGCAATAACTAACTAAGTAAATGCAAGAAAACATGTTAACTAAGTCGCATAAATATGCTCCTATCAATGGTTTCTGACACGAACATGACTGGGTGTAATCAATATGCTCTAGTACTACGATCACGTGAAGACTGGTGCAAAAGCACATCACATACAAGTCGGATCGCCTAATGCAATCTACCCGACAAGACTGGCACCTAAACTTGGATCCAAGGTGAGCGAACGGTGCGGATGTGAACATACACGTGAAGGACTGGCCCTGGCCCTGGGGCAAGTACTAACACCGGGTGCAGCAAGATGAGCATGTACACAAGTATGTATTGTTGGAAATGTGCCCTAAAACCAATCATATGATGATACTTTACGGACATTTCACATGTTAAACTAATCTAGTTTAATATAAAGTGGCAAAGATTATTGTTTGAGCCGTCTCATATAAATGTTATATGCTTAAACGATAAGTCCAAGGAATATGTGATTGGGAGAATACGATCTAAAGAAGTTAGATTCATGAGACCATTCTTTCGTAGACACATCCTAAACGTTCCTGATCATAGGATTGCCAATTGGGCATTGACAGTCCGTTAAGATCAGTACGTGCTGTGTCTTCTCTCAGGGAGAGTGACTAGTCTCGAGTCATTGGTGTATGTGACACCAAGACGAGCATGTAGGTGCTCAATAGCGAATGAGTTCACTGAACACGATCAACGAAGAGTTCTCATATTCATGTCACATGAGAACTCATGGTTGGGATAATGCAAAGTAGTCATTTGACCTGAGGCATCACAGCTGTCTTGTGGTTAAGTCCTTAATCTTTGATTATGTCAAAGTCACTCCATTTGGAGGGTGTCCACAACATCGTTGGGGTTAAGCCACTTAATCATGGAGGCAAGTGAATGCGCAACAAGGGATCTCTAACCTTCAAACCGTTTGAGGGAGAATACTCTATGATATGATTAAGAATCTTTGGCCAAAGTATGAATGAGATTTAGGAATGCGTTCCAAATCACATTCAAGGTAATCATATAAGCACACGAATCACATTGGATAGTAGACATGAATAAACTATCAAACCAAACAATGTGGTCACGAGTATTGTATTAGAGAAAGACCGTATTGCATTGTAATCCTAAACTGAATAGGTTCTCCACCTCTTCTGATTAGCTTGGGTAACCATGATATGCTGCTAGGTGTCACTCATGGTTTGTGGAAGCCCTAAACGTGTATAATCACTAAAGGGAGAATAGAAAGTAAGTTTCAATTCACAATCGATTAGAAAGAGTTTTAATCGCCCACTGCCTCGCTAAAAGGAACCTAATGGATCGTACACCGTGTAAGGTGAAGATTGAAGAAACAATGGAGATGAGTAAGAATAATTAAATGGTTTAATTATTTATGGCAAGGATTAATTAATATGTTAATTAATCAAACGAATAAAGTTCGTTAAAAGACCACGGATTAGTTTTGGGCCTCAAGGCCCGATGGGCTTTGAACGTCAAGCCCATTCACTTAAGTTGTATGACAACTTAATTCACAAAGGCCCAAAAGCCCAATAAAACCCTTATGGCCGGCCATGTTAGAGAGAATGGGCTTTTGGTTCTTTAGGTCACTTATTTGAAGGGACTATAGAAAGGACTTTATAGCCTAAATTCTAATAGGGGGTTCTTTTGGAGAAAATTGGAGAGAACATGTCTCTCCTTTTCTCTCTAGGAGGCCGGCCCCCTTGGAGGGTGCATCTAGCAATCCCACTACTCCAAGGTCACTCATTTCTTCTCCAATCTAACCTTGGTGTGGAGACTTAGAGGTTCTCAATTTTGGGAACTTGGAGAAACCTTTTCATC
The DNA here is from genome assembly GCA_035220775.1 of Malus fusca. NCBI lineage: Eukaryota > Viridiplantae > Streptophyta > Magnoliopsida > Rosales > Rosaceae > Malus > Malus fusca. Next base: position 4,978,288 of record CM069059.1, read on the forward strand.
CATCCAAATCCATAGATTTTAGATGCAAGGAATGAAGGCCCTCTCTTTGGGTGATTAGCCTTTGCTTATGCAAAGAGGAATCTACAAAGGTATAAATTTCAACTCACTTTGTTTTGAGTTGAGTCTTGGTTCACCAATCTACTAGGCTTTGAATTTCATGGGTAATGTTTTTTTTTTTAATGCATGCAAGCATGATTCCGCCTTTTAATTGTTAATTGCATGCTATAGATGTTATTCAAATGAACATGTTTTCACAAAATAATCCCTCAAGTGGTATCAGAGCCTAGGTCTAGTAGTTGGTGAATCCTTTTGGGTTTTGTAGTTCATAGTTTGTGATTTAAAAGTTGTAATATGTTACAAGCTTTATTCTTGTTTCTTTGAATGTAAATTTTGCTAGAAAATTTGTCATCTCAAATGTTGTAGATGTAGTTCATATGAGCATGAATATTGGAGCTAAATTTTGGTGCCATGACTTTGGGGATTTTCGGCCAAATCTAAAGGGTGGATTTTTGGGTTCTTGTTTGACTTGTTAAAAGTGTTTTCAAGTAACTTTTGGAACCCCTATGTACCCTAGTTTGGTTATATGTTATTTCCCTAAAGTTTAAATGGTTTTGGGATGTTTTTGGATGAAAAATGTTCATGGAAAATTTTGAGTTTTTTCATGAGTGTTCTTCATTGTTCTTGACATTTTTACCAAGAACATAAAGTTTGGTGTTTTGATTCAAAGTTTTGATTTATTTCATAAAGTTTATGTTTTATGATTTATTATTTATTTAAATGAGTTAGATATTTGTTTAAATGGTGTAAGAATTATTGGTGGGTGTGAAAGGATTAATTCCCTTTCACACACACCACTTGCACCACTTGCATGCTTTATGTCAAAACTCACAAATCAACACACACACATCACTCCCTTTCCTCCTAAAACCGGCCCTCCCTCAAGTGGGAGTACTTTTGGGTCTTTTATGCAATTACATAAAGTTTTGATACTTTTGTGTATTTGCACTTTGGCCCAAAAGTTTACGTTTTTACGTTTAGGTCCAAAAACGCTAAAGGACAAATTGTTTTGCTCCTTTAATGAAGTTTTTGCATTGATTAAATTTTGGGTTCTAGTGTAATTACATGAAGTAGTGGACTTTTGTGTTTTTACAAAGTGACCCCAAAAGTTTTGAAATATAGCCCAAAAGGTTGTGGTTATTGCATGATGGCCCAAATTAGGTTGAGAACAAAATTGTTTTGTCTCTTTAAATGAGAATTGGATTTTCATTTCATTTAGCTCCATTTAAATCAATTTTATGGATACAAAAACCAAATGAAAATGTTGCATTCAATTTAATTAGTTAAAGTGTTGATTAATTAAAGGATGATTATGAACCTAAGCCTACGATAATTGAGCTATGTGAAAGGCCGTTTCAAATTTGTTTGAACCATGGGAATGTGTAGATTAATTTTGGTTGTAATTTGATTTGATCAAATGTTGTAAAAGAGCATAAGCTCTTCTTTACTTTAAAGTAATTTATTTTGATCAATTGTTCTAAAAGAGCATAAGCTCTTCTTTACTTTAAAGTACTCCATTCTTGTTTTATTTGATATGCATGAAAATGGAGTAGAGGGTCCAACGCCCAATAGGAACAACACGCCTTAATGTGATTAAACGCGTAACTAAAATCAATCACCATCCCTAGACCGAGATTCAACACAAGGCTCGTGTTGAATCTAAACAAAGGTTCATAGTCATCCTAAGGCCCTAAGGCAACTATATAGTCCATTAAATGAATGCAAAGTTTATGTTAGTAGTATCATATACTCTTGCTTTAAAAACCGTTTTATAAGCATAGTGGGAGTATTATATACAACTTCAATCAAATGGACCAATAGTTGTTATAGGACCAAAATTGTTTTAATAAAGATTAAAATGAATATTTATATGTGATGAGACCTAAAACCCTCAAACCAAACCATTATTAAGTTGATAAGCGTGAGAGTGCTTTGAACACTCTTTCGTGGCCTTCCACCGTGGTAGCTTCAATCGTTTGTGACTCATACACCGTATTCGTCCAGTTCTGGGGTTGCAAAGTATGTGCTTACATTCAGGAGAAGCCTATACACATATGATGAAGTAAAAGTAGGCAACGAGTGTGGTCAATATGATATTCTTCTGAGGCCATTCTTGAACCCCTACTTTAACTAAGCATGGTGGGAATGACTTAACTAAGTGCAATGTGCCAATATGATATTCTTCTGAGGCATCATTCTCTAGAGGCAAAACTAGATGGGTACTTGCAAGAGATGCAAATGAGTAAGCGTATTCTCTCATTATTATTAACGCTAGCCAATATGATTTTCTTCTGAGGTGGGCTTGGTAGTAGTGAGTCTCCCATACCCTACTAAGAGTTTCATCAAAAACTCTCGAATTCTAATGAGGGATATGGAATTTGCCAAAAATAGTGGGTGGTGCTAATTGATTTAAAGACCCGAATCAAATGGCTTAAAATCAATCAATTTATATTCGTTATGTATTTGTTTACCAATATATTTGCAAACGCTATCCAACTCTTGACAAATAAAAACCGAATGTTTTAGTTTCCGGACTTGGTACCACAATCCCAAAGAATGTCTTAAAAGGATTGCATATGTATCAAAGTAGTCTCATCCTCACAATCTTCCTAATGATAATGTATCATTGGAAGAACATGTTAGAAAAGTCTATCATGAAGAGGACAACACAAACAACCAATGCTTATTCCTTCGTTATATGAACAAAGGAACTTACGAAGATTAGCATAAAGAAAAGGACACTTTTAGTGTTATTAGTTCTTCACTTACAAATCGTTGTATGAAGAAATAATGAGTTGCTTTGAACAACCCTTAGTCAATGCAAACACTAGTGCTTGTTTCTTTGTTAAATGAACAAAGAACTTAAGAAGAAAGCACAAAGGCATGGACACTTTATGTGCCATGATTCTTCACTTACAAATTGTTGTACGAAGAAATGAGAGTTGCCTTAACAACTCTTGAAAGTTTGTAATTATGTTTAGAACATAATGGTTGGTTGACAAAAATAGTCCATCAACATGGACTTATAATGATTTTGAATCATTGAGTGTTGAAGTGATAAACCACTTAACGAGACGGAAACTAGGCTAGGACTTCACCTTTGTGTCCCTATCCTAATGGTTCACTAAGTTTATTGTAAACTATGTAGTGAAAAATAACCACATGCTCTCCAAAATGTTTGATGTATATAACACAATTGAAATAAGTTTCAAGAGAGATAGTGGGAGTTTAGGGACCATGACTATTGTAGTCAAAGGAGAAGTCAAAAGAAGAAGATAAACTTAACTCCAAGGGAACAAACTTTCTTTATGAAAGGATGGACATTGGAAGGGGTATTTGCAAGAAATGTCTTGCAAGTGTCAAGAACACACCTTTCGAAGGTGTTGTGAATTGTTCTTGAATAGTTCAAAACAGTTGGTTCTTCTACTTGAATGTTTGATTCCGTATTAGTAACTATGTTTTACAATCGTTGTAAAAGTGTGGCTAATAAGAAGTAGAAGATTAATGAGAGAAGAGAAAGTACTTCACATTCGGAACGTGAATAAAATATAGATCTCTGCGAAAGCAGATGGTACTTACTTCCTCATATGAACTACCAAAGAAAATGGAAAAACAAAGATTGTCTTTACATTCCAATTTTAAGGAACTTAATTCCGTCACTATAGTAGAGATGGATGAATGTTTTGTTTGACAAAACATTGTTCTTTATTAATCAATGATTGGATTATGGTAATCTAATTGATTGTCTCTATAGTAGAGATAATATGGTGGTGTTAACTGTTTAGAATACAACGATGCTTAAAACCCAAAAGGTTGCAAGGTAGTGACTAATCCCAACTAAAGTTGTGATACCTCTAAAAACATAAATTACGAGTTAGTCATAGATGGATACTTTGGATCGTTAGATCCGGATCCAATGCCTTCTTGTTAAAATTGTATAGAGGCAAAATGTTTGAAATCTTTATTCTTTTCGAAAGAATAAAGAATCACAAAGTTGTTGAGGTTAATTCACTTAGATGTTAGTGGCACTTGTCCACAACATAATACAACTCATGTTGTATGACATTCACCGAAGATCACCCTCGGTTGGACTATAGTTTATTTTAAATAAACACAAGTCCGAATACTTTGCAAAAGGTTTCAAAGAATTCAAGAAATGTAAGTTGATGAGTAAGATGTCTAAAGTATTTACATCCTTAGATTTGATCCAAGGAATGGTAACACTTTAGAATAGTTTTCTTGAAAGATATCAAGGAAAGAAGCATCATATGATAATGGATTTCTCCATAAGGAGAAGAACGAACTTGAATAAGATTTGGTTCGTTGGATATTATCAATTACCCATATATATGATATATACTTCTAAAATAATATGATTGTCAATTAGAAGATCTTCCAAAGTTTTCATGACTCCATAGGATGTAGTTAGAAAGAAAGACAAATCTTAATCATGTTAAGATTTGGGGTTGTGTGCCAATAAGCAATATTTGTTTGAGAATTATCTTGTGAATATCCTTAAATTAACATTTGGATATCACTTCTATAAACCAACTAACAAATGTTGTTTGTTGGGTAGTTCATTATAATCCTACAATATGATTTGCCTAAGATTGAGCAATGAACGAAAGATAGAACTCAAAGAATGGGTTCTTTGAGAGACAAGATGATAATCAACAAATATAACAACCTAGTTCCTATACCACAAGCTCCAAGGTAGTCAAGAAGGATTTATAAACCGTCTCAGTTGAATGGTTTGAACTTTATGACTATGTCGTAGAGTTGCACCTCTTAATTCGAAAGAAATAAGAATGAAAATCCTTATGACTACATTGAGTGTATATATGACATATACTCAAGGAAATGGTAAAGTACCATTTAACACGAAATAATGAAACCTTCATAGCTAATTGGTAGCTTAAGGTGACTACAATCAAAGAGAATGGTTGACTATGAAGAAACCATCTTTGACGTAGTCTTAGTTTCAATTAATTCGAAGATTGCTAGCTACAACTAAATGGTGATTCAATGTTTGGACATAATATGGGTTTCCGAAACCATTATTAAGATAGTCTTGTTAATATATGTCTAAAACTATGAATCACAAGACATGTAAGTTGTAAAGATCCATCCATCATGGATCTTAGCAAGCTAGTGGGAGCTAGAAGCGTCTTATGAGATAAAGGTCAAAACGTTTGATTTCTCATAAAGATGTAAATGAATCTTTTATTTACTAGGTTTACAAAAGATTAGTGGGAGTAAATCATATTCCTAAATTTGTATATATATATATATAAATATATATATGATATATATGAATATATATGATATATTAATTTTGGAAATGGAATGAGTACTTCTTCATTAAAGTAATGACTTTAAACATTTTATAACGATAGAATGTATATGGGAGACATAGTCTATAAACATGGGATAGAAATCTATATTGATAGATTTTGGGATATAATTGGATTATATCAAGCCCTAAATATAGACAAAAGATGATAGGAAGTTTCTCATATGATGATGAACTTCAAATCAAAAGAACAACTCTAGTGGGACTAAGAAGTTGCTCTTCTCAAAGGGAACGTACTCTTTGACTCCCAAAGAAATAATGCATAAATAGAATCCTTTATGCATACGCAGAAAGGTGATTTATGTATTTCATATTGTATGAAAAACATTGATATGAATTGTACCTAGAACGGTACGATATCAGTGCAAGCCCAGGATCAGAACCATGGCAACTGTCAAGTGAGTCCTTAAGTATTTAAGAAATACTAAAGGATAAATTCCTCAAAGATCGAGGAAGAATTAGAGTAACGTAAAGGAAGCGTAAATGTATTAGATTATGAATCTAATCCATCATTGGATGTTTCTTCATTATGAATGAAGAGATAAACAAATATCTCTTTATTATGACTAAAGAGATATTTGGATGGAAACATTAAAGTAATGACTTTAGTGTGTTCCATTATGAATGCAAAATATATTGCCATATAGAAGCTTACAACAATGTTGTTTGGATGGGAAAGTTCATTTATGAACTATCTATTCGGTTCCAACCAGAAAGTGTATGACACTAATGGGGCGATAGCTCAAGCCAGGGAATCAAGGTCTCATCAAGATCCGAACTCATATGAGAGACTGAACCACATGATTGAGAATCATGTATAATGGTGACGTCGATATTCTCAAGGTTGCTTCTATGGATAACATATAGATATCCATTGTCTAGGCCTACTACTCAGCCATTTTTGAAATGACTACAGAAGAGGTATCATCACTGATAAACAAGCTGATTGGCTCTAGTGCAAGTGGGAGATTGTTGGAAATGTGCCCTAAAACCAATCATATGATGATACTTTATAGACATTTCACATGTTAAACTAATCTAGTTTAATATAAAGTGGCAAAGATTATTGTTTGAGCCGTCTCATATAAATGTTATATGCTTAAACGATAAGTCCAAGGAATATGTGATTGGGAGAATACGATCTAAAGAAGTTAGATTCATGAGACCATTCTTTCGTAGACACATCCTAAACGTTCCTGATCATAGGATTGCCAATTGGGCATTGACAGTCCGTTAAGATCAGTACGTGCTGTGTCTTCTCTCAGGAAGAGTGACTAGTCTCGAGTCATTGGTGTGTGTGACACCAAGACGAGCATGTAGGTGCTCAATAGCGAATGAGTTCATTGAACACGATCAACGAAGAGTTCTCATATTCATGTCACATGAGAACTCATGGTTGGGATAATGCAAAGTAGTCCTTTGACCTGAGGCATCACAGCTGTCTTGTGGTTAAGTCCTTAATCTTTGATTATGTCAAAGTCACTCCATTTGGAGGGTGTCCACGGCATCGTTGGGGTTAAGCCACTTAATCATGGAGGCAAGTGAATGCGCAACAAGGGATCTCTAACCTTTAAACCATTTGAGGGAGAATACTCTATGATATGATTAAGAATCTTTGGCCAAAGTATGAATGAGATTTAGGATTGTTGGAAGTATGCCCACAAAGCCACTCATTTGATGTAATAGCTTTTTGGAATACTTAATGTATTAAACTTTTATATGTTTAATGGAGGGCAAAGCTTATTGTTAATCACTATTTATTGTATCATATGTTTAAGCAATAAGAGAATCCAAGGGATGTATTTGGTCTAAGAGATAAGTGATCTAAATGAGTTAGATTAACGAGACCTTTCTCTTATGTTCATTCCTAAAACGTTCCTAGCCATAGGATTGCCAATTGGGCATTGACAATCCGCTAAGGTTAGTATGTGTTATGTTGACTCAAGCGTGAGTATGACTAGTCTCAAGTCATTTGGTGTTGGACACTAAGACAAACACATAGGTGCTCGAAAGAGTAATCGAGTACACTGAACTATGATCAAAAGAGAGTTCGAACATACATGTCATGTATGAACTCTAAAGTTGCAATATGCAAAGTAGTCCTTTGACCTGAGGCATCATAGATATCTAATGGTTAGGTCCATGATCTTTGATCATGTCAACGGCATTCCTTCGGATTGTCCACGACATTGTTGGGGTCAAGCGATTCTAGTCATGTAGGCATATGAATGCACAACAAGGGATCTCTAACCTTCCATGGTGGAAGGAGAATACTCTAAGATATGATTCTAAAGTCTTTGGCCAAAGCAAATGAATATGACTTAGGAAGTTTGTTCCAAATCATATTCAAGGGAATCATATAGGAAAGTATCACATTGGATAGTAGACATGAAACAAACTATCACTTAAACAATGTGATTAAGAGTATTGTATTAGAGAAGGACCGTATTGCATTGTAGTTGTAACTGGACAGGTTCTCCAACCAGTTCTACTTAGCTTGGGTAACCATGACATACTGCTAGGTGTCACTCATGGTTTGTGGAAGCCCTAATGATTAGCAAACACTAATCATCAAAGGGAGAATTGAAATGTGGTTTCAATTCACAATCGATCGTTAAGAGTAACATCGCCCACTGCCTCGCTAATTGGAACCTAATGGATCGTACACCGAGTAAGGATGTATGTGAAGAAATTAAATGAAATGGATAAGCAATTAAATGGTTTAATTGAAGAATGGTCAAGATTAATTAATTAGTTAATTAATTTTACGAAAGGTTCGTAATGGGCTTTTAAGTTGGTTTTGGGCTTCGGGGCTCAAAAGCGTTTTGGTCCACAAGGCCCATTATGTTTAAGTTGTATGACAACTAAAACAAAATGGGCAAATAGCCCAATAACATTAATATGGCCGGCCATTAGGGTGAATGGGCAAGCTTGGATTAATTACAAGTTTGCCACTCACTTGTAATGAAGTATAAATTCAACTTTATAGCTTTGTTTCAAAAAGGGGTTTTTCTTGTTGAAATTGGGTGAAACATTTTTCTCCTTTTTCTCCAAGAGGCCGGCCACTAAGGGGAGGGACATCTAGCAATCTCTTCTTCCCTAAGTCATCCATATCATCTTCACAAGATACATCCTTGGTGAAGAGACTTAGAGACATCAAACTTTTGGTGTTTTGGAGAACAAATCCTCATTTCCTCAAATCTTCGAAGGAGCACTAAAGGGAGGATAACACAAGGAGGATCCAAGGAGCTTGGAGGTGACTTGAAGGCCCTCCACTTGGGTGAATCCCTTGTGTAAACAAGGATGAGCTTCAAGGGTAAAGAAACTCTAAATCTTTACTTCTCTTTAATGTTGTTAAAGAGTTTATTGGTTCACCATATACTAGGCTTTGAAAGTCATGGGTTTTATGATTTGTTTTTGGATGCATGCCTACTTTAAAGTGTTAATAGCTTGCATGTGTATTCAAATGTTCATACTTGTTCTTAGCTAGGACAAATTTTTTCCTTCAAGTGGTATCAGAGCCTAGGCCTAGTTTATGGTGAATCCTTTTGGGTTTTGGGACTTTCATATTTTGTGATTTAAATGTTGTAAATGTTACAAGCTTTGTTCTTGCTTTTGAATATATAAATTTTGCTAGAAAATTTAGCATCTCAAATGTTGTAGATGTATTTCATTTAAGCATGAATATTGGAACTAAAATTTGGTGCCATGTGTTTTGGGAAATTCGGCCAAATCCAAAAGGTGATTTTTTGGGTTCATGTTTGTCTTGTTAAAATGGTTTTAAAGTGACTTTTGGAACCCCTAAGTACCCTAGGATATTAGCCCTCTTTTGAGTGGTGAAAAATTGAGTTTTGGTGAGTGAAAAACATTCATGGAGCTATTATGAGTTTTCATGGTGTTCTTCAATGTTCTTGAAGTTCTTGCCAAGAACATAAAGTTTTGAAGTTTTGATTCAAAAGTTTTATGTTTTTCATAAAGTTTTGGTTTATATTTTGATGGTTGATGGTTATAGGTGAGATGTGATGAAATGTTTTAATGTTTGTCATAGATCTTTTATTTTTCTTACAAACCATCAATTTCACCAATAACTCACCCACCAAAATCAACTTGCATAAAACCCTTTCACACTCATTCACACTTGTAAAAACCGGCCACCCCCTAGTGGGGGTACTTTTGGGGCCTTTTGTGCAATTACATAAAGTTTTGATAATTTTGTGTTTTTGTATTTTGGCCCAAAAGTTTACGTTTTTACGTTTAGGCTTAAAAACTCTAAAGGACAAATTGTTTTGATCCTTTAATGATGTTTTTACATTAATAAAATTTTGGGTTCTAGTTGAAATTACATGAAGTTGTGGACTTTTGTGTTTTTTCAAAGTGACCCCAAAAATTTTTGTATTTGCATTATGGCCCAATTGTTGTGGTCATAGTTTCCTTTTGGCCCAAATAAAATGAGAACAAAATTGTTTTGTCTCTTTAATGAGAATTGGATTTTCATTTCATTTAGTTCCATTTAAATCAATTCTATGGATCCAAAAACCAATTGTTTAGAAGGCTCGTGTTGGATCAACAACTATCTACCTTAAACCCAAGGTCCAACACAAGGCTCGTGTTGGATCAAATCAAACGGTTCATAATCATCCTAAGACCTAATATGACTATATAGTCCATATGAGGATGCGATGCATTCGTTAGTAGTTCTATATAGTCTCACTTATTTCTTCGAAATAGTGGGAGTATTATAAACTACTAAATTCATATTAACTTGGACCAATGGTTGTGATAGGCCCAAGTTCTTTTAATATGATTAAAATGTTTTGATGTAGCCCAAAACTACTCCCTCCAAACGAATATTAAGTTGATAAGCGAGAGATGTTTAGAATATCTCTTCGTAGGCCTTCCACCGTGGTGGGCTCCAAGCGTTTGTGACTCATGCACCGGCTTCACCCTATCATGGGGAAGTACAAAGTATGTGCTTACATCCAGGAGGAGTCCATAAACATATGATGAGGTGAGTGTAGGCAACGAGGATAGCCAACATCGTATCATCGTGAGGCTATTCTTGAACCCCTTAACGAACTAAGCATGGTGGGAATAACTTAAACTAAGTGCAATGGTGCCAACATCGTATCATCGTGAGGCAACATTCTCTAGAGGCCAAACGGATGGGTAATTACAAAAGTTGTAAATGAATAATGCGTTATTCTCTCATCATTATTTTTGCTAGCCAACATCGTATCATCGTGAGGTGGGCTTGGTAATGGTGAGTCTCCCATAACCCGCTAAGAGTTCAATATAACTCTCGAATTCTATTGAGGGATGTGGAATTTGCCAAAAATAGTGGGTGGTACTATTTGATTCAAAGACCCAATCAAATAGTTTTAAACAAACAATCTAATACGATTTCTGTTATGTTATGTAGTGAACGACATGTCTAAAATTATACCCACCATTATACTTGACAAAAGGGGCCTTAAGGGCCAACGTTTCCTTGCTTGGTATCGCCACATTGAGAATGTCTCAAAGGTGAAAGACATATTGTATGTGCTTAAGCAATCCCCTCTTCATGTACCTCCTACGAAATTAGCTTCAAAGGAGGAGTGTCAAAATTATGTTAGACACTATGAGAATGACTTACAAGCCAAATGCTTAATCCTCACTTCACTTAGTGAGGAGCTTATGAAGATACATAAGCACATGGACACTTCTTGTGCCATGGTTGAAAGTTTGCATAAGATGCATGACATTGAGACTAGTAATGTACGATTCTCAAATGTTTGTAGTCTAATGAATGCCAAGATGGCAAAAGGGGCATCGGTCCACAAACATGGACAAAAGATGGAAAAGATATTTAAAGATCTTAAAAGTTTAGGAACTTCCATCGATGGGAAAATGGCCCAAGACTTTTTCCTTGCATCTCTCTCGGATGATTTCACTAAGTTTATTGTAAACTATAAAGTGAATAGATTCGATCATTCTTTGAAAGAGATGATTGACATGTGCTGTAAATTTGAAAAAGGTTTCAAAGGGGACAGTGGGAGTGAGAATGCAATGATAAGGAAAAGGTTGCATAAGAAGAAGGCAAAGAAATCCAAAGGAACATGCTTTCATTGTGGAAAGGATGAACGTTGGAAGAAGAAATACAGGGTGCGCATTGCGAGCCTTATGACACGAACTTTTGAAGAGACTATTTCTGTCATAGAGAGTTCTTTTACAGTGAGCTCCAATTCCTGGATATTTGATTCAGGCGCTAGTCAACATATCTGTAATACGATGCAGGGACTAGTGGGGAGCAAGTCACTGAGCAATGGGGAGATGATTGTGCGAGTTGGGAACGGCACTAAAATCTCAGCAAAAGCAATAGGCACCTACATGCTTAACCTACCCTCTGGGGAAGTCCTGGAACTTAAAAATTGTTTATATTTTCCTTCATGTATAAAGAATTTGATTTCCATCTCTAAGCTTTTACGAGATGGGCACTCAGTATTGTTTGACAAAATGAGTTGCACTTTATACTTGAACGGTCGTATTATCTCTCATGGTAATATGATAGATGTATTTTTTCACCTAGAGACGAATAGTGGGATGCACTGTATTGCAAGCAGGAATACCTCAAAACCCAAAAAGGCTAGAGAAGAAGTTAACCAAGAAAAGATGTGGCATCTTAAACTTGGACATGTGAACCTTGATAAGATTCACAAGATGTCGAAAGACGGATATATCCACCCATTAGGTAATGACCAGATGGGTACTTGTGAATGTTGCTTGAAAGGGAAAATGACCAAATCTCCATTTACTGGAAAATGAGAGCGTGCCACTGAAATTCTAGGGTTAATCCACACTGACGTATGTGGACCTATGTCTACTACGTCGAGAGGAGGCTTCTCCTACTATATCACATTCACCGACGATCACTCTCGGTTTGGCTATGTGTATCTTATGAAGTACAAGTCAGAATCCTTTGAAAGGTTCAAAGAATTCAAGAATGAAGTAGAGAAGCAAACTGGGAAACAGATAAAGATCCTAAGATCGGATCGAGGGGGTGAATATCTGAGTAACGAGTTCCTAGATTATCTCAAAGAGTGTGGAATAATATCACAGTGGACTCCACCGGGAACTCCGCAACTTAATGGAGTTTCTGAAAGGAGAAATCGAACCTTGATGAACATGGTTCGTTCTATGATGAGTTCTGCTGATCTACCAGTAACATTCTGGGGATACGCTCTATATACAGCAGCTTACTTGCTTAATAGAGTACCTTCCAAATCAGTTTCACAAACGCCCTATGAGATATGGCATGGAAGAAAGCCAAGTCCTAAACACATTAAGATTTGGGGTTGTGAAGCATATGTCAAGAAGCTTGAAGCTACTAAGCTTGAAGGGAGATCAGTTAGATGCTATTTTGTGGGATATCCTAAAGAAACTATGGGATATGAGTTATACCATCCTGACGACCAGAAAGTCTTTGTCGCCAGAACTGTTAAGTTTCTAGAGGACGAATTTGTTCTCAAAGGAACTATAAGCAAACAGATGGAAATTAATGAGATTAATAATGAACCACAAACAAGCACTCGACATATTGACAACCCTATTCCTGAACCCCTAGCTCCACGTAGATCTGAACGGGTTAGTAAGCCACCTAAGAGGTATGGCTTAGACAATGACTTTGATGAATTGTACCTTCTAGGTGACAATGAAACAAAGGAGGACCCTAGAGACTACACTGAAGCAATGTCCGACATTGATTCAAAGAGATGGCAAGAGGCCATGAAATCCGAGATGGATTCCATGTATCAAAATCAGGTATGGACTCTTGTAGACCCTCCAGAAGGTATTGTACCTGTTGGAAACAAATGGGTCTTCAAGAGGAAGATAGGCGTTGATGGGAACGTGGAGACTTATAAGGCTAGATTAGTAGCCAAGGGTTACAGGCAAATAGAAGGGATTGACTATGAAGAAACCTTCTCTCCTGTAGCCATGATTAAGTCCATTCGGATTTTGCTTCCTATAGCTGCGTACCATGATTATGAGATATGGCAAATGGACGTGAAGACGGCCTTTCTGAACGGCTACCTAGAGGAAGAGCTCTATATGACTCAACCCGAAGGTTTCGTGTCCAAGTCTGAAAAGACTAAGGTATGCAAGCTTCAAAGGTCCATTTATGGACTTAAGCAAGCCTCCAGGAGCTGGAACATTTGTTTCGACACTGAAATCAAAACGTTTGGTTTTACTCTAAACGAAGACGACAATTGTGTTTATCAAAAGGTCGTTGGGGATGCAGTTGTATTCCTAGTGTTATATGTACTATTCGGGAATGACACTGCAATACTTTCTTCTGTAAAAGTGTGGTTGTCTAAAACCTTCCACATGAAAGATTTAGGAGATGCATCTTATGTACTTGGGATAAAGCTCTATCGTGATAGATCCAGAAAATTAATTGGATTATCCCAATCTATGTACATTGATAAGGTGCTAAGTAGGTTCCAGATGGAACAATCTAAGAAAGGTTTTCTTCCTGTTAGACATGGAATTCACCTTTCTAAGTCCATGGAACCTAAAACTCCTGAAGAGATACGGCAAATGAGTTGTATTCCTTATGCTTCCGCCATAGGAAGTCTCATGTATGCCATGATATGCACAAGGCCAGATATTGCATATGCTGTGAGCATTACTAGTCGATATCAATCTAACCCAGGATCAGAACACTGGGCAGCTGTCAAGATGGTCCTTAAGTACTTAAGAAGAACTAAGGACATGTTCCTCGTGTATAGAGGAGCGGCAGAGTTGCGAGTGGAAGGCTATACAGACGCAGATTTCCAATCTGACGTCGATGATAGAAGTTCCAACTCCGGATATGTATTCACTCTGAATGGTGGGGCTGTCAGTTGGAAAAGCAAGAAGCAAAGTGTAATTGCTGATTCCACGACAAAGGCTGAATATGTCGCTACAGCTGAAGCCGGCAAAGAAGCGTTCTGGATGAAGAAGTTCATCACTGAACTTGGAGTGGTTCCAACCATTACATCACCAGTAACTTTGTACTGTGATAATAGTGGGGCGATAACTCAAACCAAGGAACCCAGGGCACATCAAAAGAACAAGCATTTTGACAGACGCTTTAATATCATAAGAAGATATGCTGCCGAGGGGAAAGTCAATATCCTCAAAGTTGCTTCAGCCGATAACGTAGCAGATCCACTGACAAAGCCAATGTCTCAAATCCAGCTTGATGGTCATATGGATAAGATGGGTATTAGATACATGGGAGGATGGCTTTGAGTGCAAGTGGGAGATTGTTCGAAGTATGCCCACAAAGCCACTCATTTGATGTAATAGCTTTTTGGAATACTTAATGTATTAAACTTTTATATGTTTAATGGAGGGCAAAGCTTATTGTTAATCACTATTTATTGTATCATGTGTTTAAGCAATAAGGGAATCCAAGGGATGTATTTGGTCTAAGAGATAAGTGATCTAAATGAGTTAGATTAACGAGACCTTTCTCTTATGTTCATTCCTAAAACGTTCCTAGCCATAGGATTGCCAATTGGGCATTGACAATCCGCTAAGGTTAGTATGTGTTATGTTGACTCAAGCGTGAGTATGACTAGTCTCAAGTCATTTGGTGTTGGACACTAAGACAAACACATAGGTGCTCGAAAGAGTAATCGAGTACACTGAACTACGATCAAAAGAGAGTTCGAACATACATGTCATGTATGAACTCTAAAGTTGCAATATGCAAAGTAGTCCTTTGACCTGAGGCATCATAGATATCTAATGGTTAGGTCCTTGATCTTTGATCATGTCAACGGCATTCCTTCGGATTGTCCACGGCATTGTTGGGGTCAAGCGATTCTAGTCATGTAGGCATATGAATGCACAACAAGGGATCTCTAACCTTCCATGGTGGAATGAGAATACTCTAAGCTATGATTCTAAAGTCTTTGGCCAAAGCAAATGAATATGACTTAGGAAGTTTGTTCCAAATCATATTCAAGGGAATAATATAGGAAAGTATCACATTGGATAGTAGACATGAAACAAACTATCACTTAAACAATGTGATTAAGAGTATTGTATTAGAGAAGGACCGTATTGCATTGTAGTTGTAACTGGACAGGTTCTCCAACCAATTCTACTTAGCTTGGGTAACCATGACATACTGCTAGGTGTCACTCATGGTTTGTGGAAGCCCTAATGATTAGCAAACACTAATCATCAAAGGGAGAATTGAAATGTGGTTTCAATTCACAATCGATCGTTAAGAGTAACATCGCCCACTGCCTCGCTAATTGGAACCTAATGGATCGTACACCGAGTAAGGATGTATGTGAAGAAATTAAATGAAATGGATAAGCAATTAAATGGTTTAATTGAAGAATGGTCAAGATTAATTAATTAGTTAATTAATTTTACGAAAGGTTCGTAATGGGCTTTTAAGTTGGTTTTGGGCTTCGGGGCTCAAAAGCGTTTTGGTCCACAAGGCCCATTATGTTTAAGTTGTATGACAACTAAAACAAAATGGGCAAATAGCCCAATAACATTAATATGGCCGGCCATTAGGGTGAATGGGCAAGCTTGGATTAATTACAAGTTTGCCACTCACTTGTAATGAAGTATAAATTCAACTTTATAGCTTTGTTTCAAAAAGGGGTTTTTCTTATTGAAATTGGGTGAAACATTTTTCTCCTTTTTCTCCAAGAGGCCGGCCACTAAGGGGAGGGACATCTAGCAATCTCTTCTTCCCTAAGTCATCCATATCATCTTCACAAGATACATCCTTGGTGAAGAGACTTAGAGACATCAAACTTTTGGTGTTTTGGAGAACAAATCCTCATTTCCTCAAATCTTCAAAGGAGCACTAAAGGGAGGATAACACAAGGAGGATCCAAGGAGCTTGGAGGTGACTTGAAGGCCCTCCACTTGGGTGAATCCCTTGTGTAAACAAGGATGAGCTTCAAGGGTAAAGAAACTCTAAATCTTTACTTCTCTTTAATGTTGTTAAAGAGTTTATTGGTTCACCATATACTAGGCTTTGAAAGTCATGGGTTTTATGATTTGTTTTTGGATGCATGCCTACTTTAAAGTGTTAATAGCTTGCATGTGTATTCAAATGTTCATACTTGTTCTTAGCTAGGACAATATTTTTCCTTCAAGGAATGCGTTCCAAATCACATTCAAGGTAATCATATAAGCACACGAATCACATTGGATAGTAGACATGAATAAACTATCAAACCAAACAATGTGGTCAAGAGTATTGTATTAGAGAAAGACCGTATTGCATTGTAATCCTAAACTGAATAGGTTCTCCACCTCTTCTGATTAGCTTGGGTAACCATGATATGCTGCTAGGTGTCACTCATGGTTTGTGGAAGCCCTAAACGTGTATAATCACTAAAGGGAGAATAGAAAGTAAGTTTCAATTCACAATCGATTAGAAAGAGTTTTAATCGCCCACTGCCTCGCTAAAAGGAACCTAATGGATCGTACACCATGTAAGGTGAAGATTGAAGAAACAATGGAGATGAGTAAGAATAATTAAATGGTTTAATTATTTATGGCAAGGATTAATTAATATGTTAATTAATCAAACGAATAAAGTTCGTTAAAAGACCACGGGTTAGTTTTGGGCCTCAAGGCCCAATGGGCTTTGAACGTCAAGCCCATTGACTTAAGTTGTATGACAACTTAATTCACAAAGGCCCAAAAGCCCAATAAAACCCTTATGGCCGGCCATGTTAGAGAGAATGGGCTTTTGGTTCTTTAGGTCACTTATTTGAAGGGACTATATAAATGACTTTATAGCCTAAATTCTAATAGGGGGTTCTTTTGGAGAAAATTGGAGAGAACATGTCTCTCCTTTTCTCTCTAGGATGCCGGCCCCCTTGGAGGGTGCATCTAGCAATCCCACTACTCCAAGGTCACTCATTTCTTCTCCAATCTAACCTTGGTGTGGAGACTTAGAGGTTCTCAATTTTGGGAACTTGGAGAAACCTTTTCATCCACCCAAATCCATAGATTTTAGATGCAATGAATGAAGGCCCTCTCTTTGGGTGATTAGCCTTTGCTTATGCAAAGAGGAATCTACAAAGGTATAAATTTCAACTCACTTTGTTTTGAGTTGAGTCTTGGTTCACCAATCTACTAGGCTTTGAATTTCATGGGTAATGTTTTGTTTTTGAATGCATGCAAGCATGATTCCGCCTTTTAATTGTTAATTGCATGCTATAGATGTTATTCAAATGAAAATGTTTTCACAAAATAATCCTTCATGTATGAATGCCATGACAGTAATATCACAACCATATAGCAGCATTTATCACAATTTATATCACAATCATGATACTAGGCAATATAGGCTTAAAAGTGAAGTAAATGCGCATTTATGGAAACTATAAATATATATAGGTATAAAACAACTGCCCACTCACAAGTACGTCGCTGGGTCGTAGCCCCCGAGCCTAGCTTGGCCTCGAAAATCCTCGGAATAAGTTTCCCCTATATGTGAAATAACTAAATAACATTAATTAAAAGCACATAACGGAAACCTAAATAAAACGCCCATAGTTTGCTCAAACCTAGGGTGTAAATATATGAAATCGATCTACTCGACGACACGAACACACACGTGTCAACCACGCGCCGCCCAAAGAGGCTGTCCATGCACGCCCACGCGCCCCTGCGAGTAGACTGTACTCGCCTTCTTTGCGAAAATCTGCAGTTTTGCAGATTTATGGCCTAACTTCCAGAGCCCATAACGAGCTCGATTCTCAACCAAATTCACTTCTACAAAAGCCAAATTAAAGCTAGAAATGTGATCTACCGATCCCAATTTACAGAAAGTTCGAATATAGTCCGTGTTGTTCAAAAATTTGGCCTGAAAGTGGCCAAACGACCACGGCTGAAATTTTCCAGAAAACTAAAATTTTCTTCCCAACTTCCAGAGTTGATTTCTAACTCGTTACTTAACCAAACTCAGTGATTCAAAAGCCATTTTGAAGTTAGGAATGTAGGGAACACGTTTGTACCTAGAAGAAGTCCAGTTGTGGTCGAGGGTGACCAAAAAAATGGTTTGAAAGTGAATAAATGGCCACGGTTCTTGAACGAAAAACTTCGGGTTCTCCTTCTTCTCGAGTTTCTGGGTAAAACCACACGTTCAAAACACAAACAAAGGATCAATAACAACCCATAGAAGTGAAATGATGGTTCTAAGGGTTTCTCAAGGCTTACCTACGCCATGCATGCCTTGAAAACCGTAGTATCGAACTCGCCGAGTCGGACCTTCCGAGTTGGACGTTCAAAACTCAGTCAACACGCGAACCAGGGGTATGGTCGTGATCGTGGGACTGAGATGAGCATGATGATGTAGTTTGTTTGTTCGATCTATGAGCTTTGGAGCTCGTTCATGGAGTTGCAGAGGAAGAGAGAGTTCACGGGAGAGAGAGAAAGAAGAAAGTGAGGTTTTGAAATTTTCTTTGCTTTTTCTGATAGAGGGGGACAAAGAATAGAGAAAAGATGGAATAGTTGAGACTGAATGATGAAGGGAAGTGCATGGGTAGGATTTAAAAGGAATCCAAGGATAGCTTTTTAGATTTCCTACAGTAAAAGGAAATCGAAATCTATCCGAAGTAGATGTTTTTACACTTTAAAATTTACGCATACTCGTACTAGCATGTACAATTTAAATGCGATAACGAGAAATAAAAAGGAAAGCGATAAGAATAAGTCCACGTTACTTGCCGATAAGGGCATAATTGTCAATACACATACTCGGGGAGAAATTACATAGGAAAATTAGGGACGGGTCGTCACAATACACCTATAAGCTAATCTTTATATATACTTTAAAATAATACAGATCAAAGTAACCTAAAACATTGAAAACATTATCATACAATTAAAGAATAACAATGCAGAAAATTTTCTTTCCATTATTTTCAGATAAATTTTCAGGCAACAACCATTTCTTTTATCCCATTTGTCCAACACCAACCGCATTTCAAACAAAAAGGAAGAGTTTAGTAACTAATAATTTCAGGCACTTTCCAATTCTCATCTAGCATGATAAAGACCATGGATAATTTATTGTGTCCATTTTCTTACCATCTTAAGTGACCAGAAACTGAAAATTTCTCATCAAATGTGTTAATGCTGCAATATATAGGATGACAGAGAAAATTCCAGTGAAGATTGGTTGACGAAATCGACAGTGTCACTACGCGCCTTTGGAAAGATATCTTTTCTGGAAACCCTTTCAAAGTGTTTAGGATCTGAAAACTTGTAATTGATTATAGTGTGCCTAAAATCAAACAATGACCTTCACAAAAACTAACTCAAAAACCCTAAATCCCTAAACCAGAAATTCACATAACAAAAAAAAACCCTAATTCATAAATTACCTAGTGTTTTCAACAGCGGTGTTCACATAATAAAAAAACCCTAATTCACAAGTTACCTAGTGTTTTCGACAACGGTGATGTGGCGGCGATGGTCACGACGGTAGTGATGGGGTGACAATGGTGAATCGTGATGGTCTGAGCTGCATAACGGCGATCGCACGAAACCAAAACCACCTTCTCAAATTATGAAATATCCATCAAAACAGAATGAGAGGAAATCAAATTTGAAAAACAAAAATATAAACTCCACTGATACAAATAAGAAATACATAGAGTTACGAAACACATAACACGGTTTAGACAACCAATCTGATTTAACCACAAAATGTAATAGCAACCTATTACAATAACATTTATAGCCATTCTATATTGTAAGCACCCCTTTCCTAAACTATGTATATATACATTTTTAGCTTGAAAAAAAAATAGCAATCCTCGGTTATAACCAAATTTTTGAACCACATACGTTGAGTAGGACTCAATAGTGGTTTATAATTATAGACTGAAACGCACAATTACTGAGTTGAAACACAACAATATTGATTAGTTATTGGTAGTGGAGTATTAAACTCTGTTATCTGTCCGGGGATAATTCGAGAGACAGAAGCTAATTTCAGAGTTCGTTCTTCTCCATGTGAATACCAGATTAGTGTGATTTCATCCTCTAAGATATGAAAAATGAAGTCATTCAAGCGGTTAAGATATCTAGTAATGATTGTGGAGACGCGTAGCAGGAAGAAGATGTAAGATAAAAAACTTATTAGTATGAAATGAATCCAATATCCTAATGTAAAGGAAAATTACTCACAGTAGAAATTCTGAAATGGACGAAGTTTTGGCTTCCCTTTCCGGCTATACTTGATTAACTGGGAACCTTTTTTTAATGCAATCAGTGCCTTCATGAGAGAGAGAGAGAGAGAGAGAGAGAGAGAGAGAGAGAGAGAGAGGAATATTAGGTGAAAAGTATTGCCAAATCACACATAGATCAAAATCTTAAATATATATATGTTTAACCATATCAAACATCATTTGCTGGATTCTACCCAGAGAAAATCACTTCAAAAAGTGGTGGCCATTCTAACAAAACGAACTCAATTAACCCAATACCTTAGTAAGTTATTAATCAGAAGTATTAAAGGATACAGAGCAGATTAATGCATAGCAGTTATGTATGCAAGGAATACATGATGGTTTCTTCTTACACTCTTTGCAGCGAACTTGAGCCATTTGGTTAACTAATGACATAAACATAAATTTTTATACCACATTAGCCTGCTTCTTCGTCGAAACCGACTTCACAAACACCTTCTTTTGTTTTCAAATTTTCAGAAACAAAACAATCAACTACGTTTCCGAGACAATTAACAAACAAAAAAAATAACCTGTTTGATTCAGTTTTCTCAACAACCAAACAGAACCTAAAAATTTCAAGCTTACATTTTTTAAGTGAGCCATGGACATCGTTTGCAATTTCAGCTCCGTAGCTTTGTGATTAATACTGCAAAAAATTAGAACAAAAAAATTATACGCATTTAGAGTAGAGAGAGAGTGAATTTATGCTAGGGATTCGTCAGATAATTAAAACTAAATGAAAAATTAAACAAAATTACTTTGGGCGTTTAGGGTTTTGGGGGAGCTATGTCTCTGTGTGAGGTTTTAGACGAAGGAAGGTGATGACTGAACACGCAAGGCAAATTAGGTTTGTTTATTAGCGCATCCGAACCGTCTAATCATACTAAGAAAATCAAGATGCATCCAAAACACAAACAGTCAAACTGGAATGCACAGGGAGAAGCGGAAGAAGAAAAAGAAAGAGGGGTAGTGTTTGGATCAAAACTCAAACTTTGGGCTCGGAAAGGAGGTGGCCCAAGGGGAAGACTAGAAGGAGAGATGGCTGAAGCCCAAGCGAAGCCCAGAAAGCAGAAAAGGCCTTTTCTGACTTGGTACAGCTCATGGGAACCATTTGCTCACCTACTCAAAGGCCAAGTGGTATAGACTGACCAGCTATACAGCCCATAAAGTACTTTATAGTGGCAGTACAAGTAAAATAGCTGATGAGTCACTACCCTTCAAGCTGCATTCGGGCAAGTTTGCTGCTACAGGAGGCCAAGCCGAATTGTTTATAAAAGAAGAAAGAGAAACCAGGAATAAGGACACTCAACCAAACAAACAAATACAAGCACAAACTCTGCTCAAAAGCCAGATTTGCCTTCAAACGAAGCTCTAGTCAGCCCAAGCCTTTATCCCTCTCGGGATAAACCTTCATTCAAGCCTTTGTAATAGCTCTGCTACCCTGTTCAACTCTTGCTGTAATATCGATTTCTCTCTGTAAACCCATCTCCTTACCCTCTTTTCTAAGCTTTCAAACCCCTTGATAAAACCACAAAGATAGGAAGTTGCAAGACGATCAGCCTTGCCCGACAAGGTTAAACCTTGCCCGACCCTATTTGTTTTTGTCTTTTCGTTCATTAGCCTAGCAATATGTTGTATGCTTCCAGTTGTATTCAAGTTATTTCTAGTAAGATGACTATTAAAAGACTCTCTCAGTACTTAAATCCGATTTGAATATGTCTTCATAGTCAAACCAGATCTAAGTTCTAAGCCCTCGGGCATGTAAGATTTGATCATTTAAAAGTCCTTGATCACAAGGCATAAAAAAGAACCTTATGTGGACTTAACCCATCCATGACAGTCTTTGATAAACAAGAAGTCTGAAGTTACTTGGGGCGCAAGTAATCAACCTATCCCTCAGTTTTACTCCTATTATATTATGATTGTCATAGAACGTTTGAGTATAGAATGAATTCTGATAGGAAGCCTCAAGGCCTGCATCTAAGGCCCCTCAAAGGCACCTAATTGAATTCATTCTGTTCTTCGGGCTAGAACGTTTGAGCATAGAGTTAATTCTGATAGGAAGCTTCAAGGCCTACATCTAAGGCCCCACAAAGGCACCTATTTGGATGCATTCTGTTCTTCGAGCTTGGGTGATCAGAAGTATAATAGGCATAAGACTCCTGAAATCAATGAAACCAACGTTATATGTTCGAGTACTAGTTTAGTTATCGACTGGAAGCCTCAAGGCCTACACCTAAGGCCCCACAAAGGCACCTGTCATAACTAACACGGTCTCTCGGGCATATATATATTTATACAACTAAAAACTCGACATCCGTTTTACATCTGCCATGCTGAAGATGGCAGTGGCACGCCTGAGCACTTAAAAATTTAATCTTGATTGTGAGCCTCAAGGCCTACACCTAAGGCCCCACAAAGGCACCTTTCAAAGTTAACTATGTCATTCTCTTTCAGCCTTGCCCGACAAGCCTTGCCTGATAAGCCCGCCAGTAAAGCAGAAGCCCGACAGAAAACTGAAGGGAAAATTATGAGTTTTTCAAGATTTGGGATTTCAAAATGACTAGCATGCATATACAATTCTAGATTTATATACATACGCAACGGAAGCATTTATAACAAGTTATCAAAGTTATAGTCATGCAAATCCCCTTCAAGGTTCATAGGTTTAAATATAATGCATCAAAACAATTTTGCTTAAGAACAAAGTCAAGGAATAGATCTATACCTCTTGTTCTTGATTTTAGACCAAGGATGGACCACCTCTAAGCCCTTTGTTCCTTGAATTCCTTGAGCCTAGCTTCCCTCCTTGCCTCCTCCACTTTGATACAATGAGTGCTCCTAGGTTCTCTTCAAGTCCCCAAAGTAGAAGACCTCTAAAGATCCTCACCCACTAGTATAATGAGAAGGATGAAGGAATGACCAAAAGGATGAAAAGTTGTTAGCCAATTCACCCTCTAGGTTGGCCGGCCCTATTGAGAGAGAGAGAGAGATGGTGGTTTTGATTTTGTGTTTCTAAAACTCACAAAACCATTAAAGGAATCAATCTCTATAAAGTTCCTTATATATTATCAAAAACCTAGTCAACAAATTGACCAAACAACTCTCCCAAACCCTTAGTATGGCCGGCCTACTTGTGTTCATTTGGGCTTTGGGCTTTCATTTATTTCAAGTCATCCAATGCTTGAATAAAAGCCCAATGGGTTTAGGCCCAATGGGCCCAATTAATCCCGAACGTTTCTTTAAGCCCAAAACGATCTTTTATCGCTTTTATGATTTCTTTAGACTTTCTAAATTAATCAAAACACTTAATTAATCCAATTAATTATTTCCATCATCCATTAATTACCCACTACAATAGTGTTTTGGTGAACAATCTTTTAGGTTCTAATTAGCAAGGCAGTGAGGTGATCGGCATTAATTCAATTTAATTTCAATCACTAGTGAATCAAAACTTCATTTTAATTCACCATTCTTCTTTGATGACTATGTTTATTTATCTTAGAAGAACTCACAAACTATGAGTGACATCTAACCATATGTCATAGCTACCCAAGCTAATGTAGAAGTTTATTCGGAGAACCTATTCAGTTGGAATTACAATGTAATTCGATCCTTCTCTAATACAATACTCTCAATCATATTACTAGGGTATGGATATATTATGTCAAACCCCTAATGTGATTATTCCTTCTTATATGATTCTTTTGAGTCGTATAGGAACGCATTCCTTTCAATACGCTCGATACTTCGGCCGAAGATTTCCGAATCATATCTTAGAGTATTCTTCCTCTCTTACCGAGGATTAGAGATTCCTTGTTGCGCATACACTTGCCTTCATGACTAAGTGGCTTAACCCCGACTATGCCGTTGACATTCTGAAAGATTGACGTTTGACATAATCAAAGATCAAGTACTTAACCACAAGACAACGACGATGCCTCATGTCTAAGGACTACTTACATTATTCCAACCATTAGAGTTACTTGCTTGACATGTGAGTAGACCTCCATGCAAGTACTCTCGTTCGATTGTGTTCAGTGAACTCATTCCCCTAATGAGCACCTACATACTTGTCTTAGTGTCACAACACGAATGGGATGAGACTTTCCATCCTTCCATTTGAAGCAGACACAGTATGTACCGATCTACGCATTGTCAGTTTCCCTCCGACAATCCAATGACCAGGAACCTTTTGGACATTTGGTTATCTGAAGAAGGTCTCTGTAGTCTAACATCATTAGATTACTTCTTCAATCCATCCATTGTCCATGGATACACTATTTAAGACATATATCGTTTATTGAGATAGTCCTAATTCGTGTCTTTGCCATTTGACGTATAAGAATCATCTATACATCTATTCATTTGTCCTGAAAGGTTTCTTCCAAAGATTGGCTTTCAGGGCATATTTCCAACAAAAACATCAACCGACGCCAACCTCTCGGGGAGCTGTGTGGTCGTCGGCCAGGAAACATCCCCAACGGAAATTCCTGCCGCGAACATAGTTTTGGCACGCCCAGTGGGACCCAGCTTGATGAAAAGAAAGATGCCAAAACCGCCAGAAGATTTGTAAACTACCTTGTTGCAAATGCTGCAAAGATTGGAGAACGCCTCCACAGACTTCAAAGAAAAAGCAGACCTGGTCGTAAGACCAATTACTCATATATCTTTACCTCAGTTTGGGGAAAAAAGATGATAGGGAGAAAAAGAGACTTAAAACCAGCCAGCTAGAGGAAGCAGTGGTAGACAAACCTGCAGATCCCTTCTTAGAGGCCCCTATAAATATGATCAGTATGGCATGGGATGAGAAGGGAAACGAAAAGATTACAAGGGAAATAGAAGAAGGAAGATTGGCTGACAAATCCACAGGAAGGGTGATCAAATCGCCCGAATATCCAAAAGTAGCCATAATCAAAGGGATGGTTCTATGCAGTAAATGCCAATGCGAGTGTGAGCTCGAATTCCCCCAGTAGGAGTCCTCATTGATCATGAACTAATCAGGAGGAAATAAGAAGAAAAAAAAGAGAAGCCCGCGAAAGAGCCAGGCGGGCAACAGGGATGGATACTTCCCGAAGTATTTTTCAGCGGTTGGGAGGTGATTCACAACCTAAAGCCTTATCAAAAGTATTTCGGAACCATGAGGTTTCTGAGGAAGCAGAAGATGAGGAAGCTAAAAGGCCGAAAGGGAAGGGCGTAGAGCATTCTCAGTACGATCATATGGGAAGAGAAGCCAAGAAGAGTGATAGGATAACAAATCCTGTCCAGAGAGATAACCCTACCCGCCTTGGGAGAAAATGGTATGTGGTTGGGAAGAACGGACAGCCTGTTAAACAAATGGGAGCTTCCATGGTCAGAAGGGTCCAAAGGCAAAACAAAGCCTACATGAACTCCTTAAAGACCCCTGTGACGTCTGAAGCCTCCAAAAATCAAAAGTTGGAGAAAACGTCATCTGGGGGGAGTAGCCAATTCCGATAGAGGAGTAAAAAAGAAGTGGAAAGGGCTAATAGCAAGACATAATGCGAGGGAGACCATGTGCCACCGAGCCTGCATCCTGGGAAATATAGGATCTTGAGGAGAGCTCAAGAAGATATGATCATGGTACCAACTCCTGGATAAAAGACAAAGCCTATTTGTTTTGGAACTGTTTCACTGGAAAGGAAACCACCTTCTCTGTCAGTGGGGGGTCCTTTCAGTGAGGTTCCAAAGCAAACACCATATTCAGGCATGAATCAACAAGAGGGGGCACCAGAACCACTGCTTCCAGCAGATGCGATGGCTTGGTTAGATGAGTTCATGGACCAGATTGAGAGCAAGAAAGAGGAACTGCCTGAGCCTAGCAATTTTCATATCAACATGGCATATGTATTATCCGCCACGTTTGGTGCCAGACCTGATCAGCCCGCTACTGTGGAAGGTGATTACTTGACAATTGAGCCAATGATGGCACATGTCAATGTGAAGGTAGTCGAAGAGGGAGAATCGGGCAAAGCTGAATCCTCTGAAGCATCCAAGAATGGTCCTTTAAGGATTTATACAGAAAAAATGGTGTTCATGAAGGGAAATTTATGAGATTTCATGTGGGATTTCTAGTGACTAGCATGCATATACAATTCAAAATGTATAGACGAAAGCAACGGAAGCATGTTAACAAATAATATCAAAGCTCTAGTCATGTAAATCCCCTCAAGGTTCATAGGTTTATGTAATATGCATAAAAAACAAACTTTATATGAGGACAAAGTTTAGGAGTAGTTGTATACCTCTTGATCTAGATCTTATACCAAGGATGGACCACATCCAAGACCTTTGCTCCTTGAAGTCCTTGAGCCTAGCCTCCTTCCTTGTCTCCTCCACTTTGTTAGTATGAGTGCTCCTAGGTTCTCTTCAAGTTTCCAAGATTGAAAACCTCTAAAGATCCTCACCCACTAGTGTAGTGAGAAGGATGAAGGAATAACCAAAGGGGTGAAAAAGATGATTAGCTAAATTCCCCCTAAGGTGGCCGGCCCTTTGAGAGTGTTAGAGAGATATTTCTTTTTCTCTTTTGTTCTTTAAACATTTCAAAAAACCCTTATGAAAATAATTGCTATAAAGTTCCTTTTATAGCCAAAGAGACCTAGCCAACAACTTGACTAAATATCTCTCCTTTTTCACTCTATATGGCCGGCCCCTTTAGTGTTGTTTGGGCTTTGGGCTTTTATTTATTTCAAGTCATCCAATGCTTGAATAAAAGCCTAATGGGTTTAGGCCCAATGGGCGCAATTAAACCTGAACATTTCTTTAAGCCCAAAACGATCTTATATCGCTTTTATGATTTCTTTAGACTTTCTAATTAATCACAACACTTAATTAATCCAATTAATTATTTCCATCATCCATTAATTACTCACTACAAGAGTGTATTGGTGAACAATCGTTTTAGGTTCTAATTAGCAAGGCAGTGAGGTGATTGGTCCCAATCCAATTGATTATAGTTAATCCAATCACTTAGTGAATTAAAACTTACTTTTAATTCACCTTCTTCTTTGACGACTACATTTAATCATCTAGAAGAACTCACAAGCCATGAATGACATCTAACCATATATCATGGCTACCCAAGTTAATGTAGAAGTTGTTCAGAGAACCTATTCAATTGAAATTACAATGTAATTCGATCCTTCTTTAAAACAATACTCTCAATCACATCACTAGGGTATGGATATATTATGTCAAACCCCTAATGTGATTATTCCTTCTTATATGATTCAATTGAGTCGTATAGGAACGCTTTCCTTTATTACGCTCGATACTTCGGCCGAAGATTCCCGAATCATATCTTAGAGTATTCATCCTCTCATAACGAGGATTAGAGATTCCTTGTTGAACATTCACTTGCCTTCATGACTAAGTGGCTTAACCCCAACTATGCCGTGGACACTCTGATAGAGTGACTTTGACATAATCAAAGATCAAGTACTTAACCACAAGACAACGATGATGTCTCAGGTCAAAGGACTACTTACATTATTCCAACCATTAGAGTTACTTGCTTGACATGTGAGTAGACCTCCATGCAAGTACTCTCGTTCGATTGTGTTCAGTGAACTCATTCCCTTAATGAGCACCTACATACTTGTCTTAGTGTCAATACACGAATGGGATGAGACTTTCCATCCTTCTAATTGAAGCGGACACAGTATGTACCGGTCTATGCATTGTCAGTATCCCTCCGACAATCCTATGACCATGAACCTTTTTGGACATAATGGTTATGTGAAGAAGGTCTCTGTAGTCTAACATCATTAGATTACTTCTTCAATCGATCCATTGTCCATGGATTCACCATTTAGAACATATATCGTTTATAGAGATAGTCCTAATTAGTATCTTTGCCATTTGATGTATAAGATTCATCTATACATCCATTTATTGTCTTGAAAGGTTTCTTCCAAATATTGACTTTCAGGGCATATTTCCAACAGTTCAGCCGCCCAAACACTTTGCTTGCCAATCATCTTAAGCCCATATACGTTACAGCTCATTTGGAGGGGGTGCCCTTCAAAAGAATTTTGATTGATGGGGGAGCGGCTGTTAATGTACTGCCGGCCAAGCAAATGAAGAAAATGGGGAGAAGCACGGAAGATCTTATTCCTACAGACCTCACGGTTTCAAGCTTCTCGGGCGCTATCACCAAGACTCATGGGATATTGCCTTTGGAAATGGACTTGGGGTCTAAACAGATCATGCTGGCATTCTTTGTGGTGGACTGCACTTCCACCTATGGGGCCTTACTCGGAAGAGATTGGATCCATCAAAGTCTTGCCATACCCTCCACTCTTCATCAACAAGTGGATGTTTATCATGAGGCAGGCACAAAAGAACCAGGCTTTTGGGAGATGGTAGAGGTCGAATCACGACCATTTCTTCCCACAACCAATGTGGCAGAAGCAAGTTTCTACAACCCCAACGTAGGAATCTTGAAATGTTCAGGAGCTGATGAGAACGGCCGCCCTACCAAGGTGACGGCCCAAAAGCTTCTAGAGCAAGGAATGCTCCTTACTAGAGAGGAGTGGGATAGACCTTGTATCGTCCCGACACCCCTACACCACCAATGATAGAACAAAAAAGGAAAGATCAGGTAATGGCAGTCAGATCCCTGATTAAAAGACTGTTGGTGTATGGAAAAGAGAGGAGGCAAGAAAGAGAGCTCTTAGACAAAGAAGAGCAGGAATGGCAGGTAGGAGCTTCGACCAGCCAGGATGAAAGCAGGGATGAATCTTGTAAAGAAGAGTTGGAGAGAGCCATACAAATGGCCGAATGCATATATGACCTTGATGGGCCAAACGACTTGCCCGAAAGCCCCGAGCTAGTCGAATTTTTGTGTGCATAAACGGATAAGCCACCTCCAGAATTCCAAGATCCTCTGGAAGTTATTGAGCTAGGGACAGAAGAAGATCCAAGACCAATACAAATCAGTGGTCTATTGGCTATTCATTATCGGGCAAAGATTATCTGTCTTTTGCAAGAATTCAAATATTGTTTTGCTTGGCATTATACTGAGATGCCGGGTTTAGATTCAACATTGGTGGAACATAGAATGCCCATCAAGGAGGGATATAAACCTATTAAGCAAGCACCACGAAGGATGTCAAAGGAGATAGAAGAAAAGGTCAAAGAAGAGATTGAAAGGCTAGTAAAAGCTGGCTTTATCAGACCAGCCAAATATGTGGAGTGGTTAGCCAACATTGTACCCGTTTTAAAAGCTATAACAAAAGCAGTACGATGTTGTGTTGATTACAGAAATATTAATGGTGCTACACCAAAAGATAAATATCCCATGCCCATGGCCGATCTATCCATAGATGCAGTAGCAAAACACAAAGTTTTATCTTTTATGGATGGAAATGCCGGATATAATCAGATAAAGATGGCCCCGGAAGATGTACATAAAACAGCGTTCAGGTGCCCCAGTCATGTGGCGGCATATGAATACCTGGTCATGCCATTCGGGCTCAAGAATGCTGGTGCAACTTACCAAAAGGGCAATGAATGCCATCTTTCATAATTTGATTGGCCAGAGCATGGAGGTGTACATTGATGACATTGTGGTGAAATCTAAAACAGAAGGGCAACATCTGATAGACCTCAGGCAAGCATTGACAAGAATGAGGATCCACTAATTGAAGATGAATCCAAAGAAGTGCGCGTTTGGAGTAAGAGCGGGAAACTTCTTGGGATTCTTGGTTCATCAAAGAGGTGTAGAAGTGGACAAAAACAAATCTTGGGCAATAATGGAGTCGCCCCCGCCCACCAACAAAGTGCAACTTCAGAGGCTGCTGGGCAAAATTAATTTCTTGAGGAGATTCATTGCCAATTTAGCGGGCAAGATCCAGCTGCTGACTCATTTACTAAGATTGAAGGATAAAGAAAACTTCGAGTGGGGACCACCACACCAAAAGGCCTTCGACAGCATCAAGGCCTATTTGACTTCTCCACCAGTGTTGGTGCCACCTCAAAGGGGAAAACCCCTAAAACTATATATCTCTACCTCAGAAAAGTCAATCGGGAGTTTGCTAGCTCAAAATAATGAAGGCAGGAAAGAGCAGGCAGTGTACTACCTCAGTAGAATTCTGACCGAGGTAGAAACAAGATATTCCCCGGTAGAGAGATTGTGCTTGGCTCTATATTTTACTGGCAGTAAGCTAAGGCATTACATGTTACCTTGTCACGTGCACATCATCGCCAAAACAGATGTGATAAAGTACATGTTGTCAAAGCCAATGCTAACAGGAAGGATTGGGAAGTGGATTCTAGCATTATCAGAGTTCAGTTTTCAGTATGTACCCTAAAGGGCAGTCAAAGGCCAAGCAATTGCTGACTTCCTGGCGGAGCATCAAGAATCTCAAGGTGAGGTAATCAATATCCCGGGAAGCCTAGAAGTTACTAGCGTTTAGATCCCGCCAAGAAAAGATATCTCGGGCAAAGAGGAGTGGGTCCAGCAAGAGATAAGAAGAGTGACTGGCCTCTGGATCACTCCTTGGAAGCTGTATTTTGATGGTTCTTACACTCAGAAGGCTTCCGGAGCTGGGATTGTGATTATCAGCCCTCAAGGGGTTTATCATTATTACTCATTTCTCCTGGATTACCAAGGAAACACCAATAATCAGGCAAACTATGAAGCCTTAATAATTGGTTTGGAAATCTTGATGGATCTGGGGGCAATGGAGGTAGAGGTCTTTGGTGATTCAGAGCTAGTAATAAACCAGCTAAATGGGGAGTTCAAATGCAGACATATCACTATGGCAGGATATTATTTGGCGGCTACGCAATTGCTGAGTTATTGGGATTCTGAGATATCAGTCAGTCATGTTCCCAGGGGAGCCAACCTAGCGGCGAACGAAATGGCGCAATTGGCCTCAGGTGTGCCACTACAGGAAAGAAAATATGGGTTGGATGTCGAGATTCAAAGAAGAAACCTTCCTTCTATTCTAGAAAGAGGATTTAGTCTGGATATAATGGTTCTAGAAACTGAAACTGAAGATTGGAGGTCGTCCATCATCCATCATTTAAAAGATCCCTCTTCACCTACAAGCAAGAAGAATAGACAGCAAGCAACCAAGTATGTCTTATGGGCGAATGACCTGTTAAGGAAGACTCCAGACGGGTTACTATTGAAATGCCTAGGCCAAGAGGAATCCATGAGGGTAATGGTCGAAGTACATGAGGGAATATGTGGAGCACATCAGGCTGGAACGAAGATGAGATGGTTGCTTAGAAAGTATGGTTATTTCTGGCCCGCTATGGAAAAAGATTGCAAGTCCTATGCCCGAGGCTGTGAAGAATGTCAAAGACAAAGACCTCTCCAGCATGTGCCTTCAGTGCCTTTACATCCAGTGGTCAAGCCTTGGCCCTTCAGAGGATGGGCGATGGACTTCATCGGGCAGATCTATCCAGCTTCTAGCAAGGGGCACACTTTCATAATTGTAGCAACAGATTACTTCACCAAATGGGTAGAAGCATCGGCAGTAAAATCCATAACCTCAGCCACGGTTAAGAATGTTATTGAGACCAAGATTCTGTATAGATTTGGGGTGCCCGAAACTATAGTAACGGATCGTGGGCCATCTTTTATTTCAAAAGAAGTTGAAGAGTTTGCAAGCAAATACAAAATAAAGATGATCCAGTCCAGCCCTTACTACCCACAGTCAAACGGCCAACAGAATCCAGCAACAAGATTTTGGTAAACATTATCAAAAGAATGGTGATAGATAGTCCAGAAAAGTGGCATGAAAAGTTGGGGAATACGTTGTGGGCATACAGAACTTCCAAGAGGGCAGGGACAGGGACAACTCCTTATGCTTTAACCTTCGGGCAAGATGCAGTGCTTCCCATGGAGATCAATGTAAGTTCTGTCAGAATCCAAAATCAGTTCGGGTTACACAGTGAAGAGTACATCGAAGCCATGTGTCAAGGAGTTGAAGACTTAGATGTAGCCCGAATTGAAGCCTTGAACCAGATTCAGGAAGGAAAGAAAGCTGTTGCCCGAGCTTATAATAAAAAGGTGAAAATGAAGTCTTTTAAGGAGGGAGATTTAGTATGGAAGACAGTCCTCCCTATAGGAGCTCAGCTTAAGGGCTTTGGAAAGTGGAGCCTGACATGGGAATGTCCTTTCATTATTAGTCGAGTATTGGACAAGGGAGGATACTACTTGGCGGACCTTGAAGGAAATGGGCAGAACCATCCCATTAATGTTAAATTCTTAAAAAAATATTGTCCTACATTATGGGATGTTAGAGATTGTTAAATTGAAGAGGATGCAAGGTAAAACAGGCTTCGGGATATCAATGTGCAGTGTATGTTCACCAATCATTCAAAGAAGACAGAAAGACAAAAAGTTGCTAAAATAATGTTTATTTCATTTCGACAAATTGGTGAAATTTACAACAGATTCAATTCCGACGTACTACATTCAATTCCTTCTGGATACAATGTTGTTTTCAGCTGGTTTTCCGATGTCTTCATAGATGGAATCCAATCAGGTGATCTGGTTGTGCGGCCAAGACGCGCTTGGTAGAGGACCCTCAGATAAAGTCATCACCATATATGATGGTGAAGCCTGATTTATCATGACAGCCAGCAGGAAGGCAAGCCTTCGTGAGGAAACCGCCTGACCAAGGGTATTGGAGATAGCGGGGTGTTTGACCAAAGGTGTTGGAGATAGTGGTTATCTGATGAAATTTTTTCTCACGGAAAGGGAATTTCAGGAAACCCCACTTGAAATCTGAAGAACTCATGTCACAGTTTTTAGGAGAAAACTCAGGAGGTGGAAACACTTAGGTTGGATAAAAGATGAGATCGATGATGACTTGTTGAGAGGGCTGAAATTTATAGGGAATATCAGAAGGTAGTTCAAGGGTCGTGGGAAGATCAAGAGACTCCGGATAGCGTTAATCTCAACCAGAAGATACAAGTTCCAAGAGCAAGGGTGCAGGTGCATGCAGCTTTTCAATGAATATCGGTGCCTAGAATTCCAGGCTAAATATCAATTGAAGGGGGCACTGTTTGGATCAAAACTCAAGCTTTGGGCTCGGAAATGAGGTGGCCCAAGGGGAAGCCTAGAATGAGAGATGGCCGAAGCCCAGCCGAAGCCCAGAAAGCAGAAAAGGCATTTTCTGACTTGGTGCAGCTCATGAGAACCACTTGCTCACCTACCCAAAGGCCAAGTGGTATAGACTGACCAGCTATACAGCCCATAAAGTACTTTATAGTGGCAGTACAAGTAAAATAGCTGATGAGTCACTACCCTTCAAGCTGCATTCGGGTAAGTTTGCTGCTACAGGAGGCCAAGCCGAGTTGTCTATAAAAGAAGAAAGAGAAACTAGGAATAAGGACACTCAACCAAACAAACAAATACAAGCACAAACTCTGCTCAAAAGCCAGATTTACCTTCAAACGAAGCTGTAGTCAGCCCAAGCCCCTTCATCCCTCTCGGGATAAACCTTCATTCAAGCCTTTGTAATAGCTCTACTACCCTGTTCAACTCTTGCTGTAGTATCGATTTCTCTCTGTAAACCCATCTCTTTACCCTCTTTTCTAAGCTTTCAAACCCCTTGATAAAACCACAAAGATAGGAAGTTGCAAGACGATCAGCCTTGCCCGACAAGGTTAAACCTTGCCCGACCCTCTTTGTTTTTGTCTTTTCTTTCATTAGCCTAGCAATATGTTGTATGCTTCCAGTTGTATTCAAGTTATTTCTAGTAAGATGACTATTAAAAGACTCTCTCAGTACTTAAATCCGATTTGAATATGTCTTCATAGTTCAAACCAGATCTAAGTTCTAAGCCCTCGGGCATGTAAGATTTGATCATTTAAAAGTCCTTGATCACAAGGCATAAAAAAGAACCTTATGTGGACTTAACCCATCCACGACAGTCTTTGATAAACAAGAAGTCTGAAGTTACTTGGGGCGCAAGTAATCAACCTATCCCTCAGTTTTACTCCTATTATATTATGATTGCTATAGAACGTTTGAGTATAGAATGAATTCTGATAGGAAGCCTCAAGGCCTGCATCTAAGGCCCCATAAAGGCACCTATTTGAATTCATTCTGCTCTTCGGGCTAGAACGTTTGAGCATAGAGTTAATTCTGATAGGAAGCCTCAATGCCTACATCTAAGGCCCCACAAAGGCACCTATTTGGATGCATTTTGTTCCTCGAGCTTGGGTGATCAGAAGTATAATAGGCATAAGACTCCTGAAATCAATGAAACGAACGTTATATGTTTGAGTACTGGTTTAGTTATCAACTGGAAGCCTCAAGGCCTACACCTAAGGCCCCACAAAGGCACCTGTCATAACTAACACGGTCTCTCGGGCATATATATATTTATACAACTAAAAACTCGACATCCGTTTTACATCTGCCATGCTGAAGATGGCAGTGGCACGCCTGAGCACTTAAAAAGTTAATCTTGATTGTGAGCCTCAAGGCCTACACCTAAGGCCCCACAAAGGCACATTTCTAAGTTAACTTTGTCCTTCTCTTTCAGCCTTGCCCGACAAGCCTTGCCTGATAAGCCCGCCAGTAAAGCAGAAGCCCGACAGAAAACATCAACTGACGCCAACGTCTCGGGGAGCTGTGTGCTCGTCGGCCAAGAAACATCCCCAACGGAAATTCCTGCCGCAAACAGGTAGTCGATAGCTTACCCGACACTGGTCGTGGTCGAAGTTGACAGAAATCAACGAAGCCCTGTGCGATTTCATCGTTGTGAGCTGTGAGAGAGAATACGATGGTCACATCACGATTTTATCACTTCAATGTCGCCTCTTCCAAGTCAGAAAACAGAAAAATTAAAATTCAAGAACAATAAACTAACAGAAACAAATTACAAATGAGGAAACAATCAAATTACCTCAACAAAAATCCATGATTATTCCAAGAGTGTTGATTCTATGGGTTCTGAAGGGGGAAGGTATTTTTATTTGAGATGGAGGGTTGTTCGATCTGGAGCTCACTGGCTTCGGGTTTCGTAAGAACTCCGAAGTTAAGCGAGAATGAGGCCAGAGCATTCCCATGATGGGTGACCCACTGGGAAGTTGTGAGTTTCCAAAAACAAAACCTTGAGGAAATGGTAAGCCCAAAGCGGACAATATCGTTCTACGGTGGTAGAGCGGGCCCGGGAAGTGATCCCCCCTGGGTCGGGATGTGATAGTAGGGGTGGGCACGGGCCGAGCTGGGCCTAAATTTGAATGAACCAGACCGGACCTGCTTAAAAGAGAAAAGGGATGGGCCGGGCAGGGCATTGCAAATTTGATCACTGGAACCAGATCTAACTTGGCCCGTTTCAAACGGACCAGTTTTGGACGGGTCCACGGGTCTTTTTTTTTTCCTCCGGTTCTGGTCGCCTCCCGGACTCGCTCATCCTCCATATCTTCTACTCGATCTTCGATTGTCTGACATTAAGACCCTCATCCGCTGCCCGTTTACAAGCTATTCAACTGGCTCGTCAAGCCTCGTCCCCCACACAGACTCAAATCGCTCCAGGACATCGTCTCGCCCAAGCCTAACCCGACCCAGATCTTTCACTCGTTCCACTGAGTTCGAAACCTCTCGATCGACTCCCCTCGGAGCTGCACAGATCTGAGACAGAGGC
Organism: Malus fusca; assembly: GCA_035220775.1. Lineage (NCBI taxonomy): Eukaryota > Viridiplantae > Streptophyta > Magnoliopsida > Rosales > Rosaceae > Malus > Malus fusca. The sequence goes on from CM069059.1 coordinate 5,014,584, forward strand.
GTATGGAGAGAGTGAGAGTCACGGCAGCTGAAGCGCAGGATTGGAGGAAAGAGAGAAGGGCGTGGACGACCACTTGTGGCGTAGCTGGTGATGCTTTGTGGACGGCGGCTTGTGGCGCAGATGGTTTTACGGCGGGTGAGCTGGTTATGCTTTGTGAAGGTTTAGGACAGGTGAGATGAGAGAGAGAAAGAGAGGAGATCGAAAGGGAGGAGATTGAGAGATCGAGAGAGTGAAGAGATCGAGGGAGGAGACGATAGAGGGTGAGGGTCGAATTAGGTCTGAGAATCAAGGGAGAAAGGGTAATAGTCTAATAGACAATAGAGGGTAATCACTGTAGGCAATAAACGGTCCGGGCCGGGGGCCCGTTTTCCCCAATCTTTAGAACCGGCCCGCCCAATTATTTATCAGGAACCGGCCCGTCCCATCCCATTTTGCATTTGTAATTTTTGGACCCATCCCAAATTGCAAAGATCTGCCCTGACCCACAGGTCCAGGACCCGTTTGCCCACCCCTATTGAAAAGTCTAAGAGGGGGTGATGGTAGACCAAGGTTAATGGGTTGAGCAAAAACAAACTCTAATTGAAAAGGAACAGGAATACTAAAAGATCTGAAACAAAAAAAGAACAGGATTTGATGAACGCTGGAAAGTACAAGAACAATAACTCACACACTTATGTAACATTTGCTAATCCATAATTGGAATGGAAATAAGGAGGAGACTTAATCAAATTTACGTTCAAGTTGTTTAATGCATGCCATTTATATCATCGGAATCGGAAGAGGAAGAGGCTTACTAATCCAATGTTAATTATCCACTTGAGCGCATCCATTCCCCAACTTATAATTTGAACTGTTCAGATGCATGACAATAATAAACGGTTCATTAAAAATCTATTTATTGAATTTATATGGTGGCGGGAGTTGTTGATCCCTCAATCGTCTCCCCATTTTATTATAAAGCGCCAAAACCCTTACCCTACCCTCAGACACAGGAAGGAAGCAGAGACAAAAGAAGAGAAATGGCGACTCTGAGCTCTGCCAAGAAGTCATACGAGGACGCGAAGGCAGAAGGGACCCGTCTTCAGGAGGCTCAGTAGGCTAACGTGATCGGAAACATGTTGAAGAAGAGTGGGAAGTACGCAGAGGCCCTCAAGTGGCTAAGCATCGACTACGATCTTTCCTTCAAGTACTTGTCCCAAAACCACTGCCTCCCCGCCTGTCAGTCACTTGGCGAGCTCTATCTTTGCCTTGAAGTTTTCCAACATGCTCTTCTTTTTCAGGTATATAATTTTGGCTTTTCCATTTCATTCAATCTTCTTCATATATTTTCAGTTATAGAGTTGGGATTTTCCTAGTTGCTTGCGACCTAAGAAATATGGGGAAAGAGAAATTAGAAAACCAGGAAAAGATAACTTGAGTGGATGGGTGATAAAGATATGACGGGTCTATAACTGCTTCTGATCATTTTGGCAATCGAGATTTAGTTTTTTTCATCATTTTAGCCAATTGCCCTAATTTCTTTTCACAACTTCTACAGAGCTTTATCAAGAAATTATTTAGCGCGGATGCTTGAATCGTGCTTTTTAGAAGAAAGGTTGAGTTTTTTACTATTGTTATCTTTGTTTCAGAAAAAACATCTACAGCTTGCTGAGGATGCCAATGATCTTGTCGAGCAGCAAAGAGCAAATACCCAACTAGGCCGAACCTACCATGAAATGTTTTTAAGATCCGAGGATGACCACTTCTCTGTTCAAAATGCCCGAAAGTATTTCAAGGCTGCAATGAAGCTTGCACACATTATTAAGGAAAGCCCACCTACTAATACTTGTTCTTTCCTAGAGGAATACATTGACGCTCATAACAATATAGGAATGCTTGAGTTTGATCTTGATAATCTGGAAGAGGCTCGGAAAATATTGACTAAAGGGTTGGAGATTTGCGATGAACGAGAGGTAGTGGAGGATGATGATGGGCGCAGCAGGCTCCATCACAATCTTGGAAATGTTTACATGAAGCTGAGGATGTGGGATAGTGCTCGAGAACACATTGATAAGGACATTTTGATATGTCAAAGAACTGAACATCGTCAAGGGGAAGCAAAGGGGTACATCAATCTTGGTGAATTGCATTATCGTGTTCAGAACTATCAGGAGGCACTCCGATGCTACCAAAAAGCTCTTGACCTGACAAATCTAATAGAAGGTGAGGATGCTCTACTCAAGCAAATTCATCAAAATATTGGAACTGTAAAAAAAGCCGCTGAAGTAATGAACGAGTTGCGAAAAGAAGAGCAGGATCTCAAAAAGCTAACTGGAGAAAAAGAAGATGCAAGAGGCGGACCACGTGAGAGGCATTGTCTGCTGCAGATAATTGCCTCTCTTGACTGTCTCATTGAGAAGTCAAGGACGACCATTGCCTGGGCGAAGGTACATATTTTGCAAATATTTTCTCCGCCTTTCTAGTATTTTCAAATGCTTCATTGCTCTCATATGAAACAGTCCTGCATGGTGTTTGTACTCTAGATTTTTCTATGCATAAAAGTTGGTAGAAAAGAGGAGACTATCAAAATTAGTTTATGAAACATAGATTACAGTGTCTTCTTTATTCCTAACCTTGTTTCCATTAGAGTAACTATGTTAGGACACAAGGTTCAAGAGTGTGATTCATCATGATAAAATGTTACTTGAGTGATTGAAAAAAACAGGAGACAATTCAATGGGTAAACCTCGATGATCACAGGGCTCTATTCATCACGAGTACATTGCTTGATTTACAAGGATATGGAAGATACACGAATATTACATTTAAGGGAAATAGAATCCCGAAGATATTCCTACAATTAATTACATAGAAGAATCAGGTGATAACCAATTAGCAGCAAACTTGGTTGGTGTCACAGTTTAACTGCAAATTTATTACCAGGAAATATAAATATATTCTTCACATAATTAAAATTTGTTCCTGCCTTTATTGTGGGTTCATTTTTCAGCTTTGTGAGTTTGCAAGCATGAAGAAGATAATATCAAGTGAACTTCACGACAAACAAAAGCTCATTGATTCATTTTTGGTTATTGGAGAATCATACGAGAACTTAAGAGAATTCGACAAAGCCTTGGACTGGTATACGAGGAGTTGGAAAGAGTACCAGTTCATTGGTGACTTTGAGGTGAGTTACATTTTCCATAGGATCATACAACGTGCTTTGTGTTTGGTTGTATTAAAAAAGAGTTAGCATACGTAGAATTAATAAAAATGCTTTTATAATTTCTTAGTGTGAATTAACATGATTTGTAATATTTTCTGTTTAGCAGATGCTTACACATAATTGCTAATTCTCAGGGGCAGGCATTAGCGAAAGTTAATATAGGTAATGTTTTGGACCACACTAACAACTGGCAAGGAGCATTAGACGCATTCAAAGAAAGCTACAAGTATGGTTTTTCTAGTCGACATTTTCACGAATATTGTAACTATTTAATTTGATAATTTTTTTTACTTGAAATAAAAGGGCGTTTTTTTAACTCATTTTGTATTGAATTGCAGGCTTGCTGTTAGGGCTAACCTTCCTTCTGTACAGCTCACTGCTCTAGAGAATATGCACTACAGCTACATGATCAGATTTGACAAAGCTGAAGAGGCCAGGTAATCTGATTGATGCATGCCTTTTCACATATATACTAAAGGGGAATTCCATACAAAGAAAACTAAATGCGAAATGGTTAATACTCATTTCTATAATGTGTTAGTATGCATTACTATTAACGAAACTACCTCTATGTAGGAGAGTGAAGCTTCTAGTTGAGGAATTGAAACAACAAAGAAATAAAGAGTTTCATACAGAAAATGTTCCAGAGGATTTGTGTTCCAGTTCTAACAGTCGTTCTAAATGTGCTACCCTTGTCTCTGAAAATATAGTGCATAGGAATGCTGCTTCCCGTCCCATTTTTCTTTCTTCTGCTGATAAACACAATGTGAGTGCTACTCAATTTAATTGAAAGCAAATGGTTCTATTTGATTATGCTTCCTTCGTCTTCTTGTCACTATTATAGTCGTATCATTTACTTGTGGTTTTTTTTTTTTGTGCTAATAGCAACAGTGTCAAGTTGTTTCATTTAAGATCGACAAAGACGTAATACATTACCCAATGAAGGCTACTGGGAAGTTAAGCATTGAGTCTATGAAGGTTGAACTAGCATGCTTATATTACTTGGGACTTCCTGTGGAAAGAAGATCAGACGGTACGACATTTGTTGAACTTGGCTTGTTCTAGTTTCTAGTGGTTATATCCTAGATGTTGGTCTCTTTTTCACAGCCAGACATTACTATTCTAACTCAAGTATTGTTTTTTCTCCAATGCAATGTGAAAAACAGTAGATTCTTCAAAACAAGTGCTTAATCATACTAATAATTCTCTTGTGCATATTCTCAGGAATTCTTCCAATAATTAAGGACATAAAGCTTGGTGGACGAGTTATCGAATCCCTAGAAACACTTGAAGCAACGGTTTCAGAGCATATGGGACAAGTCTTGTTTGATGCTTGCATTGGTGGTATGCATTGGAATAGTTTCAAGTTTATTTCATTATATTGTGATACAATCATAGAATTGGTTCATGATTTTCCATCATACATGCCATGCCCCTATAAGACCTACCCAGTTTGCATTACCCAGGTAGTATATCCTGGCAGGTTTAAATGAACATGCAATCAGGTTAAATTCTAGATGTCAACGCGGTTAGTTGAAATAAATTGTAGATATGTTTTGCCTGTAGACCAGCAAGACACAGTCAGCATTATTGGATCCATTTCAAAAAAGTACAATCTCTCATTGTCTCATTTATTTCCCTTTTATTTTTAACAAAGAAAACCAAAAACTAAAAACAAAGGTTATTGGGTCCTAAGATTCTCAATAATATGAAAATCATCCAATTCTATTTATTTTCTTTTGGTTATAATCATGGTTTACATGTTACCATCACAGGATGGAATCAGAAGCGCTTGATAAAACTATACACCGATTGCTGCAACACGTTATGTGAGACGCCCAATATGAAAGTGCTTATGAAACTATACGATCAGGAGGTAAGTCCAGAGGCAAGTGTAAGGCAAAAATTTGACATCCTTGTTATGTCTTTCACAACCTACGACATGATGCTTAGCAGATACGTTGTATGGTAAGGACGCTTGAAGGCGTTATTTATACTTGGCGGTTTTTTTTTCTTGTCTACCAGGTGACAGATGCTGACGTTGCTGTGTCTGGATGTGGTTTGCAAGATTTTTCAATAACTCCATTGTTGAATGCCTTAGATGCCTATAAAGAATTTGCAATGCTAGACCTTTCTCACAATTTGTTAGGTATTAGAAAATGAAAGCTCTTCTCTTTACTTCTTCATGCATTCATTACAACGTCGAATATTTGTTGAGTATTTGCAGCTTATTTGCTATTATCCCTTTAGGAAATAGTACGATGGAGAAGCTGCAGAAAGTATTATCAGGCTATACATCTCGTGGGTTAAGGTTGGATATACACTGCAACCTATTTGGTCCAACTGCTTTGCTCCAGGTTTGCAAGTAACTTTGCATCAATTTTCATATTAAATTTGAAGAATTCAAACCACATGTTTCTCCTAATTATTGATACCACTTTATTCAGATTTGTGAATGCCCTGTGCTCGTTGCGCGATTGGAAGTGCTAAATATATCCGAGAACCCTCTCACTGATGCATGCGCATCTTATCTTTTAGATGTCTTGGAAAAGTGCAAGAGTGAAGTGCTTTCCTTGTAGCTCAGTTGATTTCAACTTTGGTTTCTGTTCCTTATCAATTGTTCTTAGTATTATGTTTTCGTTTTGGAAATTTTCTTTTCATATTGCTACTGTTCCTGTGGTCTCTTCTTTGCAGCCCTTTACAGCTTGAGTATGGAGCGCTGCTGTATCACATCTAGAACAGTTCTTATGGTTGCTGATGCATTAAACGCTGGATCTCCACTTGACCAACTTTGTATAGGTATATCGTTTGACTCATATGATATTTGTAAATCTACATTATTCTTTAGACTCTTTATTTCATATTATGTTGTCTCGCTTCCTCTTCTTCAACAGGATATAACGACATTGATGAAAATGCCCTTGCTTGTTTACTTGTCAAGCTTGGCTCTCTGAAAAGGTTTAGATTGAATCGAAACCATTTTTTGTCCGTGTTTCTTCATGAATAGGTTACAGAAACATACTCAAATTGATGTAACTATATTATTTTCCTTTGCTATCTTATCGTAGATTTTCAAGTTTGAATCTGAACGGTTTGGAGCTAAACAAGCGTGCAGTTGATAGCCTTTGCGGCCTTGCTTCGACCTTGCCCTTGTTCGAACTAATGCTTCGGGAAACTGGTATTGGAATGGTGAGTGGAACATTTGGAATTTGAAAGCCGCGAGGCATATTTCCCCTGTTGCTATCTCTCAGTTTCATTTATTTATTGCAGGATGGAGCGTCATTAGTAACCAATTCATTGTTCATCAGGACTGAGGAGATTTTCAAACTTGACTTATCGTATTGTGGACTGACGTCTAATTATGCTCTGAAAATTAGCACTAATTCTTGTATGATTTGTGGCATTTACGAGCTGAACCTTTCAGGAAATCCTATTAAGGAAGAGGTATGTTGTATTCTGTTGCTAACATCCTACCTAGAACAATGATCAGTTGTTGACCCAACTATGAACATGAACACAGGGTAGCAAAGCGTTATCGTCGATGCTTTTGAATTCCAAATGTTGTCTGCAAGTTTTGGTCCTTGAGAAGTGCGAGCTTGGAGTTGCTGGGTTTCTTCAAATAATCCAGGCAGTTTCAGGTTCCCACACTAATCCTCTTAGCTTTCAGTTGTCAATACCATTACTAGTCCAATGAAAAGCAAGTTACGAATTGTTGTTAGGTTCCCTCACTAATTCTTATGTTGAGGAGCTCAATCTCGCTGATAATGTCAAATCTCTTCATGTTGCTGATCAAGTTGGGCTCGACGATGACTGCAAAACCACATGCCAAGGAGAATTCTCATTCATTCAAAAGGTTTCAACTGCCATTCGCAAGGCAACGAATTTGCGATTTCTGGATCTTAGCAAAAATGGTTTTTCCAAACAAAGTGCAGAGGTATTTTATTCCGCGTGGTCGAGATCAAGACCGAGTGACAGTTCCTTGTATGGTTCACGTGGTTGGCATATGGAGGAGGAGACCATCCATTTGTTTTTGGAGGGAATCAAGTGCTGTGTGAAACCTTGCTGCAAAACGAACAGCTTTTCTTGCTCTGCTTATCGCCAGTGAGGGAAAACATAAGCATTTTTGCTGAAGCAGGACTTGTTTTATTTCACAGTTATTTTCTGTTTTGTTGGTATTTTGATTTTGGAGGAGAGGGAATCGAACTTAGAAACAACATTATAGGTGTTTTGACAGATTACTCAGTATACCTTCTTGGTTATATATAAACAATTTAAGCACTTCAATCACCCAATTTATAGGTGTTTTGACAGATTACTCATCCTTTGCACTATAACAAATGACCTTAGAGGAATTGAATCTTATTAGTATCGAACCTAATTTAAAACCTCACTTATTAGTGGAGTGGAGTGGAGAAGAATAGTACTAGACTCGGGGATTTAATTCACCGTGAAAAAGGAAAAAATGCTCAACTACTTGCAAATCTCTTTTGTTTTTTTTTTCTTCTCTTTTTTAGCCCCCTCTTACCTGGTCGAATTAGTGTCAGTGCCAAAAGAAGCTATTTTTATAGACACAAACTAAAACGCTCTAATACATGTAGGTCCCATATACAGTTAATTTTCTATATTGCTTCATTTCTTTTTTAAACAAGAAGATTTTAGACCATAAATTTACACCACTATTAAGGGCAAATTTGGATTGCTCTGCTTTAAGAAAAATAAAAAAATAAACTGTGTTGTGAGAATAAACAGATCAGTGTCCGAGTGTTTGATAAACTTTTATATAAAATTGTTGTGACTATTTTCCGTATGATTAAAAATATAAGTATTATTCAAGACAGATATGTGAGGGGTCAAGTGCATAGCCTTTGGGTAAGTGCCAAAAACAAAAGGAAAAGCAAATATTTTTATTTCTACGGAATCAAAGAATTTACTGTATCATTAAAGACACAAGTATTATTTAAGACAGACATATGAGGATTAAGCTACCAAATTATTACCAAAATTATTATCAAAAGACTAAAGCCTTTGTTGGATCTTTGTATCTCGAGTAACCAAGGAGCAAATCTTAATTGCACATGACATGTTTTCGAGCTTTAAGGGTAAGAAAGGTTCTACTGGTGCTATGGAAATTAAATTGGATCTTGAAAAAGCCTATGATTTTCTTAATTAGGATGTTATTAGATTTGTTCTTTTGAAATTTGGCTTTGCGGAGAAATGGGTTAGCTTGATTATGGAATGTCTAACTTGTCACATTTGGCTCGGGCCCTCACCCCATCCCAGGTTTGACTCCACCGTAGCACGATATTGTCCTCTTTGGGCCCTGACCGCGCCCTCATGGTTTTGTTTCTGGGAACTCACACGAGAACTTCCCAGTGGGTCACCCATCCTGGGAATGCTCTCGCGCGAACTCGCTTAACTTCGTAGTTCCGATGGAACCTGAAGCCAGTGAGTTCCCAAAAAGCCTCGTACTAGGTAGATATGAGAATATACATATAAGACTTACAGGATCCACTCCCCTAGGTGATGTGGGATGTTACATAACCTCTACGTCCTTTTCGGTTCTAATAAATGGTAATACGCATGAGTATTTTTATCCAAAACGTGGAATTAGACAGGGTGATCCTTTATCCCTTACATTTTCATCATTTGCATTAGACCTGGTAATTTCTTACATGACCTATTAACACGATACGTCAACAATACGAAAATAACGGGTTTTGAGTCAACACGATAACTAATCAAGTCGTTATCAGGTCACACGATAAGCACCCGTTAATAACGGGTCCTTAACAGGTTTACACGAAGGTGACACGTGGGCAACCTGTTTCAACACGTTAAGAAAAAAGTTATTTTGATAATTTTAATTTTTTAAACTACTAAAAAAACTTCCTACAAAATACAATAGCCATAGTGTATAAGTATATATTGTATATTAAATATGTATTACTGTATTATTATTCTATATAAATTAAAAAAAATTAAGTTTTACTTATTTATTTATTTTTATAGTATAATAAATGTGACATCCTGTCTTGAGATTTATTGTATTTTATTCTTAGTAGTAGTGAAATTGTCAAAATTCCCCTGAGATGCCACGTAGGCCTTCTGACACACCCCGACCGAGGCCAAGGCATGCTGGCCGTCACGTGAGAGTGACGTGGCCATGTGCACAATGCGGAAGCGATAAAGATAGTAAATATACGAATAATTAAAAACCAAGTTACTAGAGTGCACTACTAAACGAAAGGTGATAGGAGTTAATTACAACAGTAAACACTCCTAATTCAGAGCATAAATTCTAGGTGCAGTCCAGTAGGACAAGTACTAGTTATACAATACCAAGAATGTCCTACTATAATAAGGATAAGTCAGAACTGCCGACGTCCTCTAGCCACCAACATCAATCTTACTTAAAACCTGGAGGGGCGCAAAACAGAAAATGTGAGTGGGCAAAGCAAATGTTTTACAAAACCATTTCATTTATCAACATATCTAACCCCTCGCTGTAAAACATATATAATTTTCCCAGAATCAAGATATAAGCATATACATACATATATATATATATCTGAAATCATAACTATCCAATTCAGGCTTCATAATATCATTTTCATATGTATGCCATGCCAAAATATAACAAAGTAAGCAATCCAGGTAAGAATAAATTCATAAAATTATGATGTAATAGCCGGAACCCCTGTGGTAGTATGTACGGCTGAATTCATAGCTCAAACTCAATCTAGCCGGAGTCACTTCTATGACCTATACGGCAATATACTGCACATAAGTCGGAACCACTGAAAAGGGTCTGTACGACAAGGTTGGGTGTAATATAGTTATGCTCAATTTACTCTCTCAATGCTAGCTGTGCGATAATACGTTAGTCACCTACGAGTCGGAACCACCTATAGGGGTCTGGACAACAAGGCTGTGCACCTAATTGGATCCGATGTGAGCATATGGTGCGGGAGGTGACATAATATACAGGCATGTGCCAACTCTCTCTATGGCTAAATCGCAATCACCCAGGTGCAGATTATGAGCTCAATGTTCATCAATACGTTTATAATCATTGTATTCACAACTAAGGCCTTTATCTCAATCACATCTCATATAGACAATCAACATGTTCATCTCATTTATTGAATGGTTGCATCTAACCTCTCGTTAAACTGCCTACGTACCCTAAATAGGGATCAAGCCGTTCGTAGTTCACCTACACCAAACATATCTTACCTGCACTTACCTGTGCCTCCACAACACCACAATTATATATATATGCAACCATGAAATGCATATTCAGAATATAGAGGCATTTAACATATTATTTCAAAGCATACTTTCATTTAAAACACATTTTCGGGAAATATATAAAGTATATAATTATATACTGAAAACAAAAGTCCACTTACTGATATGTCGAAGGGTCGTAGCCCCCGATTCGCCCGTGGATACGCTCGTCCTTGGGATAAGTCTCACCTATATGCGAATAAACTATAAAAACGTTATTTTAAACCATATAGGCAAAACTAGCTAATAACTTCTCATACATCGCTCAAAATGGGTATATGAATATACCACAGTGATCTACTCGACGTCGCGGACGTCGAGATATTTTTAAAATAATTTTCCTAGGGCCCACGCGCCCTCACGCGCCGAGGAGGCCACGGTGCCACGCGCCCCCCACGCGCATCATCTTCTTCGTCCAGACGCCGGAAAACTCGCCGGCGCCAGAAAACTGGGCAACCCTGCAATCGACGATTTCTCACTTGTTTCTACACCAAATCTCATGAAACAAAAGCCAAAATGAAGCTTAGGAAGTAAGGAACCAAACCTTACCACTTTTAAGCCTTAAAACTCACGGCATTTCACCGGAGGAAGCTCGATAATCCGGCTAAAAGTGAAACTCCGTTCTACTGCTCCCCGATGTCCAAAATACCTCAACGTTGCACTCCGCGCATCGTGAGGTCGTTCTAAAGCTCACTATGGTCCTGAAATTCAAAGAAAACCTTCCGTTTAAAAGTTGATGAATAGTGACTATCTCGGAGATTCGATTTTTCCGGGGTTTTCTCACGTTAAACTTCAACCAAAATCATGCCAAAAGACTAAGGAAAGAGACTAGATACCTTTCTGAACCAAGAAATGGTGTGAAACCTCGACGATCGAATCGGTGCTACTGTGCTTCGACGGAGCCCTCGTGGTTTCTGGGTTTTTCGAAGGTACTTCAACCAACTAAGGGTATGGTTGGGTTCGTACTCTTGTAAGAAATGTAATGGTGGTTGTAGACATCGAAATTTTGGTGAAATAAATGCTGACCAATAGTTACAATTTCAACGCTCATGTGTCACATAAATTTTACACGTAGCGTGTGACTAAATGAAAATCAAAATAAATCGGAAAAGTCATCAAACATGACATATGTCAACACCTGGCAAAAAACAACTTATGTCATCTGAATATTATATTCAAAATTAGGCCTTGGAAAATTCTATAAATATAAGCCATTTCATTCATTTTTGAAGGGCATGGACATTACACCAAAACCTTGAAACTTCGAAACTCTAAAGCTCCCAAGCAAATCTCGAAGGGTCAAGAAAGCTCTCTTCGTTCTTCGTCAAATCCTCCTTCAAAATCAAGCCCCAGAGACCTTTGAAGATCCGTCCCAGAGACCCTTGAAGATCCGTCCCAGAGACCCTTGAAGATCTGTTCATCAACAGTTCTTCAAGATTAAGCCCAAAACCCCTTGAAGATCCGTTCATCAATAGTTCTTCAAGATCAAGCCCAAAACCCCTTGAAGATCCGTTCATCAACTGTTCATCAAGATCAAGCCCCAAAGGCCCTTGAAGATCCGTTCATCAACTGGTCATCAAGATCAAGCCCCAAAGACCCTCGAAAATCCGTTCATCCACTATTCATCAAAGATCAAGCCCTAAAGACCCTCGAAGATCCGTTCATCAACAGTTCTTCAAGATCAAGCCCAAAAGCCCTTGAAGATCCGTTCATCCATCAACCTTCAAGATCAAACCCAAAAAGCCCTTGAAGAAACTTTCGACCGTTTATCTAAGATCAAGCCTCGACGGCCCTTGAATCAGCATCATAATCCGTAAATCTACGCATCACGGAGATCGAATCAGAGGATCAAATTTGAAAGAGATTATAACCCCAAAATCATTAATACAAAATATTATTTTGTACACGTGTTCTTGTCTCGTTTGCTTCAGGAATTTCCGTGCTTACAAATTTGGCACGCCCGGTGGGACATCTCTGCCTCTCATCTCTATCTTCAAATCCACAAGAAACACACATGGCATCAAGGAAGGCTCAAGTTGTTCCCGCAACCAACGCGAAGAACAAGAGCATCATCGCCGTAGGCAGTGTCACTTCGGGCATCATAACTCGGAGCAAGGCCAAAGCTCTTTCTGCCTCCTCTTCCACCCCTGCATCAACTCTGCCGAAGGAACAAGAGCACCCGAGGCACGAACCTGTGATCACCTTGGCCTCGCTAAAGGTGCCAATGGAGGAAAGCCCAAGGAAGTACTCAGGTCCCATGCTTCCCAATGCCGACTCAAGCGGCAGCTCAGCCATGCAAGTCATGACCACTGGAGCGACTTCTATTAATGAGCAGCTGGCTCATATGAATAAAACGATCGCAAGGCTAACACGGACTGTGGAAGAAAAAGACTAAAAAATTGCTGCACTCGTTAACCAATTGGAGGTGCAGCACGACCAGAAACCCGACCTAAAAGGTAATCCATAAAAGAGATGAGCTGGCAAAGAAGAGGAACCTCCGGCGAAGAAAGTCGAAGAGAACCCGGAGACAGACCAGGCAATGGCGTTCATGGGATCTCTCTCTATCCAGCAGCTGCAGGAGATGATCGCCAGCACCATCAAGGTGCAGTAAGAAGGGAGCTCGCATGACTTTGTACTATACTCAAAGCCCTACTCCAAGAAGATTGACGCTTTGAAGATGCCAAGGGGTTATCAACCGCCAAAGTTCATGCAATTCGATGGAAAGGGAAACCCAAAGTAACATGTCGCCCATTGCATTGAGACCTGCAACAATGTGGGGACAGAAGAAGACTACCTTGCCAAGCAGTTTGTGCGCTCGCTGAAAGGAAATGCCTTTGAGTGGTACACGGACCTAGAGCCTGAGTCCATCAACAGCTGGGAGCAATTGGAAAGGGAATTCCTCAACCATTTCTACAGCACCCGCCGCACTGTGAGCATGCTAGAGCTGACGAGCACGAAGCAATGGAGGGATGAGCCAGTCGCGGACTACATCAACCGATGGCGCAATCTAAGCCTCGACTGCAAGGACAGGTTCTCGGAGATCTCTTCAATCGAGATGTGCGTCCAAGGCATGCAATGAGGGTTACACTATATCCTTCAAGGCATCAAACCACGAACCTTCGAAGAGTTAGCCACCCGCGCCCATGACATGGAGCTGAGCATTGCTCACCATGGAAAAAAAGAGCCAATCACCAACTTCAAGAAAGACAAGGTGTTTGCCCCAAATGTAGATAAAACTGGGAAGAAGCCTGCCAAGGAAGCGTTCACCGTCAACGCTGGGCCTACCAAGATCTCCTCCAAAACCAAAGAAAATAAGATAAAGAGAGGTGAGCCTCCTCGCACTCAAGACAGGTACAAAAGCACCTTGAGGGAATTAGAGCAAAAGGCGTACCCTTTTCCTGACTCAGACGTGGATGCAATGTTAGATGACTTGCTAGAAAATAAGGTAATTGAGCTACTGGAATGCAAGCGGCTTGAAGAGATGAGTCACGTAAACGATCCTAAATACTGCAAGTACCATCGAATCGTAAGCCATCATGTTGGTAAGTGCTTCGTCCTCAAAGAGCTCATCATGAAGCTAGCACAACAAGGGCGAATCGAGCTCGACCTCGAAGACACGGCCGCAACACATACTACTACAATTGCATTTGGATCCTTCGATCCCGTGCCTCTCCAAGCGACACCTGACCATTCTTATCAATGCTCAAGTTGCACGATACCTTCTACGCAACCATCGCCGGGGGCAAACGACCAGGGTGCACTTACCAATGATGAAGAATGATGGACATTGGTGACCTATAAGAAAACGAGGAAGCCAAGACAGCAAGCTATAAGGCCAAAAGGGGAGCAATGGAGAAAGTACCGTCGCCGCAACAGTAGGAAGCCTAAAAGAAACGGAAAAGTTACCGAACCAACGTATACTGGGGAACCTATGGAGCAAAAGCCACGCATTCCTGTCTCATTGCACGAGTACTTCCCGAAGGACTTTTTCCAACAGTGCACTACTGTCACCTGTCACATGGTTGAAGTAAAGATGGAAGAGCCCTCAAAAGGCAAAGCTATCGCCATTGAGGAAGAAAAAACTCTCGCGCTCGAAGAAGGTCTGCCCACACACTTTAGCATCGAGGAAGCACTACGATTGCCAAAGAAGATGCGAAGAGCACTAGCAGCGGTCTTGGCAAGTCCCGACGACCAGGAAGTGCAAGAAAGCAAGAACGAAGGCTTGAAGCTTCGGCCACATGCTGTGCCGCCGAGGACGTAATCCACTTCACCGACGAAGACTTGCTGCTAGGATCCAAGCCTCACAACCGTCATCTCTTCGTCTCTGGGTACGTCAGGGAGCACAAAGTCAACCGCATGCTTGTGGATGGTGGATCAGCCATAAACATCATGCCAAAGTCAACAATGACTACAATCGGCATCAAGGCGGATGAACTGTCCCTAAGTCGTCTACTAATCCAAGGTTTTAATCAAGGAGGACAAAGAACGATGGGCATGATCTGAGTGGAGATGACTATTGGCGAACTCAAGTCAAGCACGATATTCCACGTGATTGATGCAAGAACTTCTTACGGCTTGCTCTTAGGAAGGCCTTGGATCCATGCGAATGGAGTAGTACCGTCCACCCTTCACCAATGCTTAAAACTTTACCGAGAAGGGGTGAAAGTGATCTATGGCGACACCAAACCATTCAACAAAGCCGAATCACATTTCGCAGACGCCAAGTTCTATATGGATGAAGACATGGTGCCCGAAGCTCTTCCAAAAGAGATCAAATCCATGGGAAAAGCAACACCTAAAAAGCAGGAGTGGCAAGCTATGCCCAAGAAGCAAGAAGGAGAAGTTATGCCGTCTTCAAGCAAGAATGATGATGAGCTTGCTAAACCTGAGACAACCAAAGGGAGTAGGACGCCCTCAAATGGAACAAACACACCCGTCTTCCGATACATCCCGATGTCAAGAAGAAAGAATGGTCAATCTCCGTTCGAAACTGGAGCAAGCAAAGCCGATGCACAGCGGCACAAGGATAATGTAAAGTTGCTCAAGACAAATGCAGTTTTGCCTCTGACACAGCTAAGCGATGCTAAGGTTGCAAGACTACCACAAGGCTTCATAAAAGCTCTACCAAAGGGGGTGGAACCAAGCTTTCTCCCAACCAAGAGGACCAAAGAAGGTTTTGATCCAAACGCCTATAAACTCATGTTGAAAGCGGGGTACGACTTCGTTTCTTCTTCGAATCCTGGAAAGAAGGTTTCAAACATCGTCAACAATAAAGAACGAGACCTTACCGAGACTCAAAAGAAGTTGAAGAAGCATGGTTACGGAGTTAAAAATAACAAAGCTGGACTTGGCTTCATACCAAATGCACCCATGAAGATTTCAAGCAAAGCGAAAAATGCTAGCACTCAACACATCAGAGTGAGCATTGAACAAGATCAAAAGGAGCCTAAATCCGCCCCTCGGACGTCAGTCTTCGATATGACAAATCGTTCAAGACCCAGAACGTCAGCACTTAATTGCATTGGTGGTCAAAACCGAACCTCCGTCTTCAAGAGGCTTAACATACCAACATCCCAAAGCTCTGTTTTTGAAAGGTTGTCAAAACCTAAGAAGCAAAGCAACACGGCTAGCTCTCCTCCTCGTCGGTCAGCTTTGGAAAGACTTGAGGACAACAGGAAGTTTTCTAGAAATAGGGAGACAACGTCAAAGGAATAAAAGCTAGACAGGCTAGCAAAAAAAGGCGATATTCGAAGCTCAATTCCTTCAAGGATGAAGCGCCAAACAATCTTGGAGGTTGACACAAATGGACCACTAAAAGTAAGAAGGCGCACCATTATCCACACAGGACAATCTTCATGCCAACAAGCCCAAAATGACGACACTGAAGGGGAGGTCCAAGGCATCTTCCCCATCACTATCCAAAAAGACAAATGAGATAGAATCCCTAAGGAAGACATCACTTCTGGCTCTTTCGATTCAAAGTCGTCGCCTCGACCGCTGGGGGCATGCTCTAAGTCAAGCGAAGTTGAAGGATGGACTCATATCGCTTCAAAGAAATTTCACATGAAGCCTACGTTGCATCCACAAATTCACCAGTTGAAAAAGAGGCAAGAAACCATTGTTAATACACTTTCAAGCCTGGATGAAGCTGAGATTGACAACATGATCAACGGTGATCTAATTCAAGAGGTCATGGACTCAGGACGAGACTTAAATGTTGCCTTTAAAAAATCAGGGGAACTCTGCACTTGCATAGATTTTCCTAACTATTACACCCAAAAGGACGACACTGAAGAGGAAGTCCAAGATGTCTTCCACATCATGATCCAAGAAGGCAAAGAAGACGAAATCCCCGAAGAAGATATCACTGCTGCACCACCACAACTTGAGGATGGGGGGAAAGCCACGGTTGATGATCTCAAGGAGCTCAACTTAGGCACAAAAGAGGAGCAGAAACCTATCTTCGTAAGCGCTCTGCTAAGTGCGGACGAGATAGAGGAGTATTACCAACTACTATCAGAGTACAAAGACGTCTTTGCTTGGACCTACAAGGAAATGCCCGGACTTGACCCTGTCGTCGTTGTGCATCATCTTGCAGTCAAGCCTGGAATGCGACCGATAAAGCAAACTCAAAGGCGTTATCGATCAGAGCTCATTCCACAAATCGGGGCAGAGATTGACAAACTAATCGAAGCAGGCTTCATTCGAGAGGTGCAATACCCCAAGTGGATCTCCAACATCGTCATCGTCCTTAAGAAATCTGGATAAATACGTGTTTGCGTAGACTTTCGAGACCTCAATGACGCTTACCCGAAAAACGACTTCCCCTTGCCAATCATCGAAATCATGGTGGACGCAACCACTGGCCACGAGGCACTGTCATTCATGGACGGCTCTTCTGGATACAATCAAATTCGCATGGCTCTCGAAGACGAGGAACTAACAGCCTTCTGCACTCCAAAAGGTATCTACTGCTACAAGGTGATGCCCTTTGGTCTGAAGAACACTGGAGCTACATATCAACGTGCAATGCAGAAATTTTCAATGACATGCTACACAAAAACGTAGAATGTTATGTAGACGATGTGGTGGTCAAGACAAAGAAAAGATCAGACCACTTGAAGGATTTGCGAATAGTGTTCGAAAGGCTGCGAAAATACAACCTCAAGATGAACCCGTTAAAATGTTCATTTGGCGTCACATCTGGAAAGTTCCTCAGCTTCATTGTCAAGCACCGTGGTATTGAAGTGGACCAATAAAAAATCAAGGCCATTCAAAGGATGCCTGAGCCAAGAAACCTGCACGACCTGAAAAGTCTACAAGGACGGCTAGCCTTCATCAGACGCTTCATCTCCAATCTTGCATGGCGTTATCAACCGTTCAACCGACTCATGAAGAAGGATGTTCTGTTCGTATGGGACGACACAAAGGAGGACCCTAGGGACTACAATGAAGCAATGTCCGACATTGACTCAAAGAGATGGCAAGAGGCCATGAAATCTGAGATGGATTCCCTGTATCAAAATCAGGTCTGGACTCTTGTAGACCCTTCAGAAGGTATAGTACCTGTTGGAAACAAATGGGTCTTCAAGAGGAAGCTAGGCGCTGATGGGAACGTGGAGACTTATAAGGCTAGACTAGTAGCCTTATAAGTCTCCACGTCCCCATCAGCGAGAAGGGATTGACTATGAAGAAACCTTCTCTCTTGTAGCCATGATTAAGTCCATTCGGATTTTCCTTGCTATAGCTGCGTACCATGATTATGAGGTATGGCAAATGAACGTGAAGACAGCCTTTCTGAATGGCTACCTAGAGGAAGAGCTCTATATGACTCAACCCAAAGGTTTCGTGTCCAAGTCTGAAAGGACTAAGGTATGCAAGCTTCAAAGGTCCATTTATGGACTTAAACAAGCCTCCAAGAGCTGGAATATTCGTTTTGATACTAAAATCAAATCGTTTGGTTTTACTCAAAACGAAGACGACAATTGTGTTTATCAAAAGGTCGTTGGGGATGCAATTGTATTCCTAGTGTTATATGTAGATGACATATTACTATTCGAGAATGACACTGCAGTACTTTCTGTAAAAGTGTGGTTGTCCAAAACCTTCCACATGAAAGATTTGGGAGATGCATCTTATGTACTTGGGATAAAGCTCTATCGTGATAGATCCAGAAAATTAATTGGATTATCCCAATCTATGTACATAGATAAGGTGCTAGGTAGGTTCCAGATGGAACAATCTAAGAAAGGTTTTCTTCCTGTAAGACATGGAATTCACCTTTCTAAGTCCATGGGACCTAAGACTCCTGAAGAGATACGGCAGATGAGTGCTATTCCTTATGCTTCCGCCATAGGAAGTCTCATGTATGCCATGATATGCACAAGGCCTGATATCGCATATGCTGTGAGCATTACTAGTGTTGGAAATGTGCCCTAAAGCCAATCATATGATGATACTTTACGGACATTTCACATGTTAAACTAATCTAGTTTACATATAAAGGGCAAAGATTATTGTTTGAGCCGTCTCATATAAATGTTATATGCTTAAACGATAAAGTCCAAGGAATATGTGATTGGGAGAATGCAATCTAATGAAGTTAGATTCATGAGACCATTCTTTCGTAGACACATCCTAAACGTTCCTGATCATAGGATTGCCAATTGGGCATTGACAGTCCGATAAGATCAGTACGTACTGTGCCTTCTCTCAGGGAGAGTGACTAGTCTCGAGTCATTGGTGTGTGTGACATCAAGACAAGTACGTATGTGCTCAATAGAGAATGAGTTCACTGAACACGATCAACGAAGAGTTCTCATATTCATGTCACATGAGAACTCATGGTTGGGATAATGCAAAATAGTCCTTTGACCTGAGGCATCACAGTTGTCTTGTGGTTAAGTCCTTGATCTTTGATTATGTCAAAGTCACCCCATCGGGGTGTCCACGGCATCATTGGGGTTAAGCCACTTAGTCATGGAGACAAGTGAATGTGCAACAAAGGATCTCTAACCTTCAAATGGTTTGAGGGAGAATACTCTATGATATGATTAAAATCTCTGGCCAGAGTATGAATGAGATTTAGGAATGCGTTCCAAATCACATTCAAGGTAATCATATAAGCAAACGAATCACATTGGATAGTAGACATGAATAAATAAACTATCGAACCAAACAATGTGGTCAAGAGTATTAGATTAGAGAAAGACCGTATTGCATTTGTAATCCTGAACTGAATAGGTTCTCTACCTCTTCTGATTAGCTTGGGTAACCATGACATACGGCTAGGTGTCACTCATGGTTTGTGGAAGCCCTAAAAGTGTGTAATCACTAAAGGGAGAATTGAAAGTAAGTTTCAATTCATAATCGATTTGAAAGAGTTTTAATCGCCCACTGCCTCGCTAAAAGGAACCTAATGGATCGTACACCGTGTAAGGTAGAGATGGACGAAACAAATGAAATGAGTAAGAATAATTGAATGGTTTAATTATTTATGGTTAGGATTAATTAATATGTTAATTAATCAAACGAATAAGTTCGTTAAAGACCTTGGGTTAGTTTTGGGCCGCAAGGCCCAATGGGATTTTAATGTCAAGCCCATTAACTCAAGTTGTATGACAACTTGAATAAACAAAGGGCTTGAAAGCCCAATAAACCCAATGTGGCCGGCCATAATGTTAAGGGGTAGTGAACTTGACTTAATTGCAAGTTTGCCACTCCAATGAAGAAAGGTATAAATATGACTTTATAGCCATTTCTTCAAAAGAGGTTTTTCTAGGAGAAAAGATGAGAACACAAAGCTCCCATTTCTCTCTAGAGAGGCCGGCCACCTTGGAGGTGATTAGCTAGTCATCTAGTCCTCCAAGGTCACTCATTCATCATCCATGCTCTCCTTGGTGTAGAATCTTTAGAGGTTCTCAATTTTGGGAACTTGGAGAACATTTTCTTCCATCCAAGTCCATGGATCTAAGAAGCTAGAAATGAAGGCCCTATCTCTTGGGTGATTAGCCTTTGCTTATGCAAAGAGGAATCAACAAAGGTAATATATTTCAACTCACTTTGTTTTGAGTTGTTTCTTGGTTCACCAATCTACTAGGCTTTGAATTTCTTGGTTAATGTTTTGTTTTTGAATGCATGAAAGCATGATTCCGCCTTTAATTGTTAATTGCATGCTATATGATGTTATTCAAATGAACATGTTTTTCACAAATCTTCCTTCAACTAGTCGATATCAATCTAACCCAGGATCAAAACACTGGGCAGTTTTCAAGACGGTCCTTAAGTACTTAAGAAGAACTAAGGACATGTTCCTCGTTTATGGAGGAGCGACAGAGTTGCGAGTGGAAGCCTATACAGACGCAGATTTCCAATCTGACGTCGATGATAGAAGTTCCAACTCCGGATATGTATTCACTCTAAATGGTGGGACTGTTAGCTGGAAAAGCAAGAAACAAGATGTAATTGCTGATTCCACGACGGAGGCAGAATATGTCGCTGCAGCTGAAGCCGGCAAAGAAGCGTTCTGGATGAAGAAGTTCATTACTGAACTTGGAGTGGTTCCAACCATTACATCACCAGTAACTTTGTACTGTGATAATAGTGGTGCGATAGCTCAAGCCAAGGAACCCAGGGCTCATCAAAAGAACAAGCATTTTGACAGGCACTTTAATATCATCAATAGTGGTAGATCTAAAACAAAATTGAATCGCATCGATGAAGGAATCGAATTCAGGAGGAAGACCATGAAGAGTCACCGAAATCAATTCAGAATCCTCAACGGGAGCACCAACATTTGCAAGAGCATCAACAATAGTTTCAATTTGTTGAAGGTAGACTGTAGTAGAAGAATCGCCTTTTGTAATATTACGAAGTTGAGACCGAGGTTCATGAATGTTCGATTGAGAAGCTGCTGCAAGACGCGATTCGAGTTTGGACCAAAGATCACGAGCATATGTGACTCCCACCGTATACGGAATCAAGGAATCAGAATTAATCCAAATGAGAATGTTTTGATCATTCTCAAACCATGCGACATACTCTGGATTCACGAAGAAATTTTGGTGGAGCAGCCATGGATCTATCAATAATACCAGTAAGATTGTACCGGCGGAAGATCGGAGCAAAGAGAGCACTCCAAGTGAGGTAATTTGTTGTAGTAAGCTTGATCGGAACAAGCGATCCAATATTCTAAATCGTGATGGATGGGATCGAAGAAGTGGCAGAGGAATTAGGGCACAGAACCTCAGTAGGAAGGGGATGAACTGAAGAACTAGAATCAGAGGACGGAGAAGGTTAAGCCGCCATAGCTAGGGTTTTGAGAAGGAAATCAAAGGAAGCGAGAAAGAAAAAGAGGATCGGGAGGAAGAAAAGGGATCGAGAGAAGGTCGTTAGACAAAGGCGATTTATATCATAATGGGAAAAGAATTTTCCATTTTATTAAAAAATAATAAGATTACGTAATGTATATATACACAAAGCTTGATGTACACACTTGTATAAAGTAGATTTTAACAACTAACCAACTATTGACAGTTGTAACTAATCTAACCAATTACACAACAAACTAAGGTGTATCTTTGAGTATTTTATCCTTAATAGTAGACAGACCCTTCGTGAGAAATCTGCAAGTTGATCTGTAGTGGCAATGTACTATGCCAGCAGTTCTTTGCGAGTAACATTTTCCCAGACGTAGTGGTAGTTAACATCGACATGACGAGTTCTGAATTGGAATACAGGATTGGAGACCATGGAAATGGCTGAAGTATTGTCACACCATACTCTCGGGGAATGTAGAGAAAGATGAAGGTCTTTGAACAACATGCGAAACCATGAGATTGTTGCAGCAGTATTGGCTAATTGTCGATACCGGCTTCAGTACTTGATCTCAAAACCCCACGTTGCTTCTTTGAGCACCAAGCGATGAGGTTTGGACCTAAATAAATACAATATCCCTTGTGGAAATACGGTCATTGGGATCCCTAGCATAATCTGCATCGGCATAGGCCATTAAATTTAAAGAACCAGGTTTATACACAATACCATGAGTGGGAGTTAACTTTAAGTAACGTAATATTCTCCTGACAGCAACCCAGTGAGTAATAGTAGGTTGATGCATGAATTGACAAACTTGGTTCACGGCAAAGGCAATATTTGGCCGAGTAAATGTAAAGTATTGCAGCGTCCCTACCACACTTTGAAAATCATGAACATCACTGAATGGTTCCCCTTCATAAAGATTTAAGTCATTTTCCAGCAATTGATGGAGTGGAAATAGGCTTGCAATCAAGCATGAGATAAATGCATACCATTAGTAGATCCATAAACTTCATTGCCAAGAAAATAGTGAAGAGATCCCAAGTCTTTCATGAAAAACTTGCGGCTCATGTCCTGAGTTAATTGTGTAATACAATTGGGATTGTTTCTATGATCAAGATGTCGTCAACATATATGAGAAAAATTACAATGGAAACATGCTTGTTGATAAAGAGAGAGGAATCAGCCATGGAGGAAACAAATCCTAATGTATCCAAGTGATGTGAAAAACAATGAAACCACACTCTGGGTGCTTGTTTGAGTCCGTACAAGGCTGTTTCATATAAACCTCATCCGTGAGATGCCCATATAAAAAGGCATTTTGCACATCAATTAACAAATAGGCCAGTTAAAATGCACTGTAAGAGATAAACTTAAACGAATGGTAGAATGTGTTACCACTGGGTTGAAAGTCTCACCATAGATGCTTGAGTAGATGCTTTATCAATACCCAGTATACCTTGGTTATATATAAACAATTTGAGCAATTCAATCATCCAGTTTATAAGAGTGTTGACGGATTACAAAACCTATTAGGATCAACCTTACCTAAGACTTCTTACTTATTAGTGTAGTTGTTTTGGCCAAAATACTGGTTTGGGCCGAGTTTAGAATTGTTCTCAGCTCGAAAGCATTGCTCAGGGGTTGGCCGTGTCCTATCAGGATGGGGTAGTTAAATCCTGATACAATAAGGAGTCTCGGCAGGATGAGGATGCTGAAACTTGGGAATGAATGCGCCCTGATAAGGGGTTGAGTTCAAAGTCCTAATAGGAGTAAGACTAGCCGAGATAAAATTAGATCGGGGTAAGGAGTCCTAATCTGAGTATAGTTTTGATTTGATCAAAAGCAAGTTTGCTACTATAAATAGAGGGAAGAATGCATCATTCAAGCCCCCACCAATTCAACACACAAACTGCCCTGCACAAATTCTCGCTACTATAAATAGTCTGGTGTCGATTCGGCGTGCTTATACTCTTACAAATATAATCACCGTGACCGAATCTGACGCCGACAGTTTGTGAACTTTGTAGAACTAGCAGCCTTGTCTTCAGGCTCTAAAACCCAAAGGTCGAGACGTGTTCCTTCCTCGGTTGTAGTTGCAAGACCGAGAAGTCAGCCGCGCGCTCAACGTAATATCAATACATTTTACTCCTCGGCCAAGCTCGGCCGACGAGTTGGGACGCCCCGCATCAACCGAAGGACGTAGTTAGCTCATTAGTTACTCAGCCGCGCCACGTAGGCTTGGTAGTTTTTAGGGTCAACATTTTGGCACGCCCGGTGGAACCAAGTGTTAAAACTACGAAGTTCATGACCATCGAGACACGATCGGTTAAAAAGAAAACAATCATGGGAAATTCTACGATCGATCTGCCGGTTTAGAGTCCTGGACAATAAGTGTCACATGCGTGAAATCCCCTCGTTGTTGTGACCCCTGAGGCTGCAAATGTGACACACCAAGAAAATGAGGTTTGTCTCAGTACCCAGCCCCAAAACATAGAAGTACCCAACCGAACCACATGCGTTTTCATTGAAGGAATATTTGAGGACTGGGACGAAGACGGTTGTGAAGGTTCTGACCCTCCAACTAGGTCGTTCCTTCGAAGATGACTTGACGAGCAATCTCGACAGGTTGAACAGACAATTATCCAAAAAATGAACAGTTTGCTCAACGTAATACGAAGTAATGGTAAGACACACACCCAATTGCTCGAATTATTAGTTAGCAGAGTCTTCGTAAGGGGACCTGCTGATCAGTCTAGACAATTTCCACTCATAAGTAATCCGCTACAAGTCGAAGTAGGATCTACTTGGCTCAAAACAATTCACTTTGAAAAAAAGGGAGGATCAAGTAGTAGGTCAGATGGATCCGACCAGAGAGAGGAAGTAGCATCCGTCGATATGATCGAGGTCCAAAGGATGATCGATTCGACCATGAAAAAGGGGCCGAAGTGAAGGAAAAATTTTGTCCTAGCTAAGAACATGTGAGAATATTTGAACACATATGCAAATTATTAACACATTAAAGTAGGCATGCATTCAAAACAATTCTAAAACCCATGACTTTCAAAGTCTAGTGAATGGTGAACCACAAGACTCTTTAACAACATTAAAGAGAAGGAAGGATTTCGAGATTCATTACCCTTGAAGCTCATCCTTGTTTACACAAGGGATTCACCCAAGTGGAGGGCCTTCAAGTCACCTCCTAGCTCCTTGGATCTTCCTTGTGATTTTCTTCCTTTTGATACTCCTTTGCTCCTTGAGGATGTGAGGAAATGATCTCCAAAACACCAAAGATTTGGTGTCTCTAAGTCTCCACACCAAGGATGAGGTGTGAAGATGAAATGGATGACTTAGAGAAGAAAAGATTGCTAGCTATCTCCTCTCTAAGTGGCCGGCCTCTATTGGAGAAAAAGAGAGAAAGTGTTTCTCATCTTTTGTCTCAAAAAACCCTAATGAGAAAAAAGCTATAAAGATGCTTTTATATCTCTTTTCTTAGGTGAGTGGCAAACTTGCAATTAAGCAAAACTTCACACTCCCCTCACTATGGCCGGCCTCTTTTAAGTGATTGGGTTATTGCCCATTTTGTTTTAGTTGTCATACAACTTAAACATAATGGGCCTTGTGGACCAAAACACTTTTGGGCCCCGAAACCCAAAACCAACTTAAAAGCCCAATACGAACCTTTCGTAAAATTAATTAACTAATTAATTAATCTTGACCATTTTTCAATTAAACCATTTAATTGCATATCCATTTCATTTATATTTCTTCACTTTCATCCTTACTCGGTGTACGATCCATTAGGTTCCAATTAGCGAGGCAGTGGGCGATTGTTACTCTTAACGATCGATTATGAATTGAAACTACATTTCAATTCTCCCTTTGATTAAGATTAGTGTTTGCTAATCTTCAGGGCTTCCACAAACCATGAGTGACACCTAGCAGCATGTCATGGTTACCCAAGCTAAGTAGAAGTGGTTGGAGAACCTATCCAGTTACAACTACAACGCAATACGGTCATTCTCTAATACAATACTCTTAATCACATTGTTTGAGTGATAGTTTGTTTCATGTCTACTATCCAATGTGATACTTCTCTATATGATTCAATTGAATATGATTTGGAACAAACTTCCTAAGTCATATTCATATGCTTTGGCCAAAGACTCTCGAATCATATCTTAGAGTATTCTCCTTCTACCATGGAAGGTTAGAGATCCCTTGTCGTGCATTCATATGCCTACATGACAAGATAGCTTGACCCCAACAATGTCGTGGACACTCTCAATGGAATGCCTTTGACATGATCAAAGATCAAGGACCTAACCATTAGACATCTATGATGCCCCAGGTCAAAGGACTATTTTGCATATTGCAACTATCGAGTTCTTACATGACATGTATGTTCGAACTCCCTTTTGATCGTTGTTCAGTGTACTCGATTACTCTTTCGAGCACCTATGTGTTTGTCTTAGTGTCCAACACTAAATGACTTGAGACTAGTCATACTCACGGTTGAGTTGACATAACACATACTAACCTTAGCGGATTGTCAATGCCCAATTGTCAATCCTATGGCTAGGAACGTTTTAGGAATGAACATAAGAGAAAGGTCTCGTTAATCTAACTTACTTAAATCATTTATCTCTTAAATCTTCATAAAATAGAGAAGATTTCCAATTCATATTTACCCTACATCAAACTTGTTCTTCCCGAAAGTGTTCAAAGTTCATTATTGTATTAAAGATGCTATGGAAGATTGTGATGATTTCATGAGACGGATGGGGAGTTATATGAATTTGAAGTTTGAAAAGTATTGGTCATAGTATAGTTTGATCCTTGCCATTGCGGTGATTCTTGATCCTCGCTATAAATTGCAATTTGTAGAGTGGGGTTATGACAAACTTTATGGTAAGGAGTCAAGAGAGTTGAAGGATGTTAGTGGCACATTGTTTGCACTCTTTGGTAGTTACATGGACAAGTTCTCTCATCTTCTTGTATCCAACCCAGTTAATCAAACTCCTACTCAAATAAAAGTTGGACACAAACTTTTTGAGGTAGTATTTATATTTGTTATTCCTCTGTTTATACTTTTTATATGCATCTTTATATTGTACATTGATCTTTGTTTCTATTTTGTTTTTATATGTAGGAATTTGATAATATTTATCAAGATGGGTCAACTTTAGTTGAAAAAACTGAATTAAATTTATATCTTGAAGAAAAGAGACTCGATAGAAAACAAGAGTTGGATATTCTTTCATGGTGGAAACTGGAGCAATTTCGTTATCCCGTACTTTCTCGTATGGCTTCTGATGTGTTAACAATTCCTATCTCAACCGTTGCCTCAGAATCAGCATTTAGTATTAGTGGTAGGGTGCTTGATCAATATCGAAGTTCTTTGTTGCCTGAAACTGTTCAAGCCTTGCTATGTACTAGAGATTGGCTTTTTGGCAAAGAAGGTAAATTTCATATTTCTTTGTATTTTTTTTGCTTATATAATAGGTTATAATTGTTTTTCCTTTTTTCTTTTTATGTTTAGCTTTAGCGAAAGAAGGTGCTGACTTGGAAGAACTTACTGAAGAAATTTTTGACATGAGCCTTAATGAAAACTCGGGACAATGCTCCAGTAATATTATTCTTGATTAAACATGGTATGTATTTTAACTTGTTCTTTTAAAGATATTTTTCTACTTAATCTGCATGTAATACATAAAGGTGAATGTTGAAGGCAAAAAAGCAGCAGAGGATGCAATACAAGAAGGTTGGCAAAAAAGCAGTAGAGGATGCAATGCAATAAGAAGAAAGAGAGCTAATTGAAAAACTTTTGTTTGGAACAAAGTGATACATGTGATGAAGAACAAAGTTTACGTATTGCTTGATGTGATTTCGTATTTACTTATATACAAAACTTTAGTATACGCTACAAATTAATTGATGTGTAAAACGTAAATTACATTGAGTTATATCAAACAATGAGTTAGTTGTAATTCGATATCAAACTTGCAATAGACGAGAATCAAATTTAAAAACTTTCTACTTTCGAAAATAAATATCACTGGACGGTAGCCGGATTAATGCTTTTGATTTAATTGCACAAAATGAGGAGCCAAACCAAACCGTCCATCACATTCATGTTTCCCATCTCTTCCACCAAAACATGCTTCTTTAGCACTCGTCTCCTCTCTCTCTCCTCTTTTTCTCTCTCTTTTTTGTCACATAGGTTGTAATTGATTTGGATGAAATGTGTAAAAAAAAAATAAAAAAAAAATAAAAAAACATGAAACGGGTGACCCGTTAAGACCCGTTAGCTTAACGGGTCGGGTTTGGGTGACCCGTTAGCTTAACGGATTGGGTTTGGGTGACCCGTTAAATTAACGGGTCGGGTTGAACCCGACCCGAACCCAATAAACCCGACCCGTTTACAGGCCTACTCTTAGGTGGCTTGCTAACCCTTTCAGATCTACGTGGAGCTAAGGGTTCAGGAACAGGGTTGTCAACTTGTCTAGTGCTTGTTTGTGGTTCATCATTAATCTCATTAATTTCCATCGTTCTACTTATAGTTCCTTTGAGGAACTTAGCAGTTCTGGCGACAAAAACCTTTTGGTCGTCAGGATGGTAGAACTCATATCCCATAGTTTCTCTAGGATATCCCACAAAATAGCACCTAACTGATCTCGCTTCAAGCTTAGTAGCTTCAAGCTTCTTGACATATGCTTCACAACCCAAAATTTTAATGTGATTAAGACTTGGTTTTCTTCCATGCCATATCTCATAGGGCGTCTGTGAAACTGACTTGGAAGGTACTCTATTAAGCAAGTAAGCTGTTGTATATAGACTGTATCCCCAGAATGTTACTGGTAGATCGGCGGAACTCATCATAGAACGAACCATGTTCATCAAGGTTCGATTTCTCCTTTCAGAAACTCCATTAAGTTGTGGAGTTCCCGGTGGAGTCCACTGTGATATTATTCCACACTCTTTGAGATAATCTAGGAACTCGTTACTTAGATAATCTCCCCCTCGATCTGATCTTAGGATCTTTATATGTTTCCCAGTTTGCTTCTCAACTTCATTCTTGAATTCTTTGAACCTTTCAAAGGATTCTGACTTGTACTTCATAAGATACACATAGCCAAACCGAGAGTAATCGTCGGTGAATGTGATATAGTAGGAGAAGCCTCCTCTCGACGTAGTAGACATAGGTCCACATACTTCAGTGTGGATTAACCCTAGAATTTCAGTGGCACGCTCTCCTTTCCCAGTGAATGGAGATTTGGTCATCTTCCCTTTTAACCAACATTCACAAGTACCCATTTGGTCATTGCCTAATGGGCGGAAATATCCGTCTTTCGACATCTTGCGAATCTTATCAAGGTTCACATGTCCAAGTTTAAGATGCCACATCTTTTCTCGGTTAACTTCTTCTCTAGCCCTTTTGGGTTTTGAGGTATTCCCGCTTTCAATACAGTGCATCCCACTACTTGTCTCTAGGTGAAAAAGTCCCTCTATCATATTACCATGAGAGATAATACGACCGTTCAGGTATAAAGTGCAACTCATTTTGTCAAACAATACTGAGTGCCCATCTCGTAAAAGCTTAGAGATAGAAATCAAATTCTTTATACATGAAGAAAATATAAACAATTTTTAAGTTCCAAGGATTCCCCAGAGGGCAGTTTAAGCATGTAGGTGCCTATTGCTTTAGCAGAGATCTTAGTGCCGTTCCCAACTCGCACAATCATCTCCTCATTGCGCAATGTCCTGCTCCCTGTTAGTCCCTGCAACGAATTGCAGATATGTTGACTAGAGCCTGAATCAAATATCCAGGAATTGGAGCTCATTGTAAAAGCACTCTCTATGACAGAAATAGTCCCTTCAAAAGTTCGTGTCATAAGGCTCGCAATGCGCACCCTGTATTTCTTCTTCCAACGTTCATCCTTTCCACAATGAAAGCATGTTCCTTTGGATTTTCTTGCCTTCTTCTTATGCAACCTTTTCCTTGTGATTGCATTCTCACTCCCACTGTCCTTTTTGAAACCTTGTTCAAACTTACAGCACATGTCAATCATCTCGGTAAAAGTATGATCAAATCTATTCACTTTATAGTTTACAATAAACTTAGTGAAATCATCCGAGAGAGATGCAAGGAAAAAGTCTTGGGTCATTTTCCCATCGATGGAAGTTCCTAAACTTTCAAGATCTTGAAAGATCCTTTCCATCTTTTGTCCATGTTTTTGGACCGATGCCCCCTTTGCCATTTTGGCATTCAATAGATTACAAACATTTGAGAATCGTAAGTTACTAGTCTCAATGTCATGCATCTTATGCAAACTTTCAACCATGGCACAAGAAGTGTCCATGTGCTCATGTAGCTTCTTAAGCTCCTCACTAAGTGAAGTGAGGATTAAGCATTTGGCTTGTAAGTCATCCTCATAGTGCCTATCATAATTTTGACACTCCTCCTTTGAAGCTAGTTTCGTAGGAGGTACTTGAGGAGGGGATTTCTTAAGCACATACAATATGTCTTTCACCTTTGAGACATTCTCAATGTGGCGATACCAAGCAAGGAAACGTTGGCCCCTAAGGCCCCTTTTGTCAAGTATAATGGTGGGTGTGATTTTAGGCATATCGTTAACTACATAACATAACAGAAATCGTATTAGATTGTTGATTTTAAAACTACTTGATTGGGTCTTAAATCAAATAGTACCACCCACTATTTTTGGCAAATTCCACATCCCTCAATGGAATTCGAGAGTTATGTTGAACTCTTAGTGGGGTATGGGAGGCTCACCATTACCAAGCCCACCTCACGATGATATGATGTTGGTTAGCAAAAATAATGATGAGAGAATAACGCTTTAGTCATTTACAACTCTTGTAATTACCCATCTAGTTTGGCCTCTAGAGAATGATGCCTCACAATGATATGATGTTGGCACCATTGCACTTAGTTAAGTTATTCCCACCATGCTAGTTCGTGTAGGGGTTCAAGAATAGCCTCACAATGATATGATGTCGGCCATCCTCGTTGCCTACCTCACCACATCATGTATGTACATATGGACTCCTCCTGAATGTCAGCACATACATTGAACTTCCCCATGATAGGGTGAAGCCGTTGTAGGAGTCACAAACGATTGGAGCCCATCATGGTGGAAGGCCTATGAAGAGATGTTCAAAGCATTTGTCGCTTATCAACTTAATATTCGCTTTGTTGAGGGAGTAGTGTTGGGCTACATCAATTTTATTTTAATCTTATTAAAAGAACTTGGGCCTATCACAACCATTGGTCCAAGTTAATATGAATTAGTAGTATATAATACTCCCACTATTTCGATGAAACAAGCGAGACTATATGGAACTACTAACGAATGCTTTGCATCCTCATATGGACTATATAGTCATATTAGGTCTTAGGATGATTATGAACCGTTTGATTTAATCCAACACGAGCCTTGTGTTGGACCTTGGGTCTAAGGTAGGTAGTTGTTGATTTTAGTTACGCGTTTAATCTAATTAAACCGTTATTTCCTATTAGGCGTTGGACCCAACTATTCCAATTTGCATACATATAAACAAAAAGGAATACATGAAATAAAGAGAAGGGCTTATGCCCTTTTACAACACATTTGATGGACTTATGTCCATATACAACAAATTTGAACTAATCAAATTACATTCAAATCTAAACTACTTAACCCAAGCATTCATAATGTAAAGCGGCCAATCACATAGCTCAATTATCGAGGCCTTTGGTTCATAATCACCCTTTTCTTAATCAATCAAATTAACTAAGAAAGCAACTTAAACAATTGGTTTTCGGATTCATAGAATTGATTTAAATGGAACTAAATGAAATGAAAATCCAATTCTCATTAAAGAGACAAAACCATTTTGTTCTCATCTTATTTGGGCCGAAAAACAATGACCTCAACTATTGGGCCATAAGATTAAAACATAAACTTTTGGGGTCACTTTGTAAAAACACAAGAGTCCACAACTTCATGTAATTACAACTAGAACCCAAAATTTTCAACAATAGCAAAAACTTCATTAAAGGAGCAAAACAATTTGTCCTTTAGCGTTTTTGGGCCTTAACGTAAAAACGTAAACTTTTGGGCCAAAGTACAAATACACAAAAGTATCAAAACTTTATGTAATTGCATAAAAGGCCCCAAAAGTACCCCCATTAAGGGGTGGCCGGTTTTGGTAGTGAAAAAGGAGGGGGGGAAAGGTTTTGGTGAAAAATTCAAAATTTGAAAATGTTTTGGGCAAATGGATAGGTAGGTGAGGAAAAGGTGATTGGTATAGGTTGTAAGAAAATGTTGTCTAACAATAAAGACATAAATCATCCATCACCAATTAATTATAAACCAAAACTTTATGTAAAACACCAAACATTTTGAATCAAAACTCCAAACCTTTTGTTCTTGGTAAGAAACTCAAGAACATTGAAGAACACACATGAAAACTCATAAGAGCTCCATGAATGTTTTCATACGATAAAACTCAAATTTTCACTACACAAAAGAGGGTTAACATCCTAGGGTACTTAGGGGTTCCAAAAGTCACTTTAAAAGTCTTTTAACAAGACAAACATGAACCCAAAAATCCACCCTTTGGATTTGGCCGAATTTCCCAACATACATGGCACCAAATTTTAGTTCCAATATTCATGCTTAAATGAACTACATCTACAACATTTGAGATGCTAAATTTTCAAGCAAAATTTGTATTCAAAAGCAAGAACAAAGCTTGTAACATTTACAACATTTAAATCACAAACCATGAAAAACACAAAACCCAAAAGGATTCACCATAAACTAGACCTAGGCTCTTGATACCACTTGAAAGAAAAATTTTGTCCTAGCTAAGAACATGTGAGAATATTTGAACACATATGCAAACTATTAACACATTAAAGTAGGCATGCATTCAAAACAATTCTAAAACCCATGACTTTCAAAGCCTAGTGAATGGTGAACCACAAGACTCTTTAACAACATTAAAGAGAATGAAGGATTTAGAGATTCATTACCCTTGAAGCTCATCCTTGTTTACACAAGGGATTCACCCAAGTGGAGGGCCTTCAAGTTACCTCCTAGCTCCTTAGATCTTCCTTGTGATTTTCTTCCTTTTGATGCTCCTTTGCTCCTTGAGGATGTGAGGAAAGGATCTCCAAAACACCAAAGATTTGGTGTCTCTAAGTCTCCACACCAAGGATGAGGTGTGAAGATGAAATAGATGACTTAGAGAAGAAAAGATTGCTAGCTATCTCCTCTCTAAGTGGCCAGCCTCTATTGGAGAAAAAGAGAGAAAGTGTTTCTCATCTTTTGTCTCAAGAAACCCTAATGAGAAAAAAGCTATAAAGATGCTTTTATATCTCTTTTCTTAGGTGAGTGGCAAACTTGCAATTAAGCAAAACTTCACACTCCCCTCACTATGGCCGGCCTCTTTTAAGTGATTGGGCTTATTGCCCTTTTTTTTTTAGTTGTCATACAACTTAAACATAATGGGCCTTGTGGACCAAAACACTTTTGGGCCCCGAAACCCAAAACCAACTTAAAAGCCCAATACGAACCTTTCGTAAAATTAATTAACTAATTAATTAATCTTGACCATTTTTCAATTAAACCATTTAATTGCATATCCATTTCATTTATATTTCTTCACTTTCATCCTTACTCGGTGTACGATCCATTAGGTTCCAATTAGCGAGGCAGTGGGCGATTGTTACTCTTAACGATCGATTATGAATTGAAACTACATTTCAATTCTCCCTTTGATTAAGATTAGTGTTTGCTAATCTTCAGGGCTTCCACAAACCATGAGTGACACCTAGCAGCATGTCATGGTTACCCAAGCTAAGTAGAAGTGGTTGGAGAACCTATCCAGTTACAACTACAACGCAATACGGTCATTCTCTAATACAATACTCTTAATCACATTGTTTGAGTGATAGTTTGTTTCATGTCTACTATCCAATGTGATACTTCTCTATATGATTCAATTGAATATGATTTGGAACAAACTTCCTAAGTCATATTCATATGCTTTGGCCAAAGACTCTCGAATCATATCTTAGAGTATTCTCCTTCTACCATGGAAGGTTAGAGATCCCTTGTCGTGCATTCATATGCCTACATGACTAGATAGCTTGACCCCAACAATGCCGTGGACACTCTCAATGGAATGCCTTTGACATGATCAAAGATCAAGGACCTAACCATTAGACATCTATGATGCCTCAGGTCAAAGGACTACTTTGCATATTGCAACTATCGAGTTCTTACATGACATGTATGTTCGAACTCCCTTTTGATCGTTGTTCAGTGTACTCGATTACTCTTTCGAGCACCTATGTGTTTGTCTTAGTGTCCAACACTAAATGACTTGAGACTAGTCATACTCAGGCTTGAGTTGATATAACACATACTAACCTTAGCGGATTGTCAATGCCCAATTGTCAATCCTATGGCTAGGATCGTTTTAGGAATGAACATAAGAGAAATGTCTCGTTAATCTAACTTACTTAAATCATTTATCTCTTAGATCAAATACATTCCTTGGATTCCCTTATTGCTTAAACACATGATACAATAAATAGTGATTAACAATAAGCTATGCCCTTCATTAAACATATAATAGTTTAATACAATAAGTATTCCAAAAGCTATTACATCAAATGAGTGGCTTTGTGGGCATACTTCCAACACGAAGTTCCCGAAATTCATCCATCCATATCCAGTTTATGTGGAAAAATTCGAATATCCTAAAGGCTTCAAGATCCCAGACTTCAGCCTTTTTGCTGGAGAATCGTCCTTGTCCTCGTTAGAACATGTGGCCCGGTTCACTGCACAATGCGGAGATGTCAATATTGATATCCATAAACTGTGATTGTTCAACTTTTCGTTGATGGGCTCAGCATTCGCATGGTACATCAACCTCCCACCTAATTCCATTCAAAGTTGGGAGGAGCTCGTCGAGAAATTTCACGAACAATTCTATCGGCCAGGGATGGAAATGTCAGTTTCTTCAGTGGCTAGGATGGCTCAACCATCTGATGAGTCACCAATGGACTATCTTACAAGGTTTAAATCATCCAGGAATTGGTGCCAAGTACCTCTACCCGAAGTCGAATTTGTTAGGCTTGCTCTGAATAGGCTAGACGTGGAGTACAAAAAGAAATTCCTGGGGCCAAACTTCCGAGATATGTACGAATTAGCCCAACATGTCGAGCAATATGATTATTTGCTCCGAGGGGAGAAGAACTCGAAGTCCTCATCCCGAGGAACGATTTACAAAAATCCCACGGTCAGCTACGCATCGACCGAAGGCGAAGATTCCCAATACGTCAATGTGGACGCGGCCGAGATAGTAATAGATAAACCATATGTCTGCAAGGCATTCACTCAAATTAATTCCAAGGATGCCAAAACCCGCTCGGCCACTAAAGAGACGGCGAAAACATCAAAAGTTTACACTTTTGATATCACCAAGGCCGATGCAATTTTCGACCAGTTGTTGTTAGCAAAGATTATCAAACTTCGGCCAGGACATAACATTCCCAAGGCTGAAGAGCTTAAAGGAAAGACGTATTGCAAGTACCATAACTCGACTAAGGATACCACGAACAACTTTGCCATGTGCCGTGATGATATTCAAAGCTGGATTGATAAAGGCAAGCTAAAGTTTCCCGAAAAACAAATGGCGGTCGACGTTGATCCGTTCCCTTCGGCAACAGTTGGCATGGTAGACGCCCATTTGCCCAAGAGCAAAGGGAAAGGGAAGGCCAAGTTTGTCCCAGTACAACACGTCCCAAAGTAAAACTCTCGGCCACGACTCAAAATTGATCTATTTTCCAATGAACCGCCCACCAAGTTTTCGGGACTGATCGTAGTCGAATCTATGTCAGACTCTAGTGTAGAAGAAATTGACGGGTCGATGGTTTTGTGCAGCAATTGTAAGGCACGCGTCATATTAACCGAACCGAATGAGAGACCAACAACACGATAACCATCCAAGGCCGCGGCGACACCTCCAAAGGAACTTGGCGGAGCCAGAGCCAGAAAGTGTTCGATAGGCTCAGCCCTAAGGAACAGACATACGGCCCTACCTCGGCCAGACGGCGTCTTGATTTCGACTCGCCATTTTATAACAAGGATTATTACTTGCGTAATTCCAGCAATTCAAGTTCATCGGCGAATATATTGCACTAATGTTGGTACAGTTGCAACTCTCCCACTGGCATGTATATTGCACTATCCAAATCTCAAAAATGTCGACGCCAGCGGATAGATTGCATGGCTCGACGACAGGCAGCCCAGACCGTTTCAACAGCCAAATGGTAGCCGAAAGAAGCATAGATGACCGATAAACACCAACAATCATGGCTGAATTACAAGGGCGAAAGGGAACCGGTCGATTTATTGCTAATTCGGCCAGGAACTGGTCAATTTATTGAGGTAGACGACAACAAGGCTCACGCAATCATCATTGCTCCATCCCCAACGACTAAGAAACAACTACAATCGTTGCTCGGCAAGATTAACTTTCTTCGTCGATTTATTGCTAATTCGGCCGGGAAAATGAAAGCCTTCTCCATGCTTTTGAAACTTAAGGATTCTGACATCTTTGAATGGCGTGCAGAACACCAAGAGGCATTTACGCAGATCAAGGTCTCCCTAACAACTCCACCCATCCTCATCCCACCACGACGTGGCAAACCTCTTAAGCTATATATCTCGGCGACCGAAAAATCCATCAGATGCCTTCTTGCACAAGACAATGATGTTGGGCGAGAACATGCCATTTTTTACCTTAGCCGAAATCTCAACCCACCAGAGATTAATTACTTCGTTGTCGAGAAGCTTTGTCTCGCCCTATTTTTCGTTGCATCCAAACTCAGACATTACATGCTCCTGTCAGTCACTCAGGTCATCGCCCAGACCGATGTCATTCATTACATGCTCACTCGACCGATCGTAAAGGGCCAAATCGGCAAGTGGACGATGGCCCTCTCTGAGTTCAGCTTGCAATATGTGCCTTAGAAAGCTGTCAAAGGCCAAGCGTTGGCCGATTTCTTGGCCCAACACCCTTCCCCGTACGAGTTCGGGGGCAATGACTTTGAAATCGGCATGGTAGAAACACGTGATAATTACTGGACGATGTACTTTGAGGGTTCTAGTACTTTAGCCTTGGCTGGCGTTGGGATTGTTATTCAATCCCCCACTCATAACAATTGGTATTTTTCTCTCAAGCTTGATTTTGATTGTACGAATAATCAAGCCGAATACGAAGCCCTTGTCATCGGCCTTGGTGTACTACACGATTTGCTGGCGACTCGTGTCCTTGTTCTTGGTGACTCCGAACTTGTAATTAATCAACTCAATGGGACTTTTTGTTGCATGAGTTATACTTTGGCACCCTACCATATGGTTGCCAGCTATTTGGCCGAGTCTTTGACTGTTGGAAATATGCCCTGAAAGTCAATCTTTGGAAGAAACCTTTCAGGACAAATGAATCGATGTATAGATGACTCTTATACATCAAATGGCAAAGATACTAATTAGGACTATCTCAATAAACGATATATGTCCTAAATAGTGAATCCATGGACAATGGATCGATTGAAGAAGTAATCTAATGATGTTAGACTACAGAGACCTTCTTCACATAACCATTATGTCCAAAAAGGTTCCTGGTCATTGCATTGTCGGAGGGATACTGACAATGCTTAGACCGGTACATACTGTGTCCGCTTCAAATAGAAGGATGGAAAGTCTCATCCCATTTGTGTAGTGACACTAAGACAAGTATGTAGGTGCTCATTAAGGGAATGAGTTCACTGAACACAATCAAACGAGAGTACTTGCATGGAGGTCTACTCACATGTCAAGCAAGTAACTCTAATGGCTGGAATAATGTAAGTAGTCCTATGACCTGAGGCATCGTCGTTGTCTTGTGGTTAAGTAC
This sequence comes from Malus fusca, assembly GCA_035220775.1. Taxonomy (NCBI): domain Eukaryota; kingdom Viridiplantae; phylum Streptophyta; class Magnoliopsida; order Rosales; family Rosaceae; genus Malus; species Malus fusca. The sequence continues at coordinate 5,052,376 of CM069059.1, forward strand.
TTGATCTTTGATTATGTCAAAAGTCACTCTATTAGAATGTCAACGGCATAGCTGGGGTCAAGCCACTTAGTCATGAAGGCAAGTGTATGCGCAACAAGGAATCTCTAATCCTCGATAAGAGAGGAAGAATACTCTAAGATATGATTCGGGAATCTCCGGCCGAAGTATCGAGCGTAATAAAGGAAAGTGTTCCTATACGACTCAATTGAATCATATAAGAAGGAATAATCACATTAGGGGTTTGACATGATATATCCATACCCTAGTAATGTGATTGAGAGTATTGTTTTAGAGAAGGATCGAATTACATTGTAATTCCAACTGAATAGGTTATCCGAACAACTTCTACATTAGCTTGGGTAGCCATGATATATGGTTAGATGTCACTCATGGCTTGTGAGTTCTTCTAGATGATTAAATGTAGTCGTCGAAGAAGAAAAGTGAATTAAAAGGAAGTTTTAATTCACTAAGTGATTGAATTAAATATTATCAATTGGATTGATGCCAATCACCTCACTGCCTTGCTAATCAGAACCTAAAATGATTGTACACCGATACACTATTGTAGTGAGTAATTACTGGATGAAGGAAATAATTAATTGGATTAATTAAGTGTTTTGATTAATTTAGAAAGTCTAAAGAAATCATAAAAGCGATAAAATATCGTTTTGGGCTTAAAGAAACGTTCGGGTTTAATTGGGCCCATAGGGCCTAAACCCATTGGGCTTTTATTCAAGCATAGGATGACTTGAAATAATAAAAGCCCAAAGCCCAAACCAAACACTAAAGGGCCGGCCACTTAAAGGGTTTGGGAGAGATAGGAAGTCAATTTGTTGACTAGGTTTCTTTTTGTCTATATAAGGAACTTTATAGAGATTTATTCCTTAGGGTTTTTGTGTGTTTAAAACAACAAAGAGAAAAAGAAACATCTCTCTAAAACACTACAAAGGCCGGCCACCTTGGGGTGATTTTACTAACAAATCTTTCACTTTTTGGTTATTCCTCCATCCATCTCACTACACTAGTGGGTGTGGATCTTTAGAGGTTTTCTACTTTGGAAACTCAAGGAGAACCTAGGAGCACTCTTTCTAACAAAGTGGAGGAGGCAAGGAGGGAGGCTAGGCTCAAGGACTTCAAGGAGCAAAGGGCTTGGAGGTGGTCCATCCTTGGTCTTAAATCAAGATCAAGAGGTATAGATCTATTCCTTGACTTTGTTCTTAAGTTAAATGTTTTGATGCATTATATATAAACCTATGAACCTTGAAGGGGATTTGCATGACTAGAACTTTGATTATATGTGTTGCATGCTTCCGTTGCTTATGTATATAAATTTTGAATTGTATATGCATGCTAGTCATTTCGAAATCCCATACATGAAACTCATAATTTTCCCTTCATTGACGGCATTACTTTCAAACACATTTCACGAGTTCATTACACCGATGCTGATGAATTAGCTCAAATAGCCTCTGAAGCACAACTTTTGGGGGGCAAATTAGGCCGAGAAATACTTGTGTCACGACAAGCACACTCGACCTTGATTAATCAGCAAGTTCTCCAACGCGATTATGTAATCCGTACACGGGTCATGTCCTTACCTTCGTTGTTAGAACAGAAGGACACTATTGAGGTTTGTGTTGTCGAGGCATTACCAGACGATTGGAGAAGGGCGATTATGCGATATATTGATAACCCCAATGAAAAATACGACCGACAGACAAGGGTCCATGCCACAAACTACGTATTATACTGAAAAGGTGAGGATGGTTTATTACTGTTATGCCTCGAACTGCAAGAAGCTACCCAAGCAATCACAAAAGTTCATGAAGGAATTTGCGAGGCTCATCAGTCTGGCCGAGAGATGCGATGGTTGCTTCACCGACACAGCTATTTCTGGCCAAGTATATTGAAGGATTGTATTGAGTTCGCACGAGGATGTGTACAGTGCCAAATTCATGGTCCTATACAGAGGGTCACGGCCGAATCATTACATTTGGTCACTAAACCATGGCCATTCAGAGGATGGGCCATGGATGTAATCGGCAAAATTACGCCATCTTCTGGGTCTACAAAGCATGCATGGATGCTTGTAGCGACGGACTACTTCACCAAATGGGTCGAAGCGAAGTCATATGTCGAGTTAACGTCTAAAGAAGTTTGTAATTTCGTAGAAGAAAACATCGTGACTAGAATCAGCGTACCAGAAACAATCATAACTGATAATGGTACGATCTTCACATCCGACAGGTTTAAGGGGTATACGGCGAATTTGAAAATTCGACTTGAGCAGTCTACGCCATATTACCCGCAGGCAAACGGGTAGGCCGAAGCAAGTAATAAAGTTTTGATTGGTATTCTTGAAAAAATGGTGAGAGAAAGGCCTGGTATGTGGCATCTAAAGCTAAATGAAGCGTTATGGGCGTATCGAACTTCTCTCCGGTCAACCACTGGAATGACTCCATACGCGTTGATTTTGGAAAGTGTAAAGTACGAATGGAAAGGATTCAGGTATTTATAGGCATTTTGGAATGAAGGTTAAAGGTTTGATTTTCAAAATTGGGGATAGAATCGAGCGGGAAAGTTGCTAATCATTGTGGATATTCAGATAATCCAGGCGAAAGGACTGAGGTTTTCAGGTTTGAGGATGCACGATTGCGTGTTGCGGGGGGTTTAATGTAAAAAAGACGTTTCAGCTATCACACGTTTTCGAGGATCATGATTAAGGGCTGCTAGGTTAACCAAGGGACCGACACATGGCAGGACGGTTGAGAGAATCGAGGTCGTGAGATCATGTCTCATAAATACGCATGGTGGTATTTCTCGAGAGGGTTCAATGTTTGTTTTAGGTTGGTTTCGCTTCTTTAAGGCCGAGGCTCGAACCAAGGAATGTAGGTCGACGACCTCAGAAGCGAGGGGGCAATGTTTGGGCCCAAAATACTGGTTTGGGCCGAGTTTAGAATTGTTCTCGGCCTGGAAGCATTGCTGAGGGGCCGGCCGTGTCCTATCAGGATGGGGTAGTTAAATCCTGATACAATAAGGAGTCTCGGCAGGATGAGGATACTGAAACTTGGGAATGAATGCAGCCTGATAAGGGGTTGAGTTCAAAGTCCTAATAGGAGTAGAACTGGCCGAGATAAGATTGGATCGGGGTAAGGAGTCCTAATCCGACTATAGTTTTGATTCGATCAGAAGCAGGTTTGCTACTATAAATAGAGGGAGGAGTGCATCATTCAAGCCCCCTCCAATTCAACACACAAACTGCCCTGCACAAATTCTCGTTCTACGCAAAACCTCTCAACAACCTTGATATTTTTATTTTCTTTTTCGCCGACACATCTTTAGTTTGGATAAACAGCACTGAGGCAACCGGTGAACATCTTCAATTTGAATAAACAGCACTGTCGCCGTAGAATCAGCCGACCGCGAAGCACCTTCAGTTTGGATAAACAACACTGCGTCAAGGCCGACTGGTTATCTATCCAAGTCTCGGTCGAGAAAGACTTTCGGGTCTTTATTGGCAGAGGTCATCTCATTTGCCTTTTCGACGAGGTGAGGTGTTACAATTTACTAGGGCTCGGCACGTTGAACGCCGAGTTGTTTTATGATTGGATACTCACAAGTTGGATTTAGAGTTCGACATTCTGACGGCCAAACCACATTTACAATTAAAACATACATCTGCTTTGAATACTTGTGTCTATATAGTTTGGTGTCGATTCGGCATGCTTATACTCTTACAAATATAATCACCGTGACCGAATCCGACGCCGACGATTTGTGAACTTCGTAGAACTAGCAGCCTTGTCTTCAGGCTCTAGAACCCAAAGGCCGAGATGTGTTCCTTCCTCGGCTGCAATTGCAAGATCGAGAAGTCAGCTGCACGCTCAACACAATATCAATACATTTTACTCCTCGACCGACGAGTTGGCATGCCCCGCATCAACCGAAGGACATAGTTAGCTCATTAGTTACTCAGCCTACGCGCCATGTAGGCTTGGTAGTTTTTAGGATCAACAGTAGTGGAGAAGAATACTCTAGTGTTAGTGCCAAAAGAAGCTATTTTTTTTAGACACAAACTAACACGGTCTAATACATGTATGTCCCACATACAATTAATTTTCTGTATTGCTTCATTTCTTTTTTTAAACAAGGAAGATTTTAGACACATAAATTTACACCAATGTTAAGGGCTAGTTTGGCATTGCCTTACTTATTAAAGAAACTGTTTATACTGTGTTGTGAGAATAAACAGCTCAATGTCCTTATGTGTGGTAAACTTCTATATAAAATTGTTGCGACTATTTTCCGTATGATCAAAGACACAAGTATTATTTAAGACATGTGAGGATTAAGCCTAATAATTTCAATAAACCCAAGTGAAAAAACACTTAACACTATGTTGTTTATCCTTGAGGATTAAGCTTAAGATTCAAGCTGAAAATCCTTCCTTAAGTTGCAAAATATTCATAAAATTACAAAATTAGTATCTACAAGACAAACCCAAAATAGGATCCATACACGTTGAAGTCTTCAACTAGCAACTATCTGCTCTCCAACCAAACTCTCTTACACCGTCCCTCGGTACAGTTTTGCGCAGAAATTCCCAGTAGAAATTTAGCATGTGGTCTGTAGGTTTTACTCGCTCCCACCTACCAGTGCAAAATATTGCATAAGCGTCAGCTGCATACCTGCTCCGAATAAACATGAAAATTCAGCTTCCATAAAGATACAAATTTGGTCTTCTCGAGTAAGGGAAACTGCTAGTTTGGACTCGGCAAAATCTCAACCATTCATGAGAAAATGAACATTTTACACTCTGCCACGTCATGCCATCAATCTGTTACTTTTTTTACCCTCAAAAGAGTGAGACAATATGGTCCATGGAAACATAAACTTCATCATGAATGGTTGGATTGCTGCATCTTGGTCACTCAAGAAAACAAAATAACACTATCTTGACATGCCATGCACGTTATATCTAAACCCCTTTTATTCAGGCTAGGCAGTTCATGGTTTTACTTTATACATTGGTCCTAGAGGAACCAGACATAGTATTCTTAAGCATTACCAATATACACAGGAGGATGAATATATATAAGAAAACAAAAGAATCATAGATTAGCCAACGTACTTGCCAACACCATGCAACTGAGTAACATGGGTCCAGCTTTCCTCCAAATACTCACGAGACAAATGCTGTATCATCAATGCCCTCTTCTTATGTAAACCAAGAGTTTTTATAGTCTTTTCTATATCCTCTGTAGCAACCCCAGTCGCAGCTTTTGCATCCGGACACAATGTAAAGAGATCAGATATAACTCTTTTTGCCTGCATATAGTCCATTAAGTAACAAGGACATAAGAACAGTGTATTCAATCTACACATATTTCATCACCTTTTACAAACAGCTACCTTCACAAATAACATTGAACAGTTAAAAATGCAACCATACACACCGAATAAATTCCAAAAGTCAACTTACTTGAAATTAGAGGTCCAATAATTTTGTTTTCACAGAAACAATATATATTATAAACCATAAAGCCTATTCACCCGAATAATGAGTAAAAAGAAAAAATAAAAAATCAACTTAATCCCATCCAAGTTCTTCTGAGGCTCTGGTACCATACTGACAAAAGGACAATATGTGACATAGAACCATATTTTAGGTTTAAATGTAGATTCCAACCATCTTCTTGTCTATGTTGGCAAAATCAACAGAAAAAAGGATTGCTTTAAATGAATTATTGAGCTGAGCTAACCAGAGGGTCCATTGTTTATGCATCAAGGGTTGGAAAGTATCCGATATAGGATCTGCATATTTTCAAGAAGCGCAAATTGGATTTCGGATTCCAATGATTGTGATTTTCAAGACTTGAAAAATCTGAGATGGATTCTGAGATTTCGCTAGGAAACAAAGTTCACTCATGGCAACAAAATTATACAAAGCAGCAGACAAGATGTTCAATGGACTAGAGAACTAAGCACCCTGCTTTCAACAACAATCTACACCAGAAACATCATCCAATGAATACCCCAAAGTTAATACTTCTTGAATAATGATGAAATTCATTCCCTGCTTGGGTATCTAGTTAAACTTAAAAAAAAAAAAAAAAAAAACGCATCAAACAAATTTCCTAAAAGTGGTGGCTACCGTTAGAAATTGAAAAACTTGAACAAAATGCTTCAGTTACATAGGTTGAATTTTGTGGTACCAACGTACAAACTGTTATGTTGTAAATGAGTTGGCACAGCCATAAGTTGAGATTAGATTTCTTTCCAGGATCAGTAGCTAAAATAAGTAAACAGATCATGAATGTTTTGAACTCTTTCTAAGGCTAATGTTCATAGACTTATACAGGTGTATTTTAATTAGGAAATTAGAAGATTTAAAGCTAGACTTAATGGTTAATGATTGGCTACTTACTTTAATTACTTATAATGGTTACTTACTAGACCCCTACTCTCTCTATACATGCACTGTTATGATCATGCAAATTCCAGTAGTAACTATTACTTTTTATCATTCAAATTCCAGTAGTAACTATTACTTTTTATCATGCAAATTCCACAGTAATTATTACTTTTATGATCAAGCAATTATAGTAAATCCAAATCTAATATAGAAATAATAATATGAGTGCTCAAGTACAAAGTGATATTGTATAAAGATACAAGACCTGCAATCCCCTTGTGCGATTAAGGAGCATGCATATCACCAGTACTCTCCAAGGATCATGATAATGATCCTCTTGGATGAGACCATGTTCAGAGCGAGGAGGAACCCATGTGTTATCTGGAGTTCGTCTTAGGTATGCTTCGTCTTTCTTCTGGGAAGCAGAAAGAGCAGTCTTGATTCCCGGAGATCTATTGCGCTTTTTTTTACTCCCCAACAAGTGTCCGACCACTTTACCTTCTGCTTTGTGTTCTTTCTGAAAGTAGGGAGAGACCTTCACAGACGTGGAACAAGTTTTTGAACAGCGTTTAGGTGGCTTAGCTTTTGTATCATCACCCCGGTTAACCATCGCTTCTTCCACTCCTGATTTTTGAAAGTAAGGGGAAACCTTTCGAACTTCAACACGTGCTATTCTTTTGTGCTTCTCATTATTCTTCCTTCTCTTGGAAGAAACCTGTCCATTTTCTGCACTATTTGGACTCACTTTCTCATCTCCGAAGGTTCTGCAGGTGCTTGGCATAGTGGCATGCTCCTCAGTTGTGCGCCTCCCACTCTCGCTAACTAGAATGGAAGAATTGGTAATGTTATTCAATGGGAAAGGAGGTTTTGTTTCACTTTCATTTTGATACTTTTTCTCCTCCTTTTCTTCCACTACCTGTTTCTTTGCACTACTAATCTGAGAATAAGTTTGCACATTTCTGACCATCTTTTCATATTTGTCAATCCGTGTGTTGTTCATGCTAGCACCAGCGTTGTATGCAAACTGTGCAAGCACATCCTCAAGGCTCAAAATCACATTATTACTTTGACTAGCCTTTATTTGGTGATTGATCCCCGACTTCTCTTTAACATCCCTTTCCTTCTCCTTTACCACCTTCATGATAGTGCTTCTTTCATGGTTTTCCGTCTTCTTCTCCTTCGTAATCTTCTTCTTTTTCTTCTTTTCAATGCAATTATCACCGAATATCTCTGCTTCACCAGTTGCTACACCTGCAGATTCTATTTTTTCATCTTTGTGAATGGCTTTTAGTATAATCTCCTCGAGCTTGGGAGCATAGCTGTCACTACTTTTATCATTATCATGTTGTGTTACCCCTGTCCTCTTGTTCTTGATACCAATACCATCGGAACCTGCATGTTCCTTTTTCTTGGTTTTATGTTCATGAGAAACCTTTTCAATTTCAGCTACTACATTGATGCCCGAATTGTCAAGAGAGGTTTCTAACATTTCACCCTTTTTGATATCTCCTCCTTGATTCAGAAAATACGGAGAAACCACTCGCTCTCCAACACATACAGGCACTATCCATCTACTTTTATGATCGGAATTGACATTGGAATTAACATCGAGTGAATCCACATTACAAATTCCCTGTTCCGAGTTCTTGTTTTTCTTGGTTTGATTTCCATAAGATGACCTTTCAGTTTCAGCTACCACATTACTAAAAACCAACTCTGAACTTATGGCAGATGCTGGCAAGATGTTACCCTTTTCTTTTCCTAAATTCTGGAAATACGGAGAAACCACCCGGTGGCCATCATCAGATTCAGAGAGTTTTCTTCTTCTTTTGTTGGTGGGCTTGGAATTGGCATTGTCATTGGCATTGGGATTGGCCTCGGCCTCAAGTAAACCCGCATTACAATTAACTGGTTCCTTTTTCTTCTTGTGTTTGTGTTTCTTGAATTTTATTTCAGTTTCACATATTTGTATATTTACAATATTGCTGCTAAAGGTCTTACCTTTTTCTCCGCCGCCTCTTCCTCCATGATGATTCTGAAAATACGGAGAAACCACCCGGTCGCCGACGACTATGGGGGGTTTTCTTCTTCTCTTGCAGTCGGCGTCATCTGCAACTGAATTGCCATTGTTCTTTCTCTTACCCATACTCTTCTTCTTGTTCCCCTCGCTATTCTTACTCTTATTGTCTTCTTCAGGAACGGCGACAGGTAAACTGGCGAAATTGGCACAACCCTCCTCCTCTTTCTTCTTCTTCTTCCTGCGCTTACCTCCGCTATCTTCTCCAATCAACGACGGCGTCTCAATTACTTGTGGAGGCGGAGGTGGAGGCGGAGGCTGAGGCTGAGGCTGGTTTTTCTTCTTCTTAATCGACTGCTGCTGCTGCTGTGGGCACAATGGTCTCTCGCCTTCCTCCATTTCCCACACTCATCTGATCATCACATTCACTGTTTCACAGCCGAATGCCCTTTTTCTGCCGTTTCTCCTTCTTTGTGATCGGGCTGCCACCGCCAGGCCCTGTGTTTTTTCAAGTTTAGGTTTTCGACTTCGGCCCAAAATATACAAGAGCATAGTCCACCCCAATTTTATATGCATCCATCGTCCATCAATTTTTTAGGGGTGTAATATCCACACACCCCTTTTTACTTCTTACACACACTTCTTATTTTCGGGCGTCGGATCAGAAAAATTGAAGAAGATCAAAGGATATAAATTAACAAGGGGTGTGTGAGAAGTAAAAAGGGGTGTGTGGATAGCACACCCCTTTTTTTATAGGAAACTTTAACGAAAAGCTCCCGATACTGTTCACTTTAACGAAAAACCACATTTTTACACTAAAAAGTCAATCCTGGTACTATTCACTTTACTCTTTATTTTGTCATTTTCGTTACAACTCAAAGTTTTCAAGCCATTTTCAGTAGTTTTCCTTTTTTTTATAACCAACAACTGGGACTGGAAAAAAATTCCCAAAAATCCTGAACCAAATCGAAAAATCCCAATCTCGAAATTTCCAAAATTTTGGGATGTAATACCAAATTGATCCCAAACCATTCGTTACAGGATTTAGTATTGTGTATTTAATTCGATAACCTGAACCGAAACTATATATGTGGATGCAAATTTCTCCCGTCTCTTCATTTGACGAAAATCCACCTGCAAAATAATAACACCTAAGATTAAAGTCAAAAGCCTCACGCACCCACGATGAATGGGGGGCTTTGGCTGAAGAATCTCTGATGAAAAAGTTAGAATTATGAAAAGAATGTGTTTGAGTGTTTGTGGGAAGCAAAAAAGCCTCTTTAGGGGTAGCTCAAGCTTCCTGGATTTTGGAGATAAAGTGGGTATTTATAGGAGAAATGGAGGAGATGGGCTGACCTAGGGTTTAGGGGTGATCGGCCCTATGTGGTATTTTGGGTGAGAATATTCCAAGATATTTGTGTAAATAAATATCTTGGAGTAATTAGGTAAATATCCTAAATAAATGAGATTAGGATGACTTACTTGAAAGAGGTTTTCTCTGATTAGGAATGTATTTATGATAAGAATAACGAATTATTCTATCATAAATACCTTTGACTTTTCCTATAGGCAAGGGTGCCTTAAGCAGTCATTGATCTCTGCCTGCTCTACCTCAACTGCGCATGATGAATGAAGCTGCTCCCTGCTCATTTTATAAGGGCAGTCTTACCTTTCTTGGGAAACAATCCACGTGTCAGCTTCATGATTTTTAGGATTATTTTTTGCTCCATAAATGCCCTCACACCTGCTGGGCTGCTCACAGGAAAGGGCAAGAGAGTGTAGTAATCCAAAGTTGCAATGGAGTTTGTGTCCTAATTTAATGTAGATTCCCTCTTTGTTGGAATTTAAATTCTTCTAGGAAAGTGAATGTAATTGCCACCAAAACCTATTTAAGTCCGCGTCAAGCAAGGGATTAAATAAATTTGGAGTGCAACTAAAACTCCACAAGAAAGAGAGAAAGCCAAAGGATATTTCCCCTCCCCTAGCAATCTTCTTCGCTTGCCCGTGCAAAGAATTGTGTTCTGTTGCTTTTCTTCTTCTCCAAGGTAAGAAAAAATTAATTTTCTCTTTCTTCTTGATCTTTTGGAGACTCGGGGCTTGAATTTTGGCTCGACGGGGGTCGAGAACTTGGGAAATTGTGCAAATATGGGCTGCTATGTTGCTATTGCCATGATAGCTTAGCTGCCGCAATTAGGCGACGCAGCACGGGGTGGCTAGCGAATGCCAAGTGTTGGCTTGGCTTGGGCCGATGGGGTGTTGGTGTGACAACCCATCCCTACTTTTACGATTTTATTAATTTTATGGGGTGTGCTATCCACACACCCCTTTTTACTTCATAAACACCCTCTTAATTTGTCGTCGGATCGACTGAATTAAAGAAGATCAAAAGGCAGAAATTAACAAAGGATGTGTGAGAAGTAAAAATTCGCACACCCCATTTTTAAAAGCGTGAACTGACAAAAATGCCCTGGAGGCAAGATTATTGACTTTCATTGACCGCTAGTTCATGACGCATATGAACTATTACTTTACCATATTCCAGAAGTACTCGACGGTGCGAACGCGTAGATGCAAGCGGAATTGAAATCGGAGCTACGACGGAGGTTTTACGAAACTACGAATCCGAAAAATATTTTTGAGAGAAATATGGGAAAGGAAAAAAAGGACCGGAGGAAAGAAGGGTTGCTGCCCAACCTGAGGAAGGAGAAGGAGGAAAAAGGAGGGAGGGGACCGAATCGGGAGAAGAGAAAGAAGGTTGGCAAATCAGAAACATAAGAAATAAGGGAAATGAGGGAGTGGAGAGGCACACAACCAAGACCGTTTTCCCTTGACCCATTTCTAAACCGTGACCCAGCCTTCAACCCGGACCTCCCCGAGCCTTTTTTCGATGATCTCCGCCATTTTTTCGACGAATTAGGACACTCTTGTTGGAAATATGCCCTGAAAGTCAATCTTTGGAAGAAACCTTTCAAGACAATAAATGGATGTATAAATGAATCTTATACATCAAATGGCAAAGATACTAATTACTTATTCTAAAGTAGGGGGAGGGCAGGCGCTGTTCACGTTTGTTTTGATTTTGCTTTATTTACAACAATGCCAGCCGAATGTGGCTGGGTTGGGGGGTAATTCTCAAAAATTCAGAGGGTGATTTTGTCCTTTGAGGTCAATTCCTCCCCCCTCGATTTTGCTTTATTTACAACAAAACCGTGGGATTTGGGGCTGGGTTGGAACGTAGTTATTAAAAGTTAGGAGGGTAATTTTGTCCTGTACGCTTGAGACGGGTTGGGGTGGGTTTGGGTATGCTGTCATTCAGTGAGGGTTTCGGGGATGGGAGGCCATGCCTCCGATAGAGAGAGAGGGAGAGACAGAGCGAGAGAGAGAGGGAGAGGGATCCTGGCATGGGTGAGTGGAAGGGAGACAGTGAGAGAAAGAGAGAGGGAGGGGTCGGATGATGAACAGAGCCGAGTAAGGTCCCCTCAGTTCATGAATCACTCTGGATCGTCCGTTCCCTTTTGCATGTCGGATCAATGGCTGGATTTCGAAAGCTAAGTTCCATTTTTTATTCCATTCTTTGCTGTTACCATAGATGTGAACTGTTGGGTTAGGTTTTGGGGGTTCCTTTGTTTCGTTTTCTCTCATTTTCTCTCATTTTGGGGATGCATCTCTCTCTTCTGTGCATTGTCTTCTGTCTTAAGGTCAGTTTTCTTCTTCTTTTTTGTGGCTTTTTTTTTGGGGGTTTTCAGTTTGTTGATCTTTCACTCTGTATTTAGATTTTTCGTTCGTGAATGCTTAAATGGGTATTGGGTTTTGGTGGTTGAAAATATGTTTTTTTTTCTGCTTAAGCTTCTTGCTCATTTTCCTGGGATTTTTGGTTTTCGCTTGCACAAGGGTAAAGAGAACACTAAAATCTCAGGTTAAATGGGTATTGGGTTTTGGTGGTTTAAAATATGATTTTTTTCTGCTTAAGCTTCTTGCTCATTTTTCTGGGATTTTTGGTTTTCGGTTGCAAGGGTAAAGAGAATGCTAAAATCTTAGAAATTGGTATTGGCAATTGTATTAATGCATTTGCATTTTCGTTGGTTTGCAGTATAGGTGCATTGAGACCTAAAAATATTTGCGTGAACTTCATAAATTTTTCTGAGGCTCCGATCCTTGAAAGGTATGTGTTTTTGAGCTAAGTTCAATTTTTAATTCGCTTCTCTACTGTTAGCATATATTGTTATCATTTCTGCCCTTTTGTTATGAATTATTTCTGGATATTATATAAACTGCATAAAATTTGGATATGATGAGAAAACTAATTAAACTGAATCTTGGTAATGATTTCGTTATTGAGAAGCTGTCGAAAAACAAAGTTTAGATAGGAAAAACATCATCCTTACCAGTTAAGTCATTGATAGCATTTTGAGCATCCTGAAAAAGTAAATGAGAGTATGATGAGATTCAATTTAGTTACAAATTGACAAACTGTTAAAGGCAGAGGCTGGGCTCTAAACTATTGTTCAGTGTTTATCTGTACTGGTTTGTCTTACGGAAGTATTATTTCAAATTTGTTGTGTGCTTGAGGAGGTCTATCTTTTATTCTGTCCTCAAATTGGTCTGTCTTTGGAATGGAAAGATAAAAATTTCGTAAATGTTTTGATATTTTTGACATCATTTATACTTGGGATTTATATTTTTCAAAGTTTGTAAAAGTACTTGACCTGTGATGAGTTCCTTTGTATACCTTATTAAATAAGTTATATATTTTTTTGTGAATAACTGTGTGTTTGATCTGGTACTAGAACAAGAATGCTGTTTGAAATTTTGTTGGCGTGCTAAGTGAAACCACCACTACTGAGGCTTTGGAGGAATGGTGTCAAAACCCATCAAATTTTCCCATACTGATTGCTTCATTTATTTTGTTAAGCTTTATTTGCCTCATTCTTCACCTGTGATGGTTTCATCAATATTGGTAACATAGGATAATTTCATGTTTTTTTCTTTTGGTTTTACGGCATTTTTCCTCGCTTCAAAATCTTATAGGCTTCATAAATTTACATACATTTGTTGGGATTCTGATCTTTTTACTGAAATTGTTTTGGTCCCTGCTACTCAACTCTGATTTCTGCTATTAATTGCTGCTGAAATGTGACTTTTGCTATTAATTTATTTACCCTTCATATTTATCCTGCTTTTTGATTCCATTCGAATTAAATAATGTAGTTAATCTTGATATGAATTCTCTCTGCAACAATAATTAGCGATTTTAGTTTAAATTATTATTGATTTGTTCTTGATCTGCCATTGAATCTTTCTTAATTTGGACTGCAGGTGGTTCTGACGCGGAGGAGAAGCTGTAAGAGGTTATGATCTTGCTGCACTTAAGTGCAGCTGTTCTTCAACTCATGTAAACTTTCTGGTAGGGTTCAAACTGTTAAAGGGTTTTATTATTTTGTAAAAGCTTTTTAGCAGCAGAAGTTTGGTCTTTTTGTGGTTGCATTACACTGTGCAACTTGAGTTAGGATGGGTTTCTTGCTAACTGACGTGACTTAGGAATTCTAAAAGCAGTTGCATTTTACAATATACAACTTCATTTTGTCTTAGTTTCTCAATGAGTGCCATATGAATTCTTAATTTAATTTCGTAAGGTGATGCGTTAAAAGTTTGTGCTATGTGATGAAGTTAGCATTTTGTTTTTTTATTTATTATATACTGGTGGTGAACATTTACAGCATATTGGTTGAGAAAGATGTATCATTTTCTCATTTTCGTATTTCTATAAATTTTGAGAGTCTTCCTTCTTCAAAAATCAGAAAGGTGACAATGTAGTAAGGGTGTAAGAGTTGCCTAGGATCAAGCAAAATGAGTAATACATTCAGCATTTACACACTGAAGTAGGCCAAAAGTGAAAACCGACCAGTAAAGATTATGGTAATTCACTAATTTAAACATAAACCAGCTTTGAGAGTGATACTCACCCATTGTCGGTTTTCCTTGCGAGCATATTTTCTACCCAAAGTTTCCCAAACTGTTCTCAAACCGCTGTATCGGCATATCTTACCAACTTCTAATAGTCTCTGGTGCTAGAACATCTTCTAACTTCATTCTAAAAAAAATAGATTGATCCGTAAAGACATCTAAAACCAGGTAAGTAAACAGTTTAATGAGGACGAAATTCAGAAGTAGACCCAAATTGTCAGATATTCCTTGGGAGTAAGCATTGTTCGTTTTTAATCACAAATGGTAGCTGAAATTATCTTATTTATTACCACCATTGATTTGAATTTGTAATACACAATGTTTAAATCATTTGATCGTTAGTTAGTTAAATTTAATACTGGTAGTTTGGTTGTGATCGAATTGATCCAATCTCAAAAAGTGTGACATGTGAGGTGATAACAGACTAACAGAGGAGAATGAGTTGACACTTCTGTGTTTGATTTACAAATTTTGGCTAATGCTTGCCTTTTTTTTTTGTTTCCTGGTGATATATATCTGCCTTTTTCTTTTTAGTGATTTTTTTTTTCCTGATGAGACTGCAGGTTTTGGATTTACTGATCTTCGATTCCGCCTCCCCTCTCCTCTACCTGACCCTCCTTGAGGGACGGATGGACAGGGAGAGAGAGAGAGGGCAGAGAGCATGCCCTGCGTTTTTTGGGGTTAACGGGTTACCCCACGGGGTTGCTGAGCAGAGGATGTCTGAGGGAGGTATGGGAGAGGAGAGGGTTTTCAGTTTTGTCCTCTGATTCAACAGGTAAAACACTCTTCAGAAATCATTGTTTATTGTTTGGTTTTCCATTTGCTTTGTTTGTAAAACTGTGATTGACATTTTTTTTGTGTCAATAAAATTGTAATGGATGTTTATAGCCTGTTTAGTTGGGTGTTAGGAAGATAGGTCTGTTTAGTGCACTGTTTCGTACACTGTTATAGTCAGGTTTGTGTCTTTTTAAATTAGAGGGTTGCACTGTGCGCATTTCTGTGTTTCTTCATGCTTTGCTGTTGTTTCCTTCTCAACAAATCGAATTGAGGTTCCTTTTCTGCTTTACATCCTTTGAGTATCTTTCTGTTGCTAGGTTGTTTCTCCATGTTTTGTTGCTTCTGTATTTGTGTGATAAGGGTGTTAGAAGAAAAAGGTGAAAGGAAACCACCATACTTATTATCACTTGAAGGATGCTTCTTTCATTCAGTATGAAATTTTCATTTTTTTCTACATTCTTGATTTATTTTCAATTGTAGGTAGTCTCGATTTTTCAAAGTTGTGCTTCAAGCCTTAATCTAGACTCTGGAGGCTGAGTGGGTTTATCAAAAATAATAATTTAATAAAAAATGATTAAATGGCTGCTACCGTGTTTGCTTAGTGTGAAAGGCTGATTTGCCTTTGGATTTGTGTCTATCTTGCTAATTTTGGATATGTTTGGATTTTGTTTTGCTGGGGTTGTCATTCTTTAAATTTTTGTAAATTTTCTATGAAGAAATGAACAATTGTGCCTGTCTAGGGTTTAGGTTTTGCTGAAATGTTCATATCTAGGTTCGGGTTGTTGCATCGTTAATTTTGAATTTTATGTTTAATTTGGGTTTTTACATTGTGAATTTTGAATCTTTTGCCTGATTATGGTGTAATTAATTTTAATTTTGTGGGTTTGAGTAAATTGCGCACCTTTTCTTTTCGTTCTTTAATGGTTTGGAAAAAAAGCATGAATCTGGAGATGGAACAAATGGGTTTTCTGTTCAAATCCCTCACCCAAATTAAATATATAAATTAATTTCTTAATTTCCTTTTAATGGTTTGGAAATCAAGCCTTTTATTTTGTGCATTTTCACAGTTATTTCTTCTCGAGTTGGAAAGTAGAAGCTTCAACTTTTAGCTCAGACCTTAAAGCCTCAAAATTTTCACCTTATCAATCCGGTTATTACAGGCAAGCATAACCTTTATCAACATCCTGTTTATTGAATATCAGAATTTAAGTTCTGTATTAGTGCATTTCATTGATGATAATCCAAAATTTTTAATCCTTTGTGTTTCAGGAATGCAGTGTTAATTCTTCGGACTATCGACCTCTGCCGTCTAATTCTCCTCAATGGTGCTTGCACCATTTGAACCAGAGGGAATCTTAAGGTTGATTTCTGCATTTGTCGAACTCCAACTCTATTTCCATCTCTCTCACACACAAACACACTATGTCAATGTTAAAACGTCATCGTTCCTGATTATTCAAAATTGGTCTTTGGTTCATTTTATTAGTAAATTTTCAATTCTCTGATGGTTGCTGTTACATGTTTAGTCGGATTGCATGATATTTTGGTATTTTAGTTATGATAGCTCTGGATTAAGCTCTCACCTTTTGTACAGTGCACTATTTAACTCACCAACGTGAGAGCTGAACTTTAGGCTCTTACATGCACATAATTTTCTTAAAAAGGGAATGAGAAAATAAAATGGGCAGTACCTTAATTTGCAGGAGAAGATTTCTGATGAGTTAGATAAGAGAGCGAAGAAGTTTCTTAGAGGAGCAGAAGCAAATTTGGAGGTATGGCCTAGAAGCTTTG
Source organism: Malus fusca (assembly GCA_035220775.1). Taxonomy (NCBI): domain Eukaryota; kingdom Viridiplantae; phylum Streptophyta; class Magnoliopsida; order Rosales; family Rosaceae; genus Malus; species Malus fusca. Next base: position 5,069,340 of record CM069059.1, read on the forward strand.
AGTTTTCATGAAACATATACATGTTTATTTGTTACTGCATCTTGGATTTTGTGTTTTCAGGGCTTGAAAGATAAGAAATTGAAGGGTCAACTTGCTGTTAGAGAAGAATTGTATGGAAAATCTGCACAAGCTGCTGCCAAGGCTGAGAAGGTGATTTGTTTTCCATAATGTGGTATGTTGGTCTGTTCAAACTTTAATGGAAGGAAAAGGAATCTTACATAGAGTCATGCTTAAGCAGTAGACTGGATTTTGTACTCTCTCTTTTCCAGTCGTGTACTGTTGTATTACATTTTTCTCTGATTTACTGGATTTAGTTTATACAAGCGATCTTATACATGAAATCTTGCTTCTTCTGTTCTTTTAGTCCATGTAATACTGATAACAATTGATTTGAATGTTTGTTTTGTTTTTTATCAGAATTATCAGTGGCTTCTACCAAGTGAGGGAGGCTATTTGGAGACTGAAGGCATAGAGAAGACATGGAGGATCAAACAAGAATCAATTGCTCTGCACCTATCAATGCCGCCAAATGGTAATAATGCTTCCCTCTCTTCTCTCTGCCTCTCTATATGTATATATTTATCATTTTCTAGATGGAATAATCCATTGATCATCCAAGTGGCTGCTCGATTTTGCATCTTCTCTTTCCCAATTGAAGTGGCTGTTCAATCCATACTAGCTAGATACATTTGAATCGGTTAATTATTGTTGCTGACAATATATGATATCTAATGTAATTGATTCATTCAATTTTTCATAACTGGATTTAATTCTTTCTTAATTAGTGCTGCAAAATCTTTATTGCAAGCTATTTTTTCCGAGAAACAATCAGATTATTGGATCTAAGTTGCTAATTATTTTAATTTTGAGGCTTCAATAAAATCAGCACCCACAACTGGAGAAGTCAAGAAGCCTGACTGCTACCGCCCTGGAATCGTCGCTCTTCGGTAAGTTTTCAACACAATATAGTTCAAATCCTCTGAATCATGTTCTTGAATTTTACTATATGTATTTTGTTCTTTGCATTTTGTTATCTGAACTCTATTCTTTGAATTTGGTTACCTGAATCGTGCCTAATATTTGATGTGGCCAGTGGCTTTGTATAGTTGGCTGGTGTAATTTGGGAGTGTTTTTAGTTAATGGGAGACAGGGGACAAAGGTGTGAGGCAGCGAAGTCAAGTGGGATTAGGAATTTAGGATGGTAGAGTATTTGCTATTTATGGGATTAGAAGTCTTTCTTTATTTTTGTCTTGGTGCAATGAAAAAAAAAGGGTGAGTAATTTTAACTCCAGTTTAAGGTAATAACATGTGAATTTTTCTCATTACTGTTTTTTTCCTTTCTATTACAACAACCTTTGATTTCTTTGATAGTGCCTTTTTTTATCTGTGCTATTATAATTGTTCTCAGCTATATTGGAACTAAATTTTTCATGATGCTCTTTCCTTTTCTTCTTAGTGAAAAAACATACTAAAGTAACAATGCAATGGTGGTGGGAATAAGCATTCTCAGCTATGTATGGATGTGTGATATGAATTAGGTGGATGATGTTGAAGCATCTCAATAAAAAAAAAAGGATCTTAGATATTATACATTAATCCATAATGAATTTGTTGTCCGCCTTGCATCAAAGGTGAGAAAGGCATTCTTTATTTCGGCCTCAATTATTAATTGAAAACTCATTCATATTTTTTCATAGAACTTCCGTCATTATGCGCTGCTATTTAATTGCTCTGTTTGGGTTTTCTAGCCAAAAAGTCAGTCAGTGTATATTTAATTTAGTTCCCCTAATTTTCTTTTTAATTCATTTATTTTTTGTTTTGTTGGGTGATGCAGTTTGATCAAATCGGGTTGAATTGAATAATCCTTGAAGTGACAAGAAGGAACTGACTAAGCAAGTAATAATTCTTAATTACTTACATGTTTTCATTTTAATTTATGATTTGATTGGCCCTTTCTTATATAAATTATGAGCTCCATAATCATTGGACCATTGACATGTTATGAGTGCTGATTAGTTTATGTGTGTAAATATAGTGTATGGGTGTTAAGTACTTCAGATGTTATTGCCGATCTCAGAAGGGAAGGGGCATCGTCTTAACAGGAGCAGTAAAAACTTGAAAAAAAAAAATTCAACATATCAGGAGCAGTAAGATCTTTAGTTATAAAGATCTTTAGTTATAAAAAAATTCAATAAAAAATTTTTGTGTGGGGATGTCTAATGAGATGTTCCATTGTGTTTGTAATGCAATGCATGTGATAAATGGCGTTTTGTTCATCTTATCAGGAGCAGTAAGATCTTTAGTTATAAAGTATGAATCCGTATTCATATTAATTAGAGATCCAAGATGTTTTTTAGACTAAAAGAAAGAGTTATAAAGTAAATATGGCTGCAGGACCATTGGACCAGAGGACCACATACTCTAACAATATATGATGAAAAGTACTCATTGTTCTCTTATTCATTTTCTAATTCTTCTCTTTAAGGTCTAATATGAAAATCTTATTTCAAAATTGTGTTTTTTCCCTTCAGAGAAAATTTGGGCTATAAGAGCTCAGTGCAAAGCTTCCTGTAAGTATGGGAAAATACCAAGGCACAGTTCCACACAAGGTAGTTCAATCTTTCATTTTGGTCTGATTAGTACTTGCCCTCCAAGTATTAGATTTCTTGCAATTTTACTTTTACAGTGCTCTTATAGTTTGCCATTTTGTTTTGAGATGCTTTTAATTCTTATTACATAGGGGAGCAGTAGTTCATGTGTGTGGATTTTTGTTTCGTTGTGTTTGGGGTTCAGAAGTGAATGTATTACGCAGGGATGCCTGGCTGTCAGCTTATCCCACGTATCTTTTATGTTTTCACTTTATTCATGTGCTGAATTATGGTTAGATTGCTCAATGGGTGTTGGGAATCTGGGTGTTCTGTCAGTTTGGGCGTAATCGAATTGGGTCTTATTTGTCTAATTGGTCAATGATGGCGGTGTTTCGACATTAGTAAAAGTGAAACCTAGGCATTTCCTTAAAGCTAGGAAGCAACGAGATGGTTAATTTTTACTTTGAGTAATGGATATTCTTTTCTTTGGTTTTGAATTATTGTTCTAAATTCGTGTTTCTCAAATAATTCAGGCGGGTTTTGGAAAGACCTGAATTTGGATTTAAACAATTGTGCAGATGTTTGGTATGACAGATAAGGAGATGGAATACAGGGTTGAGTTGTCCAACGAGCAAGTTTTTTGAATGGCATTGTTAATTTGTTGTATGACTATGTTTACTCTTCGTTTTAATTATTCACTTCAACATCATCAATATGGTTAAAAGTTATAATACGAGACTAAAATAGGTTTCATATACAGCTTTCATTTGATCCCATAAGGTACTGTAGAGTTTAATTTGGTGGAATTAGAGTTTAACAACTTAACTGTAGACGATTAACATGTAAGCATTTTAAATTCAACCAGGTGCATAGACTTGAATTGCAAGTTTACATTTCCACTGTAATTTATAATTGCACCATAGAGAACCACTATAATTCTGAATGTTGTTATGTTAATTAAATGCTTAATAAATTTTGTAAAATAAAAAAATTTGTATATGGTTCCCACAGATTTAGAATGTGCAAGACGCTAGGAAAAGGAATTTGTATACATTGTTCGTTCATTTGATTTTGCTAAATATTAATTTTACTGTAATTGTTTGCTTTGTGTTTTAGGTTTTTGGAATTTTGATGTTTGGTGGTTATTTTGTGTTTCGATTAAAGCGTTTGGTAATCTGTGACTCTGTTGGTGCAGGATCTCAGGATTCCAAATATAGTTCTCAAACTATATTTTGGGATCCCACTTCATATGCCCATACATTTTGTAATTAGGATCAAAGAAATTAATTGCTAATTTTTAGGGTTTTGCATAACCTGATTTCTGAGTTCGACTATGCAAATAATTATAAAATACAGTATAACCTGATTTCTTTAAGGTTTGGATTTATGTGATCTCATCATCTCATGGTTTCTTTGTTTTCAGCAGAAAGCTTGGGAAGTTGCACAGGTCCCATTCAAGAATTTGGCGATGATGGTTTCATGATATGGATGGTTGGGAGTATAGTGCATTTGTTTAGCATTGGAATCACATTTTCAGCTCTTTGGCAACCCATAAGCACCTTACATGGTGTAGGGAAAGGTAAATGATTCTTATTCTGTTAATCGGTCTGTATGTGTTTCATTCTCCACTTCATCTCCTTTGTTTGGTAGTGTTATATATTGTATTCATGCAGTATAGACTAATGCTTAAATTAGATATTGCTAAAAAAGGGTCTTTATCTTCTAAATCCTTAGCTTGCTCTACCTTGAATACGTTTCGAGTTCTTTTATATAAGATTATCCCTTATGAAGAAGTGAAATAAATAGGGTGATTCTTATATTTCTTAAGATTTGGTTCCCAAAATGATTGTGACGATGATGAAAAATGTTTATTATGTGATTTGAAGAAAAATGGTCAAACACAGTAAAAGTAATTCAAACTGTGTCACTCATAGAGGGAGGGAGGGAGGGAGGGAGAGAGAGATGGATTTGGTGAGAGGAAGGCATGCGGCTTGCAGGCAGACAGAGTCACAGGGGGTGTATGATTCAAGGGAGAGAGAGAGGGGATTGAGTGGTGATGCTCGATTTGGGGTTAGGCGACGGCGGGAGGGAGTGCAAGGGTTGTTGCATCCGTGTCATTCAGAGGGTTGCGAGAGAGTGAGAGTGCTGCGTTCTAGGGTTTGAGAGTTGGTTTCGAGAAAGTGAGGGGGCCGGAGTGGGGGTAAGGCTTGAGCTGGGTTTGTGGAATGGGGCTGGATTAGTTACAGACGGAGAAGGGGATGAGGGTGTGGAATGTTAGGGAGACTAAGGGAGAGGGAGGTCTGCCAAAAATTGGGATTAATGTTGAGGGGATTGTAGGGCAGACAGGACGCTATGCCGCCTCTGAGATAGAGATAGAGAGAGACAGAGAGAGAGACAGAGACAAAGCGAGAGATGGAGGGATTTCAGGGATTTGCAAATTCTTCCCCTTGCTGCCTGTTCTGTTCTGATTTGAAGATTTCTCAAGTGGCTATAATTTCATGGTCGTTTGGTTTAAAGCAGTTCCAAAATATTGGGATATGTTCCCCTCTCTCTACATCTCAGATCTCTGCAGTTTCACAAATTAGGGTTTCAAATTTCTCTCTGACTTCTGATTTTTTAATTTATGCTCAGTTTTTTGTTTGTTGAGATTTTTGGCCTATGGTCTGATTGACGTTGGGTTTACTCGAGTTTACAGGTCTATGTGTGCAACAAGCAAAATCCTTTCATTCATATAAGCTTCTTGGGCCTCTTTTACCTTCACAGCAGCTTACCTACCTGGGTCAGTAATCTTAAATTGATTTCTTGATTTCTGTTGTTGAATGTTTATCTTAAATTGATTCTTTCCAGCTTATTTCCATCTGCAGCTTTTCTTTTGGCTCCAGAATACCATATGGAGACATATCATCTTTCTCTTCTCTCTCTCTCTCTCTCTCTTTCTCTCTTTATGAGCGCTGTCTTTCTTTCTTTAGTTGCGCACCATCAGGGACCGTAGTTACATCTTATCTTTTTGCTATATTTCTTTTACCTTTGAGTATTATGAAGATGGGATTTTAGACTCATCAACGACAAAAAAAATTGCTTTCATTTTATAGGAGTGAAAGATTTGATTTTCCATGCACTTATCTTTTAATTTTATTTGTTTATTTAGTTTTCCCAATATTTTGGGTGAAATTCTACCCCATGCATTTGGGTTTTAGTCTTTTCTAGGCCAGTTGCTAGAAAAAAAGGCGTTTGAGAGAGAGAGAGAAGACGGCTTGAAAAATTTAGTATCTTGAAGTGATAAAGCAAAGAGATTTCCAAAGCTAATCAAATTGTTATCGTCAGCTTGCTCTCTTTGGATTAATTGATGTTATAATGCATTTTGAAGCTTAAATTATAGATTCCTTTTCTGTAGCAAACCTTGATTTATCAGTGTATAGAAAAAAATATCAATTCATTTCAGTTTAAATATTTCTGAAAAGTTAGAGATGGTTTTATTAGTTTCAAATTATATACTACTGAAAAGTTTAACATCTGCTGAGCACGTTGAGCGTTTGTAAATTAGCCAAATTATAGGGTCATGTGCAGGTGTTCTGTTTAAAACTTCTTTTTTTCATGAGTTTTTATTAAGCTTTCTGACTTTTTTTTTGTATCTGTTGATTTCTAAATTACTATAATTAAGAACAAGATTAGTGAATTTATAATTTGCTGCTTAGCTTAACACGATCCTTGAATAAAATTTGAGTCTTGGTTAAAGTTAGGTCATATTTTTAAGAATCGTAAAAACTAAGGAAATTTTCTGGGTATCTCCTATTCAACTTTTGTTGGCAAATTTGTCTTTGCTAATCAATGTTATTTTTGGGTGCTAACTATTTTGGTCTTTATAAATTTTGGTAGCGGTGATTTCTTCTACACTTATGATGTGACAACGTTGTGTAATGATTGTAGGTTTTAGAAAATTTTGAGCTTCACAAACTGTGGAAAAAGAAACAAGTTTTGCTGAAATCAATTTAAAGGCACAATAACAAATGTATAAAAAAAATCTATTGGATGATGTAATTTGGTTTGGATTTGTAAATTATGCTTTTCAATGTGGATTAATTGTTTAAGTAGTTTTAGATTATGCTGATTGTCTATTTTCTCTTCTACTTATTTTGTGTTTTCCAGCTATTTTTCTGTAATTACCTTTTGTTTATATTATAGGACAGGTTTGTAATTCTTATTTTGATAATTTTTTCTCCTTTCTCTCTTTTTGATACTTTGCATGTGTATTCACTTGGAAAAAATACGTTAGTCTAAATGATATTAATGCTGCATGATATATTTTCTTTTGGAGCCATAAAATCTGCAACAGATTTCCAAGAATACAATGAGGTTGCTGGCGTTTCAGCGCTTGACTTTGGTTACACAAATAACACTGCAGTGTACCATACAAAAGTTTTTTTCCTTCCCTTTTGCCACTTTTTTGGGATATTAGTTACAAAATCTGTTTAGAGCATAGATGTGAAATTTACAGGACGGGTTAGTAAGTTAATTACTTAATTTGATTCTCAATGGATATGAGTTATTGCGATTTGCAGAGATAGACTAAAGACTTAAAGAAAACAATGTTTGTTTTGAGTACTTCTCACGTCATTGAGGCACAAATGTTGTTCCTGCATTAATTAATTTTTTTTTATATCGAAATTGAATAAATTTAATTTTCCTTGATATCCAAATGTATTAAAGTAATGTTGATTGAAGTTTGTTTATGTCTGCTTTCCAAGATTCATTTTTTGGTTACCAGATATCTTACTTTGTTTATGGTTTGCTTTTTTTAGTTAACTGAAACAGAGGCTTTTTATTCTTTGTGTTTTCAGGACTTCATTCACCCTTTACAAGTCAACCCTGCAATACCAAAGTACAAGAGAAACAAAGATTAGAGGTAATTTTTGCTCTAAGTTGGAATAGTTTCTAAGATTTGTATTGTGCAATTGTCCAGTGTTAACTACTAAATCGATTAAAAAACATTCTGTAGGGGCTGCGCTGCCATTCAATTACCTATGGAATTTATAACATGCAATTAGTTTCTGTTTAGTTGAGTTCAAATAATGTTGATTGCGCTGTTATAAAGCTCTTTTTTATAGTTGGGTTGAAAATCTTATCGATATATTCTTTATTTAGTTGGTCCAATTTGTAACAGATGAGATTGTTTTGTTTGAAGTTTAAATCAAAATTTGATCCTTTTTTTGTGTGAAATTATAATGGAATTGCAAGTCAAGTATATCTTAAGATTCTTGGTTGCATACCCACCTTCTCACAACTATTAGTCTCTTGATTGGATGGATTTTTATAATTTGTTGGATCTACGGTTACAATGCTTTTTATAATTTCCTAGATCTATCATTTTTGTTCGTTCATGATTATGTTGAATGTTTTTCAGGTTAAATGTGTCTTATTCATGTAGTTAAGGTTGGTGCATTCAAGTCCCGCGGCATCGCGCGGGCTTATTACTAGTTAGGACTATCTCTATAAACGATATATGTTCTAAATGGTGAATCCATGGACAATGGATCGATTGAAGAAGTAATCTAATGATGTTAGACTACAGAGACCTTCTTCACATAACCATTATGTCCAAAAATGTTCCTGGTCATAGGATTGTCAGAGGGATACTGACAATGCATAGACCGGTACATACTGTGTCCGCTTCAATTAGAAGGATGGAAAGTCTCATCCCATTCGTGTATTGACACTAAGACAAGTATGTAGGTGCTCATTAAGGGAATGAGTTCACTGAACACAATCGAACGAGAGTACTTGCATGGAGGTCTACTCACATGTCAAGCAAGTAACTCTAATGGTTGGAATAATGTAAGTAGTCATTTGACCTGAGACATCATCGTTGTCTTGTGGTTAAGTACTTGATCTTTGATTATGTCAAAGTCACTCTATCAGAGTGTCCACGGCATAGTTGGGGTTAAACCACTTAATCATGAAGGCAAATGAATGTTCAACAAGGAATCTCTAATCCTCGTTATGAGAGGATGAATACTCTAAGATATGATTTGGGAATCTTCGGCCGAAGTATCGAGCGTAATAAAGGAAAGCGTTCCTATACGACTTAATTGAATCATATAAGAAGGAATAATCACATTAGGGGTTTGACATAATATATCCATACCCTAGTGATGTGATTGAGAGTATTGTTTTAGAGAAGGATCGAATTACATTGTAATTCCAACTGAATAGGTTCTCTGAACAACTTCTACATTAACTTGGGTAGCCATGATATATGGTTAGATGTCACTCATGGTTTGTGAGTTCTTCTAGATGATTAAATGTAGTCGTCAAAGAAGAAGGTGAATTAAAAGTAAGTTTTAATTCACTAAGTGATTGGATTAACTATAATCAATTGGATTGGGGCCAATCACCTCACTGCCTTGCTAATTAGAACCTAAAACGATTGTTCACCAATACTCTTGTAGTGAGTAATTAATGGATGATGGAAATAATTAATTGGATTAATTAAGTGTTGTGATTAATTAGAAAGTCTAAAGAAATCATAAAAGGGATATAAGATCGTTTTGGGCTTAAAGAAATGTTCGGGTTTAATTGGGCCCATTGGGCCTAAACCCATTAGGCTTTTATTCAAGCATTGGATGACTTGAAATAAATAAAAGCCCAAAGCCCAAACAACACTAAAGGGGCCGGCCATATAGAGTTAAAAAGGAGAGATATTTAGTCAAGTTGTTGGCTAGGTCTCTTTGGCTATAAAATGAACTTTATAGCAATTATTTTCATTAGGGTTTTTTTGAAGTGTTTAAAGAACAAAAGAGAAAAAGAAATATCTCTCTAACACTCTCAAAGGGCCGGCCACCTTAGGGGGAATTTAGCTAATCATCATTTTCACCCATTTGGTTATTCCTTCATCCTTCTCACTACACTAGTGGGTGAGGATCTTTAGAGGTTTTCAATCTTGGAAACTTGAAGAGAACCTAGGAGCACTCATACTAACAAAGTGGAGGAGACAAGGAAGGAGGCTAGGCTCAAGGATTTCAAGGAGCAAAGGTCTTGGAGGTGGTCCATCCTTGGTCTAAGATGTAGATCAAGAGGTATACAACTACTCCTAAACTTTGTCCTCATATAAAGTTTGTGTTTGATGCATATTACATAAACCTATGAACCTTGAAGGGGATTTACATGACTAGAGCTTTGATATTATTTGTTAACATGCTTCCATTGCTTTCGTATATAAATTTTGAATTGTATATGCATGCTAGTCACTAGAAATCCCACATGAAATCTCATAAATTTCCCTTCAAGTGGTATAAGAGCCAAAAGTTTATGTATTATGTGTCCCTTTGGATTTAATGCATATGAGTTTTAATTTAATGTTTGACATATTATTTCTTCATTCAAAGTATGTTTATCTTTTGTTTTTCAAATGTTGAAAAAAGTGAATCAAATGTTGAAAAAGATATGCATGCAAAAAGGTGTTTTGGATGCATGAATGAAGATTGAGTTTTGAACAAGTTTAACATGTTATTGCTTCATTTAAAATATGTTTATCTTTTGTTTTTTCAATAGTTGAAAAATTATGAATCAATAGTTGAGAAAGATATGTATGCAAAAGTGTTTTGTATGCATGAATGAAGAATAAGTTTTGAACAAAATTTTGGGGTTTTGAACCAAAAGGGAGGGCACGGTTTTGGGGTGGTTTTTGGGTTGTGTTTGTGTTTTATTGTAAACCACTCACACATCCTTTTAAAGCTAGAAAGAAGAGTTCTTGTCACTTTTGTTTTGGGTTTGAAAAATCACCAAGAATATACAAATCTTGAAAAAGTGTTCATGGTTTTGTTCTTGGTGTTCATGGTTTGGTTTTTGGTGAAAATGGTTTTATTTGGTTTTCATGCATTGTTTTGTGGTTTTGGATGATGTTCATACTATCCATAACCATATCATAAATTTATTAAATCCTATACTTGACTAGGAGATTTCCATCAACCCTTTTTCACTTAAGTCTTTGAAGTAAAACCAAGTGACAAGCAAAATTTAATTTTTTCTACATAATGGTGATTTAATGCATGTTGTGTAAGAATGTGTAAGAGACCTCCCATCCTCTTAATGTGGCCGGCCTCCCCTAGTGGATTTATCCACTTGTGGGGCTATTTTGTAATCTTTGAAAAATTGATATTTATACTTTCAAGTATTTACGATTTTACCCCTAACTGTTCATATTTGCATAATAGGCCCCATCCATCTAAAAAGGTTAAAATATTTGATTTTAATTTTATTGGTTGTTTAAACTCATAATATTATTATGCCCATATGCACTCAATCTAAATGTTTATGTTGTATTCCATATGATTATTTAATGTGATTAAGTAGTTAGAAAAATGGGTGACTATGGACTTATGCCTTAAACGATAATTGAGCTATGAGATAAGGCGCTAAACTCAAATTGTTTGAACCTTGGGAATGTGTTTTAATTACTGTTTTAATTGGACATTGTCACGTTTGACATTAATCTATCTCTCCCTCTTAGTATGTGTAATTTGTACAAATCAGTTTGTAATTCTTATTACTTCTTAATCTCTTTTAATTAGTTGCTTCCCTCTAGTGCTAGACTAGAGTTTCTTTAACTATTGGTAAGGAGACATAACTAAAAGAGGGTTTTGACATGAGATTAAAGATTAAATGGGTCCAACGCCCTAATTAGCAATGAATGATTGTCTTTCATTTCTAATGGCTCAATGAAAATGTTTTAATTAGATTGAAAAACACGTAATTAAATTAACACAACCTCCCCGAGTTCTTATTCAACAATGTTGGCTCGTTGTTGCAATAACCTAATAAGTCCATGGTCATCCAAGAGCCTAAGATAACTATAAAAGTCCAAATTCAAAGGAATGCAAAAACCGTAGTAGTAATAGTTACTTCCAATATTTGAAAAATTCGTTTTTGATATTGATTTGTTTTTTTTCTCAAAAACAAATAGTGGGAGTATCATATGCTACTAAACTATAATGAATACAATTAGTAGTTATATATATCTCCAATATTTTGAAAAATGTTTTGATATTGATTTGTTTTATGAAAACGAATAATGGGGATAGCTTCATTAACTTTGGACTAGTAGTTATAATAGGACAATTTATTTGAATGTGATTAAATAAATAAAATTGATGAGACCTTAAAATCCCTCAACCAACATACAATATTAAGTTGAAAGCGTAAGAGTGCTTTGAACACTTTTTCGTGGCCTTCCACCGTGGTAGGCTCCAATCGTTTATGACTTGTACACCGCCTTCACCCTATCATGGGGGAGTGCAAAGTGCATGCTTATACTTAGGAGGAGTTTATTTAAAACATTTGATGAGGTTAAGGTAGGCAACGAGTGTGGCCAACATCGTATCATCGTGAGGTCATACTTGAACCCCTTTCTAAACCGGCATGGTGGGACAAAACTTAACTAAGAGAAAAGGTGCCAACATCGTATCATCGTGAGGCATTTTTCTCTAGAGGCCAAAAGATGGGCAATCACAAGAGGTTGTTGTGAATGGGTACTTGTACCCTCTCATTATTATTTTTGCTAGCCAACATCGTATCATCGTGAGGTGGGCTTGGTAATAGTGAACCTCCCATAACCCGCTAAGAGCTTTCTTTGAAATCTCCCGGATTCCATCTTGAGGGATATGGAATTTGCCAAAAATGGTGGGTGGTGTCATTCGGTTTAAAGACCCGAATCGTTTGACTTAATCAACAATCAAACTAATTATTTTATTGTTTATGTATATAGATATGGTTGGAAGCACACTCGCGAAAATACTCGACAAACATTGCCTAGAGGGGCACAATTTCCCATCGTGGTTTCGTAATGTCAAGATTCTCCTAACCTTGGAGAAGATTGTTTACGTGCTAGACAAGGTTCCACCTCACATACCTCTTGGCCCCGACGCCACTGAGGATGAACGTGCTAAGTATGACAAGCACGTTGAGGATGATACACAAGCCAAGTGCTATCTGTTGGCTTCCATGAATGAGGAGCTACAGAGACAGCACGAGGGCATGGACAGTGCATCTTCCATCATACTCCATCTTACGGAGTTATATGGTGAAGGGAAGCGCAACCGTCGCTTTAGCACTGTCAGTGAACTTGTGAAGACCAAGATGGTCAAAGGGGCTCCAGTGCATCAACATGTACTGAAGATGATAGGATTCATTGAACAATTGGAGAACCTAGGTACTCCACTTGACGGGGAATTGGCCCAGGACTTCGTATTGGCTTCTCTTTCTGATTCATTCTCGCAGTTCGTTATGAACTACAATATGAATAAGATGGATAGTACTCTCTCTGAGTTACTAAACATGTTAGTAACTGCCGAGAAGACTATGAAGAAAGAGAACGTTGTAGGGACTGCTGCAGTAGCCTACAACAAGCCATCCTCTTCCAAGGCCAAGCCGCAAGGCAAAGGCAAAGGGAAGGAGAAGAAGTCCCCCACTCCTAAGCCTCAAGGAGGAGTGAGGAAAAAGAAGGCAAAAGAGCCCAAAGGGACTTGCCACCACTGTGGAAATGAGGGGCATTGGAAGAGGAATTGCAGGTTATATCTTGCAACTCTTAAGGACATGCCACAAGGTATGGTTTATGTTCTAATCTTCAATTCTAAATGTTAGATCTTCTAAATATTTATATTTGATATAAAGGGCTAATCACTTGTATAAATGTATATAGGTGGAGGAGCCAAGTAGAAGAGGAACGAGCAAGGAAAATGTGGAGAATGGTTCGGCCACTATGTTTTTGCTTACTACTTAGGAAGTTTGTTAGGCATTTAAAGATTGTCTTTAAACTTTCTTATTTTGTTAAGAACTAATTATATGGCTTCATTTGATGGAAGACCATTATTAGTGCCTAAATGTATAAAGGCATTTAAATTAGTCTCTAAATGTATAGAACTAATACTTTTTTGTATTAAACATTATGAATGTTTGAATTATCATATTAATGTAATGTGATGAATGCCTTCTAAAATATTATTTCCTTAAAGTAGTGTTATGAATTGAATATTGTCTTGTTGTATCCTAGTTGAGATACAAGATTTATATCATTTATTGTAATGTGATAACCAAACTTTAGGCTTATCAATTATGGATAGATCTCACATGTAGGACATAGAAGGATACAATGAATCTTTAGATTTGGTTCCAATTGTCTACCTATGAGTTCTATATGAATTGACAAAGGTCTAGAGATTCCTTTCTTGAAGAAAAGGAAGATCACATTATAATGATATAAGTAATAAGAAAAACGTTTCTTATATGATTATCACTTAGAACACAATAATCAAGATCACTCTTGGTTCAAATGGTAGTTTTGAACAACTAATTGGGCATTCTTTAAATTGTTTTAAAATGTCAATTGTGTTATTGATTAAACCAAGAAAGAAGTGTCTAAATCTATAAAATGTTTAAAGACTTTAGTCACTTATTAACGAGACATTAACTTAGTGAAGAATGAAACAAACGAGCTTGAAAGGTTTTAAAGCTACTACACAATGTCTTCTACCCGTATACTCCACGTTTATACATTTTGAATGTATGAAATGATTTCTCATTAAAGTCATGAGAAATAGTGGGAGGTATGAAAATGGATATAAACTTGAATGTGATTGGTTTATAGTTGTCTAAAGAATGATAGTACTTGACTATTATTAAGAGTTTGTAATTTTAATTGTTAAAACCTCAAGCTCTTCAAACGTTAAAATTCTATGTTGTGTAACATTCTAAAGAATAGTCTTTGAATGTTGGTTTCGTCAACCTAGCATAAAATGGTTATATGTTGGGAGTTGTCCATTATTCTCTTTTATGAGAACAAACTAAATAACAAAGCATATGGACAAGTTGATGAAACAAAAGGGAATAGTTTCAAAAATGAGTCACAACATATGATTTAACAACAAGACAATCCAAATTCCACATCTCATGTAACTATAATGCTCTATGTAGTTTTGATAAAGAATTATATCAACCACCTAGAAGGAATGGTTGAGTTTCTATATCCTTAGTAGGAGCCATGCTTCCACTAAAGACTTGGATAATTCTTATATGACTACAATAAAGGTATTAGTATGACTAAAACTTGAAGTATGGTGTACGACACCATATAATTTAAATGAATAGACTTGATAAAGCAAGTCACACATTTCAAATGGAATTATTTGAGAAGCAATTCTTTTGTGTATGATTCGTTTAAATAAACTTGTGTTAGCTAGTGTTGTGGATAGTCTCAAAATTGTTGAGACATCATCAATAAGCTAATGGATCTCAATGATTGTCAATAGATCCAAGACAAGTTAGTGGGAGCAATATGCATTCAAATCAAGAAAATATAAGTGTTAGATTTTTTGAATGAATGCTAAGTTACAACAAGGCCAGTGGGAGTAATGTCATAATTTGAGCAACAAGATATGAATAAAGTCTATTTGATAGACTTAATAAATCATAGATGTTACTCGAAAAATGACAAAACATGACACGGTCAATTTTGAAGTATAGACTTGAAATTGGACTTATTGATATAGCAAGGCTATTTCAAGGATATTAAATGGGGAAATTAAATCTCAAATGTTGAAGATTTAAGAAAGCATTTTCCTATATGATAGAAAATCACTTTCGTATCCCTTATAATGAATGTGTCACAAAATCACAAAAGGGACACATGTATGGACTTGTGAAGTAGATATCCAAAAGTGAAGAACCACAGGAGTTGTCACTTTAAGATATTACTATATCCCAGGAACAGAACCAAAGCAACTGATAGAGTATTATTGCCTTTAAGAAAGAAACATCAGAGTGGGACTCTGGAAGCGTGCATTCACTTAGGTTAAAAACCAAAGTGAAAATAAACCATTTTAACAAATGGAATTTCATATTGGATGAAGTACTAACCATATGAATGAATTGATAGTATTGTACTACAATGGTCTCAAGGTTGGAGCAAAGTTTGTATAAAGTATACAAACGAAATATATGACGATATATTGTTTTAGAAACTGCTTCAAAAGGTGTTTTGAATGAAGGGGTTCTTATAGAACCAATGATTGAATCCAAACCATAAGGTCGTTAGTAGGATACTACGACGTAATGGGGTGATAGCTCAAGCCATGGAATCAAGGTCTCATCAAAGTATTCGAACACAATAAAGAGACATCATCAAATGTTTTGGAAACATTTGATAAGTAAATCCCTTTTAAATAAAAGGGGATTAATACATAACCAAGTTAACCTACGAGCATAAGCTCTCTCAACTAGCATGTATAAGATACACTAGTGATTGACTTTAGTGCAAGAGGGAGATTGTTGGAAATATGCCCTGAAAGTCAATCTTTAAAAGAAACCTTTCAGGACAAATGAATGGATGTATAGATGACTCTTATACATCAAATGGCAAAGATACTAATTAGGACTATCTCAATGAACGATATATGTCCTAAATAGTGAATCCATGGAGAATGGATCGATTGAAGAAGTAATCTAATGAAGTTAGACTACAGAGACCTTCTTCACATAACCATTATGTCCAAAAAGGTTCCTGGTCATAGGATTGTCGGAGGGATACTGACAATGCATAGACCGGTACATACTATGTCCGCTTCAATTGGAAAGATGGAAAGTCTCATCCCATTCGTGTAGTGACACTAGACAAGTATGTAGGTGCTCATTAAGGGAATGAGTTCACTGAACACAATCGAACGAGAGTACTTGCATGGAGGTCTACTCACATGTCAAGCAAGTAACTCTTATGGTTGGAATAATGTAAGTAGTCTTTTGACCTGACGCATCATCGTTGTCTTGTGGTTAAGTACTTGATCTTTGATTATGTCAAAGTCACCCCATTCGCGGGTGTCCACGACATAGTTGGGGTTAAGCCACTTAGTCATGAAGGCAAGTGAATGCGCAACAAGGAATCTCTAATCTTCGTTAAGAGAGGAAGAATACTCTAAGATATGATTCGGGAATCTTCGGCCGAAGTATCGAGCGTAATAAAGGAAAGCGTTCCTACACGACTCAATTGAATCATATAAGAAGGAATAATCACATTAGGGGTTTGACATTATATATCCATACCCTAGTGATGTGATTGAGAGTATCATTTTAGAGAAGGATCGAATTACATTGTAATTCCAACTGAATAGGTTCTCTGAACAACTTCTACATTAGCTTGGGTAGCCATGATATATGGTTAGATGTCACTCATGGCTTGTGAGTTCTTCTAGATGATTAAATGTAATTGTCAAAGAAGAAGGTGAATTAAAAGTAAGTTTTAATTCACTAAGTGATTGGATTGAAAATAATCAATTGGATTGGTGCCAATCACCTCACTGCCTTACTAATTAGAACCTAAAACGATTGTTCACCAATACACTCTTGTAGTGAGTAATTAATGGATGATGGAAATCATTAATTGGATTAATTAAGTGTTGTGATTAATTAGAAAGTCTAAGGAAATCATAAAAGCGATATAAGATCGTTTTGGGCTTAAAGAAACGTTCGGGTTTAATTGGGCCCATTGGGCTTTTATTCAAGCATTGGATGACTTGAAATAAATAAAAGCCCAAAGCCCAAACAACACTAAAGGGGCCGGCCATATAGAGTGAAAGAGGGAGAGAAAGGTCAAATGTTGAAGTGTTTAAAGAACAAAAGAGAAAAAGAAATATCTCTCTAACACTCTCAAAGGGCTGGCCACCTTAGGGGGAATTTAGCTAATCATCTTTTTCACCCATTTGGTTATTCCTTCATCCTTCTCACTACATTAGTGGGTGAGGATCTTTAGAGGTTTTCAATCTTGGAAACTTGAAGAGAACCTAGGAGCACTCATACTAACAAAGTGGAGGAGGCAAGGAGGGAGGCTAGGCTCAAGGAGTTTAAGGAACAAAGGGCTTGGAGGTGGTCCATCCTTGGTCTAAAATCTAGATCAAGAGGTATAGATCTATTCCTACACTTTGTTCTTAACTTAAATGTTTTGATGCATCATATATAAACCTATGAACCTTGAAGGGGATTTGCATGACTAGTGCTTTGATATTATGTGATAATTGCTTCCGTTGCTTTCATATATAAAATTTGTTTTTGTATATGCATGCTAGTCACTAGAAATCCCATACGAAAATCTCATAAATTTCCCTTCAGTGTAGTATCGATTCCTTTGTGTAACCTTGTTTACCATCCATCCATTTTTAGTGAATAAACCCTGTAAACTCAAAAGAGAAGTGATTGCAAGAAGTCCAACCTTGCCTGACAAGGTGAAATCTTGCTCAAAGCTCTTTGTTTGTTTTATAAGTTAATAGATCTACTCCTTAATGTCTTCTCCAGCATGTATCCAAGTCATTTCCATCAATTTTCCCATTATAAGAGTTCCATTTGCATCCAGATCTGGTTAGTTTAATGGACATGCTATCATTAAAATCAATCAACTTAATCGGATCTGGACTCCCTCCATTCGAACATACAAGACTATGAACTGAAAGTCCTTGTTCGCAAGGCAAGAAAAAGAAATTAATGTGGACTTAACCCATCCACAACAATCATTTGATAACAAGAAGCCTGAGTAACTTGGGGTGCAAGTAATCGACTAAACACGATCTTGTTCTACATTTGCTATACTGAGATAGCAGTGGCACACCTAGCACTTGGTTAGTGTTGATTGCGAGCCTCAAGGCCTACACCTAAGGCCCTACACAGACACCTTTCAAAACTAACTCTATCCTCTTCTTGCAACACATTAGCAGGCAAGAGCCTGACTACATATCCAAAGTGCCAATCCCTTGAGGAGCTGTGCTGAGAGCCGATGAGCCCTCTCTGGAGAAATGTTCGCCCGAACAGACTCAGTTGTTAATGCTTCTGTGGTTTCTTTGCTTTAAAATACCTACTCCGATCTACTACTAATTGGATGTTCAATTTCTAGGCTATTTGTGAAGGAAATTTTGTGAAAAACATGTTCATTTGAATAACATCATATAGCATGCAATTAACAATTAAAGGCGAAATCATGCTTTCATGCATTCAAAAACAAAACATCTACCATGAAATTCAAAGCCTAGTAGATTGGTGAACCTTGACTCAACTTAAAAACAACAATTTGTTAGTTGAGAAATATTTACCTTTGTAGATTCCTCTTTGCATATGCAAAGGATAATCACCCAAGAGATAGGGCCTTCATTCCTTGCTTCTTAGCTCCATGGATTTGGTTAGAAGAATAGGTTCTCCAAGTTCCCAAAATTGAGAACCTCTAAAGATTCTACACCAAGGTTGGATTGGAGAGGAAATGAGTGACCTTGAGGAAATAGAATTGCTAGACAATATCCCCCAAGGTGGTTGGCCTCTTAGAGAGAAATGGAAGCTTTGTGTTCTTACCAATTTTCTCTAAAATCAACAACTTTTGAATTTTAGGTTATAAAGTTCTTTATATAGTCACTTCTTTAAATGACCTAAAGAACCAAAAACCCTAATTCAACACTAAATGGATATGGGCTTTTGGGCCTTTGTGAATCTTTATTCATTAAGTTGTCATACAACTTAAGTCAATGGGCTTTGACGTTCGAAGCCCATTGGGCCTTAAGGTCCAAAACTATCCCGAGGTCTTTAACGAACTTATTCGTTTGATTAATTAACATATTAATTAATCCTTGCCATAAATAATTAAACCATTTAATTCATCTCCTTTGTTTCTTCAATCTCCACCTTATTTGGTGTACGATACATTAGGTTCCTTTTAGCGAGGCAGTGGGCGATTAAAACCATTTTACATCGATTGTGAATTGAAACTTACTTTCAATTCTCCCTTTAGTGATTACACACGTTTAGGGCTTCCACAAACCATGAGTGACACCTAGCAGCATATCATGGCTACCCAAGCTAATCAGAAGAGGTAGAGAACCTATTCAGTTTAGGATTACAAATGCAATACGGTCTTTCTCTAATCTAATACTCTTGACCACATTTTTGGTTTGATAGTTTATTTATTCATGTCTACTATCCAATGTGATTCTTGTGCTTATATGATTACTTTGAATGTGAATTGGAACGCATTCCCAAATCTCATTCATACTCTGGCCAGAGATTTTAATCATATCATAGAGTATTCTCCCTCAAGCCAATTGAAGGTTAGAGATCCCTTGTTGCGCATTCACTTGTCTCCATGACTAAGTGGCTTAACCCCAATGATGTCGTGGACACCCCGATGGGGTGACTTTGACATAATTAAAGATCAAGGACTTAACCACAAGACAACAACTGTGATGCCTCATGTCAAAGGACTAATTTGCATTATCCCAAACATGAGTTCTCATGTGACATGAGTATGAGAACTCCTCGTTGATCGTGTTCAGTGAACTCATTCTCTATTGAGCACCTACGTACTTGTCTTGATGTCACACACACCAATGACTCGAGACTAGTCACTCTCCCTGAGAGAAGACATAGTACGTACTGATCTTATCGGACTGTCAATGCCCAATTGGCAATCCTATGATCAGGAACGTTTAGGATGTGTCTACGAAAGAATGGTCTCATTAATCTAACTACATTAGATTGCATTCTTCCAATCACATATTCCTTGGACTTTATCGTTTAAGCATATAACATTTATATGAGACGTCTCAAACAATAATGTTTGCCCTTTATATGTAAACTAGATTAGTTTAACATGTGAAATATCCGTAAAGTATCATCATATGAATGGCTTTAGGGCACATTTCCAACAATCTCCCACTTGCACTAGAGCCAATCAGCTTGGTCATCTGTTATGATTCCTCTTCTGTAGTCATTTCCTAAATGGCTGAATAGTAGGCCTAGGAAATGGATATCTATATGTTATCCATAGAAGCAACCTTGAGAATATCGACGTCACCATTATACATGATTCCCAATCATGTGGTTCAGTCTCTCATATGAGTTCGGATCTTGATGAGACCTTGATTCCCAGGCTTGAGCTATCGCCCCATTAGTGTCGTAGTGTCAGTACACTAGATACACTTTCTGGTTGGAACCGAATAGAGAGTTCATAAATGAACTTTCCCATCCAAACAACATTGTTGTAAACTTCTATATGGCAATATATTTTGCATTCATAATGGAACACACTAAAGTCATTACTTTAATGTTTCCATCCAAATATCTCTTTAGTCATAATAAAGAGATATCTGTTTATCTCTTCATTCATAATGAAGAAACATCCAATGATGGATTAGATTCACAATCTAATACATTTACGCTTCCATTACGTTACTCTAATTCTTCCTCATTCTTCGAGGAACCTATCCTTTAGTATTTCTTAAATACTTAAGGATTCACTTGACAGTTGCCATGGTTCTGATCCTGGGCTTGCATTGATATCGCCTTATACCTTTCTTGGTACAACTTATATCAATGTTTTTCATACAATATGAAATACATAAATCACCTTTATGCGTATGCATAAAGGATTCGATTTACGCATTATTTCTTTGGGAGTCAAAGGGTACGTTCCCTTTGAGAAGAGCTACCTCCTAGTCTCACTAGAGTTGTTCTTCTTATTAAAGTTTATCATCATATGAGAAACTTCCTAGCAACCTTTTGTCTATTATTAGGGCATGATATAATCCAATTATATCCTAAAATCTATCATTATAGATTTCCATCCCATGTATATAGACTATGTCTCCCATATACATTCTATCGTTATAGAAAGTTTTAAAGTCATAACTTTAACAATGAAGTATTCTTTTCATTTCCAAAATTAATATATCATACATATATTCAAATTTAGGAATATGATTAACTCCCACTAATCTTTTGTAAACCTAGTAAACAAAAGATTCATTTACATCTATATGAGAAATCAAACAATTTTGATCTTTCTCTCATAAGACGCTTATGGCTCCCACTAGCTTGCTAAGATCCATGATGGTTGGATCTCTACAACTTACATGTCTTGTGATTCATAGTTTTAGACATAAATTATCAAGACTATCTTAATAATGGTTTCGGAAACCTATATCATGTCCAAAAATTGAATCACCATTTAGTTGTAGCTAGCAATCTTCGAATTAATTGAAACTAAGACTACGTCAAAAATGGTTCCTTCAAAGTCAACCATTCTCTTTGATTGTAGTCACCTTAAGCTACCAATTAGCTATGAAGGTTTCATTATTTCGGGTCAAATGGTACTTTACCATTTCCTTGAGTATATATCGTATATACACTCAATGTAGTCATAAAGTTCAAACCATTCAACTGAGACGGTTTATAAATCCTTCTTGACTACCTTGGAGCTTGTGGTATAGGAACTAGGTTGTTATATTTGTTGATTATCATCTTGTCTCTCAAAGAACCCATTCTTTTGAGTTCTATTCCTAGTTCATTTGCTCTAAGGCAAATCACATTGTAGGATTACAATGAACTACTCAACAAACAACATTTGTTGGTTGGTTTATAGAAGTGATATCCAAAGGTTAATTTAAGGATATCCACAAGATAATTTTTAAACAAATATTGCTTATTAGCACACAACCCCAAATCTTAACATGATTAAGATTTGTCTTTCTTTCCAACTACATCCTATGGAGTTATGAAAATTTTGGAAGATCTTCTAATTGACAATCATATTGTCTTAGAAGCATATATATCCTATATATGGGTAATTGATAATATCCAACGAACTAAATCTTATTCAAGTTCGTTCTTCTCCTAATGGAGAAAATCATTTATCTTATGATGCTAATTTCCTTGATATCTTTCAAGGAAACTCATCTAAAGTGTTACCTTTCCTTGGATCAAATCTAAGGATGTAATTACTTTAGACGTCTTACTCATCAATCTTACATTTCTTGAATTCTTTGAAACCTTTTGCAAAGTATTCAGACTTTTGTTTATTCAAAATAAACTATAGTCCAACCGAGAGTGATCTTCGGTGAATGTCATACAACATGAGTAGTATTATGTTGTGGACAATTGCCACTATCTTGCAACCTTTTGGGTTTTAAGCATCATTATATTCTAAACAGTTAACGCTACCATATCATCTCTACTATAGAGACAATCAATTAGATTACTATAATCCAATCATTGATTAATAAAGAACAATGTTTTGTCAAACAAAACATTCATCCATCTCTACTATAGTGACGGAATTAAGTTCCTTAAAATTGGGATGTAAAGACAATCTTTGGTTTTTCCAATTTCTTTGGTAGTTCATATGAGGAAGTTAGTACCATCTGCTTTCGCAGAGATCTATATTTTATTCACGTTCCGAATGTGAAGTACTTTCTCTTCTCTCATTAATCTTCTACTTCTTATTAGCCACACTTTTACAACGATTGTAAAACATAGTTACTAATACGGAATCAAGCATTCAAGTAGAAGAACCAACTGTTTTGAACTATTCAAGAACAATTTACAATACCTTCGAAAGGTGTGTTCTTGACACTTGCAAGACATTTCTTGCAAATACCCCTTCCAATGTCCATCCTTTCATAAAGAAAGTTTGTTCCCTTGGAGTTAATTTTATCTTCTTCATTTGACTTCTCCTTTGACTACAATAGTCATGGTCCCTAAACTCCCACTATCTCTCTTGAAACCTTTTTCAATTGTGTTATACACATCAAACATTTTGGAGAGTGTGTGGTTATTGTTCACTACATAGTTTACAATAAACTTAATGAACCATTAGGATAGGGACATAAAGGTGAAGTCCTAGCTTAGTTTCCGTCTCGTTAAGTGGTTTATCACTTCAACACTCAATGATTCAAAATCATCATAAGTCCATGTTGATGGACTATTTTTGTCAACCAACCATTATGTTCTAAACATAATTACAAACTTTCAAGAGTTGTTCAAGGCAACTCTTATTTCTTCATAAGTTCCTTTGTTCATATAACGAAGGAATAAGCATTGGTTGTTTGTGTTGTCCTCTTCATGATAGACATTTCTAACATGTTCTTCCAATGATACATTATCAATAGGAAGATTGTGAGGATGAGACTTCTTAGGTACATGCACAATCCATTTAAGACAATCTTTGGGATTGTGTTACCAAGTCCGGAAACTAAAACATTCGGCTTTTCTTTGTCAAGTTTTGGATAGCGTTTGCAAATATATTGGTAAACAAATACATAACGAATATAAATTGATTGATTTTAAGCCATTTGATTCGGGTCTTTAAATCAAATAGCACCACCCACTATTTTTGGCAAATTCCATATCCCTCATTGGAATTCGAGAGTTTTGGAGGAAACTCTTAGTAGGTTATGGGAGACTCACTATTACCAAGCCCACCTCAGAAGAAAATCATATTGGCTAGCGTTAATAATAATGAGAGAGTACACTTACTCATTTGCAACTAATGCAAGTACCCATCAATTTGGCCTCTAGAGAATGATGCCTCAGAAGAATATCATATTGGCACATTGCACTTAGTTAAGTCATTCCCACCATGCTAGTTAAAGTAGGGGTTCAAGAATGGCCTCAGAAGAATATCATATTGACCACACTCGTTGCCTACCTTTACTTCATCATATGTGTATAGGCTTCTCCTGAATGTAAGCACATACTTTGCAACCCCAGAACTGGACGAATACGGTGTATGAGTCACAAACGATTGAAGCCTACCATGGTGGAAGGCCACGAAAGAGTGTTCTAAGCACTCTCACGCTTATCAACTTAATAATGGTTTGGTTGAGGGTTTTAGGTCTCATCACATATAAGTATTCATTTTAATCTACATTAAAACAATTTTGGTCATATTACAACTATTGGTCCATTTGATTCAATTTAGTTGTATATAATACTCCCACTATACTTATAAAACGGTTTTTAAAGCAAGAGTATATGATACTACTAACATAAGGTTTGCATTCATTTGATGGACTATATAGTTGCCTTAGGGCCTTAGGATGACTATGAACCTTTGTTTAGATTCAACACGAGCCTAGTGTTGAATCTCGGACTAGGGATGAAGATTGATTTTAGTTACTTGTTTAATCACATTAAGGCGTGTTGTCTTAGGGGCGTTGGACCCAACTACTTCATTTTCATGCATATCAAATAAAGCAAGAAAGAAGTACTTCAAAGTAAAGGTGAGCTTATGCTCATTACAACATTTGCATAATTAAAATTACTTTAAAGTAAAGAAGAGCTTATGCTCTTTTACAACATTTGATCAAATCAAATTACAACCAAAATTAATCTACACATTCCCATGGTTCAAACAAATTTGAAACGGCCTTTCACATAGCTCAATTATCGTAGGCTTAGGTTCATAATCACCCTTTAATTAATCAACACTTTAATTAATTAAATTGAATGCAACATTTTCATTTGGTTTTTGTATCCATAAAATTGATTTAAATGGAGCTAAATGAAATGAAAATCCAATTCTCATTTAAAGAGACAAAACAATTTTTGTTCCCTACTTAATTTGGGCCATCATGCAATAACCACAACTTTTTGGGCTATATTGCGAAACACAAACTTTTGGGGTCACTTTGTAAAAACACAAAAGTCCACTACTTCATGTAATTACTAGAACCCAAAAATTTCAACAAATACAAAAAACTTCATTAAAGGAGCAAAACAATTTGTCCTTTAACGTTTTTGGGCCTTAACGTAAAAACGTAAACTTTTGGGCCAAAGTGCAAATACACAAAAGTATCAAAACTTTATGTAATTGAATAAAAGACCCAAAAATACCCTATTTAATTAGGGTGGCCGGCCATGATAGAAAAAATATGATTTTTACAAAGTTTTTGTAAGTGGGTTTTATTAGGTGAGGTAAAGATGAAATATTTTGAATTTATGTTAAACTTTTAAAAAAGTTTGTCTACCATTATAACCATTAATTGAATTTATGTCAAACTTTTAAAAAAGTTTGTCTACCATTAAAACCATTAATAATACTTTACAAATAATCATCACCCACTAAAATCACCCACTAAAATTAAACCAAAACTTTATGTAAAAACATAAAACATTTTGAATCAAAACTTCAAAACTTTTTGTTCTTGGCAAGAACTTCAAGAACATTGAAGAACACTCATGAAAACTCATAATAGCTCCATGAATGTTTTCACTCACCAAAACTCAAATTTTCATCACTCAAAAGAGGGTTAACATCCTAGGGTACTTAGGGGTTCCAAAAGTCACTTTAAAACCATTTTAACAAGACAAACATGAACCCAAAAAATCACCCTTTGGATTTGGCCGAATTTCCCAAAAAACATGGCACCAAATTTTAGCTCCAAAATTCATGCTCATATGAACTACATCTACAACATTTGAGATGGCAAATTTTCTAACAAAATTTACATTCAAAGAAACAAGAATAAAGCTTGTAACATATTACAACTTTTAAATCAAAAAACTATGAACTACAAAACCCAAAATGATTCACCAACTACTAGACCTAGGCTCTGATACCACTTGAAGGAAATTTTGTGAAAAACATGTTCATTTGAATAACATCATATAGCATGCAATTAACAATTAAAGGCGGAATCATGCTTTCATGCATTCAAAAACAAAACATCTACCATGAAATTCAAAGCCTAGTAGATTGGTGAACCTTGACTCAACTTAAAAACAACAATTTGTTAGTTGAGAAATATTTACCTTTGTAGATTCCTCTTTGCATATGCAAAGGATAATCACCCAAGAGATAGGGCCTTCATTCCTTGCTTCTTAGCTCCATGGATTTGGTTAGAAGAATAGGTTCTCCAAGTTCCCAAAATTGAGAACCTCTAAAGATTCTACACCAAGGTTGGATTGGAGAGGAAATGAGTGACCTTGAGGAAATAGAATTGCTAGACAATATCCCCCAAGGTGGTTGGCCTCTTAGAGAGAAATGGAAGCTTTGTGTTCTTACCAATTTTCTCTAAAATCAACAACTTTTGAATTTTAGGTTATAAAGTTCTTTATATAGTCACTTCTTTAAATGACCTAAAGAACCAAAAACCCTAATTCAACACTAAATGGATATGGGCTTTTGGGCCTTTGTGAATCTTTATTCATTAAGTTGTCATACAACTTAAGTCAATGGGCTTTGACGTTCGAAGCCCATTGGGCCTTAAGGTCCAAAACTATCCCGAGGTCTTTAACGAACTTATTCGTTTGATTAATTGATGCGAAAATAAATTAACGCACAAATTTAAACCCTATTTGTGACGATTGTAGTATATAGATAAGTAGGGATCGTTCTAGGCCGGGGATTAACTAGGGATGCTAACCAAAGTAAAATTAAAATTAAAAACGTAAAAACAAAATTTAAAACACTAAACTAAAATTAAAACACTTAACTAGAATCACTCAAAATAAAACTAACAAATATACTAAAATAAATCAAAAGACTCAAAACAACTCAAGACTTAAGAAAACACAAACTAAATTTATTTCTAACAAATTTAACACTTTAAATAAATGGGGGATTGATTTTTTTACGAAATTGAATTTAAAACTGAAATTTAAAAACAAACTTCAAAGAAAATATATTTTATAAAAATAAAATGACGAAACGTTAGTTAGAGGGTTCCTTATCCACACATGAATAAATGTATACAATTTGATTCCCAGTTATGATTTCAACAAACGAATAAATGACAACGCTCCAAGTTAATTAGGTCCGCTTAAATTAACCTTCAGATTTCCCTAGATTCATTGAATTGGACGGGATACGCATCACAACCAAATTATTTTTATCAAGTTCTCTAACTATGGAATACGCATGATAGAGAGACATATCAAAAATCATTACGTTCAATGGAAATCATAAGCATCGACTAGGCATTCATAACTATGGAATATGCATGTTAATCCAACCTAGGGTTTACTAAACACAATCGTGACTAGCGATTTTTACTATTCATGAATATAAGTTCATAACGATTAGGTGAAATTCCCTTATATCCTAGCATCAAGTCTAAGCATGCAAATTAAGTGTCGACCCTTAACCCACATACATAAACAAGTTATTAATCAACACAGAAAAATAAACCACATCCAACGTTCAAGAATTCATAACTGGAGTAAATCAAATCATAATAAACATTTATCCAAGGTTTCAAATTCACCTCTAACTAAACAGAAATTAAGTACACATGCTTAACATAATTTAAAAGTAAATTAAATTAAACATGTAAATAAAAATAAAAGGAATAAAACCAAATGGAGAGAGTTTGCTCCTCTCTGTTTCGTGCACAGTCCTCGCCAGCTCTCTGACCTTCAGCGCAAAACTGCCCAAGCAGCTCCTGTTTCCGTGCTGACTCCTCCGTGCTGACCTCCGTCCTTCCTCGCAGCTTCAGACGCTGCCAAGTGTCGCCCAGCTGCCAAAGGGCAGCCTCCCTGCACCGACCGTCTCTTCTGCTGTTCTCCACGTGTCTCGCCTTCTGCTGCCATGAAGGCAGCTCTCCTCACGTGTCTCGCCTTCTGCTTCTGTGCTGCCAGGAAGGCAGCACCCTGCTTTCGCGTCAGGCTCTCCTCTTCTTCTCGCTGACTGCCCGAGGCAGTCACCCTGCTTCTTTCCTTATCCCCCCGCACTCCCGTGTTGCGTCCCCCACTGCCCTATATATTCCACGCCAGGCAGCACCTTATCTTCCACTCTGCCTTTCTTTTATTCCTTTTTAATCCCCCACATCTCTCCACTGACCTTCCCCACTGATCTTCACATTTAATTATTTCTCTTCCTCTGCCCGAGCTGTTTGCCCACTGTGCTTTTCTTATTTTTCTGCACCCATTCCCTAGTGCCTTCCCCTTATCTTTCCTTTTCTCGCTGGCAACCTCACACACTTTCCTCCATTCACACTTTTATTTTCTATCTCCTCCCCACTAACAACTCCTCTTTTTATATTTTAATTCCCTATGCCGTGCTCTCCTTGGTCTCACCTTTATTTGTTTATTTCCTCATTATTTATTTCCCTTCTCATTATTTTTTTCCTATGCATCATTTCCATTCTCCTTTAATTCCCACTACACTTCAGTGTTCTTCCCACCATGCATTTTTTTTATTTTCTGTTTATTTTTTTATTCTTTCTGCAAAAATATTTTCTTAAGTTACAACAATAAAATAAGTGAGCAAAATAGAAATGACGAATTTATTACTTAAAATCACACTTGTGCTATTTTTATTTTCTTCGCTAGATAAATTCGATAAAACACAAAAACAAAGCAAATAACTCAAAAATATAAGAAACTAACTAAGAAAAGACGAGAGGATTTGATGTAAAATATGTATAAATATGAGCTTATCAAATACCCCCACACTTAGCTTTTGCTAGTCCTCAAGCAAAACAGAGAAAACAGAAAAAGTAATAACATGAAAAACATTAGTTTCTCCTATGTGACCCTCATAGAACTTCATTCGAGAACACAAATCATCAAGAACCATAGCTAACACCAAACAAGCTAATCCAAGTTCATTTTCCTTATTCAAATATTAGCAGTAATCTTTGAATCATCCTTGAAGTGTAGTGTGTGAGATAGCCATGCTAATGCAATTTCAAATTTTTATTTTAAAAATCACCATATGCAAACTAGCGACCTTCTCACTAGATTTGCACTCAATCACACATGTGTTTAGTTTTAATGTGTTTCTCTCAAAGAATCAAATGTGAAAGTTCTACCATAAGCTTGCATAAAGATCACTTCTCCACAATCATAATTACAAAACTTAAATCAAGAGGACTTTTATTGGATGTAATGAGGCTTAGGGATAGGGTTATTGAAACGAAAGAATAGGAAAACAAAAGTTCCAAGCTACATTACAAGCAATTCTTTTCTTTAGATTTATAAGAACTCAAGCTCTCCAACGATTCTTCTGACATTTCCAACCACACCCAAAAACTGAAACTTTAAAAACTTTTTATTTTCTTTTTATACAATCTTTCTTCTTCTTTTTTTTTTTTTTTTTTTTTTTTTTTAACAGAAACAAATATGAAAAACCCCCACACTTATTCTTTTGCCAAACACCCTCCGAATACTTCACAAACATTTCTCGTAAGACAATCTCGCACTGCTCATTAGCTTGCTTGGAAAGGGTAAGGAAAAAAAATATTTCAGGCATAAGGGTAGACATATCTGGTGATAAGAAATAAAAGGTTCACATATACGGCTCAAATTGGCAATCTAATGATATCATTTTTCTTTGGGAAACAAGGTTATTTGGGCCATGATAAGCTCATATTTTTATATATTTTTACATCAAATTCACTCGTCTTTTCTTAGTTAGTTCCTCATATTTTTATGCTATTTACTTTGTTTTTGTGTTTTATCGAATTTATCTAGCTAAGAAAATAAAAATAGCATAAGTGTGATTTTATGTAATAAATTCGTGTCAAAACTGTTTAGCTTTTAAATTAAATAAAATATCTATATATATATAATAATAATTCATATCATGGTTTGTTTTATATAAAATAAGAAAATAAGAAGAAATATAATAAATAAGTGGGAGTGCATGATAGGTTAGTGGGATTCAAAAATGAGTGAAAATAAAGAAAGAAAAAGAAACATGCAAACTCTTCCTGGTGCTAATCGTGTTATCAAATACTTCCATTTACTTTATTAGTTTATTTGAAAGGATTGGCAGGCAGGGGAATAACATAAAATAAAAAAAACACGCAGGAAGCACTCAGGGGAGCCTCGAGGGATATAGAATAATAAAAGAAAAGAGGATCTTCTTGGTGCGTCTGGAACAACCTGGAGGGGGAGGGGAGAGGAAAGAAAGGTTTGGGGGGTGTGCTGCCCTTAGGCAGCTGTCTAGAGGAAAGACAGGCGAAGGAAACCAGCTGCCTTTGCAGCTGGCATCAGGATTGGGCAGCGGGAGAGTGCAGGACAAGGAGGGCTGCCTTAGGCAGCTGTACTTTGGCAGCTGACGCGGAGACAGGGAAGCTGCCTTTGCAGCTCAGCTTGAAGACGCAGACGCGGGGGATTGACGCAAGGAAACCTGCGTGTCAAGAGGAGATAGCTGACGCGTGGAAGGGAGCTGGCGGAAGAAGGTTTGTCAGCTGGAGAGAATTGTGTGGGAGAGACGTGAGGTTGGAAACGTGAGGCAGTGTGAGAAGGCGAGCAGGAAATAGGAGGCATCGTGGAAATAGACGAACAGACGCATTAGGCAGAAGCCTCGGCTTTTGGGAGGCGTTGACGCGGAGAGGAAGGAAAGAAGGACAGGGAGCTGTCCTTTGACAGCTTGCAAAGCACAGGACTCAGGCAGGAGGTTTGGCAGCTGACGCGTGGACTGGAGAGCTCCTACGGGCAGCACGAACATCAGTGCTGACTTAGGCAGCACAGTGGCGTTAAAGCACATTTCTCTCGGTTTATTTTTCCTAAACTCACGTTTATTTTTATATTTTAATTTTAATAATGTGTAACTAATTTTATTTTGGCTAGAGTTTAATTCAAAATCATGGATATATTTGTAATTTGAATTGATTACCTTCAGTTGTGATTTCTGAGTTGTGATTTAATTTGCTTAACTGCTTGATTGATAACTTATTTTTGTATGTCGATTAAGGATGCATACTTAATTTACATGCATGAATTTGATGCTAGAATATAAGTGAATTTCACCTAATCGTTATGAACTTATATTCACAAGTAGTGAAGGTCGCTTATAAACGATCGCGTTAGGTAAATTCTTGGCATAAGTTTCATGCAATTCATAGTAACAAGTGCCTCGTCAATGCTTATGATTTTCATAAAACTTAATGATTCTTGCTTGTATCTCTATTATGCAATTCATGTAGGGAACTTGTAGGGAATGTTTTGGGTTGTCGTATGCAATCATCCAACCTAATAAAAGTAGGAAAATCTGAAGGTTAATTTAAGCGGACCTAATTAACTTGGGGCGTTGAGAATTTACAATTTATTGAAAGAACAACTGAAAATCAATTTAGGTTGCATATGTGTCATGTGTGGAGAATAATCCTCTAGCCAGTCCGTCATTTATCATTTTACCTTAATTTTATGTTTTTGTCAATTCTGTAATTTATTTAAGTTAATTTACTTCTCGTCAAAATCAATCCCCCATTTTATTTTAAAGTGTTAGATTTATTAGAAATCATTTTAGTTTGTGTTTTCTTAAATCTTGAGTTGTTTTGAGTCTTTTAATTTATTTTAGTTTATTTGTTAGTTTTATTTTGAGTTATTCTATTTAAGTGTTTTGAGTCTAGTTTAATATTTTAAATTTTGTTTTTTACGTTTTTAATTTAATTTTACTTTGATTAGCATCCCTAGTTAATCCCCGGCCTAGAACGATCCCTACTTACATCATTACTACAACTGTCACAAATAGGGTTTAAATTTGTGCGTTAGTTATTTTCGCATCAGGCCATGGTGGTAAACCTAATGCCTCTATCATTTTCAAGTTCATGCAATCAATGACAAAAATTTCGAAAGATCGTTATGCAAGTTCTAGAGAAGTATCTCACATAAGTTCATCACACATGAAAAAAATAGGAGTGTATGAAAAATGCACACACTTTCAATAGGCTCAAAAACTCACATAGGATGTATATGGTCACTAAATTCACATATGGAGCTTTAAATCATGCTTTAATTTCACATCAACAAGGCTATGTGCATTTAGTTTTTCAAAGATGATCAAATATGTACAAACTAACACGAGAATTAGGAATTTCACACAACATATGTTAACTAAGTTCTTGATGATCATGGTTCAAATTTATCCAATTATATCATTGGGTCGGGAAACTAACAAAAATCTAATTCAAAACAATAAGGAAAACAAGGAAATATTTTTGGATATTTTTTTTTTTTTTTTTAAATTTTCCGAATTTTTTTTTTTTTTTTAAATAAAACAAAACTAATTAAGAAAACAAAGCAATAACATGGAAACAAATGAAACCAGTTCAAAGTCGAAGGTACAAAAATTTTCAATTTGGTCATTTTTTTTATACTCTTTACCCCCACACTTAAACTAGACATTGTCCCCAATGTCAGAAAATGTAATAAAATGCAAATAAAAATAAAGTAAATAAATATAAAGAAACAAACTAAAGCAATAGGACTGAAAACTTCCCTAATTTGCAGAAAAAAATCAAGCGATGACCCCCAAGCTAAAATTCTGCAATCAACCTCAAGGGTGGAAATAGCCAAAAGTTCCTGCAAAGAAAAGAAATAAGTCAGTTAAACACGCAAGAAAATATATAAATAAATAAAAAAAACAAACGAAAAATTAAAAATGAAAATAAAAGACAATGAATAAAACTAATAAGTGATCATTGGTCCTGTTTGGTGACTTTCCACAGCTTTGAACTCGAACTGGCCTCAGAACTTCTTAGCAAGGAAAATGAGACTTGATTGGTGGTGTTGTTGAAGCTTCTCGAGCTCTTGGTTTCAACTCGGACTCCTTCTGCCGGGTTGAATGAGTCTGCAGGCTATATTCTTCTCTTTTTGTTCTTTGCATGGCAGGTAGGCACGAGGTAGAGGTGGTGGTCTGCTTCTTTGTTCAATCTGTCCAAGTGCCGACCGATTGCCTTTCTTTCACCTTGTCCCGTAGCCACGAGCAAGGGTAAAGGAAAAGCATGCCATGAGATATCTTTGCCTCTGACTCTGATGATATGGGATACTTTTGCTTTTGAAGAAGTATCGTTCCACAGGTGTATGCTTGAACTGGGCTGGGGAACTTCTTAGCAAGGAAAATGAGACTTGATCTTGAAGATGAAGCAGCACCTTGTCTCCACATGCTTCAAGTAACATTTTCACTTGCCTTGGCTGTTCTCCAGGCAGATGTGGCGTCTTCTTCGGAAGTACATCAGCGGTTGAAGATGAGCACTCGAGAGCAATGCTAGGTAAGCAATCAGGAAGGATTTCCAGGCAGTCGGTTCTTAGATTGGAAGATTGACACCGAATGCTGGCTGATTGCCCGCTTTCTCCTTATTACAAAGACAAGGACAAGGACAGGGAGAAAGCGTGATATGAGATACTCTTGCTTTCAACCTTCATGATATGAAATACTCTAGCTCTAGATGACTTGTTTGCAAAGGTATCCCAGGGAATGAGAAACACAGAGAAACTCGAGAGGGTTTGATGGAAATGCATTTTCGGAGATGAAAAATTTCGGAGATGAAGAAGTGTTGAGAGAGTTTGCCTTTGCTGTTGAAGGCGAAGGTAGACGTTTATAGAACTTTTCTTCATAACCGAAACTATTCCTTTACCCCAGTCGACAGCCGGTGGATGGATGAACAGTACAGGTCACGCGCTTTCTGAAAAAGCCACCCGTAATTTGCGCAAAGCTGACAGCGCGCGTGACGAGTGACGACAAAATTGGAAAAACAGCTCGCCTCGTGATTCCTGACCGCTCCGACTTTTGAGAAAGGCGCCCGACTTTTGAGAACAGCGACGCCGCTTTTGAGAAAAGAATCCGACTTTTGAGAAAGGAGCCCGGCTCTTCGATTTGCGAGAGGGCGCCTCTTCGACTGCTGAGTGATGCCTCAACGATTTCTTCTTCTTATAAGAACGCTCATTTTTGTTCCACAACACACTTAAGCTCCCCCTGTAACACTCCCTCCTGTAAACACTCCCTCTTGCACTTCTTTTAATCTTGATCATTCCGACTCTTCATTCTCAACACCTTCAGAAAATGTCTTGCCCTTCTGACCGTCGCCTTAACTTGAATGTTGGGGAAGATAGTGATATATCTTCTTCATCCAACATTTGGCAGCCGTCCTTCATATCCCCGAATGGTCCTCTTACAGTTGGGGATTCCATGATGATGAATGAAACAACCGCATCGGTGGTGGCCAGAAATCTGCTCACTCCTAGAGACACTAGGATACTTTCTAGGCGGTCCGACGAACTGGCTGTTCAGGACTCTTTGGCCTACAGCGTCCGATGCGCAGGCTCAGTATCAAACATGGGCCAGCGCCTTCTTGCACGAACTCGTCAGGTGGAGTCGTTGATGGTTGAAGTGGCTAGTCTTCGGCAGGAGGTCAGAGTGCTTAGGCATGAGAACAGGGATTTGCACATGCTCGCAACCAATTACTCCACAAGCATGAAGAGGAAGCTTGATCAGCTGCAGGAGTCCGAAGTGCGGATTCAGAGTGATCATCAACGGTTTATGACGTTACTCCCGAGGTTTATGTTGCCTTCGTCCTCGGGAGCAGCACCAAGTATTGAGGCTCCGAATGATCCAGCTCTGGCGCTTCGTCTTTCAGGGGCTCCGTCGGCCTCCGAGGCACCACCTACCAACGACCAATGAAAACTATTAGTTCAAATTATTGTAAAATATTTATGCTTTAAAGTTTATTTAATTATATCTATAAATATAAGTATTTTTGTTTTGTTGTTTTTTTTTTATTTTAATTTATATGAATGTTTATGTTTTTTTTTTTTTTTTTTTTTTAATATCAATGTAAAATAAGTAAATCAAAGTAAAAAAAACTATGTTCATCTTCCTAAACAAAAATCACAACTAAATAAACAAAACAAAAATGAAAGCAGTAAAGAGAAGGGATTAGGAATGCAAATCTGATTGTGGGTAATTCCTAGGCCTCCCTTCGTTGAATGCTTGGATGGATGCAAGTGCCATGTCTCGCTCCATTTGTAACTAAAATCAAAGAAAGAAAACTAAATCAAATATCAAAAGTAAAAGACATAACAAACCAAAAATAAAATAAAATAAAATAAAATAAACACAAATAAAATAAAATAAAACACAAACAAAAACATAAACAAGGGATTAGCAAATTTGTTAATCCCCGGCAACGGCGCAAAAAATTTGATGCGAAAATAAATTAACGCACAAATTTAAACCCTATTTGTGACGATTGTAGTATATAGATAAGTAGGGATCGTTCTAGGCCGGGGATTAACTAGGGATGCTAACCAAAGTAAAATTAAAATTAAAAACGTAAAAACAAAATTTAAAACACTAAACTAAAATTAAAACACTTAACTAGAATCACTCAAAATAAAACTAACAAATATACTAAAATAAATCAAAAGACTCAAAACAACTCAAGACTTAAGAAAACACAAACTAAATTTATTTCTAACAAATTTAACACTTTAAATAAATGGGGGATTGATTTTTTTACGAAATTGAATTTAAAACTGAAATTTAAAAACAAACTTCAAAGAAAATATATTTTATAAAAATAAAATGACGAAACGTTAGTTAGAGGGTTCCTTATCCACACATGAATAAATGTATACAATTTGATTCCCAGTTATGATTTCAACAAACGAATAAATGACAACGCTCCAAGTTAATTAGGTCCGCTTAAATTAACCTTCAGATTTCCCTAGATTCATTGAATTGGACGGGATACGCATCACAACCAAATTATTTTTATCAAGTTCTCTAACTATGGAATACGCATGATAGAGAGACATATCAAAAATCATTACGTTCAATGGAAATCATAAGCATCGACTAGGCATTCATAACTATGGAATACGCATGTTAATCCAACCTAGGGTTTACTAAACACAATCGTGACTAGCGATTTTTACTATTCATGAATATAAGTTCATAACGATTAGGTGAAATTCCCTTATATCCTAGCATCAAGTCTAAGCATGCAAATTAAGTGTCGACCCTTAACCCACATACATAAACAAGTTATTAATCAACACAGAAAAATAAACCACATCCAACGTTCAAGAATTCATAACTGGAGTAAATCAAATCATAATAAACATTTATCCAAGGTTTCAAATTCACCTCTAACTAAACAGAAATTAAGTACACATGCTTAACATAATTTAAAAGTAAATTAAATTAAACATGTAAATAAAAATAAAAGGAATAAAACCAAATGGAGAGAGTTTGCTCCTCTCTGTTTCGTGCACAGTCCTCGCCAGCTCTCTGACCTTCAGCGCAAAACTGCCCAAGCAGCTCCTGTTTCCGTGCTGACTCCTCCGTGCTGACCTCCGTCCTTCCTCGCAGCTTCAGACGCTGCCAAGTGTCGCCCAGCTGCCAAAGGGCAGCCTCCCTGCACCGACCGTCTCTTCTGCTGTTCTCCACGTGTCTCGCCTTCTGCTGCCAGGAAGGCAGCTCTCCTCACGTGTCTCGCCTTCTGCTTCTGTGCTGCCAGGAAGGCAGCACCCTGCTTTCGCGTCAGGCTCTCCTCTTCTTCTCGCTGACTGCCCGAGGCAGTCACCCTGCTTCTTTCCTTATCCCCCCGCACTCCCGTGTTGCGTCCCCCACTGCCCTATATATTCCACGCCAGGCAGCACCTTATCTTCCACTCTGCCTTTCTTTTATTCCTTTTTAATCCCCCACATCTCTCCACTGACCTTCCCCACTGATCTTCACATTTAATTATTTCTCTTCCTCTGCCCGAGCTGTTTGCCCACTGTGCTTTTCTTATTTTTCTGCACCCATTCCCTAGTGCCTTCCCCTTATCTTTCCTTTTTTCGCTGGCAACCTCACACACTTTCCTCCATTCACACTTTTATTTTCTATCTCCTCCCCACTAACAACTCCTCTTTTTATATTTTAATTCCCTATGCCGTGCTCTCCTTGGTCTCACCTTTATTTGTTTATTTCCTCATTATTTATTTCCCTTCTCATTATTTTTTTCCTATGCATCATTTCCATTCTCCTTTAATTCCCACTACACTTCAGTGTTCTTCCCACCATGCATTTTTTTTATTTTCTGTTTATTTTTTTATTCTTTCTGCAAAAATATTTTCTTAAGTTACAACAATAAAATAAGTGAGCAAAATAGAAATGACGAATTTATTACTTAAAATCACACTTGTGCTATTTTTATTTTCTTCGCTAGATAAATTCGATAAAACACAAAAACAAAGCAAATAACTCAAAAATATAAGAAACTAACTAAGAAAAGACGAGAGAATTTGATGTAAAATATGTATAAATATGAGCTTATCATTAATTTACATATTAATTAATCCTTGCCATAAATAATTAAACCATTTAATTCATCTCCTTTGTTTCTTCAATCTCCACCTTATTTGGTGTACGATACATTAGGTTCCTTTTAGCGAGGCAGTGGGCGATTAAAACCATTTTACATCGATTGTGAATTGAAACTTACTTTCAATTCTCCCTTTAGTGATTACACACGTTTAGGGCTTCCACAAACCATGAGTGACACCTAGCAGCATATCATGGCTACCCAAGCTAATCAGAAGAGGTAGAGAACCTATTCAGTTTAGGATTACAAATGCAATACGGTCTTTCTCTAATCTAATACTCTTGACCACATTGTTTGGTTTGATAGTTTATTTATTCATGTCTACTATCCAATGTGATTCTTCTGCTTATATGATTACTTTGAATGTGAATTGGAACGCATTCCCAAATCTCATTCATACTCTGGCCAGAGATTTTAATCATATCATAGAGTATTCTCCCTCAAGCCAATTGAAGGTTAGAGATCCCTTGTTGCGCATTCACTTGTCTCCATGACTAAGTGGCTTAATCCCAATGATGTCGTGGACACCCCGATGGGGTGACTTTGACATAATCAAAGATCAAGGACTTAACCACAAGACAACAACTGTGATGCCTCAGGTCAAGGGACTAATTTGCATTATCCCAAACATGAGTTCTCATGTGACATGAGTATGAGAACTCCTCGTTGATCGTGTTCAGTGAACTCATTCTCTATTGAGCACCTACGTACTTGTCTTGATGTCACACACACCAATGACTCGAGACTAGTCACTCTCCCTGAGAGAAGACATAGCACGTACTGATCTTATCGGACTGTCAATGCCCAATTGGCAATCGTATGATCAGGAACGTTTAGGATGTGTCTACGAAAGAATGGTCTCATTAATCTAACTACATTAGATTGCATTCTTCCAATCACATATTCCTTGGACTTTATCGTTTAAGCATATAACATTTATATGAGACGTCTCAAACAATAATGTTTGCCCTTTATATGTAAACTAGATTAGTTTAACATGTGAAATATCCGTAAAGTATCATCATATGAATGGCTTTAGGGCACATTTCCAACAATTTGAAGAGAGATGGACCTTTGATTGGAAAAAGACTACCGGGTTGAAAAAAATCCTCAGCTTCCTCATATTGTTCTTCTCTGTAAGTGGAGGATCACGTATTTAACAAAGGTGCAGTGGCTTGCATGCACTTTTGTTAGGTTTTTTTTTCGTTTTTTTTTCTTTCTCTTGTCTTTATCATTAAATAAAGTTAGTGGATGGTTTTTGGTTAGTATAAATGTTCGAAATGTAATTTAGTTAGAGGGTGGATTTATGATTATCTTTGTTGTATGGAAAAAGAAATGAAACTTGATAATTATCCATGATGTGGGACTAAAGTTAGATTGATGGAAAGAAATTCGGGAATCTAAAGTAGTAACTATTAGCTTTTGTATAGTTGAACCAAACTCTTAGTAGGTACCAGGTCTCAGGCGAGCCCATACTGCACACTTCTTTTAGGGTAATATGGGACTGAATACGAAGAGTTTAGGCAAAACGACTAACAAAAGGGGAGTTCTGGGACATTTACGGATGAGATTAGTTCACATACTTAAACACTTGGGATCAAGTGGTATAAGTACGAAATGGGACGTATGAGGTCTGGGTGTTTATTAATGTGGATTAACGGGTACAATCAAGGCGTTTGCATTGCATCCATACGTATCATTCTGATTATGGTTTTAATTCTGTTATGTTAATTATACTCCATTATCTTAGTAATGAAGGTATAGGTGACACACCCTAACCCGGAATGTCCACCTGGACTCCGAATCGAGCTGTACTGGCCGACACCATAAAGGTGACGAAGCCACATAGTGTAGTGATGTTGAAAAAAATATAAATAAATTTAAACCTAAAAGTGCCTAAATGTAAGAGTGCGCATGTGAGCAGGATTGAACCCAATTCACCCGTGATGTCAGAGCGCAAGTAAAGTACAGTAAAAGTAGAATGAGAATTATGTCGTCGAAGGTAATCTCTTATACCAAGATTTGCCAAGAATCCTTGTCGACACAGAAGCTCTGCCACTAAAATATGGAGGGGCAAAAAACAAGGGTGAGTGGGACTAAAAATAATATTTTGTAAAACCTTTTCGAAAACGTAATAACCCCTCACCATAAAACAAGTATAGTTTCCAAATATATCGTACTACGTATAGTATGGAAATACTTATCGTAGCCAGCAATATCTCAAGAATGCAATACGTCCCAATATTTTGTAAATAAACACATAACGTCTGGTATCACATAATCTTGCATAAACAAACATATCATATCAAATGCTCATCGACATATGCTGACACACGAGTTCATGCAGAGGTATTCTAACATGAACAAGACTAGGTGTAAAGAAATGATTTACGCTCTCGTTCTACAATCACGTGAAGATTGGCGCTATGCGCATCACGTACGAGTCCTAATTGCCTATAGAAATCTAAGACAAGACTAGCACCTACAATGGATCCAAAGTGAGCTTGCGGTGCAATGTGAACATACGCGTGAAGCCTGGCCCTGATCCAGACGAGTACTAACACCAGTGTATCACATAATGGGCAGATAACGCAAATAAAATCATGCAGTAGTAAATCGATAATTTATGTCAACATAATGTTATTCATCACCATAGCTATAATTAAAGCATCTTGTGGGATTTATAATAATTTTCTAATTCTCACCACTACAATATTTCTTATAAAAGTCATTTTAATTATGGCATCACGTAGAAAATTCACTATATTTATATATATATATATATATATATATGGAAACTAAACAAATACACACACACACACACACACACACACTATAGAAAACAAAGGACCCACTCACATATACTGTGAGGTCGTAGTCATTCGAACTAGGAACATCGGTGTCTCCGATAGTAATCGCACCTAAACATAATATTGTGATCCATTAATAAAACTCCACTAAAACGTTTAAATTTGGGAAAATGGAGTGCATATTTTGAATTCGGGTGTCGAAATACATTAAGAAGGGTCTTGGGCAATTTTCGTAAAAAGTCAACGAAAAGTCAACAGTCAACCCTAAAACGTCAACCGAGCCGTCCGACGGTCAACCACATTAAAACATTGGAATTTCACTAAATGGATGTCAAAAAGGGACTCGGGGCATCGAAAATAGCCAAGGAAGATTCCTGGAAATTTTTTTGTAAAAGTCAACACATGGAATATTCTAGAGAATATTCCAGGAATATTCTAGATCCAGTTTAGAAAATGGGTTAGGTCGAATCCCCGAGTTTGGGTCTAGGTCGAATCCAGGCTTAGATTTGGGTTTGGATCTCTTTTTTTTTTTGGTCAAGTCAACCCAGTCTGGGTTGCAGTCACCTGATCGAAGAAGAAGAAAGCTGTAACTGAGCTAGTTTGGCCGAGAAACTTCCTGAGCTCCATTTAGCTTCGAATCTCAACTAAAATTAGCCTATAAGTAGTCAAATTGAAACTAGGAAGATAAGGAATGAGATTATATCATCTTGGTCTCTCGTCGTGGCCGGAGATGGCCGAAAAAGTAGTCTGAAACCTATGGTTCATGCTGAAATCTTGGAAAAACAAAGAACAAACCAAGGCAGGGTTAAAACCCTCGATTTTTTACTCGAAAACAACCCAACCAATTAGAAAATGTCACCTACAACTAAAATAACCTGATTCACATCAAGCTCACCTCGATTTCATCAAGTTCCAGGTCAAACTCACCAGAGAAGGCGATGGCTAGTCACAGCCCGATGTTCATGTGCAGTGAGTATGGAAAGGGAGTCAAAGCTGACACGAGCAGGACTAAGGGACTTGTCACCGTTTTCAGAGCTGGCGAGGGCGAGGGTGGTGTATCTTAGTGAAATGAAGCAGAGAAGGTGATCGTAGTAGCTTAGGGGGTTTTTTCCTGATTTCTTAGTTACGATAGTTCTTAACCATGGTCTAGGTTGTGAAGCTTGCTGGATGGAGTGGCGAGTGGTGGTTGCAGTAATGGTTGTGAGGTGCTCGGAGAGAGGGAGAAAGTGATAGAGATAGTTGAGAGAAGGAGAGAGCTTGAGGGAAGAGAGAGCCGAGATAGACAAAGTGAGGTGGCAACAAGGGAGAGGTCCAAGAGATTTGAAAGAGGACATGGGAGCAAGGGAAGAGTGGGCTGTGGGCCCCACGTGGCT
This sequence comes from Malus fusca, assembly GCA_035220775.1. Lineage (NCBI taxonomy): Eukaryota > Viridiplantae > Streptophyta > Magnoliopsida > Rosales > Rosaceae > Malus > Malus fusca. The sequence continues at coordinate 5,111,000 of CM069059.1, forward strand.
CACAAAACAAGACACAAAATATCTCTAAACATGAAATTACCAAATTGCCATTCACGTTCGTAAGTATGTAAAATCTCTATCGTAGCTTCAAATTTGATTCCGCTTGTGCCCACACATTCGTATCATTGAGTACTAAACAAATATGATGAAAGAATGAGTCATACATCTCTCTAAATGATGGTCAACATAAGTCAAAATCCTTGCCTCTAGGGTCATTTTCCTCAATTCACTATTTTAAAATTAATAAAATCATAAAATTAGGGACGGGTTGTTACAATAGGTCCCTACTAAGCTTTTTTAAGCTCACCCTATGTGGATGCAAATTTTTGTTGTCTCTTCCTTTGACGAAAATGCACCTGCAAAATAATAACATCTAAGATTAAGGCCAAAAGCGTTGCGCCCCCACGATGAATGAGGGGCGCTTGGCTGAAAAATCTCCGGTGCCAAAGTTAGAATTCTGAAAAAAAAAATGTGTTTAGGAGTTTGTGGGTAGCAAATGGCCCCCTGAATTTTGGAGATAAAGTGGGTATTTATAGGAGAGAAGGAGGAAGTGGGCTGGCCTTCTAGGGTTTGTGGGTGATCGGCCTTAGGGTTGTGTTTAAGTGTGAATATTCCAAGATATTGGTGTAAGTAATATGTTTGAGTAATTAGGTAATATCCTAAATAAATGAAATTAGGATTACTTACTTCTTGAAGGAAGTCTTCTCTAATTAGGAATGTAATTATGATAGGAATAAGGAATATTCTATTATAAATACCTTTGGCTTTTCCTACGGGCTGGTGTGCCTTGAGCAATTGTTGATCTCTACCTGCTCTACCTCAGCTGCGCGTGGTGAATGAGAACGCTCCCTACTCATTTAATAGGGGCAATCATGTCTTTCTTGGGAAATAATCCAAGTGTCAGCTCCATGATTTTTGGAATTATTTTTGGCTCCACACCCTAATTAAATTTTGCAGGTACGGAACCAGGAATCTAGAAGTCTACTTGACTTGTTGTTTGTTATGTAAGTGCGTATAAATAAATAAAAAGACGAGCTTGTTGGCTTTTGCTCTCTTGTTTGAATAAAGAGCTACTCCTGTGCAAGGTTCTAAAAAATGCTAGGCGCTAGTCGGCAGCGGGCAGGGGCCTAGCGCCTAGGCGGTTAGGCAGGCACCTGGGCGGCCTAAGCGGATTTATGTAAATTTATTATATATCTTGGCCTAGGCGGATTTATGTAAATTTATTATATATCTTGTAAATAAGTGCCTATTTACACTTAAAAAACAACTATACTTGTATGGATAATAGAAGAATGATAAAATGCAAAAATAGAAGTAGAAGAATACACAAAATACATCCATCCAACAAGTTCAATATTTAAAAAAACAGTAAGTATATAATCATAATGAGGAGTATTCTTGAATGATAGACTAAATTCTTCTTGTTCATGATCCTTGCATTGGATTGGACATAGAATAAATTATTTAATGTTGTTGTATCTAGTCTTTTTTTTTTTTTTTTTTGTATGTATCCCCTCAAAAGTTCTCCAATTCATTTCACAATCGGATGAACTTGTAGTCTGTAACAACCCGTCCCGGGATTTACGGAACAAAAGGGTATTTTTGTATTTTCACTAAGTTGGGGATATTTTCCTTTTAAAAATTGTTTTTGGGTCTTAATAGGTGTGCCAAGGGGCCTACCTTTGTTTGTTGTCCCCCGGGTCCAAGCCTTTCATCTATCTCTCTCGGTCTCACTCTTTCCCTCCCTCATTCTCTCTCTCTTTCTCTCTTCCCTCTGCCACGGTAAGCACCGAGAGGGTGTAATGGCGAACTCCGGCGAACTCCACCAATTCCGAGTAGGTGAGCCTCGGAATCATATTACCCTGTCTTAAGTTGGATGTTAGTACGAATTTCTGAGTTTGTATACCTGTTTTGGTGAAGGTTGGACTTGAAATCAGTTCGGATGTGTTAAACCCATTTTCAGGCTAGCCGTGGGTGTGCAAGCCCAGTTTCCGATCACCCAAATCTTCTTCACGGCAAATCGTGGGTATACACCTCTTCCTTTCATCTTGTACTCTGTTTTCATACCTAGATCGCATCCCTAGGTTGCTAGTTATCGTCAATCGGAGCTCGAGAGGCTTCGGCCTCCTTCCCCGGCAAGGAAACCAGCTCAGGCCCTCAGGGCCGTGCAAGGTTAGGCCTTCGGGCCGTTGTAGTTGAGCCCACACCCTTTTGGGCAGCCCACACCCTTTTGGGCAGCCCACACCCTTTTGGGCAGCCCACACCCTTTTGGGCAGCCCAAACCCAAACCTTTAATAGATTAAGCCTTTGGGCCATTTGGAACTCTAGCCTTAGGCCCGTTACCCTTTAAAACCCAGCCCAACCCTTTAATTTAAATTGTTATATTTAATTTATTTTAGTAAACTAAAAGCCCTTGGGCCGTTCCTGTTAAGGCCCTTCAGCCCGTTGACCCTAACCCAAAACCCCTTAAGCCCTTTTCCCCAAACCCAACCTACCTATTAACAAAATCCTAAACCCTTTAACCTTTTAAACCCCAAAGCCCTTTGAGGCCAAAACCCTAAACCCTAACCGGCTCAAACCCTTTACGTGGAATATTCCGTCAGGGAATATTCTAGGAATATTCTATTGACTTTTACGAAATTTAACCGGGACCATTCTTAGGGGAATTCGACGTCCTGAAACTGTTTCCAACGTCCGTTTTCCCAAATTCAATTGTTATAATAGAGAAGTACTGTGAGTGGACCCCTTCTAAAATTTGCATAATTTTATAGTTTATTTGTATAAATGAAATGCATGCCTTACGAGTTTATGAACTGATTTTATGTTAAGCATGTTTATTGAAATGTTGATTATCGTCTTGTTATTTTGTAAGGAATTAATTGTTGGCCTATATTGAGCTATATTTTTATATATCGTATTTTCTATAAAAACCATGAACTGTTAGACTATCTGATGGATGATGATAGGATGCTAGAACATGTTTTCAAAACCACTCTTTATAGTATAGACGATGGATGACTTTATACTATGAAGTGGCTATATTTGAGAGGCGTAACTATTTGTGCGTACCTAGTGGACACTATGCCGCCTGGAGCGAGGATCTGGTGTTGGCAGATAGGCCGGGAGAAATAATCCCTAGCTACGGGCTGAGGGACACGGAGCAGGCATTAGGCCGGGAGTTGGTAATCTCTGACTACGGGCGTAGAGACCACAGTGCTGGCATAGGGCCGGGAGTTATATTTATTCAGTGATCTTACTGGCATCACACCGCGCTTACGAGACGATCTGTGAGATGTTTGATGTTTTGATTTCCACGATATGTCTTTTGAAATGTTTTTGGCATGATAGGGTTTTCAGTAAACCTATCACTTATTATGCTAGTAGTTTTCTGTATATAAAACCTGAGGGTTAGTACGTTGGTAACTGTTTTACTATATATATATCAACTTGGTCCACTCATGTTTGTTTTGCGCCCCCTTCAGGACTTAGAATCGAGGCATACAATCCCGGCATCCAAGCACTTCCGCATCGGCATCTTCGAGTCATCTCGGTGAAGGACCCACTCATTTGTTCATTCAAATTTTATATTATTTCCTTTAGTGTTCTATATTAGATGTGCGCTCTGAACACATTCCTTAAATGCATATTCTTTATTCTTTTATATTTATAAACCTTATCCATTCCTTGTTTTCAGGATTTGCACTCAATAAATGGCTTTCGTCACCCTCGGGTGTCGGCCAGCACGTGCCTATCCTGGTATTCGGGGAAATATCGGGATCGGGGCATGTCATAGTCAATCCATCCTTTGCAAATTAGGGACACCATTTCCATAAGTATACCACCATGAAACTAAAAAATACAAAAGCACACAATTAATTTAAAAAAAAAATATCAAATCCGCCTAGGACCACCTAGCCCTCTTAGACGGCCGCTTAGCTCCAGACCGATTTTTCAAAATGATTTGCCCTCATTTGCGCCAGGTCTTCACTGCCTAGCACCTAGGCGCGGCCTAGGCCGATTTTTAGAACACTGCTCTTGTGTGAACTTTGAGTAGTTCATAAGTTGTAATTTTGGTTGAAACTTTCAATAAATGATATGTTGTTCAATTCTATTTTATTTGATGCGAGTTATACATGCTTTTATTCTCTATTTCATGTCACATTCTTAATTATATCAACTAAGCTTGATAATTAAGGTGTGATTCACATTCTAAACCAAGGTTTACATTAATCCTTGGGTTGGGGCATGGCAATTTGGTATAAGAGCCTTAGGTTTTATTTAACTTTATGTGTTTATTTGTTATTTGATTACTAACCTTATATTTTGATGTTTAGATGCATCCTGCAAATGGTAATGATGCATTGAGAAGATTTAAGCTGGGGACCCAACGATTTAGAACCTTATGATGAGACCTGTACTATACCCACCTTCGTAATGAAGCCTTTATGGAGTTGGTGTATGATACATATGAAAGCAACCGTAGAAGAATGTTTTATAGGCCAGAGATGCAGCATGAAATAGTTATGCATATAAACAAGTTGCTGAACATCAAGACTCAATATTGTATCCTGATAGAGTCCAGTGAAAACTTTTATGGTGATGCTACGAACCATGTGACAATTTTAGGGTGGAAATATATGGCATCCTCTAGGTGTTAACTTAGTCCAGGTTCCAGTTTAAGTTCCAGCTCAAGAAGTACCAGAAATTTCGAAAGACCCATATGAAAGTGTAGCTTCTATTCATGCACTACCAATTACTCCTCCACCTGTTGTCTACATCGATACTGAGTTTGATAGTGAAGAGGACCTTGAAGAGGACCCTGTTGAACCTTCTAAAAGTGTTGGACTTCTTGAACGTCAGTTGAATTTAAATGAAGACTAAGTTCAGGTTTGGGAAGTGACTGGTGAAAATATTTTGCTGTGGGCTCATATGAATGGCTAATTTTTGGTGTAATTAGTGTACAAGCTTATATATGCTTTTGGGAGAAGTAATAGCCTTCAGAGGATAGGAAGTATATTGTTGCTACTTATGTTAACCTATAACCAATAGGTTATCAATGTATAATAGGTGTGTTTATTTTAATTTATACATCTCAAGTTTGACTTATACCTTTGATATCACTACAAGAAAAGGCTCTTTTGCAACCCTCTATTTGCGACATAGCACACAAACATCGCAAATTCTGAGTAATATTGCGCGTAAGGTTTTAAAAACTTTTGCGACTGTATTTTAAGTAATGTCTAATGTCGCAAATGATGACATTTGATACGACACCCTCCCCAAATTTTTTAATTTAGCGCCTGATTTTTCATAGCGCACCCAATCTTTAGATGAAACATAATTCACAGCTTTCAATTTTTGATAAAGTTAGCACGGTCGAGCACCGATTTCCAATTCGCTTCTCAGATCTGCAATCAGGCTGGACCAAATCAAATCCTCTATCTCGCTCCGAGTCGTAGTCGAGTACCGATTTCTAGTTTTGATGAAGTCGTCGCTCATTGACAAAGAGTACCCCAGAGAATTTGATAAGGCTCGCCGTGATCTCGCGCTGTCAATTACAGCGAAGCTACGCTCCAATCATGCTCCGTTTGGCGTATTCTCTCTCTGTGTTTGTTTCCCGAGAAATTTTTTTATGAATAAAAAATCCGATTCCATTTTACAGAACGGCTTTTTGGTGCCCAGTGCTTTTAAGGCGCTGATTACGATTTATAATGTGAAGGAGTTTAGGAAGATGGGGTTTATATACCCAATGATGTCAAGGTGAACCAGATGAAGGGAGCGAAGCTGGACTGCGTAACGGTGCAAAAGAAGTTTAGCAGGGATAGGGATCAGGTGGTGACTGCTTATGAGGTTAGGGATAAGCTGTCAGCGTTGAAGGTGGAGGATTGCGACAGGGTTGTGGTGGTTTTGGTATTGGGGAAGGAGAGGCAGTTCTGAGGTTTTAAGTGCATTGAGAAATTATTATCTGGGTCGTTGAGATTTTATCTTTCTGAATTTGTTTCTTGTGACTTCTGAAAAGTGCATTGTAGCTTATATGAATTTGTTTGTGTATGTTATTTTTGTGATGTAGTTATGGGGTTTTTTATGCAGTTCGAAGATGATAGTATGGAGTCAGCAAAGATTGTGAAGCAGTGGGATGTGAAGATCATCTCGGTGAGTATTTTTTGCCATCTTAAGCTGCTTTGCTTCTTTGTTTTTAGATAGTTATTATTCTAGTCAGGGTATTGCTTTTGTCATTCAAATCAGTGTTCCACTTCATTCTTTGTTTTTTATTCTGTTGTCGATCAATATTACTACAACGAAGTAATCTTGATTGAATTATCTTGATTTGTATTGCTATAATGTAATAAGATTGTTCTTTGTTTTAGATAGTTACCCATTCCCTTAATTGTCTTGATTTGTATTGCTACAATGAAATAAGACTGCTGTTTTTTTATATATGTTCATGGATTATCCGGATGGTGTACGCAACACATGATATAGATGCTTGTAAGTTGACGAAGAGGGAACCAGATTATTTACCTGTAAGAATTTTTCACTGCATCGAATATGTATATTTCCTTCTGTGCATTCATTGAAGTCTATGCAATCTGTATGTCATCCCATCATATAGGATCTAGTCATGTTTTTTCTTTTACAATCAGCATTTTACCAAAATAAAAAGTACACTGGAGAGGGGGGATTGCACGTGAAGTTTTAAGATTGGTCTTGATTGTATCATGGTTTACACAAATTGGTTGCCTATGTTGTGAAGCCTATGTATATGAAAGTGTTCTCTCACGATTTGCACAGAAGGGAGCACACACTTGTTACTGCAAAGGGGAACTCTTTTTTGTTCATAGCTTGTCTTGTATGAAAGTGTTCTTTCATGGTTTTAATGCCTATCTTGTGCTTCTGACTGCAGATTCTTTGTATGTGGTGATATGCCCTTCGGAGCGCTTGCCTAGTTTATTGGGGTTCAACTCGGTAACTTTCATTTCAATTGTATTTCAAGCACACTTGTACCTCCTATTGGTGAGCAGAGCTGCATTTCTTTCCTTTTTGTTTCCCAAATTATTTGCGGACCTTGTGTTTGTAATAACTCTAACTCTTGCACTGTTGCAGAGGTGGACATACCTCTGTTTTAATTTGAGCCTCTATGCATAGGACTAAGAGTAGAGCTGCTGCAAGGGGTGACATAATTTATGGCAGGGTCGAGGGGAGGAAGTTAGTTGACGAACTAACTTCCTGGCAAGGAGTGACATACTTCCTATAGGATTATAGACATTATAAATGTGTGGATAATGTATATATGTTTAAATATTGGTAGTGAAATACATTCTTTAATATCAAAGAAACCAAATAAGTCTTTTTTGTTTTGTGAATTATGAATTGTATCAGTGCTGTTGGATTTTATTTTAGTTTGAGCTTGTAGTAAAATTTTAGATGAAATAATTTTGGTGAAGCTGTTAAAAATAATGTCATTGTGGCATCTCATTTGACGCCCAATGTTTTTTTTAACCTGAGGCCACTTATTTGCGACGCGTAAGTTACCATTGCAAGCCCATAGTAAATACTATTTGCGACGCACTTAAAGCGTCGTATATAATTAACCAAACATTTACGATGCCACTTTGTTGCGATGGGCACCCCGTCGTAAAAGGACTATTGCAACGCTTTTAGCTGCTTTTGCGACGTCTTTTGTCCGTCCCAAAGGGCCTATTTTTTTGTAGTGTTATATTTTTTTGTTTTGCATGGTTCTATGTTAACTGAACTACTGTTGGAAAGAAAACAAGAGAGGGATGAACCAGACTTGTGTCACATCTTTTGTACAAGTATGAAAAGAGAGAGTAACCATTTATTGGTCTTATATAGCATAGTATTGCATTCCAACAAAAGTATCTTGTATTCAACGTATGATTATATATTTGAATGATTGTTTTTAGTTAGTATTTTATTCTTATTCCTTAAGGCACTGCTACAAATTATATTTTGCAAGCGAATGTGATCAAATTAGAGCAAACAATATCGCAAAAATCACGGAGATGACACATGAACTTTTAGACATGAAGGACAAGATTACCTTTGAGACACACCGAAATTTCCACTCGCATGCAACGGACAATAATGACTCAATCAAGGAAGAGTCAAAGGTGATCAATATGGAATTTATTACATATTCCTCTCATCACTCCTCATCAATCTCTTATTGATGTTATTCACAACGTAACTCCCAAAACTTCCTATTTAAATTAGAAATTCACAAGGTAACTCCCAAAACTTTCTATTTAAATTAGAAGTAATTGTCATGTTAATTGCAAGATATTTTCACATAATATCTTGCAATTATTCACCCATTCTTGTCACATCTTGGCTCGGGCCCCACCACATCCCGGGCTCGACTCCGCCATAGCACGATATTGTTCGCTTTGGGCACCGACCACGCCCTCATGGTTTTGTTTTGGGAACTCACACGAGAACTTCCCAATGGGTCACCCATCATGGGATTGCTCTCGCGCGAACTCGCTTAACTTCGGAGTCCTACAGAACCCGAAGCCAGTGAGCTCCCAAAAAGCCTCGTGCTAGGTAGAGATGAGAATATACATATAAGGCTTACAAGATCCACTCCCCTGCGCGATGTGGGATGTTACAATCCACCCCTCTTAGGGGCCCGACGTCCTCTTCGGCACACTTCCGGCCAGGAATTGACTCTGATACCAAATTGTCACATCCCGGCCCGGGCCCCACCGCATCCCAGGCTCGACTCCGCCGTAGCACAATATTGTCCGCTTTGGGTCCTGACCACACCCTCATGGTTTTGTTTTTGGGAACTCACATGAGAACTTCCCAGTGGGTCATCCATCATGAGATTGCTCTCCCGCGAACTCGCTTAACTTCGGAGTTCCTACGGAACCCGAAGCTAATGAGCTCCCAAAAGGTCTCGTGCTAGGTAAAGATGGGAATATACATATAAGGCTTACAAGATCCACTCCCCTGCGCGATGTGGGATGTTACAATTCTCACCAAATATGGCTGGCCACTCTCCACCCAAAGGGTCGGCCACCCTCCTATAAATACCCCACTTATCCCATTAAAATGCGAAGCCATTTGCTACCCACAAACCCCTAAACACATTCTTTTCGAAATTCTAACTTTGGCATCAGAGATTCTTCGGCCAAAACCCCCCTATTCATCGTGGGTGCATAAGGCTTTTGGCCTTAATCTTAGGTGTTATTACTTTGCAGGTGCATTTCCGTAAAAGGAGATGATGGTAGAAATTTGCATCCACAAATTGGTGCTTTCATTGAGATTTTAATTCACATGCTCAAAGAAGACTCTGGCATTCAAAGTTTCTCATTTCTCGTTCATTCGTAAATTTTTCATGCGCTCTTATTCCTAGAATTTTTTTTAATTCTTTGAATAGACGTAAGAGAAAAATACAATGGCTGGAAATTCGAAAACCACGACGAACATAACTTCCTACTTTCAAAGGTCCCGACCAAATGATGGAGATCGTGATGAGCCCTACCACGACGATCCACGGGACTTACCACGACATACTTCTATTCACCACCATGGCAGCCATGGCAACTGCCATGGCAGTGGAGAGTGAGACAGCTCCATCGCAGCTAGGCCACGAAGCAACAACAACTACATCATATGGAGCAGCAGGCCAGTGAGCAGCCCCACTGGGCAGTGGCCTAGCAAGCTGCTGCAGCGCAGCCAGCCCAAGACGCCGCGCAAGCCTAAGCTACTTTGGGAGGAGGAAGGGCCTAGTGCACACGCACTCGCGATCCGACTTGTACTCGCGGTCCAGCCCACTCCCATGTATCACCTAGCTGCCCAAATCGATCCAAGACAAGTCCAACCTTCCCGGCTTCAGATTTCTGGACTGACGATTGAACTGGGGTATTTTCACTCTATTTTTCTAGAGATTTGACATATCCTAGCTCAAATCTCGTGCTCGGAGGCCATTACACTTCCACTACTCAAGGAGACGTATACCGTCCAAGCTCTTCCATCCCATATGACGAACAACACTTGTCTCGACAAGTCATATCATTGCCAAACGCCCTTGCGCAGCAAACAACCATGGTGAATCAGTTTTTGCAGCGCACCGAGATGTAGCATGCCCTAGACGAGTTGTCCCAAAGTAAGACAAGGGTAGATGATGAACCTCTCCAGTAACGTCTGGTAAGTAGCCCCTTAACCAGCCACAAATTGAGCGTTCTAGTAGTGTACACTCTGGCATAGGCCCCCGAGATAGCGTATACTCTAGTCTTAGTGCGTGAAGAATAGTGCACTCCTGGTTAGGCCCACGGATGAGAATACATTCATGGTTGGGGCCACATTCTGATAACCAACTGTTTGGACCCAAAATGTTGGTTTGGGCCGAGTTCTAGTCTCGGCCCGGAAGGTCTTACGAAAAGTTATCATGGATCGTTTAGTTCATGGGCTTCCTAACCTAGGTCAGCCGAGTCGTGCTGCAAGACGAGTAATTGAATCCTAGCACAATAAGGAGTCTCGGCAAGATATAGATATTGATAACCCGGAAGTGAATGCGGCTTGATAAAGGACTGGGTTCATAGTCATAATGAAAATAGGATTGGTTGAGATAATGTTTGGTTAGAATAAGGAGTCCTAATCCGAGTAGGGATATAACTCGATTTAGAGAAGACCTGATGCTATAAATAGAGGAGGTTGTGCATCATTCAAGTCCCTTCAATTCAACACACAATTGCCCTGCACAAATTCTCTCAACAACCTTGAGACTTTTTCCTTTTCTTTTTCGCCGACACACCTTCAGTTTGGATAAACAACATTGTGAAGGCAACTGGTGATATCTTCAGTCGGCATAGATAGCACTGTCACCGTAGAACCAGCTGGTCTTGCAGCATATTCAGTCGGCATAGATAGCACTGCGTCGAGGGTGACTGGTTATCTATCCAAGTCTCGGTCGAAAAGGATTTCTGAATCCTTATTGGTCGAGGTCATCTCATTAGCCTTCTCGGCGAAGTGAGGTGTTACAGTCTACTGGGCTCGGCACATTGCACGCCGAGTTATTTTATGATTGGATATTCTCAAGTGGGATTTAGAGTTCGGCATTTCGACGGCCAAACCACGTTTACTATTAAGACTTATATTCGCTTTGAGTATTTGTGCCCTTACACTTTGGTGTCGATTCGGCGTGAGTTTACTTTGATGAATACCATCACTGTAACCGAATCTGACGACGACGATTTGTGAACTTCGTAAGAATAGTAACCTTATCTTCAGGTTTGAGAACCCAAAAGGCCGAGACGTGTTCCTTCCTCGGTCGCAATCGCAAGACGCAAAAGTCAGCCACGAATCCAACGCAACGTCACACATTTTACTCATCAGCCGAGCTCAGCCGTCGAGTTGGCACGCCCCGCATTCAACTGAAGGACGTAGTTAGCTCATAGATTACTCGGCCTGCGCGCCACGTAGGCTTGGTAGTTTTTAGGGTCAACATTTTGGCACGCCCGGTGGGACCCAATGCTAAAACTACGAAGTTCATGACAATTGAAACACGATCGGTTAAAAAGAAAACAACTATGGGAAAATCAACAACCGATTTTCCAATTGAGAACATAGGACAAAGTGTATCACAGGCACATAATCCCCTTAGTGTCGTGACACCTGAGTCCACAAGCGCGACTTGCCGAGAAAATGAAGTTGGTCTCGGCGGTCAGCTTTGCAGTCTAGAAATCCCTAACAAAAACACATGCGTTCTCAATGAAAGGATAGTAGAGGACTGCGATGAGTATGGTGGTGAAGGCTTTGATCCACCAACAAGATCGTTTTTTCGAAGACGCCTTGACGAACAGTCTCAGACGGTTGAACAGACGTTTAGTCGAGGTACAAAACAGATTGCTTGACGTGATACACAGTACCAGTGAGGTACAAAACAGATTGCTTGAAATATTGGTTAGCAAGGTCTGCGACGACAGGTCATTCGATCTTTCCCGGTAATTGCCACCAAGGAATAATCTATTACCAATAGTACAGGCCGAGCCAATCCCTACTCGGCTCAAGCCAATTGACTTAGAAAAAAAAAGAGGATCGAGTAGCAGGACAGATGAACCCGACCAGAGAGTGGAAGTAACGTCCGTTGATATGACCGAGGTTCAGCGGATGATTGATTCGACCATGAAAAAGGGGCCGAAGTTCTTTAAATTCATCCATCCATATCCAGCTTACGTGGAATGGTTCGAATATCCTAAAGGTTTCAAAATTCCAGATTTTAGTCTTTTCGCTAGAGAATCGTCCTTATCCTCGTTAGAACATGTGGCTCGTTTTACTGCGCAATGCGGAGATGTCAACAGTGATTTTCACAAGCTGCGGCTGTTCAACTTTTCATTGATAGGTTCAACATTTGCATGGTATATCAACCTCCCACCTAATTCCATCCAAAGCTGGGAGGAATTGGTCGAGAGATTTCACGAGCAATTTTATCGGCCAGGGATGGAAATGTCAGTTTCCTCGTTGGCAAGGATGGCTCAGGCATCTGATGAGTTACCAATAGATTATCTTACCAGATTTAAATCGGCCAGAAATTGGTGCCGAGTACCTCTCCCTGAAGTCAAGTTTGTTAGACTTTCTTTGAACGGACTCGATGTAGAATACAAAAAAGAAATTTTTGGGGGCAAACTTTCGGGATATGTATGAATTAGCCCAGCATGTCGAGCAATATGACTATTTGCTCCGAGAAGAGAAGATGTCTAAACCCCCATCTCGAGGGATGATTTACAAAAACCCTACGGTCAATTACGCGTCGACCGAAGGTGAGGAATCTCAGTCCGTCAGCGTGGACGCGGCCGAGATAGTAATAGATAAACCATACGTGTGCAAGGCATTGACTCAAATTAATTCCAAGGAGGTCAAAACCCGCTCGGCCACTGAAGAAACAACAAAGACATCAAAAGTTTATACCTTTGATATCACAAAGGCCGAAGCAATTTTTGATCAATTGCTATTAGCGAAGATCATTAAACTTCGGCCAGGGCATAACATTCCCAAAGCCGAAGAACTTAAAGGAAGGACATATTGCAAATACCATAACTCGACAAAGCATGCAACAAACAATTGTGTCATATTCCGTGATGATATCCAGAGCTGGATTGACAAAGGCAAGTTAAAGTTTCCTGAAAAACGCATGACGGTTGATACGGATCCATTCCCTTCAGCGACAGTGGGCATGGTAGACGCCCGTTTGCCCAAGAGCAAAGGAAAAGAGAAGGTCGAATTTGCCCCAGTACAACACATCCGAAAGCAAAGCTCCCAGCCTCGACTCAAGATCGACCTATTTTCCAACGCGCCACCTACCGAGCTCTCAGGACCGGCCATAGTTGAACCAATGTCAAACTACAACGACGAAGAAAATGGCAGGCCAATAGTACCACATATCCTAAAGAAAGGTTCCCAACCTCGACTCAAGATCGACTTGTTTTCTAATGCACCACCCACCGAAGTCTCAGGACCTGCCATAGTCGAGTCCATGTTAGACTTCAGCGAAGATGGAAATGGCGGGCCGATAGTTCTGTGTAGCAATTGTAAGGCACGCGTTGTATTAACCAAGCCCAAGAGGAAACTGCCTCAGATGCAGATGCCAACATCACAACACCAACCGGCGATTATGGCGAAACCTTCAAATGAACCTAGTGAAGGCCAGCGCTAGAAGGTATTCGACAGGCTCAGCCCAAGGAAACAAACAGATGGTCCTACATCGGTCAGACGACGCCTTGATTTCGACCCACCGTTTTACAACGAGGATTATTATTCCCGCAATTCCAGTAGTTCGAGCTCATCAGCAAATTAAAAAACCTTCCGGCCACCTGAACCATGTGACCAACTTTGGTACAGCTACAATTCTCCCACCGGCATGTATACCGCGCTCTCCAAATCTCAGAAACGTCGACGTCAGTGTATAGATTGCTTGGCTCGACGGCAAGCAGCCCAGTCTATTTCGGCCACTAAATGGCAGCCGAAAGAGACGGTAGGAAGCGGAGATGATCGGCCAATCCCAACAATTATGGCTGAATTACAAGGGCAGAAGGAAACCAATCGGGACTTTGAAACTACCATTGAAGCAGCCGAGAAGCGCATCAAACTTCTTCTTCGGCCCGGGGAAATGAAAGCTCGTTTCGAGCAATTTAAGAAAGAGGCCGAAAGCCAACTGCCCCTGTTACCTTTGAAGGAACCACTAATCAGAGTTCGGAGGAATCTGCACCCCCATTTCTCGGCGAATCATTAGAATATATGAAAGAATTTCATAAGAAATATTCCGCCAACGACTTGTATGGGTTGCCCAAGGCCTGCCAAGAAGCTCTTGACCTGGCATTAACTTGCCCCGATGCTGAGCAGATCATCCCAAAAACCACTGATCCAACAATGAAAGCCAGATTCCAGCACATTCGAGAGGCTAGGGTTCTCGGCTTCGAGGTGAAGGAAGATTTGTGAAAAACATGTTCATTTGAATAACATCTATAGCATGCAATTAACAATTAAAAGGCGGAATCATGCTTGCATGCATTCAAAAACAAAACATTAACCAAGAAATTCAAAGCCTAGTAGATTGGTGAACCAAGAAACAACTCAAAACAAAGTGAGTTGAAATATATTACCTTTGTTGATTCCTCTTTGCATAAGCAAAGGCTAATCACCCAAGAGATAGGGCCTTCATTTCTAGCTTCTTAGATCCATGGACTTGGATGGAAGAAAAGGTTCTCCAAGTTCCCAAAATTGAGAACCTCTAAAGATTCTACACCAAGGAGAGCATGGATGATGAATGAGTGACCTTGGAGGACTAGATGACTAGCTAATCACCTCCAAGGTGGCCGGCCTCTCTAGAGAGAAATGGGAGCTTTGTGTTCTCATCTTTTCTCCTAGAAAAAACCCTTATGAAGAAATGGCTATAAAGTCATATTTATACCTTTCTTCATTGGAGTGGCAAACTTGCAATTAAGTCAAGTTCACTACCCCTTAACATTATGGGCGGCCACATTGGGTTTATTGGGCTTTCAAGCCCTTTGTTTATTCAAGTTGTCATACAACTTGAGTTAATGGGCTTGACATTCAAATCCCATTGGGCCTTGCGGCCCAAAACTAACCCGAGGTCTTTAACGAACTTATTCGTTTGATTAATTAACATATTAATTAATCCTAACCATAAATAATTAAACCATTCAATTATTCTTACTCATTTCATTTGTTTCGTCCATCTCTACCTTACACGGTGTACGATCCATTAGGTTCCTTTTAGCGAGGCAGTGGGCGATTAAAACTCTTTCAAATCGATTATGAATTGAAACTTACTTTCAATTCTCCCTTTAGTGATTACACACTTTTAGGGCTTCCACAAACCATGAGTGACACCTAGCCGTATGTCATGGTTACCAAAGCTAATCAGAAGAGGTAGAGAACCTATTCAGTTCAGGATTACAAATGCAATACGGTATTTCTCTAATCTAATACTCTTGACCACATTGTTTGGTTTGATAGTTTATTTATTCATGTCTACTATCCAATGTGATTCGTTTGCTTATATGATTACCTTGAATGTGATTTGGAACGCATTCCTAAATCTCATTCATACTCTGGCCAGAGATTTTAATCATATCATAGAGTATTCTCCCTCAAACCATTTGAAAGTTAGAGATCTCTTGTTGCACATTCACTTGTCTCCATGATTAAGTGGCTTAACCCCAATGATGCCGTGGACACCCCGATGGGGTGACTTTGACATAATCAAAGATCAAGGACTTAACCACAAGACAACTGTGATGCCTCAGGTCAAAGGACTATTTTGCATTATCCCAACCATGAGTTCTCATGTGACATGAATATGAGAACTCTTCGTTGATCGTGTTCAGTGAACTCATTCTCTATTGAGCACCTACGTACTTGTCTTGATGTCACACACACCAATGACTTGAGACTAGTCACTCTCCCTGAGAGAAGACACAGTACGTACCGATCTTAACGGACTGTCAATGCCCAATTGGCAATCCTATGATCAGGAACATTTAGGACGTGTCTACGAAAGAATGGTCTCATGAATCTAACTTCTTTAGATTGCATTCTCCCAATCACATATTCCTTGGACTTTATCGTTTAAGCATATAACATTTATATGAGACGGCTCAAACAATAATCTTTGCCCTTTATATTTAAACTAGATTAGTTTAACATGTGAAATGTCCGTAAAGTATCATCATATGATTGGCTTTAGGGCACATTTCCAACAATCTCCCACTTGCACTAGAGCCAATCAGCTTGGTCATCATGATGATATCTCTTCTGTAGTCATTTCATAAATGGCTGAGTAGTAGGCCTAGACAATGGATATCTATATGTTATCCATAGAAGCAACCTTGAGAATAACGACGTCACCATTATACATGATTCTCAATCATGTGGTTCAGTCTCTCATATGAGTTCCGATCTTGATGAGACCTTGATTCCCTGGCTTGAGCTATCGCCCCATTAGTGTCATAGTGTCAGTACACTAGATACACTTTCTGGTTGGAATCGAATAGAGAGTCCATAAATGAACTTTCCCATCCAAACAACATTGTTGTAAACTTCTATATGGCAATATATTTTGCATTCATAATGGAACACACTAAAGTCATTACTTTAATGTTTCCATCCAAATATCTCTTTAGTCATAATAAAGAGATATCTGTTTATCTCTTCATTCATAATGAAGAAACATCCAATGATGGATTAGATTCATAATCTAATACATTTACGCTTCCATTACGTTACTCTAATTCTTCCTCATTCTTTGAGGAATCTATCCTTTAGTATTTCTTTAAATACTTAAGGACTCACTTGACAGTTGCCATGGTTCTGATCCTGGGCTTGCATTGATATCGTCTTGTACCGATCTTGGTACAACTCATATCAACGTTTTTCATACGATATGAAATACATAAATCACCTTTCTGCGTATGCATAAAGGATTCTATTTACGCATTATTTCTTTGGGAGTCAAAGGGTACGTTCCCTTTGAGAAGAGCAACTTCTTAGTCTCACTAGAGTTATCCTTCTAATTGAAGTTTATCATCATATGAGAAACTTCCTAGCATCTTTTGTCTATTATTTGGGATTGATATAATCAAATTATATCCTAAAATCTATCAATATAGATTTCCATCCCATGTATATAGACTATGTCTCCCATATACATTCTATCGTTATAGAATGTTTAAAGTCATAACTTTAACGAATGTTTAAAGTCATAACTTTAACGAAGAAGTATTCTTTTCATTTCCAAAATTAATATATTATATATACTTAAATTTTAGGAACATGATTAACTCCCACTAATCTTTTGTAAACCTAGTAAACAAAAGATTCATTTACATCTTTATGAGAAATCAAACGATTTGATCCTTTTCTCATAAGATGCTAATAGCTCCCACTAGCTTGCTAAGATTCATGATGGATGGATCTTTACAACTTACATGTCTTGTGATTCATAGTTTTAGACATATATTATTAAGACTATCTTAATAATGGTTTCGGAAACCCATATTATGTCTAAACATTGAATCACCATTTAGTTGTAGCTAGCAATCTTCGAATTAATTGAAACTAAGACGACGTCAAAAATGGTTCCTTCAAAGTCAACCATTCTCTTTGATTGTAGTCACCTTAAGCTACCAATTAGCTATGAAGGTTTCATTATTTCGTGTCAAATGGTACTTTACCATTTCCTTGAGTATATGTCGAATATACACTCAATGTAGTCATAAGGATTTTTCATTCTTATTTCTTTCGAATTAAGAGGTGCAACTCTATGACATAGTCATAAAGTTCAAACCATTCAACTGAGACGGTTTATAAATCCTTCTCGACTACCTTGGAGCTTGTGGTATAGGAACTAGGTTGTTATATTTGTTGATCATCATCTTGTCTCTCAAAGAACCCATTCTTTGAGTTCTATTCCTAGTTCATTTGCTCTAAGGCAAATCATATTGTAGGATTACAATGAACTACTCAAAAAACAACATTTGTTGGTTGGTTTATAGAAGTGATATCCAAATGTTAATTTAAGGATATCCCACAAGATTGTTATCAAACAAATATTGCTTATTAGCACACAACCCCAAATCTTAACATGCTTAAGATTTGTCTTTCTTTCCAACTACATCCTATGGAGTCATGAAAATTATGGAAGATCTTCTAATTGACAATCATATTGTTTTAGAAGTATATATCCTATATATGGGTAATTGATAACATCCAACGAACTAAATCTTATTCAAGTTCGTTCTTCTCCTAATAGAGAAATCCATTATCTTATGATGCTTCTTTCCTTGATATCTTCCAAAAAAACTATTCTAAAGTGTTACCATTCCTTGGATCAAATCTAAGGATGTAAATACTTTAGACGTCTTACTCATCAACTTACATTTCTTGAATTCTTTGAAACCTTTTGCAAAGTATTCGGACTTGTGTTTATTTAAAATAAACTATAGTCCAACCGAGGGTGATCTTCGGTGAATGTCATGTTGGAAATGTGCCCTAAAGCCAATCATATGATGATACTTTACGGACATTTCACATGTTAAACTAATCTAGTTTACATATAAAAGGCAAACATTATTGTTTGAGACGTCTCATATAAATGTTATATGCTTAAACGATAAAGTCCAAGGAATATGTGATTGGGAGAATGCAATCTAATGAAGTTAGATTAATGAGACCATTCTTTCGTAGACACATCCTAAACGTTCCTGATCATAGGATTGCCAATTGGGCATTGACAGTCCGATAAGATCAGTACGTGCTATGTCTTCTCTCAGGGAGAGTGACTAGTCTCGAGTCATTGGTGTGTGTGACATCAAGACAAGTACGTAGGTGCTCAATAGAGAATGAGTCCACTGAACACGATCAACGAGGAGTTCTCATACTCATGTCACATGAGAACTCATAGTTGGGATAATGCAAATTAGTCCTTTGACCTGAGGCATCACAGTTGTTGTCTTGTGGTTAAGTCCTTGATCTTTGATTATGTCAAAGTCACCCCATCGGGGTGTCCACCACATCATTGGGGTTAAGCCACTTAGTCATGGAGACAAGTGAATGTGCAACAAGGGATCTCTAACCTTCAAAATGGTTTGAGGGAGAATACTCTATGATATGATTAAAATCTCTGGCCAGAGTATGAATGAGATTTGGGAATGCGTTCCAAATCACATTCAAAGTAATCATATAAGCAAACGAATCACATTGGATAGTAGACATGAATAAATAAACTATCAAAACAAACAATGTGGTCAAGAGTATTAGATTAGAGAAGGACCGTATTGCATTTGTAATCCTAAACTGAATAGGTTCTCTACCTCTTCTGATTAGCTTGGGTAGCCATGATATACTGCTAGGTGTCACTCATGGTTTGTGGAAGCCCTAAACGTGTGTAATCACTAAAGGGAGAATTGAAAGTAAGTTTCAATTCACAATCGATGTAAAATGGTTTTAATCGCCCACTGCCTCGCTAAAAGGAACCTAATGTATCGTACACCGTGTAAGGTGGAGATTGAAGAAACAAAGGAGATGAGTAAGAATAATTAAATGGTTTAATTATTTATGGCAATGATTAATTAATATGTTAATTAATCAAACGAATAAGTTCGTTAAAGACCTCGGGATAGTTTTGGACCTTAAGGCCCAATGGGCTTCGAACGTCAAAGCCCATTGACTTAAGTTGTATGACAACTTAATGAATAATGATTCACAAAGGCCCAAATAGCCCAATAAATAGGCCATAATTAAGGAGGGTAGTGAACTTGGCTTAATTGCAAGTTTGCCACTCCATTGTGAGGTGGTATAAAGGCAACTTTATAGCCATTTCATCCTTAGGGTTTTTGTGGAGAAAAGATGAGAACAAAAGCTCTCTTTGCTCTAAAAAATTCAGCCACCCTAGAGGAAATTATCTAGCAATTTTACTTCCTCTAGGTCACTCATTTCTTCTTCAATTTAACCTTGGTGTAGAATCTTTAGAGGTTCTCAATTTTGGGAACTTGGAGAACCTTTTCTTCTAACCAAATCCATGGAGCTAAGAAGCAAGGAATGAAGGCCCTATCTCTTGGGTGATTATCCTTTGCATATGCAAAGAGGAATCTACAAAGGTAAATATTTCTCAACTAACAAATGTTGTTTTAAAGTTGAGTCAAGGTTCACCAATCTACTAGGCTTTGAATTTCATGGTTGATGTTTTGTTTTTGAATGCATGAAAGCATGATTCCGCCTTTAATTGTTAATTGCATGTTATATGATGTTATTCAAATGAACATGTTTTTCACAAAATTTCCTTCAAGTGGTATCAAGAGCCTAGGTCTAGTAGTTGGTGAATCATTTTGGGTTTTGTAGTTCATAGTTTTTGATTTAAAAGTTGTAATATGTTACAAGCTTTATTCTTGTTTCTTTGAATGTAAATTTTGTTAGAAAATTTGCCATCTCAAATGTTGTAGATGTAGTTCATATGAGCATGAATTTTGGAGCTAAAATTTGGTGCCATGTTTTTGGGGAAATTCGGCCAAATCCAAAGGGTGATTTTTTGGGTTCATGTTTGTCTTGTTAAAATGGTTTTAAAGTGACTTTTGGAACCCCTAAGTACCCTAGGATGTTAACCCTCTTTTGAGTGGTGAAAATTTGAGTTTTGGTGAGTGAAAACATTCGTGGAGCTATTATGAGTTTTCATGAGTGTTCTTCAATGTTCTTGAAGTTCTTGCCAAGAACAAAAAGTTTTGAAGTTTTGATTCAAAAAGTTTTATGTTTTTACATAAAGTTTTGGTTTAATTTTAGTGGGTGATTTTAGTGGGTGATGATTATTGGTAAAGTATTATTAATGGGTTTAATGGTAGACAAACTTTTTTAAAAGTTTGACATAAATTCAATTAATGGCTATAATGGTAGACAAACTTTTTTAAAAGTTTAACATAAATTCAAAATATTTCATCTTTACCTCACCTAACAAAACCCACTTACAAAAACTTTGTAAAAATCTTATTTTTTTCTATCATGGCCGGCCACCCTAATAGAATAGGGTATTTTTGGGTCTTTTATTCAATTACATAAAGTTTTGATACTTTTGTGTATTTGCACTTTGGCCCAAAAGTTTACGTTTTTACGTTAAGGCCCAAAAACGTTAAAGGACAAATTGTTTTGCTCCTTTAATGAAGTTTTTTGTATTTGTTGAAATTTTTGGGTTCTAGTTGTAATTACATGAAGTAGTGGACTTTTGTGTTTTTACAAAGTGACCCCAAAAGTTTGTGTTTCGCAATATAGCCCAAAAAGTTGTGGTTATTGCATGATGGCCCAAATTAAGTAGGGAACAAAAATTGTTTTGTCTCTTTAAATGAGAATTGGATTTTCATTTTATTTAGTTCCATTTAAATCAATTTTATGGATACAAAAACCAAATGAAAATGTTGCATTCAATTTAATTAATTAAAGTGTTGATTAATTAAAGGGTGATTATGAACCTAAGCCTACGATAATTGAGCTATGTGATAGGCCGTTTCAAATTTGTTTGAACCATGGGAATGTGTAGATTAATTTTGGTTGTAATTTGATTTGATCAAATGTTGTAAAAGAGCATAAGCTCTTCTTTACTTTAAAGTAATTTGAATTATGCAAATGTTGTAATGAGCATAAGCTCACCTTTACTTTAAAGTACTCATTTTCTTGTTTTATTTGATATGCATGAAAATGGAGTAGTTGGGTCCAACGCCCCTAGGAACAACACGCCTTAATGTGATTAAACGCGTAACTAAAATCAATCTCCATCCCTAGTCCAAGATTCAACACTAGGCTCGTGTTGAATCTAAACAAAGGTTCATAGTCATCCTAAGGCCCTAAGGCAACTATATAGTCCATCAAATGAATGCAAAGTTTATGTTAGTAGTATCATATACTCTTGCTTTAAAAACCGTTTTATAATTATAGTGGGAGTATTATATACAACTAAATTGAATCAAATGGACCAATAGTTGTAATAGGACCAAAATTGTTTTAATGAAGATTAAAATGAATACTTATATGTGATGAGACCTAAAACCCTCAACCAAACCATTATTAAGTTGATAAGCGTGAGAGTGCTTAGAACACTCTTTCGTGGCCTTCCACCGTGGTGGGATCCAATCGTTTATGACTTGTACACCGGCTTCACCCTATCATGGGGGAGTACAAAGTGCATGCTTATACTCAGGAGGATTCCATAAACATGTGATGAGGTTAGTGTAGGCAACGAGGATGGCCGACATCGTATCATCGTGAGGCTATTCTTGAACCCCTTCACGAACTAAGCATGGTGGGAATGACTTAACTAAGTGCAATGGCGCCGACATCGTATCATCGTGAGGCAACATTCTCTAGAGGCCAAATTGATGGGTACTTGCATTAGTTGCAAATGAGTAAGCGTACTCTCTCATTATTATTAATGCTAGCCAACATCATATCATTGTGAGGTGGGCTTGGTAATAGTGAGTCTCCCATAACCTACTAAGAGTTTCCTCCAAAACTCTCGAATTCCAATGAGGGATATGGAATTTGCCAAAAATAGTGGGTGGTGCTATTTGATTTAAAGACCCGAATCAAATGGCTTAAAATCAATCAATTTATATTCGTTATGTATTTGTTTACCAATATATATTTGCAAACACTATCCAAAACTTGACAAAGAAAAGTCGAATGTTTTAGTTTCCGGACTTGGTAACACAATCCCAAAGATTGTCTTAAATGGATTGTGCATGTACCTAAGAAGTCTCATCCTCACAATCTTCCTATTGATAATGTATCATTGGAAGAACATGTTAGAAATGTCTATCATGAAGAGGACAACACAAACAACCAATGCTTATTCCTTCGTTATATGAACAAAGGAACTTACGAAGATTAGCATAAAGACAAGGACACTTTTAGTGCCATGATTCTTCACTTACAAATTGTTGTATGAAGAAATGAGGGTTGCCTTGAACAACTCTTGAAAGTTTGTAATTATGTTTAGAACATAATGGTTGGTTGACAAAAATAGTCCATCAACATGGACTTATGATGATTTTGAATAATTGAGTGTTGAAGTGATAAACCACTTAACGAGACGGAAACTAAGCTAGGACTTCACCTTTATGTCCCTATCCTAATGGTTCACTAAGTTTATTGTAAACTATGTAGTGAACAATAACCACACACTCTCCAAAATGTTTGATGTGTATAACACAATTGAAAAAAAAAATGTTTCAAGAGAGATAGTGGGAGTTTAGGGACCATGACTATTGTAGTCAAAGGAGAAGTCAAATGAAGAAGATAAAATTAACTCCAAGGGAACAAACTTTCTCTATGAAATGATGGACATTGGAAGGGGTATTTGCAAGAAATGTCTTGCAAATGTCAAGAACACACCTTTCGAAGGTGTTGTAAATTGTTCTTGAATAGTTCAAAACAGTTGGTTCTTCTACTTGAATGCTTAATTCTGTATTAGTAACTATGTTTTACAATCGTTGTACAAATGTGGCTAATAAGAAGTAGAAGATTAATGAGAGAAGAGAAAGTACTTCACATTCGGAACGTGAATAAAATATAGATCTCTGCGAAAGCAGATGGTACTAACTTCCTCATATGAACTACCAAAGAAATTGGAAAAACCAAAGATTGTCTTTACATTCCAATTTTAAGGAACTTAATTCCGTCACTATAGTAGAGATGGATGAATGTTTTATTTGACAAAAACATTGTTCTTTATTAATCACTGATTGGATTATAGTAATCTAATTGATTGTCTCTATAGTAGAGATGATATGGTAGCGTTAACTGTTTAGAATATAATGATGCTTAAAACCCAAAAGGTTGCAAGATAGTGACTAATCCCAACTGAGTTGTGATACCTCTAAAACATAAATTACGAGTTGGTCATAGATGGATGCTTTGGATCGTTAGATCCGGATCCAATACCTTCTTGTCAAAATTGTATAGAGGCGAAATGTTCGAATCTTTATTCTTTTGGAAAGAAGAAAGAATCACAAAGTTATTGAGGTTAATTCACTTAGATGTTAGTGGTACTTGTCCACAACATAATACTACTCATGTTGTTTGACATTCACCGAAGATCACTCTCGGTTGGACTATAGTTTATTATGAATAAACACAAGTCCGAATACTTTGCAAAAGGTTTCAAAGAATTCAAGAAATGTAAGTTGATGAGTAAGACATCTAAAATACTTACCTCCTTAGATTTGATCCAAGGAAAGGTAACACTTTAGATGAGTTTCCTTGAAAGATATCAAGGAAATTAGCATCATAAGATAATGATTTTCTCCATTAGGAGAAGAACGAACTCGAATAAGATTTAGTTCGTTAGATGTTATCAATTACCCATATATATAGGATATATGCTTCTAAGACAATATGATTGTCAATTAGAAGATCTTCCAAAATTTTCATAACTCCATAGGATGTAGTTGGAAAGAAAGACAAATCTTAATTGTGTTAAGATTTGGGGTTGTGTGCTAATGAGCAATATTTGTTTAAAAATTATCTTGTGGATATCCTTAAATTAACCTTTGGATATCACTTCTATAAACCAACCAACAAATGTTGTTTGTTGAGTAGTTCATTGTAATCCTACAATGTGATTTGCCTTAGAGCAAATGAACTAGGAATAGAACTCAAAAGAATGGGTTCTTTGAGAGACAAGATGATAATCAACAAATATAACAACCTAGTTCCTATACCACAAGCTCCAAGGTAGTCAAGAAGGATTTATAAACCGTCTCAGTTGAATGGTTTGAACTTTATGACTACATTGAGTGTATATACGATATATACTCAAGGAAATGGTAAAGTACCATTTGACCCGAAATAATGAAACCTTCATAGCTAATTGGTAGCTTAAGGTGACTACAATCAAAGAGAATGGTTGACTTTGAAGGAACCATCTTTGACGTAGTCTTAGTTTCAATTAATTCGAAGATTGCTAGCTACAACTAAATGTTGATTCAATGTTTGGACATCATATAGGTTTCCGAAACCATTATTAAGATAGTCCTAATAATATATATGTCTAAAACTATGAATCACAAAACATGTAAGTTGTAGAGATCCAACCATCATGGATCTTAGCAAGCTAGTGGGAGCCATAAGCGTCTTATGAGAGAAAGATCAAAACGTTTGATTTCTCATAAAGATGTAAATGAATCTTTTGTTTACTAGGTTTACAAAAGATTAGTGGGAGTTAATCATATTCCTAAATTTAAATATATGTATGATATATTAATTTTGGAAATGAAAAGAATACTTCTTCGTTAAAGTTACGACTTTAAACATTCTATAACGATAGAATGTATATGGGAGACATAGTCTATATACATGGGATGGAAATCTATAATGATAGATTTTAGGATATAATTGGATTATATCATGCCCTAATAATAGACAAAAAAGGATGCTAGGAAGTTTCTCATATGATGATAAACTTCAATCAGAAGAACAACTCTAGTGAGACTAGGAGGTGGTTCTTCTCAAAGGGAACGTACCCTTTGACTCCCAAAGAAATAATGCGTAAATCGAATCCTTTATGCATACGCAGAAAGGTGATTTATGTATTTCATATTGTATGAAAAACATTGATATGAGTTGTACCTAGAAAGGTACAAGACGATATCAATGCAAGCCCAGGATCAGAACCATGGCAACTGTCAAGTAAGTCCTTAAGTATTTGAGAAATACTAAAGGATAGGTTCCTCGAAGAATGAGGAAGAATTAGAGTAACGTAATGGAAGCGTAAATGTATTAGATTGTGAATCTAATACATCATTGGATGTTTCTTCATTATGAATGAAGAGATAAACAGATATCTCTTTATTATGACTAAAGAGATATTTGGATGGAAACATTAAAGTAATGACTTTAGTGTGTTCCATTATGAATGCAAAATATATTGCCATATAGAAGTTTACAACAATGTTGTTTGGATGGGAAAGTTCATTTATGAACTCTCTATTCGGTTCCAACCAGAAAGTGTATGACACTAATGGGGCGATAGCTCAAGCCAGGGAATCAAGGTCTCATCAAGATCCGAACTCATATGAGAGAACTGAACCACATGATTGGGAATCATGTATAATGGTGACGTCGATATTCTCAAGGTTGCTTCTATGGATAACATATAGATATTCATTGCCTAGGCCTACTACTCAGCCATTTATGAAATGACTACAGAAGAGGAATCATAACAGATGACCAAGCTGATTGGCTCTAGTGCAAGTGGGAGATTGTTGGAAATGTGCCCTAAAGCCAATCATATGATGATACTTTACGGACATTTCACATGTTAAACTAATCTAGTTTACATATAAAAGGCAAACATTATTGTTTGAGACGTCTCATATAAATGTTATATGCTTAAACGATAAAGTCCAAGGAATATGTGATTGGGAGAATGCAATCTAATGAAGTTAGATTAATGAGACCATTCTTTTGTAGACACATCCTAAACGTTCCTGATCATAGGATTGCCAATTGGGCATTGACAGTCCGATAAGATCAGTACGTGCTATGTCTTCTCTCAAGGAGAGTGACTAGTCTCGAGTCATTGGTGTGTGTGACATCAAGACAAGTACGTAGGTGCTCAATAGAGAATGAGTCCACTGAACACGATCAACGAGGAGTTCTCATACTCATGTCACATGAGAACTTATAGTTGGGATAATGCAAATTAGTCCTTTGACCTGAGGCATCACAGTTGTTGTCTTGTGGTTAAGTCCTTGATCTTTGATTATGTCAAAGTCACCCCATCGGGGTGTCCACGACATCATTGGGGTTAAGCCACTTAGTCATGGAGACAAGTGAATGTGCAACAAGGGATCTCTAACCTTCAAAATGGTTTGAGGGAGAATACTCTATGATATGATTAAAATCTCTGGCCAGAGTATGAATGAGATTTGGGAATGCGTTCCAAATCACATTCAAAGTAATCATATAAGCAAACGAATCACATTGGATAGTAGACATGAATAAATAAACTATCAAAACAAACAATGTGGTCAAGAGTATTAGATTAGAGAAGGACCGTATTGCATTTGTAATCCTAAACTGAATAGGTTCTCTACCTCTTCTGATTAGCTTGGGTAGCCATGATATGCTGCTAGGTGTCACTCATGGTTTGTGGAAGCCCTAAACGTGTGTAATCACTAAAGGGAGAATTGAAAGTAAGTTTCAATTCACAATCGATGTAAAATGGTTTTAATCGCCCACTGCCTCGCTAAAAGGAACCTAATGTATCGTACACCGTGTAAGGTGGAGATTGAAGAAACAAAGGAGATGAGTAAGAATAATTAAATGGTTTAATTATTTATGGCAATGATTAATTAATATGTTAATTAATCAAACGAATAAGTTCGTTAAAGACCTCGGGATAGTTTTGGACCTTAAGGCCCAATGGGCTTCGAACGTCAAAGCCCATTGACTTAAGTTGTATGACAACTTAATGAATAATGATTCACAAAGGCCCAAATAGCCCAATAAATAGGCCATAATTAAGGAGGGTAGTGAACTTGGCTTAATTGCAAGTTTGCCACTCCATTGTGAGGTGGTATAAAGGCAACTTTATAGCCATTTCATCCTTAGGGTTTTTGTGGAGAAAAGATGAGAACAAAAGCTCTCTTTGCTCTCAAAAATTCAGCCACCCTAGAGGAAATTATCTAGCAATTTTACTTCCTCTAGGTCACTCATTTCTTCTTCAATTTAACCTTGGTGTAGAATCTTTAGAGGTTCTCAATTTTGGGAACTTGGAGAACCTTTTCTTCTAACCAAATCCATGGAGCTAAGAAGCAAGGAATGAAGGCCCTATCTCTTGGGTGATTATCCTTTGCATATGCAAAGAGGAATCTACAAAGGTAAATATTTCTCAACTAACAAATGTTGTTTTAAAGTTGAGTCAAGGTTCACCAATCTACTAGGCTTTGAATTTCATGGTTGATGTTTTGTTTTTGAATGCATGAAAGCATGATTCCGCCTTTAATTGTTAATTGCATGCTATATGATGTTATTCAAATGAACATGTTTTTCACAAAATTTCCTTCATGTCATACAACATGAGTAGTATTATGTTGTGGACAAGTGCCACTAACATCTAAGTGAATTAACCTCAACAACTTTGTGATTCTTTCTTCTTTCCAAAAGAATAAAGATTCGAACATTTCGCCTCTATACAATTTTAACAAGAAGGCATTGGATCCGGATCTAACGATCCAAGGTATCCATCTATGACTAACTCGTAATTTATGT
This sequence comes from Malus fusca, assembly GCA_035220775.1. Lineage (NCBI taxonomy): Eukaryota > Viridiplantae > Streptophyta > Magnoliopsida > Rosales > Rosaceae > Malus > Malus fusca. The sequence continues at coordinate 5,139,296 of CM069059.1, forward strand.
TTTTAGAGGTATCACAACTTCAGTTGGGATTAATCACTACCTTGCAACCTTTTGGGTTTTAAGCATCGTTATATTCTAAACAGTTAACTCTACCATATCATCTCTACTATAGAGACAATCAATTAGATTACTATAATCCAATCATTGATTAATAAAGAACAATGTTTTGTCACACAAAACATTCATCCATCTCTACTATAGTGACGGAATTAAGTTCCTTAAAATTGGAATGTAAAGACAATCTTTGGTTTTTCCAATTTCTTTGGTAGTTCATATGAGGAAGTAAGTACCATCTGCTTTCGCAGAGATCTATATTTTATTCACGTTCCGAATGTGAAGTACTTTCTCTTCTCTCATTAATCTTCTACTTCTTATTAGCCACACTTTTACAACGATTGTAAAACATAGTTACTAATACGGAATCAAACATTCAAGTAGAAGAACCAACTATTTTGAACTATTCAAGAACAATTTACAACACCTTCGAAAGGTGTGTTCTTGACACTTGCAAGACATTTCTTGCAAATACCCCTTCCAATGTCCATCCTTTCATAAAGAAAGTTTGTTCCCTTGGAGTTATTTCACTTTCTTCATTTGACTTCTCATTTGACTACCATAGTCATAGTCCCTAAACTCCCACTATCTCTCTTGAAACTTATTTCAATTGTGTTATACACATCAAACAATTTGGAGAGCATGTGTTTATTGTTCACTATATAGTTTACAATAAACTTAGTGAACCATTAGGTTAGGGACATAAAGGTGAAGTCCTAGCCTTAGTTTCCGTCTCGTTAAGTGGTTTATCACTTCAACACTCAATGATTCAAAATCATTATAAGTCCATGTTGATGGACTATTTTTGTCAACCAACCATTATGTTCTCAACATAATTACAAACTTTCAAGAGTTGTTCAAGGCAACTCTCATTTCTTCATACAACAATTTGTAAGTGAAGAATCATGGCACATTAAGTGTCCATGCCTTTGTGCTTTCTTCTCAAGTTCCTTGTTCATGTAACAAAGAAATAAGCATTAAGTGTTTGCATTGACTAAGGGTTGTTCAAAACAACTCATTATTTCTTCATACAACGATTTGTGAGTGAAGAACTAATAACACTAAAAGTGTCCTTTTCTTTATGCTAATCTTCGTAAGTTCCTTTGTTCATTTAACAAAGGATTAAGCATTGGTTGTTTGTGTTGTCCTCTTCATGATAGACTTTTCTAACATGTTCTTCCAATGATACATTATCATTAGGAAGATTGTGAGGATGAGACTACTTAGGTACTTATGCAATCCTTTTAAGACATTCTTTGGGATTGTGGTACCAAGTCCGGAAACTAAAACATTCGTTTTTTATTTGTCAAGAGTTGGATAGCGTTTGCAAATAAATTGGTAAACAAATACATAACGAATATAAATTGATTGATTTTAAGCCATTTGATTCGGGTCTTTAAATCAAATAGCACCACCCACTATTTTTGGCAAATTCCATATCCCTCATTGGAATTCGAGAGTTTTGGATGAAACTCTTAGTAGGGTATGGGAGACTCACTACTACCAAGCCCACCTCAGAAGAAAATCATATTGGCTAGCGTTAATAATAATGAGAGAGTACACTTACTCATTTGCAACAACCTCTTGCAAGTACCCATCTTATTTGGCCTCTAGAGAATGATGCCTCAGAAGAATATCATATTGGCACATTGCACTTAGTTAAGTCATTCCCACCATGCTTAGTTAAAGTAGGGGTTCAAGAATGGCCTCAGAAGAATATCATATTGACCACACTCGTTGCCTACATTAACTTCATCATATGTGTATAGGTTTCTCCTGAATGTAAGCACATACTTTGCAACCCCAGAACTGGACGAATACGGTGTATGAGTCACAAACGATTGAAGCTACCACGGTGGAAGGCCACGAAAGAGTGTTCAAAGCACTCTCACGCTTATCAACTTAATAATGGTTTGGTTTGAGGGTTTTAGGTCTCATCACATATAAATATTCATTTTAATCTTTATTAAAACAATTTTGGTCCTATTACAACTATTGGTCCATCTCATTGTTTTTAGTTGTATATAATACTCCCACTATGCTTATAAAACGGTTTTTAAAGCAAGAGTATATGATACTACTAACATAAACTTTGCATTCATTTGATGGACTATATAGTTGCCTTAGGGCCTTAGGATGACTATTAACCTTTGTTTAGATTCAACACGAGCCTAGTGTTGAATCTCGGACTAGGGATGGTGATTGATTTTAGTTACGCGTTTAATCACATTAAGGCGTGTTGTCTTAGGGGCGTTGGACCCTCTACTCCATTTTCATGCATATCAAATAAAGCAAGAAAGAAGTACTTCAAAGTAAAAGAGAGCTTATGCTCTTTACAACATTTGCATAAAACAAATTACTCTAAAGTAAAGAAGAGCTTATGCCCTTTTACAACATTTGATCAAATCAAATTACAACCAAAATCTAATCTACACATTCCCATGGTTCAAACAAATTTGAAACGGCCTTTCACATAACTCAATTATCGTAGGCTTAGGTTCATAATCATCCTTTAATTAATCAACACTTTAATTAATTAAATTGAATGCAACATTTTCATTTGGTTTTTGTATCCATAAAATTGATTTAAATGGAGCTAAATAAAATGAAAATCCAATTCTCATTTGAAGAGACAAAACCATTTTGTTCTCAACCTAATTTGGGCCATCATGCAATAACCACAACTATTGGGCTATATTTCAAAACTTTTGGGGTCACTTTGTAAAAGCACAAAAGTCCACTACTTCATGCAATTACAACTAGAACCCAAAATTTTAATAATGCAAAAACTTCATTAAAGGATCAAAACAATTTGTCCTTTAGCGTTTTTGGACCTAAACGTAAAAACGTAAACTTTTGGGCCAAAGTGCAAATACACAAAAGTATCAAAATTTTATGTAATTGCATAAAAGACCCAAAAGTACTCCCTTTGAGGGAGGGCCGGTTTTGGAAGAGAGGTCCACAAAAATTTTGGAAATTTTTCAACTAAGTCATAAAGCCATGCAGGTGAATATAGTTAGGTGTGAACAAAGCCATGCAAGTGGTGTGTGTGTAAGAGAAGTACTTCTTACACACCCATCACCATTTCTATCACCTTTCAAAATTTCAATAAATGTTTTGATGATAGATAAGTCACACCCACCAACACAAACAAAGACTTTATGAAATGAATCAAAACACAAAACTTTTTGTTCTTGGCAAAAATGTCAAGAACAATCAAGAACATTCATGAAAAACTCAAAAAATTTCCATGAACATTTTTCATCCAAAAACATCCCAAAACCATTTAAACTTTAGGGAAATTACATATAACCAAACTAGGGTACATAGGGGTTCCAAAAGTTACTTGAAAACACTTTTAACAAGTCAAACAAGAACCCAAAAATCCACCCTTTGGATTTGGCCGAAAATCCCCAAAGTCATGGCACCAAATTTTAGCTCCAATATTCATGCTCATATGAACTACATCTACAACATTTGAGATGGCAAATTTTCTAGCAAAATTTACATTCAAACACAAGAATAAAGCTTGCAACATATTACAACTTTTAAATCACAAACTATGAACTACAAAACCCAAAAGGATTCACCAACTACTAGACCTAGGCTCTGATGCCACTTGAAGGAAGATTTGTGAAAAACATGTTCATTTGAATAACATCTATAGCATGCAATTAACAATTAAAAGGCGAAATCATGCTTGCATGCATTCAAAAACAAAACATTAACCAAGAAATTCAAAGCCTAGTAGATTGGTGAACCAAGAAACAACTCAAAACAAAGTGAGTTGAAATATATTACCTTTGTTGATTCCTCTTTGCATAAGCAAAGGCTAATCACCCAAGAGATAGGGCCTTCATTTCTAGCTTCTTAGATCCATGGACTTGGATGGAAGAAAAGGTTCTCCAAGTTCCCAAAATTGAGAACCTCTAAAGATTCTACACCAAGGAGAGCATGGATGATGAATGAGTGACCTTGGAGGACTAGATGACTAGCTAATCACCTCCAAGGTGGCCGGCCTCTCTAGAGAGAAATGGGAGCTTTGTGTTCTCATCTTTTCTCCTAGAAAAAACCCTTATGAAGAAATGGCTATAAAGTCATATTTATACCTTTCTTCATTGGAGTGGCAAACTTGCAATTAAGTCAAGTTCACTACCCCTTAACATTATGGGCGGCCACATTGGGTTTATTGGGCTTTCAAGCCCTTTGTTTATTCAAGTTGTCATACAACTTGAGTTAATGGGCTTGACATTCAAATCCCATTGGGCCTTGCGGCCCAAAACTAACCCGAGGTCTTTAACGAACTTATTCGTTTGATTAATTAACATATTAATTAATCCTAACCATAAATAATTAAACCATTCAATTATTCTTACTCATTTCATTTGTTTCGTCCATCTCTACCTTACACGGTGTACGATCCATTAGGTTCCTTTTAGCGAGGCAGTGGGCGATTAAAACTCTTTCAAATCGATTATGAATTGAAACTTACTTTCAATTCTCCCTTTAGTGATTACACACTTTTAGGGCTTCCACAAACCATGAGTGACACCTAGCCGTATGTCATGGTTACCCAAGCTAATCAGAAGAGGTAGAGAACCTATTCAGTTCAGGATTACAAATGCAATACGGTATTTCTCTAATCTAATACTCTTGACCACATTGTTTGGTTTGATAGTTTATTTATTCATGTCTACTATCCAATGTGATTCGTTTGCTTATATGATTACCTTGAATGTGATTTGGAACGCATTCCTAAATCTCATTCATACTCTGGCCAAAGATTTTAATCATATCATAGAGTATTCTCCCTCAAACCATTTGAAAGTTAGAGATCCCTTGTTGCACATTCACTTGTCTCCATGATTAAGTGGCTTAACCCCAATGATGTCATGGACACCCCGATGGGGTGACTTTGACATAATCAAAGATCAAGGACTTAACCACAAGACAACTGTGATGCCTCAGGTCAAAGGACTATTTTGCATTATCCCAACCATGAGTTCTCATGTGACATGAATATGAGAACTCTTCGTTGATCGTGTTCAGTGAACTCATTCTCTATTGAGCACCTACGTACTTGTCTTGATGTCACACACACCAATGACTCGAGACTAGTCACTCTCCCTGAGAGAAGACACAGTACGTACCGATCTTAACGGACTGTCAATGCCCAATTGGTAATCCTATGATCAGGAACATTTAGGATGTGTCTACGAAAGAATGGTCTCATGAATCTAACTTCTTTAGATTGCATTCTCCCAATCACATATTCCTTGGACTTTATCGTTTAAGCATATAACATTTATATGAGACGGCTCAAACAATAATCTTTGCCCTTTATATGTAAACTAGATTAGTTTAACATGTGAAATGTCCGTAAAGTATCATCATATGATTGGCTTTAGGGCACATTTCCAACACGAGGTTGACCCATACATGGATATTGACACAGCCGAACTCCTTTTTTCTCTTGAAGACCTTCAACACCTTCGATACCACTTCGAAGTTTTTTCGACCATCTCCTTGTTCAGTTTAACGGCCGATGAGTCATAGCAGGTGGCACATCTGGACACTTACCTGGACACAAGGACTGCCCGGATCGCCTATGAGGAACGAGCTCACAAAATACGGCAGGAGCAGAGTCCGACACCAGATGCATGCAAGACCGAAGATGACAAGGACACAGAGTCGGATGGTGTGGCACAAGCACACGAATATGTTGAGACACACATCGATACGGTTGCGACTGCTCCAACACACGATGCTATAATCCTCACCACCCCGAAAGATGACAACCATGATCCAATGGGCCCTTCAATCTTTGAAAAGTATGGTCCATGTTTTACCTGCCGAATTTCAGCTGACTACACACCAACCAAGTTCCTTGGACGGTGATGTGGTCGCCGAGGAAGCGACACAAGTTGATTTCGTCACTACTACTAAAGACGAGTCAACAAACGGCGACGATAAACTTAAAACAGCCTTGGACATTTTGTTTCCCCGTTCTTCCTCGACTAATCTTTAGCATTTAAAACCGCTGTATGTTACGGCCCATATTGAAGGCTACCCAATCTCCAAAATTTTCGTCGATTGCGGAGCAACGTCAATATCATGCCTGTATCCGTCATGAAAGCATTACGACGATCCAACAACGAACTCATTCCTTCAGGAATCACCATGAGTAGCTTTGTCGGTGACAAGTCTCAGACCAAAGGGGTACTCCCTCTGGAGGTCAACATTGCAGGTCGTAATCACATGTTCGCATTTTTTATCATCGACTCAAAGACCGAATATAATGCTTTGCTCGGTAGGGATTGGATTCATCAAACGAATTGCATTCCTTCTTCCTTATACCAAGTCCTTATTTTTTGGGATGGTAAATCGGTCGTGGTTGTGAACACTGAAAATTCTTGAAACGAAAGAGACAAGAATAACGTGCACAAACAAATATTTTGTATTTGATGATTTTGGGGTTACAATCTCTTCTATAAATTTAGCCTCTGATTCTATCTTTGTAATGGGTAGATTTGATGTTGTTGATCCAAAGGGCCGTCGGGGCTTGATCTAAGGATGAACGAATGATGGATGATGAACACTTTCTTCAAGGGCCGTCGGGACTTGATCTTGAATTAGTGGAAGTTCTTCAAGGGGCCGTTGGGGCTTGATTTTGAATGAGGATTTGACGAAGAACGAAGAGAGCTTTCTTGATCCTTCGGGATTTGCTTGGGAGCTTTGGAGTTTCAAAGCTTCAAGGTTTTGGTGTGAGGTGAATTGGTTATCAATTGGTGAAATGAAATGAATGAAATTAGCTTCTATTTATAGAATTTTCCAAGGCCTAATTTTGAATATAATATTCCAGATGAAATAATATGTTCCTGCCAGGTGTTGACACGTGTCATGTTTGATGACTTTTCCAACTTATTTCGATTTTTTGTTTAGACACACGCTACGTGTAAAATTTATGTAATACATGAGCGTTGAAATTTTGATTTATCGGTCAACATTTATTTACCGAAATTTCGTCGTATACATGTGCTTGTCACTTGTAGGAGATGCGTTTTGAAGTCCCTTACTGCAGATGTCGATCCAAGGGCCGTTGAGGCTTGATCTTGAACTGGTTGGTAATTTCTTCAAGGGCCGTCGGGGCTTGATCTTGAATTTGGCTGGAAAATTTTATAGTTTCCTCCAATTGTTGATTTTCCATAGGCTTAATCTTGAACTGGGCTGGAGGGGTTTTCTGGTCTCCTCCAAAGGACTTTCCACATACTTAATCTTGAACTGGATTTGATTCAAGGGTGGTGGACACTTAATCTTGAATCGGACTTGTGATTTCTTTAAGGGTCGTTGAGGCTTGATCTTGAACTTAAACATGACCACGAGCAGTTTCAGGACATGCATGCTTTGAAAGATCAAGGAAGTTCGCAGCATTTTCATATGAACCCTGAGCAGTTTGGTCAACGATATGATCTTCAAGATTGATGGGCTCTTCTTCCAGTTGGTGACTTGATCTTTAAAGATTATCGAGACTTTGTTCTTCGGCGATAGTGCCAGCGAAAGGTTGTTGAAGCTTATCGAGCTCTTTGATTATAGCAACGATGGCAGGCTTGAATTTGACTTAGACCCCTCTGTCTGGATTATACAGTTCTGCCGAGAAGGGAGTCCTGCCATAATGATTTGTTCTAGCTCATCGTGCTGTATTCTTCCCTGCTTGCTTCTTTCGCCTAGCAGAAGTGGTGCGCAACCTTTTGCCTTTAAATGGTTCTTCAGAGCATCACTTTTCAGCCGCTCATCCATGCTTGGCAGCTTCAGTGTAAAGAACCAACGCCATATCAACTGATTTGAAAGAATTGCTGAGGAAATTCGAGATCCTTCAACAGTTGAAGATGAGCACTCGAGAGCAACGCTAGGTAAGCAACCGGGCAAAGGTTCCGGGCAATCAGTTCCTGATCGGAAATTTGATTTCGGGTTCCGACTGATTGCTTCCTTTCTCCTTGTTCTGCAGGCAAGAGCAAGGGCAAAGGAAATGATAGGGAAAAAGCATGATATGAGATACCTTTGCTTTCGACCCCGATGATATGAGATACTTTTGCTTTTGAAGAAGTAGCGGATGATCAGCACATGTATTTGTTGCGCTTGTCTCCACATGCTTCGATGTATCATCTTCACCTGCATCATCTGTTTTCCGGACAAATGTGGTGTCTTCTCTGGAAGCATAAGATGTTGAGATAATGGGTATTTCGAGAGCAGTGCTGGGTGAGCAATCAGGAGAGGTTCCAAGCAGTCGGTTCCTTACCAGGAGCTTGAGTGGAGGTTCCGACATATTGCTTTCTTTATCCTTGTCTTCGCAGTGAAGAGGGAGGACAAAGAAAAGGATAGGGAGAAAGCATGCTATGAGATACTCTTGCTCTCAACCCCAGTGATATGAGATACCTTTGCTTTGGTGTGACTTGGTTGAAGAGGCGTTTCCAGGGAGGAAGAAAACTGAGTATGTTGAGAGCTTTTAGTTGGAGATGTATTCTTGGCAAGGAAGAAGGGTCAGGCGTTTGTATTTTCAAGGAGGAAGAAAACTGAGTTTTGGTTGCAGATGCCTTCGGCAAGGAAGAAGAGTCAGGCTGGATGTGTGTCTTGTTATAGGATGGAGGTCGAATTATATGGTGAGCTCCCAACAGCAAGTGGCAGGGTGGATGTGGCCTTGTCACCCATGCTTGTCGGCCAAAAGTCGGGTAGGTGGGAATAATGGACTCCACGCGTTTTCAATTTTGTCAGTGATCTCTGGCAAAGTTGCACCTGATAGCCGAAAGCTGAGACTGCGTCTGAAAAGTGTTGACGGATTTTACGCAGGAAAATCCGGGTTTTGAAATTCGAAGAGTGGCGTCTCTTCAATTTTTTTATTTTTATTTTTTTGAACAGATGGTTGTGTTGCCTCTTCTTTTTAAAGAGGTGTCAATTGCATTCAACATGCATACTTTGAAGATTGCCCGTTTTTGACAATTGTCTTTGCTGTATTTCTGAGATTTTACTCACTTCAACCCTTTTCTTTTACCATCTTTTTTTTTTTTTGAAAATGGCTAACCTGTCTAACATTTGCTTAGATTTGAGTCTCAGCAATGACGCAGGTGCACCGCGTCAGGGTAATATATGGCGCCCGTCCTTCTCATCTTCTGATGGCCCTCTTACAGTTGAAGACTCTGTAATGCGGGATGCAGCAACGGCTACGGTTGTAGCTAGGAACCTAATCACCCCTAAAGATAATAGGATACTTTCACGACGGCCCGATGAATTAGTTGTTCGAGAGTCCCAGGCTCTCAGTGTCTAGTGTGCGAACTCTGTTTCCAACATGGGCCAACGCTTACTTGTTCGAACTCGCCAGGTTGAATCATTGACAGCCGAGGTGGTAGCTCTTAATCAAGTGATCAGACAGCTGAAGCATGAGAATAGAGAGTTGCATGTGCTTGCAAATAATTATTCGACGAGCATGAAGAGGAAGCTTGATCAGTTGCTGGACTCCGATGGTCGGATTCAAAGTGACAATCGGAGATTTGTGGATGTATTCCAGAGGGACCTTTTGCCTTCGTCATCTGGAGTTCGACCAAGTATTGAGGCTCCGAGTACTAAGGCTTCAAGTACTGAGGCTTCACATAAGTGACATTTGTGAAGGCTCCTTTTTTTTTTTTTTTTTTTTTTTTTTTTTATGTATTCGTAATTTCTTAGAGATATCAATGTCATGCTTTATTTTATTCAGTATGTTGTGCTAAAACGTATATCTGAATAAGATGTGTCACTTTTTTTTTTTTTTTTTTTTTTTTTTTTTTTTGAACAGTTGCTGGCACTTTCTTTTTGTACATAATCATATTTTCCAAGTGCACCATTTTACTTAACAGTAACTAGCACTATCTTTTAGTTGGCACTTTCTTTTTGTACACAATCATATTTTCCCAATGCACCATCCCATCACCTCTCATTTTGGTTTTTTTCTTTTCCATGCACGGGTGGTCGTTTGCACAGTCACCTTATCACATTCTTTTGCTTATGTGGGTCAGTGACACTTGAGAGATCATCATGGACTGCACAGTCACGGACCTGCATTTGAATAGTCACCGCATTTCATTTGCTTCTCCGGAGACCATTATTTGCACAGTCATTGCACCATTTTTTTTTATGATATATATATATATGTGTGTGTGTGTGCGCAGCATCGGACGAAAGGCGGCCACCTGTAGCGGGAAAAGAGAAGCTGGAGGTACTAAGGCGGTGCAAAGCGTCGAGCTTCACGATCGGCTAGTCGTTTGACAGCGGTCGTTGAAGTTCTTCTCCGATTCAAATGCAGCAGCAGAGGCAAGAAGACAGAGGAGGTCTTTGGGTGTGAGTTGACAAACTTTGGTTTTGTCAATCACATTCAAAGGCAGCGGCCATGGCTGAGGTGCAGAAGCAGCTGGAGCTTGAGGCAGAATGTAAGGCATTGAGCTTCACAACCGGCTAGTCGTTTGACGGCGGTTATTGAAGTTATTCGCTGATTTTGATCATGGTGGCCAGAATGACGAACTCGAGGTGGTGCAAGGCGTCAAGTTTTATGACCGGCTAGTCGTTTGACGGCGGTCACTGAAGTTGGTCGAGATGGGAGAGGACAAACTCCACGGAGGCAAAGATCATGATGGAGTAGGTGAGCTTGATGGGATCCTTGTCTTTCTTCACTATCTTATTGATCTTCTGCAGGGATTGTCCACCTGTGACCATGTACCAACTTCGCATACTAGCTGCTGAGGCACCACAATCCAGAGGCCAAGCTTTTCGCCGAAGGCGTGTTGCCCCAGCTTATGGTACCTATCAAACCGCTTGCCGGGAACCATTTCATGCATCTCAACCATTTGCCACAACGTGAACAAAATGATCACCCATGAGAGCACCATTACAACACATCCTGGACCATATCCGAGACTGGACGTTGCAAAGGGAAGACCTAGGACACCAGCTCCAACCATGGAATTGACATTGTGGAAAGCTGCGTACCACCAATTTGGGCGTGTCGACGGAGCGAGAGAGAAGCGGCGAGGATGTTGATGACGAGGGAGTGGTTGAAAATGAAAGCGGAAGAGAAGAATAACTTGGAGAGGGATCCTCCAGCTCCTCCAGCTGCTGGTTGCTGCATAATCTCGTGAATTGAGAAAATGGGTTCTTCTCAATTTCTCAACGTAGCTGAAAGATGTCGTCTTTCTTCCAATTCTTCACCGTCGATTCTGTACCTAGTGAGATTGATTGGGTACATTAAGCAGCGAGGGAGGCGGATCTTCCTCTTGGGTCACTCGAATGACAGGTTGGGGTCCGACTAGATCCCTCCGTTTCGCCTAACTTCGCAATGTCCACTTGGTTGGGTGCTGCTCGAGGAGAGAGAAGCGAGTTCACAGGTCGCGACTCCTGGAATTGCAGGTGGAATTTGATCCCGACGAACCGATGTCGAACTTTAATCCCCACGAATCGACCTTTGAACTGAGAATCGAGCTTTAACTGTCGAGAGAAGACACGGCGAGGTCGACGTCGAGGACTCGAGGGGAAGAGGAAGAGGTTCTGGGGGAAGAAGAAAGAGGGGCGGCCTTAGCCGAAGTGCAGAGAATGGGGCCTGATGAGCTTATACGAAGCAGTTTCTGCATCACTGCTATGCATTTCAGAGGATATTTTCTTTCTCTATTTTCTTTGTTTGTCAGAGGGAAAGAGGGGAAATATTGATGAGAGAGAGAGAGTTTTGACTTTTGAGGGTTTTTGAATCCAGATCTTGTGCATATGCAGGTCTTCCTTTTGTTTGTGGGTGACTCCGCCACTTTCATGAGAGGAAGAAGACGGAGGTTGTGCAGGGCGTTGAGCTGCTGCGGTTGTTGTTCTCATGGCGTTGAAGAAGGATCTTGGAGAATGGGAGAGGATGAGCACGGGAACATGATGGCTGCGGTGCAGGATCTGTTAGATGTGGTGTGATGGGAGATCCGACTGGACCTAGCAGAAAGATTGAAGCCCGTGTCTTTGGAGGGACATGGCCTAGCATGGGCTGCGACCTGGATTTGGAGGGAGAAGGCCCAATTGTTGTTCTTGACGATGTTGATATCGACAAGGCTGCTGAGTGGGCTGCCTTCGGTATTTTTTTTTTGAACAGGACGACTTCTTTTGATGGGCTTGCCACAGATTGGGCCTGGATGGAGAGGGACGACAAGCTGGAGCTTGGGCCTGGGTGGCCTCCTTTTGAGGGGCTTGCTGCTGATGGATATACATACATATATATATATATATATATATATGTATATGTATGTAAAAGAAACCTTTTTTTTAATTTTTTAATTTTTTATTATTATTATTTTTTTACTTTTACTTTTATTATTTTTATATACATATATATATTTTTTTTAAATACATAAAACATTTATTATTATTATTATTATTATTTTTTATTTGATGTGATTGAACTTGAAATTGAATATTCAAGCTGCCTACGTACCCTCTGTTGAGGAGAGATCAAGTCATAACGTAGTTCAAATGCATTTTTTTTTATGATGATTTTGCGATACACAGTTTATGCTCTTGCGGGCCAGGAGCTTTGGTTGTCACCTTTTAGGGGTAGTAGTGCTTCAAGAATCTTCCATTAATAGGGCCAATCTTCAAGCCGTCTTCTGCCATGATTAAGTAGGCGCCGTTGGTGTAGACCTCTTGTATTACGTATAGTCCATCCCACTTTGATGTGAACTTGCTTTTCGTCTTGTGAGTTGTGATGATAGGCTTACGCAATGCGAGGACGAGATCTCCAGTTTGGAAAGACCTTGGGCGGACCTTCTTGTTGATTGCCTTGGATAGCCGTGCTTGGTAGCATTCCAAGTGTTGTTGAGCTTCGAGCCTTCTTTCGTCGAGTGCTTCCAACTCTTGAAGGCGCAACTTTGCATTCTCCTCATCAGTCAAGCCTTATTGTATAGCCATTCTCAGTGAGGGGATTTGACTTTCGAGCGGTAGAACAGCTTCCACGCCATATACAAGAGAATAAGGCGTAGCTTGGGTAGGAGTCCTATGTGTCGTCCGATATGCCCAAAGTGCTTCGCTTATTCTTTCATGCCAGTCTCTCTTTGTTCGGCCGATCACCTTCTTTAAGAGATTGCACAATGTTTTTTTGAATGCTTCTGCAAGACCGTTGGCCGGGGCATAATACATGGAAGACTTATGCTGCTTGAACCTGTATTTCTCACATAGCTCATCCACGAGTCGGTTGGAGAATTACTTTCCGTTGTCAGTGATGATGTAGCGAGGCACCCCATATCGGTGGATGATGTGCTCCTTGATGAAAAGGACGACAGTTTCCTTCTTTACTACCCTTAGGGGTATGGCTTCAGCCCACTTGGAGAAGTAATCTGTTGCAGCTAGGATGTAAGCTTCTCCTGCAGATGATTTCGGAGTAATTGGTCCTACGACGTCCAATCCCCATGCATCGAATGGCCATGAAACAGCTGTAGGGTGTAATGGCTCAGGTGGTTGGTGTATGAAGTTGGCGTGGAATTGGCAGGCTTGGCACCTTTTGGCATGTTCCAGGCAGTCATTCACCATGCTTGGCCAGTAGTAACCCATTCTTTTGAGCTGGAAATGTAGCTTTGGTCCAGATTGATGCTTCCCGCATACGCCTGAGTGTGCTTCTTCCATGGCTTGATTAACTTCTTCCTCACCTAGGCATCTCAGAAGTACTCATTCGAAAGAGCGTCGGTATAGTGTTTCTTTGTAATAAAGAAAGCGAGGTGCTCGTCAACGTATTTCAGAGCGGTGTCTAGGATCGTCTGGAAGTTTTCCATGCTCTAAGTAATCGATCAGTGGTTGTCGCCACTCTTCATCATCGACTGGAAGTACTGAGATAACATTTGTATCATCCAGTAGCATTTTAGTGACGAGGGGGATCACCCATCTTTGGCAGACTGGCACGTCTGCAGCTTCGTCTTCTCCTAATGTCATGCTTGAGGCTACGTTGGCAAGAGCGTCTGCCATTTGGTTTTCTTTTCTTGGCACATGTTCTAGTGTCACAGTCTCAAACTCTTGTAGCAGTTGAGTTGCCCCTCGGAAGTATGGGACGAGATCATCTTTCCTCACCTCGTATTCAGTTAAGAGTTGATTGATTATGAGCTTGGAGTCGCCAAATACCTCAAGGGCTGTGATTCCCATGTTGATCGCCATTTGGTGTCCGATGATCAGTGCTTGGTACTCAGCGACGTTGTTGGAGCATAATTCACTTAGTTGAAAGGAATAAGGTAATACCTGCCTTTGTGGCGACATGAATACTACTCCTGCCCCTGCTCCGTCTGCTCGTGCAGATCCGTCGAAGAACATCGTCCATGTCGGGAAAATGTCGATGTAGAACACTTCCTCGTCAGGCAAGGCATCTGAGATTTTCCAATCAGCTGGGATTGGGTGATCGGCAAGAAAGTCTGCTAGCGCTTGTCCCTTTACGACTTTAGCTGGGACGTAGATGATCTCATATTGGTTAAGCAGCAGCGCCCATTTAGCAAGTCGCCCTGTCAGGACTGGTTTGGACATGACGTATTTGACCGGGTCAGCTTTAGCAACCAAGTGGATGGTGTAAGCATGCATGTAATGCCTGAGTTTCTGGATGGCGAACACTAAGGCAAGGCACATCTTTTCTATTGGGGAGTAGTTCAACTCGGCGCCAGTGAGGGTTCGGCTGAGGTAGTAGAGCGCTCATTCTTTCTGGGATTCATTCTCTTGTGCCAAGAGTGCTCCAATTGAACTTTCCTGAGCTGCGATATACAATATGAGTGGTTTCCCGGGCACAGGCGCCCCCAAGACAGGTGGACTTGACAAATACTTTTTTATGCTTTCAAAAGCATTATGGCATGCTTCGTCCCATACAAACGGAACATCCATCTTCATGAGTCGGCTGAACGGTTGACAACGCCCTGCAAGGTTAGAGATGAAGCGTCTGATGAAGGCTAGCCGTCCTTGTAGACTTTTCAGCTCGTGCAGGTTTCTTGGCTCAGGCATGCTTTGAATGGCCTTGATTTTTTATTGGTCCACTTCAATACAGCGGTGCTTGACAATGAAGCCGAGGAACTTTCCGGAGGTGACGCCAAACGCACATTTTAACGGGTTCATCTTGAGGTTGTATTTTCGCAGCCTTGCAAACACTACTCGCAAATCCTTCAAGTGAGCTGACCTTTTCTTTGTTTTGACCACCATATCATCCACATAACATTCTACGTTCTTGTCTAGCATGTCATTGAAAATTTTCTGCATTGCGCGTTGATATGTAGCTCCAGCGTTCTTTAGACCAAAGGGCATCACCTTGTAACAATAGATACCTTTTGGAGTGCGGAATGCTGTTAGTTCCTTGTCTTCGAGAGCCATACGAAGTTGATTGTATCCAGAAGAGCCGTCCATGAATGACAGTGCCTCGTGGCCAGTGGTTGCGTCCACCATGATTTTGATGATTGGCAAGGGGAAGTCGTCCTTCGGGCAAGCGTCGTTGAGGTCCCGGAAGTCTACGCAAATACGTATTTGTCCAGATTTCTTAAGGATGATGACGATGTTGGAGATCCATTTGGGGTATTGCACCTCTCGAATGAATCCTGCTTCGATTAGCTTGTCAATATCTGCCTCGATTTGTGGAATAAGCTCGGCTCGATAACGCCTTTGAGTTTGCTTTATTGGTCGCGTTCCAGGCTTGACTGCAAGATGATGCACATCGATGATAGGGTCAAGGCCGGGCATTTCTTTGTAAGTCCAAGTAAAGACGTCTTTGTACTCTGATAGCAGTTGGTAGTACTCCTCTATCTCGTCTACTCTTAGTAGTGCACTTACAAAGATAGGTTTTTGCTCCTCTTTTGTGCCCAAGTTGAGCTCCTTGAGATCGTCAACTGTGGCTTGCCCCCCATCCTCAAGTTGTGGTGGTGCAGCAGTGACATCTTCTTCAGGGGTCTCGTCTTCTTTGCCTTCTTGGATCGTGATGTGGAAGACATCATGGACTTCCTCTTTAGTGTCATCCTCTTGGGTTTGTTGGTATGAAGATTGTCTAGTATGGATGATGGTGCGCCTTCTTACTATCAGTGGTTTATTTGAATCAACCTCCAAGATTTCTTTACGCTTCATCCTTGAAGGAATTGAGCTTCGAATATCGCCTTTTTCTGCTAGCCTGTCGAGCTTTTCTTCTTTTGACGTTGTTTCCTTATTTCCAGAAAACTTCATGTTGTCTTCAAGTCTTTCCAAAGCTGACTGACGAGGAGGAGAGCTAGCCGTGTTGCTTTGCTTCTTAGGTTTTGACAACCTTTCAAAAACAGAGCTTCGAGATGTTGGCCTGTTAAGCCTCTTGAAGACGGAGGTTCGGTTTTGACCACCAACGTGATCAAGGGCTGACGTTCTGGGTCTTGAACGATTCATCCTATCGAAGATTGGCGTTTGAGGGGTGGATTTAGGCTCCTCTCGATCTTGTTCAATGCTCACGCTAATGTGTTGAGTGCTAGCATTTTTTGCTTTGCTTGAAATCTTCACGGGTGCATTTGGTGTGAAGCCAAGTCCAGCTTTATTGTTGTTAACTCCGTAACCATGCTTCTTCAACTTCTTTTGAGTCTTAGTGAGGTCATGTTCTTTATTGTTGACGGTGTTTGAAACCTTTTTCCAGGATTCGAAGAAGAAGCGAAGTCGTACCCAGCTTTTGACATGAGTTTGTAGGCGTTTGGATCAAAACCTTCTTTGGTCCTCTTGGTTAGGAGAAAGCTTGGTTCCACCCCCTTTGGTAGAGCTTTTACGAAGCCTTGTGGTAATCTTGCAACCTTAGCGTTGCTTAGCTGTGTCAGAGGTAAAATTGCATTCATCTTGAGCAACTTTACATTATCCATGCACCGTTGTGTATCGGCTTTGCTTGCTTCAGTTTCAAACAGGGATTGACCATTCTTTCTTCTTGACATCGGGATGTATCGGAAAACGGGTGTGTTTAGTCCTTTTGACGGCGTCCTACTCCCTTTGGTTGTTGCAGGTTTAGCAAGCTCATCATCGTTCTTGCTTGAAGATGGCATGGCTTGTTCTTCTTGCTTCTTGGGCATGGCTTGCCACTCCTGCTTTTTAGGTGTTGCTTTGCCCGTGGATTTGATCTCTTTTGGAAGAGCTTCGGGCACCATGTCTTCATCCATGTAGAACTTGGCGTCTGCGAAATGTGATTCGGTTTCAGTGAATGGTTTGGTGTCGCCATAGATCACTTTCACTCTTTCTCGGTAGAATTTTAAGCATTGGTGAAGGGTGGACGGTACTACTCCATTCGCATGGATCCAAGGCCTTCCTAAGAGCAAGCCATAGGAAGTTCTTGCATCAATCACGTGGAATATCGTGCTTGACTTGAGTTCACCAATAGTCATCTCCACTCGGATCATGCCCATCGCTCTTTGTCCTCCTTGATTAAAACCTTGGATTAGTAGACGACTTAGGGACAATTCATCTGCCTTGATGCCGATTGTATTCATTGTTGACTTTGGCATGATGTTGATGGCTGATCCACCGTCCACAAGCATGCGGTTGACTTTGTGCTCCCTTACGTACCCAGAGACGAAGAGAGGACGGTTGTGAGGCTTGGATCCTACCAGCAAGTCTTTGTCTTCTTGCGCTTCGTGGTCATTGGGACTTTCCAAGACCGCTGCTAATGCTATTCGCATCTTCTTTGGCAATCGTAGCGCTTTCTTAATGCTAAAGTGTGTTGGCAGACCTTCTTCGAGCGTGAGAGTTTTTTCTCCCTCAATGGTGATATCTTTGCCTTTTGAAGGTTCTTCCATTTCTACTTAGACCATGTGGCATGCAGCGATAGTGCACTGCTGGAAGAAGTCATTCGGGAAGTACTTGTGCAAGGAGACAAGAATGCGTGGCTCTTGCTCCATAGGTTCCCCAGCATACGTTGGCTTATCAACTTTTACGTTTCTTTTGGGCATCCTACTCTTGCGGCGACGGTGCTTTCTCACTTGTTCCACCTTTGGTCTTGTGGCTTGTGGTTTTGGTTTCCTTGTTTTTTTGTAGGTCACCAATGTCCATCCTTCATCATCATCGGTATGTGCATCATGTTCGTTTACCCCCGGCGATGGTTGTGCAGAAGGTATCGTGCAACTTGAGCATTGATAGGAACGGTCAGGTGTTGTTTGGTGAGGTACGGGATCGAAAGATCCAAATGCAATTGTAGTAGTATGTGTTGCGGCCGTGTCTTCGAGGTCGAGCTCGATTCGCCCTTGTTGTGCTAGCTTCATGATGAGCTATTTGAGGACGAAACACTTACCCACAAGATGGCTCACGATTCGATGGTACTTGCAGTATTTAGGATCGTTTATGCGATTCATTTCTTCAGGCCGCTTGCATTCGGGTAGCTCGATTACCTTATTTTCTAGCAAGTCGTCTAACATTGCATCCATGTCTGAGTCAGGAAAAGGGTACGCCTTCTGCTCCAATTCCCTAAAGGTGCTTTTGTACCTTTCTTGGGTGCGAGGAGGCTCACCTCTCTTTATCTCCTTTGCTTTGGTTTTGGAGGAGATCTTGATAGGCGCGGAGAAGGTTTTGACGGGCGCAGTGTTGACGGTGAACGCTTCCTTGGGGGGCTTCTTCCCAGTCTTGTCTACATTTGAGGAGAACACCTTATCCTTCTTGAAGTCGGTGATCGGCTCTTTCTTCCCGTGATGGGAAATACTTAGCTCCATGTCGTGGGCACGGGTGGCTAACTCTTCAAATGTCCGTGGTTTGATGCCTTGAAGGATATAGTGTAACCCCCATTGCATGCCTTGGACGCACATCTCGATCGAAGAGATCTCCGAGAGCCTGTCCTTGCAGTCGAGGCTTAGATTGCGCCATCGGTTGATGTAGTCCACGACTGGCTCATCCCTCCATTGCTTTGTGCTTGTCAGCTCTAACATGCTCACGGTGCTGCGGGTGTTGTAGAAGCGGTTGAGGAATTCCTTTTCCAATTGCTCCAAACTGTTGATGGACTCAGGCTCTAGGTCCATGTACCAGTCAAAGGCATTTCCTTTCAGCGAGCGTACAAACTGCTTAGCGAGGTAATCTCCTTCTGTCCCCGCATTGTTGCAAGTCTCAATGAAATGGGCGACGTGTTGCTTCGGGTTTCCCTTTCCATCGAACTGCATGAACCTTGGTGGCTGATAACCCCTTGGCATCTTCAAAGCGTCAATTTTCTTAGAGTAGGGTTTTGAGTATAGTACGGAGTCATGTGAACTTCCTTCGTACTGTGCCTTGATGGTGCTGGCGATCATCTCTTGCAGTTGTTGGATAAAAAGAGATCTCATGAGTGCCTCTGCTTGGCCTGGCTCCGGCTTCACATCGATTTTCTCCACCGGAGGCTCTTCATCCTCGTCGTTTTCCTTCTTTACTGAACCATCCCCTTGCTTGATTTTCACGTCGGGCTTTACATCTAGTTGGTTGACGAGTGCGACGATTTGCTGGTCTTTTTCTTCCACAATCCGTGTTAGCCTTGCGATCGCTTCATTCATATGAGCCAGCTGCTCATCGATTGAAGTCGCTCCAGTAGTCATGACTTGCATGGCTGAGTTGCTGCTTGAGTCGGCATAGGAAAACATGAAACCACAGTACTTCCTTGGGCTTTCCTTCCTTGGCACCTTTAGCGAGGCCAGGGTGATCACAGGTTCGTGCCTCAGGTGCTCTTGTTCCTTCGGCGGAGTTGATGCAGGGGTGGAAGAGGCGGCAGAAAGAGCTCTTGCCCTGCTTCGAGTTATGACGCCCGAAGTGACACCGCCTGCGGTGATGACGCTCTTGTTCCTTGCATTGGTTGCGAGAACAACTTGAGCCTTCTTTGATGCCATTTGTGCTTTTTGCGGATTCAAAGATAGAGATGAGAGGTAGAGATGATCCCACCGGGAGTGCCAAATTTGTGAACACTGAAAATTCTTGAAACGAAAGAGACAAGAATAACGTGCACAAACAAATATTTTGTATTTGATGATTTTGGGGTTACAATCTCTTCTATAAATTTAGCCTCTGATTCTATCTTTGTAATGGGTAGATTTGATGTTGTTGATCCAAAGGGCCGTCGGGGCGTGATCTTGGGATAAACAGTTGTGCGGATTTGTTGACGTCGTTGATCCAAAGGGCCGTCGGGGCTTGATCTAGGGATGAACGAATGATGGATGATGAACACTTTATTCAAGGGCCGTCGGGGCTTGATCTTGAATTAGTGGAAGTTCTTCAAGGGGCCGTTGGGGCTTGATTTTGAATGAGAATTTGACGAAGAACAAAGAGAGCTTTCTTGATCCTTTGAGATTTGCTTGGGAGCTTTGGAGTTTCAAAGCTTCAAGGTTGTGGTGTGAGGTGAATTGGTTATCAATTGGTGAAATGAAATGAATGAAATTGGCTTCTATTTATAGAATTTTCCAAGGCCTAATTTTGAATATAATATTCCAGATGAAATAAGTCGTTTCTGCCAGGTGTTGACACGTGTCCTGTTTGATAACTTTTCCAACTTATTTCGATTTTTTGTTTAGACACACGCTACGTGTAAAATTTATGTAATACACGAGCGTTGAAACTTTGATTTATCGGTCAACATTTATTTACCGAAATTTCGATGTCTACAGTGGTCCACCCAGCTAATACTCAGCCGTTTGAAACCAACATGATTCAGGTCCGCTATTATGATGATCACGTCGGCTATATTACCCTACAAGGTTTCAATGAAGATGGACGGCCGACTCGGATATCAATCCAGAAAGCCATCGAGGTAGGCGCCGAAACTGTCCACCAGGATTGAGCGAGACTCGGTTTAGCCAATTTGATCCCCACCTCTGATGCCTGACATAAAAAACGGAAGGCGTCGGGCCACGGTTTCATCCACGATGGAACGCCTGCTGGCCCATTGGTATGCTATTTCCAAACATCCACACTCGGGCATCAACTTAATCGAATTTTTGGCCGAGGAAGATAACGGCCCGGTACTATAGTTGGACAAAGTTCAGGCCGCACTGGCCGAACTCGAAGACAGTCAGCCCCAAGTTAAGGACCTTCCAGAGGAGATAAATGTTGGAACATCCGACGATCCTCGGCTGTTGTTTATTTGTGCATTACTACCCCATAACATGAAAGTTGAACTCCGTCAATCACTTCACGAGTTTAAAGCCTGTTTTGCGTGGAGCTACCATGAGATGCCTGACCTTAACCGCACCCTTGTCGAGCATGAATTACGTATCAAACCTGGATGCAAGCCATTTCGACAACCTTCCCGACGGTTCTCGACCGAAGTACAGCTCGGTATTAAAGATGAAATTGTTCGACTTTTAAATGCCGGATTTATCCGAACTGCTCGATACGTCGACTGGCTGGCAAATATCGTACCAATCCTAAAGAAACATGGGGCCCTCCGCATTTGCATTGATTTTCGAAATTTGAATCTGGCAACACCTAAGGATGCATATCCCTGAAGGAAAAATTTTGTCCTAGCTAAGAACATGTATGAACATTTGAATACATATGCTAACAATTAACTCTTTAAAGTAGGCATGCATCCAAAAACAATTCATGAAACCCATGACTTTCAAAGCCTAGTATATGGTGAACCAAAAGACTCTTTAACAACATTAAAGATAATTAAGAATTTAGAGATTCTTTACCCTTGAAGCTCATCCTTGATTACACAAGGGATTCACCCAAGTGGAGGGCCTTCAAGTCACCTCCTTGCTCCTTGGATCTTCCTTGTGATTTTCCTCCTTTTAGTGCTCCTTTGCTTCTTTGAGGATTTGAGGATTAGTTCTCCAAAACACCAAAAGTTTGATGTCTCTATGTCTCTTCACCAAGGATGTAATTTGTGAGAATGAAAATGGATCACTTAGGGAAGTAAATTTGCTAGATAACTTTCCCCAAGTAGCTTAGAAAACCCTAATTGAAAACAAAGCTATAAAGATGAATTTATACTTCATTTCTTAGGTGAGTGGCAAACTTGCAATTAAGCAAACTTGCATACCCTCACACTAAATGGTTGGCCTATATGGTTATTGGGCTTATTGCCCATTTTGTTTTAGTTGTCATACAACTTAAACATAATGGGCCTTGTGGACCAAAACACTTTTGGGCCCCGAAGCCCTAAAACCAACTTAAAAGCCCAATACGAACATTTCGTATAATTAATTAACTAATTAATTAATCTTGACCATTCTTCAATTAAACCATTTAATTGCTTATCCATTTCATTTAATTGCTTCACATATATCCTTATTTGGTGTGCGATCCATTAGGTTCCAATTAGCGAGGCAGTGGGCGATGTTACTCTTAACTATCGATTGTGAATTGAAACCACATTTCAATTCTCCCTTTTTGATGATTAGTGTTTGCTAATCAATAGGGCTTCCACAAACCATGAGTGACACCTAGCAGTATGTCATGGTTACCCAAGCTAAGTAGAATTGGTTGGAGAACCTATCCAGTTACAATTACAATGCAATACGGTCCTTCTCTAATACAATACTCTTAACCACATTGTTTTAAGTGATAGTTTGTTTCATGTCTACTATCCAATGTGATACTTTCTTATATGATTCCCTTGAATATGATTTGGAACATCTTCCTTAGTCATATTCATTTGCTTTGGCCAAAGACTTTAGAATCATATTTTAGAGTATACTCCTTCCACCATGGAAGGTTAGAGATCCCTTGTTGTGCATTCATATGCCTACATGACTAGATCACATGACCCCAACAATGCCGTGGACAATCCGAGGGAATGCCTTTGTCATGATCAAAGATCAAGGACCTAACCATTAGACATCTATGATGCCTCAGGTCTAAGGACTACTTTGCATATTGTAACCTTAGAGTTCGTACATGACATGTATGTTTGAACTCTCATTAATCGCAGTTCAGTGTACTCGATTACTCTTTCGAGCACCTATGTGTTTGTCTTAGTGTCCAACACCAAATGACTTGAGACTAGTTCATACTCACATTTGAGTCAACATAACACATACTAACCTTAGCGGATTGTTAATGCCCAATTGGCAATCCTATGGCTAGGAACGTTTTAGGAATGAACATAAGAGAAAGGTCTCCTTAATCTAACTCATTAGATCACTTATCTCTTATGTCAAATACATCCCTTGGATTCTTTTATTGATTAAACACATGATTCAATAAATAGTGATTAACAATAAGTATTGCCCTTCCGTTAAACATATAAAAGTTTAACATATTAAGTATTCCAAAAAGCTATTACATCAAATGAGTGGCTTTGTGGGCATACTTCCAACAATCTCCCACTTGCACTCAAAGCCATCCTCCCATGTATCTAATACTCATCTTATCCATATGACGATCAAGCTGGATTTGAGTCATTGGCTTTGTCAGTGGATCTGCTACATTATCGGCTGAAGCAACTTTGAGGATGTTGACTTTCCCCTCGGCAGCATATCATCTTATGATATTAAAGCGCCTATCAAAATGCTTGTTCTTTTGATGAGCCCTGGGTTCCTTGGCTTGAGCTATCGCCCCACTATTATCACAGTACAAAGTTACTGGTGATGTGATGGTTGGAACCACTCCAAGTTCAGTAATGAACTTTTTCATCCAGAACGCTTCTTTGCCGGCTTCAGCTGTAGCGACATATTCAGCCTCTGTCGTGGAATCAGCAATTACACTTTGTTTCTTGCTTTTCCAACTGACAGCCCCACCATTCAGAGTGAATACATATCCGGAGTTGGAACTTCTATCATCGACGTCAGATTGGAAATCTGCGTCTGTATAAGCTTCCACTCGCAACTCTGATGCTCCTCCATAAACGAGGAACATGTCCTTAGTTCTTCTTAAGTACTTAAGGACCATCTTGACAGCTGCCCAGTGTTCTGATCCTGGGTTAGATTGATATCGACTAGTAATGCTCACAGCATACGCGATATCAGGCCTTGTGCATATCATGGCATACATGAGACTCCCTATGGCGGAAGCATAAGGAATTTCATTCATTTAGCCGTATCTCTTCAGGAGTCTTAGGTCCCATGGACTTAGAAAGGTGAATTCCATGTCTCACAGGAAGAAAACCTTTCTTAGATTGTTCCATCTGGAACCTACTTAGCACCTTATCAATGTACATCGATTGGGATAATCCAATTAATTTTCTGGATCTATCACGATAGAGTTTTATCCCAAGTACATAAGATGCATCTCCTAAATCTTTCATGTGGAAGGTTTTAGACAACCACACTTTTACAGAAGAAAGTACTGCAGTGTCATTCCCGAATAGTAATATGTCATCTACATATAACACTAGGAATACAACTGCATCCCCAACGACTTTTTGATAAACACAATTGTCGTCTTCGTTTTGAGTAAAACCAAACGTTTTGATTTCAGTATCGAAACGAATGTTCCAGCTCCTGGAGGCTTGCTTAAGTCCATAAATGGACCTTTGAAGCTTGCATGCCTTAGTCTCTTCAGACTCGGACACGAAACCTTCGGGTTGAGTCATATAGAGCTCTTCCTGTAGGTAGCCGTTCAGAAAGGCCGTCTTCACGTCCATTTGCCATCTCTTTGAATCAATGTCGGACATTGCTTCAGTGTAGTCCCTAGGGTCCTCCTTTGTTTCATTGTCACCTAAAAGGTACAATTCATCAAAGTCATTATTTAAGCCAAACCTCATAGGTGGCTTACTAACCCGTTCAGATCTACGTGGAGCTAGGGGTTCAGGAACAGGGTTGTCAATATGTCGAGTGCTTGTTTGTGGTTCATTATTAATCTCATTAATTTCCATCTGTTTGCTTATAGTTCCTTTGAGAACAAATTCGTCCTCTAGAAACTTAGCAGTTCTGGCGACAAAGACTTTCTGGTCGTCAGGATGGTAGAACTCATATCCCATAGTTTCTTTAGGATATCCCACAAAATAGCATCTTACTGATCTCGCTTCAAGCTTAGTAGCCTCAAGCTTCTTGACATATGCTTCACAACCCCAAATCTTAATATGATTAAGACTTGGCTTTCTTCCATGCCATATCTCATAGGGTGTTTGTGAAACTGATTTGGAAGGTACTCTATTAAGCAAGTAAGCTGCTGTATATAGAGCGTATCCCCAGAATGTTACTGGTAGATCAGCGGAACTCATCATAGAACGAACCATGTTCATCAAGGTTCGATTTCTCCGTTCAGAAACTCCGTTATGCTGAGGAGTTCCTGGTGGAGTCCACTGTGATACTATTCCACACTCTTTGAGATAATCTAGGAACTCATTACTCAGATATTCACCCCCTCGATCCGATCTTAGGATTTTTATCTGTTTCCCAGTTTGCTTCTCAACTTCATTCTTGAATTCTTTGAACCTTTCAAAGGATTCTGACTTGTACTTCATAAGATATACATAGCCAAACCGAGAGTGATCGTCGGTGAATGTGATATAGTATGAGAAGCCTTCTCTCGACGTAGTAGACATAGGTCCACATACGTCAGTGTGGATTAACCCTAGAATTTCAGTGGCACGCTCTCCTTTTCCAGCAAATGGAGATTTGGTCATCTTCCCTTTCAAGCAACATTCACAAGTACCCATCTGGTCATTACCTAATGGGCGGATATATCCGTCTTTCGACATCTTGCGAATCTTATCAAGGTTCACATGTCCAAGTTTAAGATGCCACATCTTTTCTTGGTTAACTTCTTCTCTAGCCCTTTTGGGTTTTGAGGTATTCCCGCTTTCAATACAGTGCATCCCACTATTCGTCTCTAGGTGAAAAAGTCCCTCTATCATATTACCATGAGAGATAATACGACCGTTCAAGTATAAAGTGCAACTCATTTTGTCAAACAACACTGAGTGCCCATCTCGTAAAAGCTTAGAGATGGAAATCAAATTCTTTATACATGAAGGAAAATATAAACAATTTTTAAGTTCCAGGACTTCCCTAGAGGGTAGGTTAAGCATATAGGTGCCTATTGCTTTTGCAGAGATTTTAGTGCCGTTCCCAACTCGCACAACCATCTCCTCATTGCGCAGTGATCTGCTCCCTGTTAGTCCCTGCAACGTATTACAGATATGTTGACTAGCGCCTGAATCAAATATCCAGGAATTGGAGCCCACTGTAAAAGCACTCTCTATGACATAAATAGTCTCTTCAAAAGTCCTTGTCATAAGGCTCGCAATGCGCACCCTGTATTTCTTCTTCCAACGTTCATCCTTTCCACAATGAAAGCATGTTCCTTTGGATTTCTTTGCCTTCTTCTTATGTAACCTTTTCCTTATCATTGCATTCTCACTCCCACTGTCCCTTTTGAAACCTTTTTCAAATTTACAGCACATGTCAATCATCTCTTTCAAAGAATGATCGAATCTATTCACTTTATAGTTTACGATAAACTTAGTGAAATCATCCGAGAGAGATGCAAGGAAAAAGTCTTGGGCCATTTTCCCATCGATGGAAGTTCCTAAACTTTGAAGATCTTGAAAGATCCTTTCCATCTTTTGTCCATGTTTATGGACCGATGTCCCCTTTGCCATTTTGGCATTCATTAGACTACAAATATTTGAGAATCGTACATTACTAGTCTCAATGTCATGCATCTTATGCAAACTTTCAACCATGGCACAAGAAGTGTCCATGTGCTCATGTAGCTTCATAAGTTCCTCACTAAGTGAAGTGAGGATTAAGCATTTGGCTTGTAAGTCATCCTCATAGTGTCTAACATAATTTTGACACTCCTCCTTTGAAGCCAGTTTCGTAGGAGGTACATGAGGAGGGGATTGCTTAAGCACATACAATATGTCTTTCACCTTTGAGACATTCTCAATGTGGCGATACCAAGCAAGGAAACGTTGGCCCTTTAGGCCCTTTTTGTCAAGTATAATGGTGGGTATAATTTTAGGCATGTCGTTCACTACATAACATAACAGAAATCGAATTAGCATTGTTGTTTAAAACTATTTTGATTGGGTCTTTTAATCAAATAGTATCACCCACCATTTTTGGCAAATTCCACATCCCTCAATAGAATTCGAGAGTTATATTGAACTCTTAGTGGGTTATGGGAGACTCACCATCACCAAGCCCACCTCACGATGATACGATGTTGGCTAGCAAAAATAATGATGAGAGAATAACGCATTATTCATTTACAACCTTTTGTAATTACCCATCTCGTTTGGCCTCTAGAGAATGTTGCCTCACGATGATACGATGTTGGCACCATTGCACTTAGTTTAAGTTATTCCCACCATGCTTAGTTCGTGAAGGGGTTCAAGAATAGCCTCACGATGATACGATGTTGGCTATCCTCGTTGCCTACACTCACCTCATCATATGTATATGGATTCCTCCTAGATATAAGCACATGCTTTGTACTCCCCCATGATAGGGTGAAGCCGGTGCATGAGTCACAAACGCTTGGAACCCACCACGGTGGAAGGCCTACGAAGAGATATTCTAAACATCTCTCGCTTATCAACTTAAATATTTGTTTGAGGGAATAGCGTTGGGCTACATCAAAACATTTTAATCACATTAAAAGAACTTGGGCCTATCACAACCATTGGTCCAAGTTTATATGAATTAGTAGTATATAATACTCCCACTGTTTCGTTGAAACAAGCGAGACTATATGGAACTACTAACGAATGCTTTGCATCCTCATATGGACTATATAGTCATATTAGGTTTTAGGATGATTATGAACCGTTTGATTTGATCCAACACGAGCCTTGTGTTGGACCTTGGGTCTAAGGTATGTAGTTGTTGATTTTAGTTACGCGTTTAATCCAATTAAACCGTTATTTCCTATTGGGCGTTGGACCCAACTATTCCATTTTGCATACATTTAAATAAAAGGAATACATGAAATAATAATAAGGGCTTATGCCCTTTTACAACATAAATGATGGACTTATGTCCATTTACAACAATCTTGAACTAATCAAATTACATTCAAATCTACACTACCAAGCCCAAACATTCATAATGTAAAGCGGCCAATCACATAGCTCAATTATCGAGGCATTTGGTTCATAATCACCCTTCTCTTAATCAAACACATTTAATTAAGAAAACAACTTTAAAACAATTGGTTTTCGGATCCATAGAATTGATTTAAATGAAACTAAATAAAATGAAAATCCAATTCTCATTTAAAGAGACAAACCATTTTGTTCTCATCTAATTTGGGCCATTTTCTAAAAACAAAAACTTTTGGGGTCACTTTGTAAAAACACAAGAGTCCACAACTTCATGTAATTACAACTTAGAACCCAAACATTTTTAATCATGTCAAAAACATCATTAAAGGAGCAAAACAATTTGTCCTTTAAAGTTTTTGGACCTTAACGTAAAAACATAAACTTTTGGGCCAAAATGCAAATACACAAAAGTATCAAAACTTTATGTAAGTGCACAAAACACCCAAAAATACCCTATTTAATAGGGTGGCCTGCCATAAGTGGTTTTTATTGGTAAAATTCAAATTTTATACAAAGTTTTGTAAGTGGGTTATGTTAGGTGAGGTAAAGATGAAATAAAATTTTGTATGAAATGATTTATGTCATTCTTTAAAACAAAGTTTGTCTCCCATTAAAATTACTTAATCATTAACCATCACCCACTAAAATTAAATCAAAACTTTATGTAAAAACATAAAACTTTTTGAATCAAAACTTCAAAACTTTTTGTTCTTGGCAAGAACTCCAAGAACATTGAAGAACACTTATGAAAACTCAAAATACATGGCACCAAATTTTTAGTTCCAATATTCATGCTTAAATGAAATACATCTACAACATTTGAGATGCTAAATTTTCTAGCAAAATTTATATTCAAAGCAAGAACAAAGCTTGTAACATTTACAACATTTAAATCATAAAACATGAAAATCACAAAACCCAAAAGGATCCACCATACACTAGACCTAGGCTCTGATACCACTTGAAGGAAAAATTTTGTCCTAGCTAAGAACATGTATGAACATTTGAATACATATGCTAACAATTAACTCTTTAAAGTAGGCATGCATCCAAAAACAATTCATGAAACCCATGACTTTCAAAGCCTAGTATATGGTGAACCAAAAGACTCTTTAACAACATTAAAGATAATTAAGAATTTAGAGATTCTTTACCCTTGAAGCTCATCCTTGATTACACAAGGGATTCACCCAAGTGGAGGGCCTTCAAGTCACCTCCTTGCTCCTTGGATCTTCCTTGTGATTTTCCTCCTTTTAGTGCTCCTTTGCTTCTTTGAGGATTTGAGGATTAGTTCTCCAAAACACCAAAAGTTTGATGTCTCTATGTCTCTTCACCAAGGATGTAATTTGTGAGAATGAAAATGGATCACTTAGGGAAGTAAATTTGCTAGATAACTTTCCCCAAGTAGCTTAGAAAACCCTAATTGAAAACAAAGCTATAAAGATGAATTTATACTTCATTTCTTAGGTGAGTGGCAAACTTGCAATTAAGCAAACTTGCATACCCTCACACTAAATGGTTGGCCTATATGGTTATTGGGCTTATTGCCCATTTTGTTTTAGTTGTCATACAACTTAAACATAATGGGCCTTGTGGACCAAAACACTTTTGGGCCCCGAAGCCCTAAAACCAACTTAAAAGCCCAATACGAACATTTCGTATAATTAATTAACTAATTAATTAATCTTGACCATTCTTCAATTAAACCATTTAATTGCTTATCCATTTCATTTAATTGCTTCACATATATCCTTATTTGGTGTGCGATCCATTAGGTTCCAATTAGCGAGGCAGTGGGCGATGTTACTCTTAACTATCGATTGTGAATTGAAACCACATTTCAATTCTCCCTTTTTGATGATTAGTGTTTGCTAATCAATAGGGCTTCCACAAACCATGAGTGACACCTAGCAGTATGTCATGGTTAACCAAGCTAAGTAGAATTGGTTGGAGAACCTATCCAGTTACAATTACAATGCAATACGGTCCTTCTCTAATACAATACTCTTAACCACATTGTTTTAAGTGATAGTTTGTTTCATGTCTACTATCCAATGTGATACTTTCTTATATGATTCCCTTGAATATGATTTGGAACATCTTCCTTAGTCATATTCATTTGCTTTGGCCAAAGACTTTAGAATCATATTTTAGAGTATACTCCTTCCACCATGGAAGGTTAGAGATCCCTTGTTGTGCATTCATATGCCTACATGACTAGATCACATGACCCCAACAATGCCGTGGACAATCCGAGGGAATGCCTTTGTCATGATCAAAGATCAAGGACCTAACCATTAGACATCTATGATGCCTCAGGTCTAAGGACTACTTTGCATATTGTAACCTTAGAGTTCGTACATGACATGTATGTTTGAACTCTCATTAATCGCAGTTCAGTGTACTCGATTACTCTTTCGAGCACCTATGTGTTTGTCTTAGTGTCCAACACCAAATGACTTGAGACTAGTTCATACTCACATTTGAGTCAACATAACACATACTAACCTTAGCGGATTGTTAATGCCCAATTGGCAATCCTATGGCTAGGAACGTTTTAGGAATGAACATAAGAGAAAGGTCTCCTTAATCTAACTCATTAGATCACTTATCTCTTATGTCAAATACATCCCTTGGATTCTCTTATTGATTAAACACATGATTCAATAAATAGTGATTAACAATAAGTATTGCCCTTCCGTTAAACATATAAAAGTTTAACATATTAAGTATTCCAAAAAGCTATTACATCAAATGAGTGGCTTTGTGGGCATACTTCCAACAATCCCATGCCAATTTCAGATTTGCTAATCGACGCCGCGGCTAATCATGACTTGTTGTCATTCATGGATGGACATGCCGGTTATAACTAGATATTTATTACCGAGGCCGATGTTCATAAAACTGCTTTCCGCTGCCCCGGGGCACTTGGAACCTATGAATGGGTAGTCATGCCATTCGGTCTCAAAAACGCTGGTGCCACATATCAACGTGCGATGAACATTATTTTCCATGACTTGATCGACACAACCATAGAAGTGTATATTGATGACGTCGTGGTCAAATCAAAAAGTCGCCGAACTCATATTGATGATTTTTAGCAAGCTTTCCTTCGCATGCGTCGACATAACCTTAAGATGAACCCGGCCAAATGCACCTTTGGTGTGTCGGCCGACAACTTCTTAGGGTTTCTTGTCCACCATCACGGCATCGAGGTAGACGAGAACAAAGCTCGTGCGATTTTTGACGCTGCACACGACCAAAGCTCGTGCGACGACCAAAAAACAACTCCAGTCCTTGCTGGGGAAAATAAATTTTCTTCGCCGCTTCATAGCTAATTCCGCTGGCAAAATGACGGCATTCTCTACGCTTTTGAAACTTAAGGACTCAGACAAGTTTGAATGGCGTGAAGAACATCAAGCAGCTTTTACGCAAATCAAGGTTGCTCTTGCGACTCCGCCTACCCTCGTACCGCCTCGACGCGATAAACCTTGAAGCTTTACATTTCAGCGGCTGAAGAATCCATCGGTTGCCTCCTCGCGCAAGATACTGACACTGGGCGAGAACAAGCTCTTTCTATCTCAGCCGACACCTCAATCCTCCAGAGATCAATTATTCACCAGTTGAGAAGCTTTGCTTGGCTTTGTTCTTCGCCGCATCAAAACTCTGCACTATATGCTCCCATCCGTTACTCAGGTCATCGCCCAGACATATGTCATTTGATATATCCTCACTCAGCCAATCTTCAAAGGCCGAATCGGGAAATGGACACTGGCACTATCTGAGTTTAGTTTGCAGTACGTCCCACAAAAAGCCGTCAAAGGACAAGCGCTTGCTAATTTCTTAGCCCACCACCCCTCTCCACATGGGTTCGGAGGCAACGACGTTGAAATCGGAATGGTAGGAGCACGTGACAATTATTGGACGATGTATTTCGATGGTTCTAGCATGTCGACATCGGCCGACGTGGGGATCGTACTTCAGTCCCCACACCAACACTGTTGGTTCTTTTCCCTCAAGTTGGATTTTGATTGTACCAACAATCAGGCCGAATACGAAGCCCTTGTTATCGGCCTTAGCGTACTTCATGATTTGCATGCTGCTCGTGTCCTCCTCTTCGGTGATTTGGAGCTTGTGATTAACCAACTCAATGGAACTTTTCGGTGCATGAGTTGCACTATGGCGCCCTATCACATGGTTAGAGGTGGGCGCGGTGCAGTTCGATGCGGTTTCGAGTGTAACCAAAACCAAAACCGAATTTTTTTGCGGTGCGGTTTTGAAGTCAAAACCGAAATGAAACCAAACCGTTTGGTTCGGTTCGGTGCGGTTTCAAACGGTTTCGGTTTGGTTTTTGAGAAAAAAATGTACAATTTAAAATATACATCTATTTAAGCATAAGAAGTCAAGAATGGATTAAAAGACGTTGATAGGATAGATTAGAAAATACCCATCTAAACATTACAAAACTCTTAACATCATAAATTGTTTGGGCCATGTTTATATAGATTATTATCTCGTGTTTATCATGTTGGATCTTTCTATATCAAGCCCTATGTCCACCTGCGAGTCTTTTTGGACTCATGATAAGTAATTAGCCCTTGTTAAGCTTTTGTTGAGCTCATAAACTCAGCTCAGAATTGTGGCACAGCGCACTGGACAACATGTGAAGCGTGAAGGCAACGCTGTGTGATTTCTAGGGTGGCGCATCTCTTATCGATGAATGCTTAGGCACACAGAGCTGAGTATCGGCAAAAAGTTTAAGGGCATTGGTTTGCTTATTTTCCTCATATATTAATTAATGAACATGCAGCAAAAACAGCAGCAACAATGCAGCAAACTGCAGCAAAAAACAGCGGCAAAACTGCAAAAAAAAAATGCAGCAAAACTGCGTAAAAAATGCAGTAAAACAACAGTAAAAAAAAGCAGAAAAATGCAAAATAACTACAGAAAAACTGCAACAAAACTACAGCTAACCTGCCGCAAAGATGCAAGCAGCCAGGTCGCAGAAATGTCGACTATGGAAGAGATGAAGATGAGTTTTGAGAGAGAGAGAGAGAGATAGATGAATATGGTGACTCGAATAGTGTAGTTGAACTAATGAAAAGTTAAAACATAACATTCAAAATATATGGTGCGGTTTCGGTTTCGGTGCGGTTTTGAAAACCCAAAACCGAAACCAAACCGTTTTCTTTGTCGTGGTTCGGTTTTGAAAGCGCAACCGTTTCAAAACCGCAAAACCAAACCGTTCGGTGCGGTCCGATTTAATTTGTGTTTCGGTTTCGGTTTTCAGTTCTAAGTGCCCACCCCTACACATGGTAGCCAGTTACTTGGCCGAGTCATTCGACGGTATCAAGTTCAATCATATTTCCCGTGGACGGAACACCGTCGTAGACGAACTCGCTTAGATAGCCTCTGGAGCACAACCCCTGGGGGGCAAAAGTGGACCAATGATACCCATTTTACGGCAATCGTATTCGGCTTTGGTTAATCAACAAGTCCTTCAGCGCGACCAAGTCATCCGTACACGGGTAATGTCCTTACCTTCGTTATTGGAATGGGAGGATCCTGTAGATGTTTGAGCGGTCGAGACGCTACCAAACGACTGGAGAAGGCCAATTATGCAATACCTTGATGATCCCAGAGGCAAACACAACCGAAAGACAAGGGTCCATGCCACAAATTACATCTCGTACCAGAATGAGCTGTATCAAAAAGGCGAGGATGACTTACTACTGTTATGCCTCGGCCCGCAAGAAGCCGCACAAGCAATCACAGAGATACATGAAGGAATTTACGGAGCCCATCAATCAGGATGCAAGGTGCGTTGGTTACTTCGCCGACACGGTTACTTCTGGCCAAGCATATTGAAAGATTGTATTGAGTATGCACGAGGATGCGTCCAATGTCAAATTCATGGACCCATCCAAAGAGCCCCAACCGAATTACTTCATTCGGTCACCAAACCTTGGCCGTTTAAAGGATGGGCAATGGACGTGATCGGCAAAATTACGCCATCTTCTGGAGTAGCGAAACATGCATGGATACTCGTGGCAACCGATTATTTCACTAAATGGGTCGAAGCAAAATCATACGTCGAATTAACATCTAAGGAAGTTTGTGATTTTGTGGAGGAGCATATTGTGACCAGATTCGGCGTACCAAGAACGATCATAACTGATAACGGCACAATCTTCATGGCTGAAAGGTTCAAAGGGTATACGGCAAAATTAAAAATTCGGCTTGAGCAGTCCACACCATACTATCCACAAGCGAATGGACAAGCCGAAGCAAGTAACAAGGTTTTGATCGGAATTCTCGAAAAAATGATAAAAGAGAGACCTGGCATGTGGCATTTAAAATTAAATGAAGCTTTATGGGCATACCGGACTTCACCCCGGCCGGCAATGGGGACCACCCCATATGCGTTAACCTATGGACATGACACGATGTTACCGGTCGAGCTAAGTGTAAACTCTTTACGCGTGATCGAGCAGAGTAGTTTGTCCAACGCCGAATATAACCAGGCCATGTTACAAGAGTTAGAAGATTTGGAAGAAAACCGGCTTGACGCTTACAATCTTCTAGTAGCACAAAAGAAAATTGCCAAGCGACCTTATAATCAAAGAGTCAAACAAAAAACGTTCGGCGAAAGAGAGTTAGTTTGGCAAACTGTGTTACCCGTGGGAATTAAAGACCCCAGGTTCGGCAAATGGTCGCCGAATTGGGAAGGACCGTCTGTCGTCCATAAAGTCCTCGGCAAGGGGGCATACCATCTTAGAGATCGAATCGGTATTATTCACAAGTTGCCAATTAATGGAAAGTTCTTAAAAAAATACTACCCAGTCACATGGGAGATGCAAGAATAAAAAGCTCGTTTCATTTTATTGATAATTCGGATTACAGTCAAATCATTCTATGGTGATGAAGGAAGAAGAATTCCAAGAAGGGCCTTCAGCTCCAACCACCTCACCTCGCCCATTATGACCTCGGCCTGCCGGTTCTTCTTGTCCAACTTCAGCTACTCGACTCGCTTTGCGTTCGTCGTGAATTCGGTTAAACAAGATTTGCCGCCTGACTCAAAGTCCGTCGCAAGCTCAGAAGCAATGGCCGACCTTCGTTTTGCCAGTTTGGCCATTTGACGGTCGAGGTCGGCCAAGGCTTCCCCTTTCGCCTTTAAAGCATCGATCTTCAGACGAAGAGTGTCTTGAACGGCCAGTGCAGTTTTCAAGTCATCATCAGCCCGAAGAGCGTTCTCGAAAATACTGAAGGATCTCGGTAATATCAAGGATAGTGGGGCCAATAGGGCCGAGAGGGAGGACCATAGTATTGGTAGCTGAGCACCAGAGGCTTGAAGCTGCCATGAGAAGCTCCTTGTCCACGACAAGCTCCATGGACGAAAGACGAATGGCATCATAAATGCCAAGAGCTTTCCATTGCTCACCAAAAAGTTTTTCCATCCGTGCAACCCAGGCTGCCTAGGTCGCAGTGGTCGAAGGCCAGGAGCCTTGGGGTTTTGCTAAATCCCACCTCGACCATTCAAACCCTTGCAGTAGGGGTGTTAGGCATTGCTCCTTGAAGAGTTGGGTGATGGCTGGTGGTACTGCGTCTTTAAAAAGTGGACCAAGGATCTGGTGGGGGGTGCTCATGTCGCTCTCAAAGCGTAGAGTCTTGATTGAGCGTTGGTCGATGATTGTCCCGCATTTGTCGCATTCCTTAGAAAGCTTGGAAATGAAGGAGGCTGTTGGAAATGGTTTTGAAGGTTTTTTTTTTTCTGGGAGAAAGTCAGGGGGTTTTTCTTTTAATCTCTGAACAGGAAGAAGTTGGGAGAATTTGAAAATGTAAAGAATAAATAATAAAAGGCCGAGTATTTATAGACTTGTGGAAGGGAGGATCAAGCGGGTAGAAAGAATTATGGAGTGATCGAGAAGATCGCTAATAATTATGGAGTGATGGAGAATACTTACAGATCTAGGAAAAAGAACCAAAAAACTCGCAGATTGAGGGTTCATGATGATATCGTGACGCCCTTTTTATGAAGAAATGACATTTTGGTGTCCGCACGATCTCGAGGGTACCGAAAGATTCGCAAATCGAGGTTGCATGATGGCATGCGGCGACATGTATAATGATTTGAGGATGTTTGGACATCCACACGTCTTGAGGAAAACCAAAAATCTCGTGGATCAAGAGGGTAATGATGAAAGGACACTTCAGGTCATCCTGAGAAGAGGACACTTGGCAAGATGTTTGACGAGATCAAGATCGTGCAATCGTGCTTCATAAATGCACCTCGGGAGGTGGAGTCTGATGTCGCTTCTTCAAAGACAGGGCTTGGCCAGAGATTTCAGGCCGAAAAGGTCCTCAGAAGCGAGGGGGCAATGTTTGGACCCAAAATGTTAGTTCATGGGCTTCCTAACCTAGGTCGGCCGAGTAGTGCTACAAGACGAGTAATTGAATCCTGGCACAATAAGGAGTCTCGGCAAGATATAGATATTGATAACTCGGAAGTGAATGTGGCTTGATAAAGGACTGGGTTCATAGTCATAGTGAAAGAGGATTGGTCGAGATAGTGTTTGGTTAGAATAAGGAGTCCTAATCCGAGTAGAGATATAACTCGATCTAGAGAAGACCTGATGCTATAAATAGAGGAGGCTGTGCATCATTCAAGCCCCTTCAATTCAACACACAACTGCCCTGCGCAAATTCTCTCAACAACCTTGAGACTTTTTCCTTTTCCTTTTCTCCGACACACCTTCAGTTTGGATAAACAGCATTGTGAAGGCAACCGGTGATATCTTCAGTCAGCATAGATAGCACTGTCACCGTAGAACCAGCTGATCTCGCAGCATCTTCAGTCGGCATAGATAGCACTGTGTCGAGGGTGACTGGTTATCTATCCAAGTCTCGGTCGAAAAGGATTTCCAAATCCTTATTGGTCGAGGTCATCTCTTTAGCCTTCTCGACGAAGTGAGGTGTTACAGTCTACTGGGCTCGGCACATTGCACGCCGAGTTATTTTATGATTGGATATTCTCAAGTGGGATTTAGAGTTCGGCATTTCGACGGCCGAACCACGTTTACTATTAAGACTTATATTCGCTTTGAATATTTGTGCCCTTACACTTTGGTGTCGATTCGGCGTGAGTTTACTCTGACGAATATCATCACTGTAACTGAATCTGACGACGACGATTTGTGAACTTCGTAAGAATAGTAGCCTTGTCTTCAGGTTCGAGAACCCAAGAGGCAGAGGTGTGTTCCTTCCTCGGTCGCAATCGCAAGACGCAGAAGTCAGCCACGCATCCAACGCAACGTCACACATTTTACTCATCGGCCGAGCTCGACCGTCGAGTTGGCACGCCCCGCATTCAACCGAAGGACATAGTTAGCTCATAGATTACTCGGCTTGCGCGCTACGTAGGCTTGGTAGTTTTTAGGGTCAACACCAACATAAGCAACCTTCTAGGCCAAATGTCCATTCGCGGCTAGGCCCCCAATGAGCATCCTCCACCTCACATCAGAGTAGGTAGCACGACGAACAGAGAGAAGCAGTCACTCAATCTGGCTGAAGTTTAACCGGCAGCCTGCGAGTAACCCGTTCGCCTGCTAGGAATGTGCCACATGCACCCCAGCTGCGATATCGACAAGCCAAGCACATGGAAGAGCAGCCTAGACCAACAGGTCACGACTAGGGGCAGCCTGAAGCTCCTTTGCCCCAGTAGAGGTAAATTTAGGAAAAAGTTGAGAGGCTCTTGACCAAACGATCACGCGATTTCCAGTGCAATTGTCATACCCTAATCGGAGTATTAACTTAAAACTCTAATTAAAGCATGATTCACAATTTAATATGGAATAAAATCTTTAAGAACAGATTAATCCATAGTTAAATAGTGAAGAAAAAAAAGAAAAAAAAATTATTTAGAAGATATAAATATGTTCAAACATAATTCACATTTATTCACCAAGAGATAATTCTCAAGTTTTACAAAGCACACTTTACATAAATTTACATAAAGCTTTTTGTTCCTTATTCAAACAAAAGAACAAACACCACCAAGCTCTTTATTTTATTTCTATTTACACATATCATATAGCATGTAACATCTCTAGCACATGACTTAATTCTCTGGTTCCAAACTTGCACAAATTTAATTAGGGTTAGCATAGAGCTCAGTAGGGACATTATACCTCAATATATATATAACCATGAGTAAAAAAAAATGTAGCTAAAACATATTAGACAAATTATATGTATAAATGCACAAAATTTCTCTCTTCAAACCCATTAACCAGAACCCAAACACCATATTTCCCTTTTGTTAGTGCTCTTGCCTAATTCCCTTTTGCCAGTCCCATATTACCCTTAAATTATTGTGCACTTTGGGGCTGGCCTGAGACCTGGTACCTACCAAGAATTAGGCTCAACTACACAAAAGTCTTCCTCATTGCCCATTTCGCTATCTACTTTACAAGAATCTCAACTCAAGGTAATCAGTTCATTGTTTAACAAAGGAATGAAAAACATGTATATCAATCCATCCAAGTAATCGTATATGCAATGAGTTTATGAATCCAACCACATAGATAAATATTAATCAATATGTATTAATCAGATAATAAAAGAATAAATATTTATAAGGTTTCCCAAGCACCCCCTACCTGGTTCCAAAGCTACAACGTAAGTCCACGTAACTGCCAAACTGATCAAGTATCTTGGTCCAACTCATGAGTTCCCATTCAAAGTATAAACTATCACTATTTAAGCATACAATTTAAAATATAACTCAGATTATAAATAGATTTTGTAGAATACGTACTTTAATAAGTATGTATAATAATAACCCAAACAACACATACTTCATTTTTCTAGTAAAAATAGTTTTAAAACTAAAAGTTTTTGTATGGTCAAAATTTGTTATGCAAAATTAATATTGGATATATGTACGAATCCACCAATAATATCTAAATATATTATTACAATCAGAACTCGTTTCCAACACCAAAATTTGTGTATTGAATTCAATGACTAGTTCAATAGTTTCATGTTTCAAAAATTCACCTTAAAATCCCTTCCTTCGTACCAATCCATAACCAAACCTCAACATAAAAGACTCTTTCTTTTTGAGTTTGTGAAAGCTCTCTGTTTTAAACAGTAACATAACATAAGTATATTTTGAAATCAAAGGGGAAACTGAACATTCTATAATAAAATTATGAGGGTTTTTGGCTGAAAGAGATTGATTATTGATTAACCAACCTCTTCAAAGCCCCCCTAAAATAAAAATGAAACAAATAAAAGGAATGAGAAGTGATCGGATCATATTTATATATATTTTTACTTCGAATTCACTCGTCTTTTCTTAGTTAGTTTCTTATATTTTTGAGTTATTTACTTTGTTTTTGTGTTTTATCGAATTTATCTAGCTAAGAAAATAAAAATAGCATAAGTGTGATTTTATGTAATAAATTCGTCGTCGATGTAGATTAGCTTTTAAATTAAATAATATATATATATATATATAATAATAATAATAATAATTCATGATGATGTTTAAAACATCATCATGATTTGTTTTTGTAAGAAAAAGAATAAGAAAAGGGGAATGATGGGCGGAATACAAGGCTGGAAAGGGAGCTCCCATCATGAAGGTGAGTGGCTGCTGTGTGGAAAATGAGAGGAATAAAGAAGTCCTCGGCATTAGAGAAGTGGAGCATGCAGAAATAAAAAGAGAGGTCAGAAGGCAGCAGGCAGGAGCGCGAGAAGTGGAGAGACTGACGCGCAGCGTGGGGGAGGACAGCGCAGAACCTAGAAGGCAGCCACTGAGCAGCGCGAGAAGGAAGAGAGGACGCTGCCTTGGAGACTGTGCTGGCGAGAGAAGCCCTTGGCAGCTGTGAAGTGCAGGGAGAGTGCTGCCTTTGGCAGCTGATGGAAAGAATTAGACAGGAAAAGCCATGCGCAGAAGGCAGCTTAAGCACAGCACAGCAAGCTTCCTCATTTGGTTTTATTTTTCATAAACTCATGTTTAATTTAATTTGCTTTTCAATTATATTAAACATGTGTAATTAATTTCTGTTTAGTTAGAGGGAAATTTGAAACCATGGATAAATGTTTATTATGATTTGATTTACTCCAGTTATGAATTCTTGA
Source organism: Malus fusca (assembly GCA_035220775.1). Lineage (NCBI taxonomy): Eukaryota > Viridiplantae > Streptophyta > Magnoliopsida > Rosales > Rosaceae > Malus > Malus fusca. The sequence continues at coordinate 5,179,428 of CM069059.1, forward strand.
ACGTTGGATGTGGTTTATTTTTCTGTGTTGATTAATAACTTGTTTATGTATGTGGGTTAAGGGTCGACACTTAATTTGCATGCTTAGATTTGATGCTAGGATATAAGGGAATTTCACCTAATCGCTATGAACTTATATCCATGAGTAGTAAAAATCGCTAGTCACGATTGTGTTTAGTAAACCCTAGGTTGGATTAACATGAGTATTCCATAGTTATGAATGCCTAGTCAATGTTTATGATTTCCATTAAACTTAATGATCTTTGATATGTCTCTCTATCATGCGTATTCCATAGTTAGGGAACTTGATAAGAATAATTTGGTTGTGATGCGTATCCCGTCCAATTCAATGAATCTAGGGAAATCTGAAGGTTAATTTAAGCGGACCTAATTAACTTGGAGCATTGTCATTTATTCGTTTGTTGAAATCATAACTGGGAATCAAATTATATGCATATATTCATGTGTGGATAAGGAACCCTCTAACTAGTGTCTTATCATTTTATTTCATCAAAATATATTTTCTTTGAAGTTTATTTTTAAGTTTCTGTTTTAAATTCATTTTCGTTAAAAATCAATCCCCCATTTATTTTAAAGTGTTAGATTTTTTTAGAAATCAATTTAGTTTGTGTTTTTTTTTTTGAGTCTTGAATTATTTTGAGTCTTTTGATTTGTTTTAGTTTATTTGTTAGTTTTATTTTGAGTGATTCTAGTTAAGTGTTTTGATTTTAGTTTAGTGTTTTAAATTTTGTTTTTACGTTTTTAATTTAATTTTACTTTGATTAGCATCCCTAGTTAATCCCCGGCCTAGAACGATCCCTACTTATCCATATACTACAACTGTCACAAATAGGGTTAAATTTATGCGTTAACTTATTTTCGCATCAAATTTTTGGCGCCGTTGCCGGGGATTAGCAAATTTGCTAATCCCTTGTTTATGTTTTTGTTTGTGTTTTATTTTTTTTGTTATTTGTGTTTATTTTATTTTATTTTATTTTATTTGTTTTTGTTTGTTATGTCTATTACTTTTGATATTTGATTTAGTTTTCTTTCTTTGATTTTAGGTACAAATGGAGCGAGACATGGCACTTGCATCCATCCAAGCTCAATTGGCGAATCTCACGTCTCAATTAACTCAGAATGCCGGAAGGACCACAATGCCAAGTGTCCCTACATTTGGTGCATCGTATGGGCAAGGATATCAAACTCATCAATGTCCTCAATTTTCTGCCAATGAAGATGTTTGGGGATATCAAGGCTATAACCAATCAAGGGGCAACATGTTTTCCAACGCTTGCAATTCAAATTGGAGAGGTAATTCAGATTATATGTGGGATGAACCTCAACAATTTCAACAAGGTGGATATTGGCAGCAAGACGAGTTCTATTCAAGACCTATGCAGCCACCACAACATCCCCCACAACAATTCCAATCAAATCAAAGTATGCCCGTGGATTATAATCAAAGGCTTGAAGAATTAATTTCTTTGGTACAGGGCTTGCGAAAAGAAGAACAATTGCCGCCATCGGAGGAGTTCTATCAATGGCCATGTGAACCACCACAGCCTCCACCACAATCTCTCCAACCAAATTCAGGTTCGTCGGTTGATAATGATAATATTATTCAATTAATCACTTCTTTGAACCAGGAAGTAGAAAATCAAGACAACAAGATGGATGCACTGGAGAAGCAAGTTGGGCAGATTATGGAGATCATGGCACAGATTCAAGATCAAAGTGAACTCTCCAACTCCACATTTGCAAATTCAAAGGGAGAAATGGAAATCAATGAAGCCATCACTTTGGGAAGTGATATGGAGGATGAGGTTGTCCCAGAACCATCCAAACATAGCCCGAACATGGATGAATTGCCGCTTCAAGAAGAAGATGAGGATGACGACTTGGGCAGTTTAGAAGAATTCTTGTCGCAAACCCCTCAAGTCCTTATGCCATCCAACTCAGGTGAGGAGGTTCTAAGTTCAATTCATTCTAACATCGTTCCACCAAATGTCCTTTTTCCTTGCAGGTTTTTAAATCCCAAGGAAGAAGTGAATGAAAAAGACGTTGTGGAAGATATTCAAGAGAAGGAAGTGGCCGGAGCATATCAAGAATATGTTGAATGCATCAAAAAGGATGTAGTTGAGACAACAAATGCCAAAGAAGTTGAGTTTGATAACAAAGGTCATGTCACAATCATCACATGCAATCTGGCTAAGTGCAAAGTCCCTGAAACTTTCAAGGACGTGGTGTTTGTGATTGAGTTTGAACGAGAAAGTAAGCCATCTTCTCCATTCTTAATTTTGATGATTCAGGCACCGTCATTAGAGCTTAGACCGTTGTCGGATCATTTCAAGTACCACCGTCCGTTCAAGGATAAATCCTTGCATTTGAATAAAGAAGGGAGGCCTAGGAATCACCCATAATCAGATTTGCATTCCTAATCCCTTCTCTTTACTGCTTTCATTTTGTTTTGTTTATTTAGTTGTGATTTTTGTTTAGAAAGTTAAACATAGTTTTTTTTTTTTTTTTTTTTTTTTTTTTTTTTTTACTTTGATTTACTTATTTTACATTTGATATTTAAAAAAAAATATATATAATAATAATAATAAACATCACATAATTAAAAAAAAAAATAAAATAAAAAACAAAAATACTTATATTTATATATATAATTAAATAAACTTAAAAGCATAAATATTTTACAATAATGTGAACTAATAGCTTTCATTGGTCATTGGTAGGTGGTGCCTCGGAGGTCGACGGAGCCCTAGAAAGACGAAGCGCCAGAGTTGGATCATTCGGAGCCTCAATACTTGGTGCAGCTCCCGAGGACGAAGACAACATAAACCTCGGGAGTAACGCCATAAACCGTTGATGATCACTCTGAATCCGCACTTCGGACTCCTGCATCTGATCCAGCTTCCTCTTCATGCTTGTTGAGTAATTAGTTGCGAGCATGTGCAACTCCTTATTCTCATGCCTAAGCACTCTGACCTCTTGCCGAAGACTAGCCACTTCAGCCATCAGCGACTCCACCTGACGAGTTCGTGCAAGAAGGCGCTGGCCCATGTTTGATACTGAGCCTGCACTTCGGACGCTGTAAGCCATAGAGTCCTGAACAGCCAATTCGTCGGACCGCCTGGAAAGTATCCTAGTGTCTCTAGGAGTGAGCAGATTTCTGGCCACCGCCGAAGCGGTTGTATCATTCATCATCATGGAATCCCCAAATGTAAGAGGACCATTTGGGGATATGAAGGACGGCTGCCAAATGTTGGTTGGAGAAGACATATCAATATCTTCTCCAACATTCAAGTTAAGGTGACGGTCAGAAGGGCAAGACATTTTCTGAAGGTGTTGAGAATGAAGAGGTCGAACTGATCAAGAGTAAAAAAAAAAGTACTCGGAGGGAGTGTTTACCGGATGGAGTGTTTACAGGAGGGAGCAAGTGTGTTGTGGAACAAACTTAGCGCCTCTATAAAAAGAAGAAATCAAGAGGCGCTCATCAGAAATCAAAGTGGCGTCCTCTCGCAAATCGAAGAGCCGGGCTCCCTTCTCAAAAGCCGGATTTTTTTTCTCAAAAGCGGCGTCTCCGTCTCAAAAGTCGGACGCCGTTCTCAAAAGTCGGGCGCCTTTCTCAAAAGCCGGAGCGGTCAGGAATCACGAGGCGAAAAGCTTTTCCAGTTTTGTCGTCACTCGTCACGCGCGCTGTCAGCTTTGCGCAAATTACGGGTTGCTTTTTCAGAAAGCGCGTCACCTGTACTGTTCATCCATTCACCGGCTGCCGACAGGGGTAAAAGAACAGTTTCGGTTGTGAAGAATCACCTATAAACGTCAACCTTCGCCTTCCACAGCAAAGGCACACCCCCTCTGCACTTCTTCATCTCCGAAATTTTTCATCTCCGAAAATGCCTTTCCAACAAACCCTCTCAAGTTACTCTGTGTTTCTCATTCCCTGGGATACCTTTGCAAACAAGTCATCAAGAGCTAGAGTATTTCATATCATGAAGGTTGAAAGCAAGAGTATCTCATATCATGCTTTCTCCCTGTCCTTGTCCTTGTCTTTGTGACAAGGAGAAAGCGAGCAATCAGCCAGCACTCGGTGTCAATCTTCCGATCTAAGAACCGACTGCCTGGAAATCCTTCCTGATTGCTTACCTAGCATTGCTCTCGAGTGCTCATCTTCAACCGCTGATGTACTTCCGAAGAAGACGCCACATCTGCCTGGAGAACAGATAAGGCAAGTGAAAATGATTACTTGAAGCATGTGGAGACAAGGTGATGCTTCATCTTCAAGATCAAGTCTCATTTTCCTTGCTAAGAAGTTCCCCAGCCCAGTTCAAGAATACACCTGTGGAACGATACTTCTTCAAAAGCAAAAGTATCCCATATCATCACAGTCAAAGGCAAAGATATCTCATGGCATGCTTTTCCTTTACCCTTGCTCTTGGCTACGGGACAAGGTGAAAGAAGGCAAACGGTCGGCACTTGGACAGATTGAACAAAGAATCAGACCACCACCTCTGCCTCGTGCCTACCTGCCATGCAGAAGAAACAAAAAGAGAAGAATGTAGCTTGCAGACTCAATCAACCCGACAGAAGGAGTCCGAGTTGAAACCAAGAGCTCGAGAAGCTTCAACAACACCACCAATCAAGTCTCATTTTCCTTGCTAAGAAGTTCCTGATGCCAGTTCAAGTTCAAAGCTGTGGAAAGTCAACAAACAGGACCAATGATCACTTATTAGTTCTATTCATTGTTTTTATCGTCATTTTCAATTTTTCGTTTGCATTTTCTACATTTTCTTGTGTTACTTAACTGAATTATTTCTTTTCTTTGCAAGAACTTTTGGTTATTTCCACCCTTGAAGTTGATTGCAGAATTTTAGCTTGGGGGTCATCGCTTGATTTTTTCTGCAAATTAGGGAAGTTTTCAGTCCTATTGCTTTATTTTGTTTCTTTATATTTATTTATTTTATTTTTATTTGCATTTTATTATATTTTGTGACATTGGGGACAATGTCTAGTTTAAGTGTGGGGGTATAGAGTATAAAAATGACCAAATTGAAAATTTTTGTACCTTCGATTTTGAACTGGTTTCATTTGTTTCCATGTTATTGCTTTGTGTTTTCTTAATTAAGTTGTTGTTTTTAAAAAAAAATACATAAAAATAAAAAAAAATAAAAAAAAAAAATCGGAAAATTTAAAAAAAAAAAAAAATATTCAAAAAAATATTTCCTTGTTTTCCTTATTGTTTTGAATTATATTTTTGTTAGTTTCCCGACCCAATGATATAATTGGATAAATTTGAACCATGATGATCAAGAACTTAGTTAACATGTGTTGTGTGAAATTCCTAATTCTTGTGTTAGTTTGTACATATTTGATCATCTTTGAAAAACCAAATGCACATAGCCTTGTTGATGTGAAACTAAAGCATGATTTAAAGCTCCATATGTGAATTTAGTGACCATATACACCCTATGTGAGTTTTTGAGCCTATTGAAAGTGTGTGCATTTTTCATACACTCCTATTCTTTCATGTGTGATGAACTTATGTGAGATACTTCTCTAGAACTTGCATAACGATCTTTCGAAATATTTGTCATTGATTGCATGAACTTGAAAATGATAGAGGCATTAGGTTTACCACCATGGCCCAAATAACCTTGTTTCCCAAAGAAAAATGATATCATTAGATTGCCAATTTGAGCCGTGTTTGTTGAGCCTTTTATTTCTTATCACCAGATATGTCTACCCTTATACCTGAAACATTTTTTCCTTACCCTTTCCAAGCGAGCAATGCGAGATTGTCTTATGAGAAATGTTTGTGAAGTACTTTGAAGGTGTTTGGCAAAAGAATAAGTGTGGGGGTTTTTCATATTTGTTTATTAAAAAAAAAAAAAGAAAAAAAAGAAAAAAAAAAAAAAAAAAGTGTTTAAAGTTTCAATTTAAGGGTGTGGTTGGAGATGTCAGAAGAATAGTTGGAAAGCTTGAGTTCTTATAAATCTAAACAAAAGAATTGCTTGCAATGTAGCTTGGAACTTGTGTTTACCTATTCTTTCGTTTCAATAACCCTCGCCCTAAACCTCATTACATCCAATAAAAGTCCTCTTGATTTAAGTTTTGCAATTATGATTGTGGAGATAAGATCTTTATGCAAGCTTATGGTAGAAATTTCACATTTGATTCTTTGAGAGAAACACATTAAAACTAAACACATGTGTGATTGAGTGCATATCCCGTGAGAAGGTCGCTAGTTTGCATATGGTGATTTTAAAAATAAAAATTTGAAATTGCATTTTCATGGCTATCTCACACACTACACTTCAAGGATGATTCAAAGATTACTGCTAATATTTGAGTAAGGAAAATGAACTTGAATTGCTTGTTGGTGTTAGCTATGGTTCTTGATGATTGTGTTCTCGAATGAAATTCTATGAGGGTCACATAGGGGGAAGCTAATGTTTTTCTTGTTACTTCTTGTTCTTGTTTTTTTTGTTTTGCTCGAGGACTAGCAAAAGTTAAGTGTGGGGGTATTTGATCGGATCATATTTATATATATTTTTACTTCGAATTCACTCGTCTTTTCTTAGTTAGTTTCTTATATTTTTGAGTTATTTACTTTGTTTTTGTGTTTTATCGAATTTATCTAGCTAAGAAAATAAAAATAGCATAAGTGTGATTTTATGTAATAAATTCGTCGTCGATGTAGATTAGCTTTTAAATTAAATAATATATATATATATATATATATAATAATAATAATAATTCACGATGATGTTTAAAACATCATCATGATTTGTTTTTGTAAGAAAAAGAATAAGAAAAGGGGAATGATGGGCGGAATACAAGGCTGGAAAGGGAGCTCCCATCATGAAGGTGAGTGGCTGCTGTGTGGGAAATGAGAGGAATAAAGAAGTCCTCGGCATTAGAGAAGTGGAGCATGCAGAAATAAAAAGAGAGGTCAGAAGGCAGCAGGCAGGAGCGCGAGAAGTGGAGAGACTGACGCGCAGCATGGGGGAGGACAGCGCAGAACCAAGAAGGCAGCCACTGAGCAGCGCGAGAAGGAAGAGAGGACGTTGCCTTGGAGACTGTGCTGGCGAGAGAAGCCCTTGGCAGCTGTGAAGTGCAGGGAGAGTGCTGCCTTTGGCAGCTGATGGAAAGAATTAGACAGGAAAAGCCATGCGCAGAAGGCAGCTTAAGCACAGCACAGCAAGCTTCCTCATTTGGTTTTATTTTTCATAAACTCATGTTTAATTTAATTTGCTTTTCAATTATATTAAACATGTGTAATTAATTTCTGTTTAGTTAGAGGGAAATTTGAAACCATGGATAAATGTTTATTATGATTTGATTTACTCCAGTTATGAATTCTTGAACGTTGGATGTGGTTTATTTTTCTGTGTTGATTAATAACTTGTTTATGTATGTGGGTTAAGGGTCGACACTTAATTTGCATGCTTAGATTTGATGCTAGGATATAAGGGAATTTCACCTAATCGCTATGAACTTATATCCATGAGTAGTAAAAATCGCTAGTCACGATTGTGTTTAGTAAACCCTAGGTTGGATTAACATGCGTATTCCATAGTTATGAATGCCTAGTCAATGTTTATGATTTCCATTAAACTTAATGATCTTTGATATGTCTCTCTATCATGCGTATTCCATAGTTAGGGAACTTGATAAGAATAATTTGGTTGTGATGCGTATCCCGTCCAATTCAATGAATCTAGGGAAATCTGAAGGTTAATTTAAGCGGACCTAATTAACTTGGAGCATTGTCATTTATTCGTTTGTTGAAATCATAACTGGGAATCAAATTATATGCATATATTCATGTGTGGATAAGGAACCCTCTAACTAGTGTCTTATCATTTTATTTCATCAAAATATATTTTCTTTGAAGTTTATTTTTAAGTTTCTGTTTTAAATTCATTTTCGTTAAAAATCAATCCCCCATTTATTTTAAAGTGTTAGATTTTTTTAGAAATCAATTTAGTTTGTGTTTTTTTTTTGAGTCTTGAATTATTTTGAGTCTTTTGATTTGTTTTAGTTTATTTGTTAGTTTTATTTTGAGTGATTCTAGTTAAGTGTTTTGATTTTAGTTTAGTGTTTTAAATTTTGTTTTTACGTTTTTAATTTAATTTTACTTTGATTAGCATCCCTAGTTAATCCCCGGCCTAGAACGATCCCTACTTATCCATATACTACAACTGTCACAAATAGGGTTAAATTTATGCGTTAACTTATTTTCGCATCAAATTTATAAACTATCTCTATTTAAGCATACAATTTAAAATATAACTCAGATTATAAATAGATTTTGTAGAATACGTACTTTAATAAGTATGTATAATAATAACCCAAACAACACATACTTCATTTTTCTAGTAAAAATAGTTTTAAAACTAAAAGTTTTTGGATGGTCAAAATTTGTTATGCAAAATTAATATTGGATATATGTACGAATCCACCAATAATATCTAAATATATTATTACAATCAGAACTCGTTTCCAACACCAAAATTTGTTTATTGAATTCAATGACTAGTTCAATAGTTTCATGTTTCAAAAATTCACCTTAAAATCCCTTCCTTCGTACCAATCCATAACCAAACCTCAACATAAAAGACTCTTTCTTTTTGAGTTTGTGAAAGCTCTCTGTTTTAAACAGTAACATAACATAAGTATATTTTGAAATCAAAGGGGAAACTGAACATTCTATAATAAAATTATGAGGGTTTTTGGCTGAAAGAGATTGATTATTGATTAACCAACCTCTTCAAAGCCCCCCTAAAATAAAAATGAAACAAATAAAAGGAATGAGAAGTCTAACCAAAATAAAAATACTTCAACTCTTAGCACCCTTTCTCCTTCACTAGCCTTTTGAAACTATAAAGCTTTTTGTCTGGCATTTCTATTACTGTTGATTCTCAAGAGAACTATTGACTCCCTATTTATACAGGTTTTTGTTTCATTTTAACTGGATAAAAACTCGTACTTATCCCTAACAATCATGATACCTAACTCTACACTCTTCACCACCTGCTTCTTAGACCTCCACCTCCTGCTTCCATAGACTCCACAAGTTCTCCTGGAACTAACACTCAGGTGACACAAGCCACCAAGCCACATAAATTGAACACCTCTTGCTTGCTAGCAGTAAGAAGAGGATTTACATGACTACCCACACGGTAACTTGATTGAGATCAAAATCCTAGCAAATGATAAAAACACACCTCCTGATTTCAAATTCCTATGTGGTGGTAAGAGAGAAAGAAGCATGTAAAACATAAGCTCAATGTACAGTCATAAGGAAACAAAAACAAACTTACATCATGAATTACTTGTTGGTTACTCCAATTTGACTCTAGATAAGTATGGAATTGAAGACTCAAAGACAAAAAAAAAACTTATTTCTTGCTTCTAAAATTCGAAGAGAGGAAAAGTTAGGGTTTTTTTTCCCCATTTTCAGACTAAAGGAGATAAGGAGATTGCGAACTCCTTATTTGAGTTGTCGTCTAGAAGAAGGAAACAATTAAAAAAAATCAATAAATTAATAACAAAATATTGTATTTGTCCTTTTTTTTAAAGTATAAGATATATTGGAACACTAACCAAAACCCCCCAAAAACTTTCATTTTAATCATAATGACAAAACAATTCAATAATACCCAAAATGGGCATGTGAAAGTAGACAAGGGAGATAGCATTTTAAGGGAGAAAGCATTTCAGGGATAACACATGCAAAAATTGTGCACCAGGAGATAAACCATGCAACAAATTCACATGCAAAAGGAGACAAGCAAGTTCACATGCAAAGCAAAAATCAGGCCACGTTTCAGAAACAGTGCTGACAATTCAGTGATAAGCTCATATTTATACATATTTTACATCAAATTCTCTCGTCTTTTCTTAGTTAGTTTCTTATATTTTTGAGTTATTTGCTTTGTTTTTGTGTTTTATCAAATTTATCTAGCTAAGAAAATAAAAATTGCACAAGTGTGATTTTATGTAATAAATTCGTCAAAACTGTCTGTGTAGATCAGCTTTTAAATTAAATAAAAAAAGATATATATATATATATATATATAATAAAGTCATGATGATATGGTTTGTTTTGTTGAAGAAAAGGAAGGCAGGTGGAAGAAAACAGCAAGCATGATGAAAGAATAAAGAAAAGAAATAAAACAAAGGAAGTGGATGGCAGGGACTAATGGAAGAATAAAAGAAAAGAAAAAGAGAAAAATGGCAGTAAGAAGCAGGAATAAAAGGGAAGGACAAGGCATGCACTGCGGGGAAGAAAAAGGAATAAGAAAATAATTAGAAGAATAAAAAGACAGGCAGGTGGGAAGCAAAGCTGCCATTGGCAGCTGGCGCAATGGAGAACACGTGGGAGGCCAGGAGCTGCCAGCGGGGAGATCAGTGAAGGCAGGAAATAAAAGGCAGAAGAGGAAGGACAGAAAACACGGAAGGGGGGAGGAAGGCAGGCTACTTTGAGCAGCTGCTAGGAAGCACGGGGCAGCAAAACTGCGCGCAGAAAAGAAGAGAGAAGCAGGGATAGAGACTGACGCAGAAGAGGAAGAAAAGGAGAGGAGAGAAACTGCGCGGAAAATAAGGAGGCGCTACCTTAGGCAGCGAGAGAGAAGAGAGGGCGCAGCAGAAGCAGTTCACAGAGAAGCACAGAGAACTGTTCGGAGAAAGAAGAGACAGACATAGCACTGAAGCACTCTCCTCTCTCGGTTTAATCTTTCCAAACTTATGTTTTATTTTTTGGTTTAATTTGAGAATTATGTGTAACTAATTTTTAGTAGTTAGGGGCTGTTTTGAAGCCCCGAATATGATTGTAAGTTTGTTGTGATATTTTGTGTGAATGACTTTTATGGAATGATGAAAATTGTTTCACTACTTATCTCATTGATAAATTCTTTATGTGTTTCTATGGATGCATACATAGTGAGCATATCTAGGATTTTAATGCTATGAATATATGTCTGCCTGCCCTTGTTGAATGAGGACCTACATATGTTCTACAGTAGCACTTGTTAATTGTGGTTAACATGTGAATCGATTTCTAGGATAAGTAAGACAACACCAGTACTTACGATGACTTGTGATGACTCAAACTCTTTTTATTCTTAATGATTTCTACTTGTTAAATCTATGAACACACCATTCTAGATTGCATGCTAGGAACTAAGTTAAGTTGAAAACACCATTCTCTTAACATACTACGTAAGAAAGAGTAATAGGTTGTGTTCTAACATTGAGCCAACTTGAGCATCTTCATCCGGAAATAAAAGGAATTTGAATGAAACATAACATGCTTGCATGATTATTTGGTGGTGGATAACAATTCCCCTAACTCATTTTCTTAACTTGTGAATTAAAATCTATTGGTATTATTTAAAATCAGTTTCTGTACTGTTTTTGTACTATTTAATTTAAATAGCTAATCAACTCCAAAAATCCCAAACATTTGTGTGAACATAGCTCAGTGTGTCTAGTTTGTGTGTATAAAATTTCGTTGCATTTGGATAAGTGTAAGTTAGTCTAATTATTATTGTTTGGTGGCTGGACAGTGGAGACAGCCACCCTGTTTTTGTGACATTTTTAAGTATTTGGATAAAACAATCTTCTGCGGGAAAGACCCTTATTTTCATATGCTACAATCGACAAATTTTAGTGTTAATAAGGAAAATCAATAGTATTATTGTGTGCTACTTTGTGGTGCGTTATAATTACTATCAAATTTTTGGCGCCGTGTTGCCGGGGATTGTTATTTCTGATTGCTTATATTTTATTTTTATTTTTAGTGTTATCTATTTTTATTATTTTCTATTTCTTGTCTATTTAGTGTTTTTGGTTTTGGGTTTATTTCAGGTACTTTTTGTAGTATATGCAGACGTGAAGGTCCAAGAGCATTGATATAGCTCCCTACAATCCTGAGCATGAACAAATACTTCGAAAGGTACTAGAGAAGTAAGACATGGATTTTGCTAGCATTCAAGCTCAATTGGCAAATCTTACTTCTCAATTGTCACAATATGCCGAAAGGACCACAATGCAAAGTGCCTCTACATTTGATGTGCCCTATGGGCAAGGATATCAAAGTCCTCAATTTTCTGCAAATGAAGATGTTTGGGGATATCAAGGCGATAACCAATCAAGGGGCAACATGTTTTCTAACGCTTGCAATTCAGATTGGAGAGGTAATTCAGATTATATGTGGGATGAACCTCAACAATTTCAACAAGGTGGATATTGGCAGCAAGACGAGTTCTATTCAAGACCTATGCAGCCACCACAACATCCCCCACAACAATTCCAATCAAATCAAAGTATGCCCGTGAATTATAATGAAGTTCTTGAAGGACTAATTTCTTTGACGCAGGGTTCACAAAAAGAAGAACAATTGCCGCCATCAGAAGAGTTCTATCATTGGCCATATGAACCATTTCAGCCTCAACAACAACAAGCTTCAAGTAAGTCTCTTGAGGATTTAATTGCTTCTTTAGCTAACTCTACTCAATCTCATCAACAGAAAACAGACAAAGCAATTGAAAACCTTGAGCGCCAAATGAGTCAATTAGCAAGTTTGATGGGGCAACAACACCAATCAGGAAGGTTGCCTAGCCAAACCGTGGTGAATCCAAATGCGGAGCAGATGAATGTTGTGACTTTAAGGAGTGGAAAAGAAATTTTTGAGCAAGATGAGGATTCAACAGAAATTGAAAGGTTTTTAATTCCCATGAAAGATGAGAGTGAAAAAGAAATTCTGGAAGCCATTCCAAAGGTGCAAAGTGATATCCCAATTCTTGGTGCACCAAATCATGTTCCCGATGATGTTGAAACATTCAAAGAGACTTGTACACCAAGAAGAACTATTCAAGAGAATGAAGTGGTTGAAGCATATCAAGAATACATCAAAGAGGATGTAGTTGAGACAACCAATGCCAAAGAAGTTGAGTTTGATAACAAGGGCCATGTCACAATCATCACATGCAATCTGGCTAAGTGCAAAGTCCCTGAAACTTTCAAGGACGTGGTGTTTGTGATTGAGTTTGAACGAGATAGTAAGCCATCTTCTCCATTTTTAATTTTATGTTATGCTAACTATCTAATTTTGATGATTCAGGCACCGTCATTAGAACTTAGACCATTGTCGGATCATTTCAAGTACCACCGTCCGTTCAAGGATAAACCCATGCATTTGAATAATGAAGGGAGGCCTAGGAATCACCCACAATCAGATTTGCATTCCTAATCTCTTCTCTTTACTGCTTTCATTTTGTTTTGTTTATTTAGTTGTGATTTTTGTCTGGGAGATTAAACATAGTCTTTTTACTTTGATTTACTTATTTTACATTGATATTTAAAAATAATAATAATAATAATAATAATAATAATAATAAACATCCATATAATTTAAAAAAAAAAAAAAAAAACAAAAACAAAAAATACTTATATTTATATATATAATTAAATAAACTTAAAAGCATAAATATTTTACAATAATGTGAACTAATAGCTTTCATTGGTCATTGGTAGGTGGTGCCTCGGAGGTCGACGGAGCCCCAGAAAGACGAAGCGCCAGAGTTGGATCATTCGGAGCCTCAATACTTGGTGCAGCTCCCGAGGACGAAGGCAACACAAACCTCGGGGGTAACGCCATAAACCGATGATGATCACTCTGAATCCGCACTTCGGACTCCTGCAGCTGATCAAGCTTCCTCTTCATGCTTGTTGAGTAATTAGTTGCGAGCATGTGCAACTCCTTATTCTCATGCCTAAGCACTCTGACCTCTTGCCGAAGACTAGCCACTTCAGCCATCAACGACTCAACCTGACGAGTTCGTGCAAGAAGGCGCTGGCCCATGTTTGATACTGAGCCTGCGCATCGGACGCTGTAGGCCAAAGAGTCCTGAACAGCCAGTTCGTCGGACCGCCTGGAAAGTATCCTAGTGTCTCTAGGAGTGAGCAGATTTCTGGCCACCACCGAAGCGGTTGTTTCATTCATCATCATGGAATCCCCAACTGTAAGAGGACCATTTGGGGATATGAAGGACGGCTGCCAAATGTTGGTTGGAGAAGACATATCACTATATTCCCCAACATTCAAGTTAAGGCGACGGTCAGAAGGGCAAGACATATTTGAAGGTGTGAAGAAAATGAAGAGGTCGAACTGATCAAGATTAAAAAAGTGCAAGGAGGGAGTGTTTACAGGAGGGAGCTCAAGTGTGTTGTGGAAGAAAATTAGCGCCTCTATAAAAAGAAGAAATCAAAGAGGCGCTCATCAGAAATCAAAGTGGCGTCCTCTCGCAAATCGAAGAGTCGGGGCTCATTTCTCAAAAGCCGGATTCTTTTCTCAAAAGAGGCGCTCCTCAGAAATCAAAGAGGCATCCTCTCGCAAATCGAAGAGTCGGGGCTCCTTTCTCAAAAGACGGACTCCGTCTCAAAAGTTGGATGCCGTTCTCAAAAGTCGGGCGTCTCTCTCAAAAGACGGAGCGGTCAGGAATCACGAGGCGAGCAGCTTTTCCAGTTTTGTCGTCATTCGTCACGCGCACTGTCAGCTTTGCGGAAATTACGGGCAGCTTTGTCAGAAAGCGCATAACCTGTACTGTTCATCCATCCACCGGCTGCCGACAGGGGTAAAGGAACAGTTTCGGTTGTGAAGAATCATTCCTATAAACGTCGACCTTCGCCATCCACAGCAAAGGCACACCCCTCAGCACTTCTTCATCTCCGAAAATGCATTCCCAACGAAGCCTCTCGAGTTACTCTGTGTTTCTCATTCCCTGGGATACCTTTGCAAACAAGTCATCAAGAGCTAGAGTATTTCATATCATGAAGGTTGAAAGCAAGAGTATCTCATATCATGCTTTCTCCCTGTCCTTTTCCTTGTCTTTGTGACAAGGAGAAAGCGAGCAATCAGCCAGCACTCGGTGTCAATCTTCCGATCTAAGAACCGACTGCCTGGAAATCCTTCCTGATTGCTTACCTAGCATTGCTCTCGAGTGCTCATCTTCAACCGCTGATGTACTTCCGAAGAAGACGCCACATCTGCCTGGAGAATAGATAAGGCAAGTGAAAATGATAACTTGAAGCATGTGGAGACAAGGTGAAGCTTCATCTTCAAGATCAAGTCTCATTTTCCTTGCTAAGAAGTTCCCCAGCCCAGTTCAAGAATACACCTGTGGAACGATACTTCTTCAAAAGCAAAAGTATCTCATATCATCAGAGTCAAAGGCAAAGATATCTCATGGCATGTTTTTCCTTTACCCTTGCTCTTGCCTGCGAGTCAAGGTGAAAGAAAGCAATAGGTCGGCACTTGGACAGATTGAACAAAGAAACAGACCACCACCTCTACCTCGTGCCTACCTGCCATGCAGAAGAAACAAAAAGAGAAGAATGCAGCCTGCAGACTCAATCAACCCGGCAGAAGGAGTCCGAGTTGAAACCAAGAGCTCGAGAAGCTTCAACAACAAATGGACGCATCAGTCACCACCACCAATCAAGTCTCCTTTTCCCACCTAAGAAGTTCCCTAGGCCAGTTCGAGTTCAAAGCTGTGGAAAGTCAACGAGCAGGACCAATGATCACTTATTAGTTCTATTCATTGTCTTTTATCGTCATTTTAAATTTTTCGTTTGCATTCTCTACATTTTCTTGTGTTACTTAACGGAATTATTTCTTTTCTTTGCAGGAACTTTTGGTTATTTCCACCCTTGAAGTTGATTGCAGAATTTTAGCTTGGGGGGTCATCGCTTGATTTTACTGCAAATTAGGGAAGTTTTCAGTCCTATTGCTTTATTTTGTTTCTTTATATTTATTTATTTTATTTTTATTTGCATTTTATTATATTTTCTGACATTGGGGACAATGTCTAGTTTAAGTGTGGGGGTAAAGAGTATAAAAATGACCAAATTGAAAATTTTTGTACCTTCGACTTTGAACTGGTTTCATTTGTTTCCATGTTATTGCTTTGTATTTTCTTAATTAAGTTGTTGTTTTTAAAAATTAAAATAAATAAAAAATAAAAATAAAAAATCGGAAAATTTAAAAAATCCAAAAATATTTCCTTGTTTTCCTTATTGTTTTGAATTATTTTTTTTTGTTAGTTTCCTGACCCAATGATATAATTGGATAAAGTTTGAACCATGATGATCAAGAACTTAGTTAACATGTGTTGTGTGAAATTCCTAATTCTCGTGTTAGTTTTGTACATATTTGATCATCTTTGAAAAACTAAACACACATAGCCTTGTTGATGTGAAACTAAAGCATGATTTAAAGCTCCATATGTGAATTTAGTGACCATATACATCCTATGTGAGTTTTTGAGCCTATTGAAAGTGTGTGCATTTTTCATACACTCTTATTCTTTCATGTGTGATGAACTTATGTGAGATACTTCTCTAGAACTTGCATAACGATCTTTCGAAATATTTGTCATTGATTGCATGAACTTGAAAATGATAGAGGCATTAGGTTTACCACCATTGCCCAAATAACCTTGTTTCCCAAAGAAAAATGATATCATTAGATTGCCAATTTGAGCCGTATTTGTGAGCCTTTTATTTCTTATCACCAGATATGTCTACCCTTATGCCTGAAATATTTTTCCTTACCCTTTCCAAGCGAGCTAATGAGTAATGTGAAATTGTCTTATGAGAAGTGTTTGTGAAGTACTCGGAGGGTGTTTGGCAAAAGAATAAGTGTGGGGGTTTTTCATATTTGTTTCTGGTGTGAAAAAAAAAAAAAAAAAAAAAAAACAAGAAAGAAAGAAAGTTTGTTTACGAAGAAAATAAAAAGTGTTTAAAGTTTCAGTTTAAGTTTGTGGTTGGAGGTGACTGGAAGAATCGTTGGAAAGCTTGAGTTCTTATAAATCTAAACAAAAGAATTGCTTGCAATGTAGCTTGGAACTTGTGTTTACCTATTCTTTCGTTTCAATAACCCTCGCCCTAAACCTCATTACGTCCAATAAAAGTCCTCTTGATTTAAGTTTTGCAATTATGATTGTGGAGAAGTGATCTTTATGCAAGCTTATGGTAGAACTTTCACATTTGATTCTTTGAGAGAAACACATTAAAACTAAACACATGTGTGATTGAGAGTATATTCCAGTGAGAGGTCGCTAGTTTGCATATGGTGATTTTAAAAATAAAAATTTGAAATTGCATTAACATGGCTATCTCACACACTACACTTCAAGGATGATTCAAAGATTACTGCTAATATTTGAATAAGGAAAATGAACTTGGATTAGCTTGTTGGTGTTAGCTATGGTTCTTGATGATTTGTGTTCTCGAATGAAGTTCTATGAGGGTCACATAGGAGAAACTAATGCTTTTCATGTTATTACTTTTTCTGTTTTCTCTGTTTTGCTCGAGGACTAGCAAAAGCTAAGTGTGGGGGTATTTGATAAGCTCATATTTATACATATTTTACATCAAATTCTCTCGAGTTTTTTTAGTTAGTTTCTTATATTTTTGAGTTATTTGCTTTGTTTTTGTGTTTTATCAAATTTATCTAGCTAAGAAAATAAAAATTGCACAAGTGTGATTTTATGTAATAAATTCGTCAAAACTGTCTGTGTAGATCAGCTTTTAAATTAAATAAAAAAAGATATATATATATATATATAATAAAGTCATAATGATATGGTTTGTTTTGTTGAAGAAAAGGAAGGCAGGTGGAAGAAAACAGCAAGCATGATGAAAGAATAAAGAAAAGAAATAAAACAAAGGAAGTGGATGGCAGGGACTAATGGAAGAATAAAAGAAAAGAAAAAGAGAAAAATGGCAGTAAGAAGCAGGAATAAAAGGGAAGGACAAGGCATGCACTGCGGGGAAGAAAAAGGAATAAGAAAATAATTAGAAGAATAAAAAGACAGGCAGGTGGGAAGCAAAGCTGCCATTGGCAGCTGGCGCAATGGAGAACACGTGGGAGGCCAGGAGCTGCCAGCGGGGAGATCAGTGAAGGCAGGAAATAAAAGGCAGAAGAGGAAGGACAGAAAACACGGAAGGGGGGAGGAAGGCAGGCTGCTTTGAGCAGCTGCCAGGAAGCACGGGGCAGCAAAACTGCGCGCAGAAAAGAAGAGAGAAGCAGGGATAGAGACTGACGCAGAAGAGGAAGAAAAGGAGAGGAGAGAAACTGCGCGGAAAATAAGGAGGCTCTGCCTTAGGCAGCGAGAGAGAAGAGAGGGCGCAGCAGAAGCAGTTCACAGAGAAGCACAGAGAACTGTTCGGAGAAAGAAGAGACAGACATAGCACTGAAGCACTCTCCTCTCTCGGTTTAATCTTTCCAAACTTATGTTTTATTTTTTGGTTTAATTTGAGAATTATGTGTAACTAATTTTTAGTAGTTAGGGGCTGTTTTGAAGCCCCGAATATGATTGTAAGTTTGTTGTGATATTTTGTGTGAATGACTTTTATGGAATGATGAAAATTGTTTCACTACTTATCTCATTGATAAATTCTTTATGTGTTTATATGGATGCATACATAGTGAGCATATCTAGGATTTTAATGCTATGAATATATGTCTGCCTGCTCTTGTTGAATGAGGACCTACATATGTTCTACAGTAGCACTTGTTAATTGTGGTTAACATGTGAATCGATTTCTAGGATAAGTAAGACAACACCAGTACTTACGATGACTTGTGATGACTCAAACTCTTTTTATTCTTAATGATTTCTACTTGTTAAATATATGAACACACCATTCTAGATTGCATGCTAGGAACTAAGTTAAGTTGAAAACACCATTCTCTTAACATACTACGTAAGAAAGAGTAATAGGTTGTGTTCTAACATTGAGCCAACTTGAGCATCTTCATCCGGAAATAAAAGGAATTTGAATGAAACATAACATGCTTGCATGATTATTTGGTGGTGGATAACAATTCCCCTAACTCATTTTCTTAACTTGTGAATTAAAATCTATTGGTATTATTTAAAATCAGTTTCTGTACTGTTTTTGTACGATTTAATTTAAATAGCTAATCAACTCCAAAAATCCCAAAAATTTGTGTGAACATAGCTCAGTGTGTCTAGTTTGTGTGTATAAAATTTCGTTGCATTTGGATAAGTGTAAGTTAGTCTAATTATTATTGTTTGGTGGCTGGACAGTGGAGACAGCCACCCTGTTTTTGTGACATTTTTAAGTATTTGGATAAAACAATCTTCTGCGGGAAAGACCCTTATTTTCATATGCTACAATCGACAAATTTTAGTGTTAATAAGGAAAATCAATAGGATTATTGTGTGCTACTTTGTGGTGCGTTATAATTACTACCATTCAGCAACAGTAGAAGCATAGTGAGAAATGACAAGTACCAAGGAGATATCCACACCACTTATTTTTAATACCATTGTATCCTCATTCAGTCTATATATAAGGGGATTTCATTCATTGAAAAGATACCCCAACCACTCAACACCTGAACACCCTACTCTCGTACTCACACCATCTTCATACTCTTAAGCATCCGTAGTCTTCATAGCATCCTTGTAAACACTTTCTTGTAAACAACTATCTTTGTAAACATTCCAAATATCAATAAAAGTTCAAGTGTACATATTCAAGCAATCTCCAAGTCTTAAGTAAGCTTTCTTTACTTTCTTTAGTGTGTTTGTTAAATTAGACTTCTAGTCCAAAACAGGGAAACACTACTGTAGTTATATTATTAACCTGCTAAACTAACGATCATACCTTGTTCGAGCACTCTGTTATAGTTGAATGCTTGCCATATAAATAACTAGACATTAACCAGGGAACCTTTGAGTTCTTCGTACCTCTGAGTTCAGCCGTTAAGGCCTTATACTTGTATTGTGAGTGGTCGTCATGCTGAAACATGTCGAGTTCTATGTGCAAGGTTTTATGTCTAGTTGTTATAATGGCCATCCGACTATTTAACCCGGCCTGCTGTGCGAATCTGGTATCAGAGCCAAGTTTAGCATTTTAATAGTACAATTATAATAGTAAAGTACCTTGAGGACGGAAGTCATTGATACAACTGATATCATATTTGTTTATTATGTATGAACAACAGATATTATTGTCCTTATAGACCTTGCCAACCACAACTACCAGGTATTTATTGTCCCAGACACCCAACTATAACTAGCATAAAGAGAAGATTAGCATATATATCCAAAAGAATTACCAGTAATTTGAAGAAGCAGAAGTTTTATCTTGGTTATCTTGAACATCCTTCATTTATTCGTAAATATAATAATACAGAAGTGCAGCATAAAATTTTAGAAGCAAAAAGAGCAACATATCAAGTTTTAGAGACCCTGAGAGAAGAAAGAGAGTTTCTAAGAAACCAATTAGCCGTAACTCTAGAGAAAGGTATACTGTAGTTTATGATAGATTATCTTAATTTAGAAATTAGTGAACCTCAAAAAAGAAAAATAACCTTAGACCAAAATAGTTTAGTTTGTTATTTTCCATTGAAAAAGCATAATCATAGTTTGCATAGTGAAGAAAATCTACAAGCCAATAGTATTGTAGATCTTTTTATTAGTCAAGCAGAAAATATAAAATTAGAAAATAATAAGCATAATCATTTGTTAAACCAGTTGTTAGAGTATTTTCAGAAAAATTCCATAAAAAAAATTAGACAAAATTTAGACTATATTACATCTCAGTTAGAAGATAATAATAAAAATATTCAAAAGTTTCATAGCAAAAGAGAGATAAAAGAGCTTGTTGACCTCATATATAGTAAGCCGAAGCAAGTAGAACTTAGATCATTAGAAGTAGTTGAGCAGTTAAAATTAGAAATCCAAAAAATTCAATTAGTGCAAAAAGAGATAAGTGAACAAGTAGATAAGTTGCATAATAAAATAGATAAATTATTAGTTTAATTATTAATTTAATGACCGATTCTAGAACTAGCATAAAATATATCCAAGCTTTGAAAGAAATTAGTAAGTTGGACAAAGAACCAGTAGGTTTAACAGATTTTTCAACACAAGTAACTAGTAGTAATATTCCCATTAGGCAAAATAATTTGATTATTCAATTAGTTTTAAGTTTGGCTGAAAAATTAGATCAAGTTGAAGAACAAGTAGCAGAAATAAACCAAGTTTTACATAACACATCTTCATCACTTCCACCATCTTTGCTAGATAAATTAGAAAATTTAACTTTAAGTGCAAATAACAATATTAGAAGACCTAAGCTAAATCCTTTTGATAATAGAAAATGGAACTCTTTGGGAAAAGAGGAAAAGAAGTAGTTAGAGCTGAAGATATTTATCCAAATGAAGAAGAAGCACAAGAATTTATTAGAAGAGGTTTTGAGAGAACACAGAAAAATAAATATAACCTGTACCAATTAGGTTTATTTGAAAACAGAAGTAGAATTATAAGTAGCATCAGTCAACATGAAGTTAGTTGTATCAATAAAGAAGTTACACTTAATTTAATTAGTAAGGAAGCAGTTATGCATTTGAGAAAATCACATTTTAGTCAGATTCATATAGGAACAATATTAATTGGAATAGCAGGATTAACCAGAGCACAAGTAGGCACAAAAGCATTAGTATACATATATGATGATAGATGGGATAATTACCAACTAGCAGCAATAGCAACAGCTGAAGTAGACTTAAGTTCAAACTTAGCAGTCATATGTTGTATTCCAAATTATGTTATGACAATTAATGAATTTAGTAAATATATTAAAGTAAGCATAAGAACAAAAAATTATAATATGAAAGGAGAATATAAAAATTTATGTATTAGCTTAATGTATATTGGTAAAGTGTCTGATAAATACAATCATAAGTTTAATTTAGAATTTCAAAATTTAGTTCAAACATTTGGTAGTAAACATGTAAATATGATAGAAGGAAAACCCGTAGATAAGAGCTTTTTAGAAGGAACTCAATGGACATTACCTAATTTACAAGTGCAAGAAATAGACAACCAGATAAAGTACAAATATATGAAACTAGTACAGGTCAAGCAACAATTAGGTTTAGCAACTAGAAAAAATAGAAGCGGATGAAAGTGAAATCGAAAATGAGAGTATACATATGGCTTTTGATAATTTAGATATTAATTTAGTTGAGAATTTTTTTTATCATATTGTAGATAAGCTTATAGAAGATATTGACCATTTAGATGAAGAAGAGTACTTCAAAAAATATAGGACATATGATTTAGGACTACATAGAATTTCAGATGAAGAGATGAAAAAATTAATTTTAGAAATAGGAGTAGAACATATTTTAGGATCAAAAGAATATAATAATTTATTAGAATTGAAAGAAGAATGTAATCTAGCAGAAGAAAGTAGTACATCAGGAGTAGAAAATCCAGGACACGCAAGTAGGACTGATCAACAATTTTTTAGACCAACAAATGAACAATATAATGAAAAAGAAAAAGTAGATTACATAGAAGAAAGTATGATAAAACCACCTAGAAAAAATAGGATTCCATATTTGAGAGGGTTAGAACAAATAAATATAGCAGGTAACATATTAAATTTAGATAATGTAGATCCCCAAGATTGGGAGAGAACTATTGAGAGATGGGAGAAAGGTTGCGTACATGCAGCATTAATGTTAGATTTTAGCAATTCACAAAATATGTTAGATTACTTTGAACATACTTTGGATGGTTTAGTTTTTTATTATTTCCAATCATGGAAAGTCCAAAATCCAGAACAACATCAGGCAGCTAAAACACATTTTAATATAGATGGTTTTGTTACTTTGATTAAACAAGAATTTTTAGATCATAACAGGTTAGATGGCAGAAGTGAACAAGAAATTAGAAATTTAGAACAATTACAAATTTGTGATTTACAGTATATAGCTGAGTATACCACAGATTTCTTTAAATATTTAGGAAGAACATGTAGAATTAATGATATTAATTTATTAGATACTTATATGACAAAAATAAAAGGACCAATAGGAGAAAAGGTTTGGAATGAATGGCAAAAGCATCCAAAGAAAAATGATATTGCAATAGGACCTAGAATTCAACATGTATATGATATACTTAGACAAGAGTGTAGCAAAATAAAAGCTAAAAGGCAGATTAGGAAACAATTTTACATGAGCTGTAAAAATATAGATTTACCACAACAGTATGGTTGTAATAAGAAAAACAAGCATAACAAAATATACAAAAAGAAATATAAGTCATACAAACCATACAAACAACATAAGAATTTCAGCATAAGACCTTCAAGAACATATAGAAAGAGAAAATATATTCCAAAACAATTTAGGAAAAGAAGTGGCAGACCTTGGATTAGAAAATATAAAGCACCAAAATATAAGAGTAGTTGTAAATGTTTTTCGTGTGGAGAGACTGGACATATTAGACCTAAATGTCCAAAATTAGGAAAACAGTTCAGAGAAAAAGTACATTTAATGGAGTTGTTTAAGTTAGAAGAAGATGAAGATATACAATCAATATATAGTTTAGATTATTTAAGTGATAATGAGAGTATTTATAGTATAGAAAGTATAAATATGATAGATTCAGATTTGGAAGATTCAAGTAGCACAAATAGTGATTTAGAAGAGTATATGTGTGCATTCATAGAAGAACAACATGAAGAAGAATATAAATACATTAATTTAGGTTGGCCGGAAAAATGTCATAAGTGTAGTAAATTAGTTGCAAATAAATACTATAATACATATTCAATATTGTGCGAAAAGTGTTATAATAATAGGTTATTAGAAATTAATTCAGCAGAATCACAAGAAAATACTGAAATATTAGGAAATATTGTTTATAGTATAGAAAAGGCAAAAAATGGTTCTTTAATTACCATAAATTGTGAAATAGAATTAGCAAAAGAACATAAGATACAAACAATAGCTATGATAGATACAGGGAGTACAAAGAGTGTCATAAGAGAAGAGTTAGTACCAGAAAAATATAGACAAAAATTAGCAAAACTAGTGAGAATAACACAGTTTGATGAGAGACCTGTTTACTTAACACATTGCATTAATAATGAGTCTATTAAAGTAGAAAAACAACAATTTAATTTACCATTAACATTTGTTTCACCAGTAGTGTCACAGCCCGTCCCGAAGGTACATTTGACGGGAATGTGAATTGACGGAATTGCCTTTGACGGGTGTCAAGGTATGTGTGTATGTGACATATTATTCGGACTAAATTAATATATTTCAAGCTTTTGGAAAATATAAGTTAAGTTGGATTAAAAGTTATTTGTATTTTGTGTGGTTAGGGAGTTAAGTAAAATGGTTGGTGATGGTTTGTGGATGGACCACACACACAAACACACAGTCAAACCTCACTCTCTCCTTTCCCCGTGCTCTCTCTCCTTCCTCACGACTCTCTCTCTCTCTCTCTCTCTCCCCCTCGGACGTACGGACAAGGGTCAAACCCTCCAACTTCCACGGATCGACGCCAATAAGGTATGGTTCTTCATCCTTTTGACGTTCTGAGTTGAATGGTACTAGTTTTAGGAAGTGAAACCCTCAGAATCGTCGTGAAACCCTAACCCCAAAAATGTGCACTGTTCATGCACACGTAAAATCTTGCATTTCAGGGAATTTCAAGCTCACAGTGAGCTTAAGGAAGTCCTCACGAGCTTCAGGGTACGTCGTTGGTAGGTTTTGGACGTCGGAGGACGGAGAACGAAACGTTTCAATTTTGGCCGGAACTCTCGAAGCTTTTTCCGGTGAATCCCCGACGAGTTAGGAGTCGAGGCAGGTATGGATGTGTTCATCTCGTCAAGATCTTCATTTTGATATAAAATACGTTGAAAATGGTGAAGAAATCAGGAAGTTATGGACGTTTGAAAACTGCCCAGTTTTCGGCCACCGGAAAACCCAATCCGGCGAGCTCGCGAGGAAGAAGACGCGCGTGGGCGCGCGTGTACCCGTGCCTGTCCTGGCGCGTGGGGGCGCGTGCCACGTCAAAAAAAATTTCTAAAAATTTGTCGACGTCCGT
Organism: Malus fusca; assembly: GCA_035220775.1. Lineage (NCBI taxonomy): Eukaryota > Viridiplantae > Streptophyta > Magnoliopsida > Rosales > Rosaceae > Malus > Malus fusca. The sequence goes on from CM069059.1 coordinate 5,204,395, forward strand.
GACGTCGAGTAGGTCACTGTGGTATATTCATATACCCAATTTGAGCACCGTATGAGAAGTTATTACGAATTGTTGGTTATATGCTTTAAAATAACATTTTTATAGTTATTTCGCATATAGGTGGTACCTATCCCGAGGACGAGCGCATCCAAGGACGTCACGGGGGTTACGATCCTTCGACTTATCAGTGAGTGGGCAGTATTTTCTGTTTATATCTATATGCTATTAAAATTCCCAGAAATTGAGTTTTAATGAAAGTATGTTTCTAAAATGCCATGCATGCATGATATGAATGATATGAGATATATGAATTGATAATTGATGCATATATATATGTGAATTGGTGCGTCCACATGTAAGTATCAGGTGAGTTTTATGTTATTCATGTGCATTGTTGATGATGTGTATTATGTTAATAGCTCATAACCTGCAATCATGGTGTTAGTGCTTATATTATTCACCTCGCACCGCACGCTCACCTTGGATCCAAGTAGGTGCATGTCGTACAGACCATGTGAGGGTTCCGACATGTCGAACAGACCATGAGAGGGTTCCGACTGATAGGTGACCTTAGATTGTGTACACAGATGATTGATGAGAAAAGCACTAGAGCGTATTATTATTACACCATTCATGTCGTACAGACTACTTCAGGTAGTTCCGACTCATCTGCAGTGTAGTGCCGTACAGGTCACCGAGGTGACTCCGGTTGGATTGGATGTTGAGCTATAGAATTAACCGTACAGGACCAACTGCAGGGTCTCCGGTTAATTCATCATTTCACCTGTTACATTGATGCATCATTCATTCTGTTTTTGAAAGTTTTTAACATGGCATACTTTCTGGTTTTTTAAGAAAGATTGATGATTTGAGATTTATGAAAAGTATTATGCTATTATGCTATTTTCTGGGAAAGTATACAGGTTTTACAGCGAGGGGTTAGAAATGTTTTAAATGAAAGGTTTTCGAAAAACTTTGTTTTACTGACCCACTCAATTTTGTTTTGCGCCCCTCCAGGTTCTAGTTAACAGTTGGTGGTTGGTGAGGGCTTGCACGGCGTTCTGACAGACTCTCCTAATGTAGGACTCACCTACGGGTGTTGTAACTTAATTATAGTCCTACTTGACTGCACCTAGTTGTTTAAGCTCTGTTTATGTGTGTACTCACACTTTAACTCTCTCTAGCACACTATTTGGTTATTCTTGCTAGTAGTTGGTTTTTATTCTTTCGTAATTCTTTTATCTTTGCTTCCGCACCGCACTTATGGTTACGTCACGCTCACGTGACGGCCAGCACACCTTGATTCTAGGATCGGGGTCAGTTTATGTCGCCGGATATGGCATCTGATAGGGAGGTATTTAAGGAGAATTTTAAGAAGAGATTTGTCCCTCCATAGTATATTGACCGTAAGAAGCAAGAATTCGCCTGACTGAAGCAGAAGAATATGTCGGCGCATGAGTACTACAGAAAATTTACAGACTTATCTCGTTATGATCCTGACACGGCTGGTAATCCGGTAGAGATGCTTTGCCGCTTTAAGCTGGGAACTAAGAGGAAATGGCGGACCTTTGCTAGTGCACTTCCTTGCGCCGATTATCATGAGTTTTCTGAGATCTTGGTTCGGATGGAGGATTCTGATAACCTTCCCAGTAACAGCGATGATGATGAAGAGAAGAATGATACTCAGAGGAGAGATGACAGAGGAAAAGGTATCTCCATTCCGGGACCCCGTAGGACGCAGACTTTCAAGAGGAGTGGAACGAGTTCAGTTCTTCCAGTGGAGGGCTTAGTGTGACAGGCCCGAGGAGAGGTGGAAGGTTTGCTGGCGGACCTAGATTTCAGAGGCCGAGAGATTTTAGTGGAGCTGGTGGTTCAGGTGCTCCGTTGTGCCATCGATGTAACTTCAGGCATCATGGAGAGTGCAGGAGAAGTGGTGGTGGTGGTGGTTGTTTTACTTGTGGGCAGATGGGACATAGAGCTGCACAGTGTCTCTAGAGTCAGCAGAGACCTCAGCAGTCTACTATGCCACCCCCAGCACCGGTTCAGCAGAATTATGGATCAGGCAGCTATGGTCAGACGGGTCGTGGTGGTGCTTACCACTATCAGGGTGATGCTGCTCCTTATGCCTCCGGACAGAATCAGTATTCGCAGGATCCTTATTTCCAGAGTGGGTATTCTCAAGATCATGGAGGTTATTCTACGTATTCTTCCATGCCAGCCAGTGGGTCTCAGCGGTATCAAGGAAATCCGCCCCGTCAGGGAGATGTTGCTGCTAGCGATGTAGGACCGTCTAAACAGGCTAGCCAGTCAGGTCAGGGACGCACTTCTCAGGGGTGAGGTAATCAAGGTAGCAGAGGTCGTAGTGAACGACAGCAAGCTCAGGGACGTGTGACTCACATCTCACTGCAGGATGCTCAGAACCATCCAGACTTGATCATGGGTACGTTAAACATCCTTGGTCACTTTGCTAGAGTTTTGATTGATTGTGGTGCTACCCATTCTGTGATTTCTCATACGTTTGCTCAAATGACACAACCTCACCCTTCACCTCTAAGATTTGATTTAGAGTTTGCTATGCCTAGAGGAGACAAATGTTATGTTGATAGCGTTTATCCAGGGTGTCCAGTGATGGTCGATGGTGTAGTTATGCCAGCTGACCTTATCCCTTTAGATATTGTGGATTTTGATGTGATTTTAGGGGCTGATTGGTTGCATTTTAATCGTGCCCATATTGATTGTTACGGGAAATCAGTTACTTTCCTTCGCCCTGGACTACCAGAGGTTACTTTTGTGGGTGAAAGAAGTGGGGTGAGACATGGTGTTATTTCTGTCATGAGAGTAAAGAAGCTGTTATCGAAAGGTTGTCAAGGATACTTAGCACATGTGGTGTTAAATGATGTTGCTCCTACCAGTATTGAGGAAGTTGGAGTAGTCAGGCACTATCCTGATGTATTCCCAGATGATTTGCCTGGATTGTCGCCAGACAGAGACGTGGAGTTTTCTATTCATTTGCTTCCAGGTACGGATCCTATATCTTTGACTCCATATAGAATGGCTCCAGCTGAACTGAGAGAATTGAAAATTCAGTTACAGGAATTAACTGATAAACGTTTCATCCAACCTAGTACTTCACCTTGGGGAGCCCCGGTATTGTTTGTAAGGAAGAAAAATGGTACCTTGAGATTATGTATTGATTACAGGCAATTGAATCGGGTAACGATTAAAAACCGTTATCCATTGCCTCGTATTGATGATTTGTTTCACCAGCTTAAAGGTGCATGTGTGTTCTCCAAGATTGACTTGAGATCTGGATATTATCAGCTGAAGATTAAAGATGAGGATGTACCTAAAACGGCTTTCAGAACCCGTTATGGACATTATGAATTTTTAGTGATGCCATTTGGATTGACTAATGCACCTGCAGCTTTCATGAGGTTGATGAATGAAGTATTCCAGCAATATCTTGATAGGTTTGTCATTGTTTTCATTGATGATATTCTGGTATACTCTAAGTCGAAAGCAGATCATATTAGACATCTTAACTTGGTATTAAGGAAATTGAGAGAACATTAATTGTATTCCAAGTTCAGTAAATGCCAGTTTTGGTTGAATCAAGTGGCTTTTTTGGGGCATGTCGTATCAGCACAAGGAATTCAAGTTGATCCTCAGAAGATAGCAGCAGTGGAGGATTGGGAACAGCCACGAACCGTCACCGAGGTACGGAGTTTCCTTGGTCTAGCAGGTTATTATCGACGGTTTGTTCAAGATTTCTCTATGATTGCGTTGCCACTAACAAAATTAACCAGGAAGGATGTTAAGTTTGTTTGGGATGAGAATTGTGAGCAAGGTTTCCAGCAGCTGAAACATTGCCTCACTCACGCTCCTGTTTTGGTACATCCTGACAATAGTGGTAACTATGAGATTTATAGTGATGCTTCCTTGAATGGTCTGGGATGTGTCTTGATGCAGCATAATAGAGTGATCGCCTATGCTTCTCGACAATTGAAGATTCATGAAAGGAATTATCCTACTCACGATCTGGAGTTTGCAGCCATTGTTTTTGCTCTAAAGATTTGGAGACATTATCTCTATGGCGAGAAATGTAAGATCTTCACCGATCATAAGAGTCTTCAGTATCTTTTCACTCAGCATGATCTTAATCTTCGTCAGCGAAGGTGGATGGAGTTGCTAAGTGATTATGACTGCACTATTGAGTACCATCCGGGTCGTGCCAATGTGGTAGCTGATGCACTAAGTAGAAAACCTCAAGGTCGACTTAATGCCGTGTATGCTTGCCGTGTTCCTCTACTTGCAGATTTGAGAGCTACTGGAGTAAAGTTGGAAATGGACGAGCGAAGAGAAGCTTTTCTAGCTAGTTTCCAAGTCAGGCCAGTTTTGGTTGATCGTGTACTTGAAGCTCAGTTGGTTGATGAGGAGATTCAAGAATTGATTCAATTGAGGAGTGAAGGGAAAAAGAAAGACCTCAAGATTCGGGAATCGGATGGCATGCTTATGCAAGAGAGTAGAATGTATGTGCCGAATAACGAGGAACTAAAGAAAGAAATTTTGGATGAAGCACATTGTTCGGCTTATGCGATGCATCCAGGAGGAACTAAGATGTACCATACCATTCGACCATTCTATTATTGGTCGGGTATGAAAAGGGAAATTGCTGAGTATGTAAGTAGGTGTATTGTTTGCCAACAAGTCAAAGCTGAAAGAAAGAAGCCTTTTGGTCGGATGCAACCACTTCCCGTTCCTCAGTGGAAATGGGAAAATATAACTATGGATTTTGTGTATAATCTCCCACGTACTCAGAATGGATTTGATGGCGTTTGGGTGATTGTAGATCGGCTTACCAAGTCAGCACACTTCATTCCAGTGAGAGAAAAGTATCCTCTGAATAAATTGGCTAAGTTGTTCATCACGAAGATTGTGAAGTATCATGGCGTTCCAGTGAATATTATTTCTGATCGAGATCCAAGATTTACTTCTAAGTTTTGGATAGCTTTTCAGGAAGCTCTTGGTACGAAATTACTTTATAGCACTGCTTATCATCCTCAGACAGATGGACAATCAGAGAGGACTATTCAGACGTTGGAGGATATGTTGAGATCTTCAGTGTTGCAGTTTGGTGATTCTTGGCATGATCGCCTAGATTTGATGGAATTTGCCTACAACAATAGTTTTCATTCGAGCATTGGTATGTCACCATTTGAGGCACTCTATGGTAGAGCTTGTCGTACGCCATTGTGTTGGTCAGAGGTTGGTGAAAGAATGCTAGAGGGCCCAGAGATTGTAGATGAGACTACTCAAAATGTTTAGGTGATTAAGGCTAACCTGAAAGCGGCCCAAGATCGACAAAAGAGCATAGCAGATAGACATGCTACTGATCGAGTTTATGATGTGGGTAATTTGGTGTTCTTGAAATTGTCACCTTCGAGAGGTGTAGTACGGTTTGGAAAGAGAGGCAAGTTAAGTCCTAGGTATATAGGACCTTATGAGATCACTGAGAGGATTGGTGAAGTTGCTTACAGATTGGAGTTGCCTCTGGAGTTATCTAAGGTACATAATGTGTTTCCTGTCTCGATGCTTCAACATTATGTTTCAGATCCTTCACATGTGATTCCCCCTCAACCGTTGGAGATTAATCCGGATTTGACGTATGATGAGGAACCAGTCACTATCTTGGATTGGAAAGACAACGTTCTAAGGAATAAGACGGTGAGTTTGGTGAAAGTATTGTGGAAGAACCACTCAGTGGAAGAAGCTACTTGGGAGACAGAAGATCGAATGAGAGAGATGTATCTGAGGTTGTTTTATGAGTATTAAGTGACTTGATTGGTTGAATGAATTTCGGGGACGAAATTCTATAAGGAGGGAAGATTGTCGCAACCCGTCCCGAAGGTCCATTTGCCGGGAATGTGAATTGACGGAATTGCCCTTGATGGGTGTCAAGGTATGTGTGTATGTGACATATTATTCGGACTAAATTAATATATTTCAAGCTTTTGGAAAATATAAGTTAAGTTGGAATAAAAGTTATTTGTATTTTGTGTGGTTAGGGAGTTAAGTAAAATGGTTGGTGATGGTTTGTGGATGGACCACACACACAAACACACAGTCAAACCTCTCTCTCTCATTTCCCTGTGCTCTCTCTCCTTCCTCACGACTCTCTCTCTCTCTCCCTCTCCCCCTCGGACGTACGGACAAGGGTCAAACCCTTCAACTTCCACGGATCGACGCCAATAAGGTATGGTTCTTCATCCTTTTGACGTTCTGAGTTGAATGGTACTAGTTTTAGGAAGTGAAACCCTCAGAATCGTCGTGAAACCTTAACCCCGAAAATGTGCACTGTTCATGCACACGTAAAATCTTGCATTTCAGGGAATTTCAAGCTCACAGTGAGCTTAAGGAAGTCCTCACGAGCTTCGGGGTACGTCGTTGGTAGGTTTTGGACGTCGGAGGACGGAGAACGGAACGTTTCAATTTTGGCTGGAACTCTCGAAGCTTTTTCCAGTGAATCCTCGACGAGTTAGGGGTCGAGGCAGGTATGGATGTGTTCATCTCGTCAAGATCTTCATTTTGATGTAAAATACGTTGAAAATGGTGAAGAAATGAGGAAGTTATGGACGTTTGAAAACTGCCCAGTTTTCGGCCACCGGAAAACACAGTCCGGCGAGCTCGCGAGGAAGAAGACGCACGTGGGCGCGCGTGTACCCGTGCCTGTCCTGGCGGGTGGGGGCGCGTGCCACATCAAAACAAATTTCTAAAAATTGTCGACGTCCGTGACGTCGAGTAGGTCACTGTGGTATATTCATATACCCAATTTGAGCACCGTATGAGAAGTTATTACGAATTGTTGGTTATATGCTTTAAAATAACGTTTTTATAGTTATTTCGCATATAGGTGGTACCTATCCCGAGGACGAGCGCATCCAGGGACGTCACGGGGGTTACAACCCTTCGACTTATCAATGAGTGGGCAATATTTTCTGTTTATATCTATATGCTATTAAAATTCCCAGAAATTGAGTTTTAATGAAAGTATGTTTCTAAAATGCCATGCATGCATGATATGAATGATATGAGATATATGAATTGATAATTGATGCATATATATATGTGAATTGGTGCTGTGGACGCACAGGTAAGTATCAGGTGAGTTTTATGTTATTCATGTGCATTGTTGATGATGTGTATTATGTTAATAGCTCATAACCTGCAATCATGGTGTTAGTGCTTATATTATTCACCTCGCACCGCACGCTCACCTTGGATCCAAGTAGGTGCATGTCGTACAGACCATGTGAAGGTTCCGACATGTCGAACAGACCATGAGAGGGTTCCGACTGATAGGTGACCTTAGATTGTGTACACAGATGATTGATGAGAAAAGCACTAGAGCGTATTATTATTACACCATTCATGTCGTACAGACTACTTCAGGTAGTTCCGACTCATCTGCAGTGTAGTGCCGTACAGGTCACCGAGGTGACTCCGGTTGGATTGGATGTTGAGCTATAGAATTAACCGTACAGGACCAACTGCAGGGTCTCCGGTTAATTCATCATTTCACCTGTTACATTGATGCATCATTCATTCTGTTTTTGAAAGTTTTTAACATGCCATACTTTCTGGTTTTAAGAAAGATCGATGATTTTGAGATTTATGAAAAGTATTATGCTATTATGCTATTTTCTGGGAAAGTATACAGGTTTTACAGCGAGGGGTTAGAAATGTTTTAAATGAAAGGTTTTTGAAAAACTTTGTTTTACTGACCCATCAATTTTGTTTTGCGCCCCTCCAGGTTCTAGTTAACAGTTGGTGGTTGGCGAGGGCTTGCACGGCGTTCTGACAGACTCTCCTAATGTAGGACTCACCTACGGGTGTTGTAACTTAATTATAGTCCTACTTGACTGCACCTAGTTGTTTAAGCTCTGTTTATGTGTGCACTCACACTTTAACTCTCTCTAGCACACTATTTGGTTATTCTTGCTAGTAGTTGGTTTTTATTCTTTCGTAATTCTTTTATCTTTGCTTCCGCACCGCACTTATGGTTACGTCACGCTCACGTGACGGCCAGCACGCCTTGATTCTAGGATCGGGGTGTGTCAAGTAGGACCATACCCATTCATTTTAGGTTTAAATTTTTTGAAAAGTTTACAAGGTTTTTTATTTATGAATCCTAGCATAACATTTTTCAAAAGAGGTATTACAATAATAGACCAAAGTAATGTTGTAGAAGCATACAAAAGCATAAGTATAGAAGAATCTAGTGGCCAAGATAATTATTATTTAGAAAACTAAAAAGAAAATGATGAGCATAATAACATAGAAGAGTTTGATGAAGAAATATTTGAACATGAATATCCAATTATAGAAAAAGGAAATTGTATAGAAATATTACAGTTAAACAAACCGAAGAGTTTAGAAGAATTGTTACAATTAGCAGAACATACTAGAATTATAGGAGAAGACCCATAGTTGCATTGGAATAAAAATAAAATATTAGCAAAATTAGATATAATTAACCCAAATTTAACCATAAAAATAGCTGATATGCCTTGTAGTTTATTAGATAAACAAGAGTTTGAGCAGCAAATAAAAGAATTGTTAAATTTAAAAGTAATAGACCCTCTAAGTCTAGACATAGATCAGCAACATTTATAGTAAGAAAACATTTAGAGCTCAAGAAAGGCAAGGCTCAAATAGTTTATAATTACAAAATATTAAATGATAATACATATGAAGATAGTTATAAGTTACCAAATAAAGATGAGTTTATAAATAAAATTCAAGAGAGTAAATATTTTAGTAAATTTGATTGTAAATCGGGATTTTGGCAAATACGATTAGCAGAAGAATCAATTGAGTGAATAGCTTTTACTTGTCCAGAAGGACATTTTGAGTGGCTTGTTATGCCATTTGGACTTTAAAATGCTCCATCGATCTTTCAAAGAAAGATGGACCAAATTTTCAAGAAACATGATATCTTTTGTAGTGTTTATGTAGATGATATATTGGTACATAGTAAAAATAGAAATGAACATAGGAAGCACTTAAAGATAATTTTACAAGAATTTATCAATAATGGAATTGTGATTAGCAAAAATAAAATAGCGTTAGAAAAGCAAGATATAGAGTTCTTAGGAATGTATATCAAGTCAGGTACGATACAATTACAAGATCACATAGCTAAAAAGGTCTTAGAATTTCCAGATAAGTTAGAAGATAAAAAACAGTTATAAGCATTTTTAGGATTGTTAAATTATTCAAGAAATTTTATCCTTGATAAAAGAAGAAATTACTAAACTTAAGCCATTAACATTACCATTAGATGATAGTTATAAAATAGTTGAAACAGACGCTTCATCATTAAGATGGGCAGGTATACTATACCAGAAAAAGCACAAGGAATCTCCAAAGTTTGACAAACAAGTTTGTAGATATTCATCAGGAAAATTTAGTGATGTACAGTCAAGATTACCATCAACAGATTTAGAAATTTTAGGAATAATTAACTCGCTTGAAGCATTCTCTTTATTTTTACATAATGAAGTATTTACGATTAGAATAGATTGTCAAAATATAGTTTCTCATTATAACAAGATACATGCTAACAAACAGGCAGCCCGAAGATGGGTTAATTTTGTTGATTCAATTACAGGAAATGGTTTTAAACCAATTTTTGAACATATAAAAGGTAATGACAATACATGAGCAGATATCTTATCAAGATTAATTTGTTGAACAGGTATGGAATATCGTGGACCATCATCCTCAAATAGCACAAGACCACAAGGCAGAAGAGCACCTTTCAGTAGCATAATGATGCACCATCAACCTCCACCATTCAGTGGATTCCAAAATAGCATAAGCAGACCAGCATCACCACCAGTACCTACTTTCAACTTTAATGGCAATATTGTTGAAGGAATCAGAAATCCAACTCTGAGGTATAGGTCAAGGGTACCAGGGCTTTCTGATAGGCAACAGGTTCTCTTAGATAATTTTTGGAATATCCAAATCAAAAAGCCAAGCATGAGGTTAGGTCATAAAAAATTAATTAGAGCCTTAGAACAAGAGTTTGATAGCTTTAATTTTAATTTAAACCAAAGCCAGGAGCATAGTCATTCTCTTGAGCATAAACTTCAAGCCATTTCTAGAGACCATGAGTCATTACTTAGTAAGTTTACCAAAATGAACCAAGAACTCCAATCTCTTATAAAGCAGCAGAAGGCAAGTGACACCCTGAAAAGAGAATTGAAAATAGGTTTAGAAACTGATCAGCATAAGAATAAAAGAAAAGAGGTTATTGAACCCATAGAACAAGAGGCTAATGAGCCCACATAAGAAATTAAGTTTGAGCTCCTAGAAGAAGACATTGAAATGGAGCAACATCAAAATAATGAACAACAACAGCTCCTGAGTGACAAAGAAAAACAAGAAAAATATGAAAGTTTTCTTAAGAATATATCTTTGGACTTAATAATAGATAATATTTTATTAGAAGAAATTTCAAAAGCAAAATTAAGGATAATGCCACCAGATATGAAAAGGAGATTCTGAGCAGAGCATCACAGTCCATGAAAGAATTGCAATTACAATTACAATGTTCTTTGTATCAGTCCATCTTTGATTCAAAACCAAGGATGGATATTATTACAAAGATGTATCCACCATGTCTTTGTGATAGTACAGAGAATTGTATTTGTAAACCGGAGGTTAGCATAGATGTAGCTAGGATTAACATGAGAGATTATAGACCATGGCATTTTAGTTATGAGTATCAGGAAAAGCATAATGTGGTAGAAGTTACCCCAGCCTTACTATTAGAGTTTGGCTATCTTGATAAAATATTTATCAACCATGTCTCCCAACTAGAATTATTTCCTGAAAAGCTTTTGAAAGTAGCAGAAGATTATCTAGAAAGATGGAAAGAAATTTGCATAAGTTTTATTAGTAGTCCTCTAGATTGGTATGTACATATGCATAATGAGAAAGCTAGGCATATAGCCATGATTAATGAAGAGTCCTTTAGACTATCCCTTATCTCCTCATATAGGTGGACTCCTTCATACAAAAATATCCTAAAATTTCGAGGAATCCAAATGCTAGCCTTAGATGATTTTGAAGATTTTAGGTATGATATGGTATTAGTAGCAGAAGAAGAAGAAATGTATATTTACAGCAAGACAAGGATCAATCATCAACATTATTGGAAGCCTCAAAATTTCAAAGAAAAAACAGCAAAAATGTACTACAGGGTGAAAGAAGATAGAGAAAAAAATGCAGAGCTGGTAGAAGGAGATGAACAGTACTAGAACAATTTGACAGAAGAAGAGCTGCATAACATCGACAACATGATGGAAGCATGATGAGCTGGTAGCAAATTAGCATAAGTTGAATAGCATCATGTAAAATAATGTATTTCCAGACGGAAATGTCAACATCATTGTGGACCCCGCTATAATAATAAAAATGGCATAAGAGTAAATAAAGAAAACAGTTTGATCCATTATGGATTTTTCATACACAAAATGTCCTTTTGATTAAGAATGAATAGTGCCAAGCCCTTTTCGTTAAAACTCCCTATATATATAATGAATCTCAAATATATGAACCAATTTACATATTAGTCTAAACTATGTAATTTGGAGAGTTAAATCAAACACTTGCACCATTAACTAATTAAAAAAAAAATTGGGTTCTCACAGTAATAAACCTACTATCGAGGAGCTCTGACGGAACCATCCCACATACACTGGCGGATATAAAGATTACTTTTGTTCCGACAAACGCAACAACTCAGCCTAATGGCGCACCGGGGGCAAACGGGTACCAGAAGAACACACCAGCCTAACCACCAACCTCCTGCTGCACATAACCTGGCCCAAGCCAGCCCTGGCTCCATGCTCATAGCTGTGCCTACTACTCCACGACTCTCGGCCACCTCGATCTTGCACCACAGCTCCCAGTAGTCCCAATCTTGCCATGCGGCTCCTAACCGCATCGACCAAGCCCATGACACTTCAAACTTCAAAGCATCTAATGATGAAGTAGAATATAAGATTTTATTAGCAACCCTGCTAGCAAAAGACTTAACGATGAAGAAGCTTGCAATCCATTCAAATTCTCAGCTGACCACCAACCAAGCCTCAAAAGAATATAGGATGAAACATCTAAGGATAGCGTAATACTTAGAGAAGGTTAGCTCACCACGCTTCCCACTTACACCTTTACGTGGGTTCCATAAGCAGTTTGAAGTCTTTAAGTAGATAGCCGAACAAGATCTCATAGGCTGAAGATTATTTCAGTTGTTTAGCAGTCCAGCTTTCCTCAGTTACACTCACTACAACCACTTCCATGCCCTCCAGTGCGAGAGGGTAAACTAATCCCCTGGCACGCATCTAGGTAAGCTCTCCAGTGCCAGAGAGTAAACTAATTGCTCTCCAATACGAGAGGGTAAACTAATTCCCTGACACCCATCTGGGTATGCTCTCGAGTGCGAAAAGGTAAACTAATTGCTCTCTAGTGCAAGAGGATAAACTATTTTTCATGACACCCACTTGGGTAAGCTGTCTAGTACAAGAGGGTAAAATAATTCTTCGACACCCATCTGGGTTTACTCTTCAACCCAGGGGGCAACAGAAGGAAAATTTTTGTCCTAGCTAAGAACATGTGAGAATATTTGAACACATATGCAAACTATTAACACATTAAAGTAGGCATGCATTCAAAAACAATTCTAAAACCCATGACTTTCAAAGCCTAGTGAATGGTGAACCAAGAGACTCTTTAACAACATTAAAGAGAAGGAAGGATTTAGAGATTTATTACCCTTGAAGCTCATCCTTGTTTGCACAAGGGATTCACCCAAGTGGAGGGCCTTCAAGTCACCTCCTAGCTCCTTGGATCTTCCTTGTGATTTCCTTCCTTTTTGTGCTCCTTTGCTCCTTGAGGATGTGAGGAAAGGATCTCCAAAAACACCAAAGGTTTGGTATCTCTAAGTCTCCACACCAAGGATGAGGTGTGAAGATGAAATGGATGACTTAGAGAAGAAAAGATTGCTAGCTATTTCTTCACTATGTGGCCGGCCTCCGTGTAGAGAAAAAGAGAGAATAATGTTTCACCTCTTTGCCTCAAGAAAACCCTAATGAGAAAATAGCTATAAAGTTGACTTTATACTACATCACATTTGAGTGGCAAACTTGTAATTAATTCAAGTTTGCATCCACTCTCCCTTATGGCCGGCCTTGTCTTTGTTATTGGGCTAATTGCCCATTTTGTTTTAGTTGTCATACAACTTAAACATAATGGGCCTTGTGGACCAAAACATTTTTGGGCCCCGAAACCCAAAACCAACTTAAAAGCCCAATACGAACCTTTCGTAAAATTAATTAACTAATTAATTAATCTTGACCATTTTTCAATTAAACCATTTAATTGCATATCCATTTGATTTATATTTTTTCACTTTCATCCTTACTCGGTGTACGATCCATTAGGTTCCAATTAGCGAGGCAGTGGGCGATTGTTACTCTTAACGATCGATTATGAATTGAAACTACATTTCAATTCTCCCTTTCATTAAGATTAGTGTTTGCTAATCTTCAGGGCTTCCACAAACCATGAGTGACACCTAGCAGCATGTCATGGTTACCCAAGCTAAGTAGAAGTGGTTGGAGAACCTATCCAGTTACAACTACAACGCAATACGGTCCTTCTCTAATACAATACTCTTAATCACATTGTTTGAGTGATAGTTTGTTTCATGTCTACTATCCAATGTGATACTTCTCTATATGATTCAATTGAATATGATTTGGAACAAACTTCCTAAGTCATATTCACATGCTTTGGCCAAAGACTCCCGAATCATATCTTAGAGTATTCTCCTTCCACCATGGAAGGTTAGAGATCCCTTGTTGTGCATTCATATGCCTACATGATTAGATAGCTTGACCCCAACAATGCCGTGGACATTCTCGATGGAATGCCTTTGACATGATCAAAGATCAAGGACCTAACCATTAGACATCTATGATGCCTCAGGTCAAATGACTAATTTGCATATTGCAACTAACGAGTTCTTACATGACATGTATGTTCGAACTCTCTTTTGATCGTTGTTCAGTGTACTTGATTACTCTTTCAAGCACCTATGTGTTTGTCTTAGTGTCCAACACTAAGTGACTTGAGACTGGTCATACTCACGCTTGAGTTGACATAACACATACTAACCTTAGCGGATTGTCAATGCCCAATTGGCAATCCTATGGCTAGGAACGTTTTAGGAATGAACATAAGAGAAAGGCCTCGTTAATCTAACTTACTTAAATCACTTCTCTCTTAGATCAAATACATTCCTTGGATTCCCTTATTGCTTAAACACATGATACAATAAATAGTGATTAACAATAAGCTTTGCCCTTCATTAAACATATAATAGTTTAATACAATAAGTATTCCAAAAGCTATTACATCAAATGAGTGGCTTTGTGGGCATACTTCCAATAGGAACTACCCATGAATTCCCACACAACTACTCATTTTGATGTGATTAGTTAATGATTTTCATATTCCATAGATGTTTATCATGTTGTCATGCCACACAGCTCAAAGGCTCGAATACTCGAATACCAGATAAATAGCAAATGGTCAAGGGCCGCAGCTGACGACAAACTCAACAACTCAACGCCCAAGAAGCCAAAACTCACGACCATAGTGACTCCATGGAATCGTTAGCCTTTTTTGAAGCAGCATGCCCGAGAAACAGTTATATGGCTAAAAGTTTTGCAAGACGCTTCAAGCAAGCAAAGTTTAAAGAAAAACAAAGGTGGAGTAATGCGAAGAAAGCAGTTTATTAAATTTCTAGCAAATTGATAAACTTATATGAATGTCGTCAAAAGACGACATAAGCTAAACAGAGCAGACTACTCATTTAGCAGCTTGGATGACCTTGGGCTCTCCAGCAGCCATCATGCCCTCAGCAGCCACTTCACGCTCAACAATTTACTTATCCGACAATTCTTCTTCAGCAGCTCAAATTTTGGTAGCTCTGTCCTCAATTGCTCTATCTACGGCAGCTAAGAAATCAAACTCAACCAGTTTCCTCTTCTTGGCAAGTAGCACAGATGTGGCAACCCAAACCATGGCCCATGGCATGCCACTTCCTCGACCCATGCTGAGCCAGCCCTTGGCTCCAGCCAAGCCATGGCCTCTGCCAGCCGACGTGCCGTACCACCCCGCGGCAGCACCACTTAAGAAAAAGACAAAGAACATTAAGTTTTTCTTACCTTGGTGCATTGTGGAGAAGACAAAGAAATCAACAGAAAACGGTTCTCTGTAAGGGCAAGTGAAGAAGAATGATGGGGGATGGGGAACAAATATCCTCTAGCTTTTGTTGGAAGTATGCCCACAAAGCCACTCATTTGATGTAATAGCTTTTGGAATACTTATTGTATTAAACTATTATATGTTTAATGAAGGACAAAGCTTATTGTTAATCACTATTTATTGTATCATGTGTTTAAGCAATAAGGGAATCCAAGGAATGTATTTGATCTAAGAGAGAAGTTATTTAAGTAAGTTAGATTAACGAGACCTTTCTCTTATGTTCATTCCTATAACGTTCCTAGCCATAGGATTGCCAATTGGGCATTGACAATCCGCTAAGGTTAGTATATGTTATGTCAACTCAAGCATGAGTATGACTAGTCTCAAGTCATTTAGTGTTGGACACTAAGACAAACACATAGATGCTTGAAAGAGTAATCGAGTACACTGAACAACGATCAAAAGAGAGTTCGAACATACATGTCATGTAAGAACTCGTAAGTTGCAATATGCAAAGTAGTCATTTGACCTGAGGCATCATAGATGTCTAATGGTTAGGTCCTTGATCTTTGATCATGTCAAAGGCATTCCATCGAGAGTGTCCACGGCATTGTTGGGGTCAAGCTATCTAGTCATGTAGGCATATGAATGCACAACAAGGAATCTCTAACCTTCCATGGTGGAAGGAGAATACTCTAAGATATGATTCGGAAGTCTTTGGCCAAAGCATACGAATATGACTTAGGAAGTATGTTCCAAATCATATTCAATTGAATCATATAGAGAAGCATCACATTGGATAGTAGACATGATACAAACTATTACTCAAACAATATGATTAAGAGTATTGTATTAGAGAAGGACCGTATTGCATTGTAATTGTAACTGGATAGGTTCTCCAACCAATTCTATTTAGCTTGGGTAGCCATGACATGCTGCTAGGTGTCACTCATGGTTTGTGGAAGCCCTGAAGATTAGCAAACACTAATCTTAATCAAAGGGAGAATTGAAATGTAGTTTCAATTCACAATCGATCGTTAAGAGCAACAATCTCCCACTACCTCGCTAATTGGAACCTAATGGATCGTACACCGAGTAAGGATGAAAGTGAAGAAATATAAATGAAATGGATAAGCAATTAAATGGTTTAATTGAAAAATGGTGAAGGTTAATTAATTAGTTAATAAATTATACGAAAGGTTTGTTAAGTTAGTTTTGGGCTTCGGGGTCCAAAAGGGTTTGGTCCACTAGGCCCATTATGTTTAAGTTGTATGACAACTAAAACAAATATGGGCAAATAGCCCAATCACTTAAGATGGCCGGCCATAGTGAGGGAAGTGGGAAGTTTTGCTTAATTGCAAGTTTGCCACTCACCTAAGTAAAGAGATATAAAAGCATCTTTATAGCTTTTACCTCATTAGGGTTTTCTTGTGATAAAGATGAGAAACACTTTCTCTCTTTTTCTCTAAAGGAGGCCGGCCACTTAGAGAAGATATAGCTAGCAATCTTTTCTTCTCTAAGTCATCCATTTCATCTTCACACCTCATCCTTGGTGTGGAGACTTAGAGACACCAAATCTTTGGTGTTCTTGGAGATCCTTTCCTCACATCCTCAAGGAGCAAAGGAGCATCAAAAGGAAGAAAATCACAAGGAAGATCCAAGGAGCTAGGAGGTGACTTGAAGGCCCTCCACTTGGGTGAATCCCTTGTGTAAACAAGGATGAGCTTCAAGAGTAATGAATCTCTAAAACCTTCCATCTCTTTAATGTTGTTAAAGAGTCTTGTGGTTCACCATTCACTAGGCTTTGAAAGTCATGGGTTTTAGAATTGCTTTTGAATGCATGCCTACTTTAATATGTTAATAGTTTGCATATGTGTTCAAATATTCTCACATGTTCTTAGCTAGGACAAAAATTTTCTTTCAGCTTTCTCTCTTTCTTGTATGGATAAATAATTGCCCTCCGAAGTTGATTTAATCCCCTACTTAAGGTAGGCCTAAATAGGCTTTGGTGGCGATTTATTTCCCTTTCCTAGAAGAATCTAATTCCAAGTCCAAGTGGGAATCTACATCAAAGTTGGAGATCTCTACACCTATTGCCCTTTCCTGCGAGCAGCCCAGCAGGTGTGGGGGCATTTGTGGAGCCAAAAATATCCCAAAAATCGTGGAGATGGCACATGATTTTTTGGACAAGAAGGACGAGAATACCCTTGAGGCACACTGAAATTCTCAAGCGTATGGAAAGGATAACAACGACTCAATCAAGGAAGAGTCAAAGGTGATCAATATGGAATTTATTTCATATTCCTCATATCACTCCTCATCAATCCCTTATTGATTTTATTCACAAGGTAACTCCCAAAACTTCCTATTTAAATTAGGAGTAATTGTCATGTTAATTGCAAGATATTATGTCAAATATTATTTGACATAATATCTTGCAATTATTCACCCATTCTCACCAAATATGGCCAGCCACTCTCCACCCAAAGGGTCGGTCACCCTCCTATGAATACCTCACTTATCCCACTAAAATGAGAAGCCATTTTCTACCCACAAACTCCTAAACACATTTTTTTTCATCCATTCTTGAGTTACAGTCTGAATCTATAAAACGTCCATTTTTTATCGGATCTCCTTGGGGAAGTTGTGTGGAAGTTAATCAAGTATGCGGTTATCCACAATAGATATATTGCATAAAAAATTGGATTGTGATTTGTTGTTGTTTGACCTGTTGGATTATGATGTAATATTTGGAATGGATTTGCTTAAATGATTTGAAGCTATTATTGATTGTGGAAAAAAATTGGTGACCATGACAACCCCAGGTGGAGAAAAGTTTAGTTTCTATGGTAATAAAGAGGTCTCAAAACCTGATTCGATTTTGGATAAAAGAAAAGGGAATTATTTGGGACAAATTGCTCAAATGATTGTTGAAGGTATAAGCAAATCCAAAATTGAATCAATTCTAATGGTGAGGGAATTCATTGATGTATTTTCAAAAGACTTGCCAAGATCACCACGTCTTTGGGAAATAGAATAGAATTTTCGATTGAGATGTATCCAGGTACATCACCTATTTCTACACCTCCATATCGTATGGCACTAGAAAAATTAAAGGAACTCAAAAAGAAACTTCAAGAGCTTCAAGAGAAAGGTTTTAATCGGCCTAGTACAACACCTTGGGGTGGTCATGCCTTATTTGTAAAAAAAAAGTGATTTAACCCTTAGGTTGTGCATCGATTATCCTTTACTAAATAGAATCACGATAAAGAATAAGTACCTTTTGCCTAGGCATGATGATTTATTTTGATCACTTGAAAGGTGCTAGATATCTTTCGAAGATTGACCTTCGTTCTGGTTATCACCAACTTCGAGTAAAGGAGGAAGATATACCAAAGATTTCTTTCAGAACTCGATATGAACATTATGAATTTTTGTCATGCTGTTTGGATTTAACGAATGCGCCAGCAACATTCATAGACTTAATGAATCGAGTTTTCCAGCCATACCAATTCGTTATTGTCTTCATTGATGACATTCTCATCTATTCCAAGTCTAAGGAAGAGCATGAACAACACTTGTCAATTGTTTTATAGACATTAAGAGAACATAAATTGTTTGCCAAGTTAAGTAAGTGTGTGTTCTAGCTGACTGAAGTAAAATTTTAGGGCATATTATTTCAAATAAAGGCACTACAGTGGACACTTCAAAGGTGGAATCAGTGTTGAATTGGAATCAAGCAAAAAATGTTCATGAGATATGAAGTTTTCTAGATTTGGCTGGTTATTATAGAAGATTTATTAAGGATTTTTCTCGATTAGTTGCTCCAATGACCAAGTTAACACAAAAGGGAGTTGAATTTGTTTGGACTGATGAGTGTGATGAATCATTTCAAGAGTTAAAAGTTTGATTAACAACTGCTTCTGTGTTAATCATACCTGAAACAGGAGTTGGCTACATAGTCTACACGAATGCATCATTACGTGGACTAGGATGTATTTTGGTGCAATCAAACTGAGTTGTTGGTTATGCTTCCCATCAACTAAAACCACACAAGAAGAATTATCTGACACATGACCTTGAATTGGCAGCCATTGTTCATGCATTGAAGATATGGAGACATTTCTGTACGGGGAACGATTTGAGCTATATTTTGATCATAAAAGTTTGAAATACTTATTTACACAGAAATAGTTAAATGTGAGGTAATGACGGTGGATGGAATATTTAGAAGATTATGACTTTGGTTTACATTACCATCCAAGAAAGGCTAATGTTGTAGCAGACGCCTTAAGTAGAAAACCCTAAGGATTTGTGGCTAATTTGTGTTATCAAAAGTTGAAGATGATAGATTGCCTTTATGACTTTGAGTGGCATAGGGGAATACAAGAAGGTTGTGCATATTTATGTAATTTAGTTACTCACCCATCTTTAGTTGGAAGAATTATTGATGCACAACAAACTGATTCTTTATCTCAATCCATTCGAGCTAAAATTACAACTGAGAGACACTTGAAGGATGGAAACCGCATGCAGACGGTGGATTGAAGTATTTGAATAGATTGTATGTACAAGATTTTTCTGATCTTAGAAATGTCGTTCTACGGGAAGGTCACTATTCATCCTATACAATTCATCCTGGAGGAACCAAGATGTATCATGATCTTCGACGTAATTTTTGGTGGAGCGGTATGAAAAGTGATGTAGTGGGTTTTGTGGCAAAGTGTCTCACTTGTCAGCAAGTAAAAGCAGAACATTAGAAACCATCAGGCCCACTATAATCGTTACCCATAGCAGAGTAGAAATAGGATCATGTAACTATGGATTTCATTACGGGTTTACCAAAATCTCTAAAACAACGTGACGCTATATGGGTTATTGTGGATTTTCTGATCAAGTCTGCACATTTTTACCAGTTAAAACCACCTATTCTATAGAAATTCTTGGGAAACTTTATGTTCAAGAGATAGTAAAATTACATGGAATTCCTATTTCGATTGTGTTAGATAGAGATTCTAAATTTACTTCTCAATTGTGGGGAAGTTTACAAAAAGCTTTTGGAACAAAGCTTGATTTCAGTAGCGCTTTTTATCCACAAACAGATGGGCAGTCAGAAAGAACTATTCAAATTTCAGAGGACAAGTTGAGAGCTTCCATTTTAGACTTCAGTGGAAGTTGGGAAAATCATTTATCATTAGCAGAGTTCGCTTATAACAATAGTTATCAATAAAGCATTTAGATGACACCATATGAAGCATTGTATAGAAGACCTTGCCGACCGACTTTATGTTGGACATATGTAAGGGAAACTATGTTAATAAGACCCGGAAAAGATCAAAGTCATCAGACAACATCTCCTAACGGCTCAAACTCGACAAAAAAGTTATGAAGATAGAAGGACGAAGCCTTTAAAGTTTGACATTGGTGAGAATATATTTCTTAAGATATCACCAAGAAAAGGAATCAAAAGTTTTGGATAGTCTGGAAAATTAACACCACAGTTTAGTGGACCATTTGAAATATTGGAAAGAATAGGTGAAGTCGCCTGTAAGTTGACACTACCTCCTCAACTTTCAGGCATACATAATGTATTCCATGTCTCCATGCTTAGAAAGTATGAACCGGATCTGTCTCATGTAATCGATTGGGGAGAACTCACAATGGACGAACAACTATCGTTTGAGGATAGACCGATTCAAATATAAGATCACAAAAAAAAAATGCTACGTACAAAAACTATTCCATTAGTTAAGGCTTTAAGTCATAACTCGAGTGTTCAACTATTAAAATCTACCGAAAATTTGGCAAAACTTCCCCTAAAATAGGGATAAGCCCAAATTAAAACACCTGCAAGTAACCATATTTATTGCAACACATCCCCGAATGACCACACTTAATGAGTCTCTAACCCTATATTACATGCATACAAAACCATACACTTGTCATAACTAGTGTAAGCTGAAAAATAATTATGTCATTGCCAAGTAATCTCGAGGTGATGACAAACTGAGAATATAACTGTGTAATCTTGTCACTACCATCGAGTAATCTCGAGGTAATAGCAAGTTGAGAATATAACTATGTAATCATGTCATTACCAAGTAAACTCGAGGTAATGACAATTGAGAATATAACTGTATAATCAAAGAGGAACTAGAACCGTAAACTTTGGTTTGCACTTGCTCCAAAGGTTTGGGTATAATAATGAAGTGGTATTTTAAAAAAAAATATCTTACAAAACCGAAAAAGGAACGTCCTCTCACATTCTTCCTTTCTATGTGATGGAAACAAAGAGACCAGTAGGAGGTGGTTGTTCTATAGCTCTAGGAAGAAAATTCTTCTTTCTTCAGACTCAAATCAGAGAGAGGTGAGAAATATTGTGATAGGTTGAGCTTTGATTGATCAAAGGAGTGTGTTGTAGAGAGTTGTTCATCTTCTATTGCACCAAGGAGTGTGTTTGGTAGAGGATGAACTGAGAAGAGCTACAGAGGTCTATAAGTAGGAGATGAATGGTCTAGGAAGCTAGGTTTTCATCATGACTTTGATATGATTAAGTAGGATTAGAGTAATTATATAATGGGTTGTTGGGGCTGCAGAGAAGGGGGAAATGTGATTTTGAAGGAAGTATTCAGAGATTTGAAGGGTTCTTCGGTGGAACAAAATTAATCGAATTCAAGGTAAGGGGTTCTGGGAAACCCTTCTATGTATATATATTTGATTATTGCTTACTTAAGTACACATACAAGTTTGATATATATATTGAATGCAATTTGAATATGAATATTGTTTCTAAAGGTTACTTAAGTATAAATGTTCGAAATGTAATTTAGCCAAAGGGTGGATTTATGATTATCTTTGTTGTATGGAAAAAGAAATGAAACTTGATAATTATCCATGATGTGGGAGTAAAGTTGGATTGTTGGAAAGAAATTCGGGAATCTAAGGTAGCCTATTAGCTTTTGTGTAGTTGAGCCAAATTCTTAGTAGGTGCCACGTCTCAGGCGAGCACACAGTACACAGTTGTTTAGGGTAATTCGGGACTAGAGACGAAGAGTTTAGGCAAGACAACTAACAAAAGGGGAGTTCTAGGATGTTTACGGATAGGGGTTAGTTCATATACTTAAACACTCGGGATCAAGTGGTATAAATACGGAATGGGACGTATGATGTCTGGATGTTTAGTTATGTGGATTAACGGGTATAGTCAAGGCGTTTGCATCAAATCCTTACGCATCATTCTGATTATAGTTTTAATTCTTCTATGTTAATTATACTCTATTATTTTAGTAATGAAGGTATAGGTCGCTATTGAGCTTTTTTAAGCTCATCCTAACTAAATTTTGCAAGTACGGAACTAGAAATCTAGAAGTCTACTTGACTTGTTGTCTGATGTGTAACTGTGTATAAAGGAATAAAAAGATGAGCTTGTTGGCTTTTGCTCTCTTTTTTGAATAAAGAGCTACTCTTGTGTGAACTTTGAATAGTTCCTAAGTTGTAATTTTGGTTGAAACTTTCAATAAATGATATGTTGTTCAGTTCAATATTCCAAGCAAGTTATAAATGCTTTTATTTTCTATTTCATGTCACATTCTTACTTAATATTAGCTAAACTTTATAATTAAGGTATGATTCACGTTCTAAACCAATATTTACGTTAATCATTGGGTTGGGGCATGACAAGTACACTATATATATAGTACATTCAGTGAAGATACAAACCTGAGGATTCATAAATGAGTAACTAGACGTCATGGGACTTATAGCTTGGAATCCAAGTTGGACATTATGAATCCCTTGAATTGGCAGATTTTGAATTCCTTGAACACAAGCAACAATTGGAAATCCATAAGGAAAATAAAACATTCATGATAAAAAAATGCAAAACTATGAACCTGAGGTTGTGCACATCTTGTTGATGGTCCGTTCATCTCATATGTATTTAAATTGGATTCTTTAGAAGCTATTAAACAATATAAATAAAAATTAGATTGACACATGCAAATTGTGAATCAAATAGTAAAGAAAAACAAGCCAAACATGTGCTACATTTTGAACTTGAGCATGTGCATATCTTGTTAATGATCTGTTTATCTCATATGCATTTGAATTGGATTCTTTAGAAGCTATTAAACAATAAAAATATTAATTAGATTGACAAATGCAAATTGTGAATCAAATAGTGAAGACAAACAAGCCAAATATGTGCTAACCTTTTCTCTTGGATGGACCTTTCTTTTAGGTTGATTAGATTCCAAAGCACTCTTCGTTCTACCTATGCCCCGACATTTGGACTTCTAAACTTTTGGATCTTGGATCTTAAGATTTTTCTCAGCTTCAGTCACATGCTTAATAGAATTTACATCATTTGTTTCACCATCGTGTTCTCCAAAATTGGCATGCTTTTCCAAATTGTTCTCCGACTTTAACAACTCAGATTTCAAAAAACTACATGTTTGGCTATTTGTTGCACCTTTTGCTATGATTCTTTGTGCTATAGTAGATAGCTCGTTATACTAAACCAAGGAAGTTGAGTCTAAATTACTCATAGCCCGTTTGCTATAAGAATCAAATCCAAAACCACATTTAGTATCCTTTCTCTATCTTTTCAAATAATACTTGGATGGTATACTTGACAAGTCTAAATCATAGTATAACTTTAGAGCATGTGCACAAAGAATCTCCTCAAACTCAAACTTTTTGCAACTACACAATATTGTTCGATTTGCAAGGTCATACATAAGTGTTCTATTATTTCCTTATTTTCCTTAGTTCATTACTATGTATGTATGTGTTAGCCCATCATCATTTTCTAATTTCAGTGGCCTCAAATTTAAAACTTTCTTAACCTCCTCTTGGAAACAATAAAAAATCTTACTTGTATACTGCTTTGTTGCTTCAATCTCCGTATTCCAATTAGAATACAAACTACGCCATTTTTGTTTAGTTGCATTTTCTGCTTTTTTGATCCGCCACTGTTTTATCATAATGGACAATAAACTCTTGCAAAAGGAGGTTTCGACCAAAATACTTTTTCTAAAACTTGTTCAAGCTTTCAATTCTTTGTGTTGTTTTCATACCTAAGAAAAAAAAATAGAAATTGATCATATTATAGCTGAGAAAAAGAAACTTGTGCCCATATTATAAAGTATATACACAATAATATGTAAAAATAATATAATAGGAATTGGTCAAGAGTAATACCTGCACAAAAGTGGTCTCGACCATAAACTTGTGCCAATTTCTCACATAATAGATATATCCCTTCTAGCCAATCATTTTCTCTCAATTCATAATCATCAAGTAACTTATTCCAACTTGATTCAAATTCTTCAACAGTCTCCGGATCATACATGCATCTTTTGGAATCTTGTGCAAATGATTTAAACTTACCGACAACATGATTCAAGTTCCTTGCAGCATTTTGATATATGTGCCACAAACAAAGTCAGCGGTGGCAATTAGGAAATACTTCACTAATCACAGCAACGATCGATTGGGCTTGATCGATAAATATGGTTCCTGGTGCTTTTCCATCCATGGCTTGTAAAAAGGCTTTGAAGATCCACTCACATTCTTTTGTTGTCTCTCTATCTAGCAAACCACATCCAAAAAGTATGTTTGACCATTGATTATTGATACCAACTACTGGGGCACACACCATATTGTATCTATTCGTTTTGAATGTCGTATCAAAACACACAACATCACTAAACATATCATAATAGTGCCTAGAATTTCCATTGCGCAAAAAACAACCACTTATTTCATTCTCCTCATTTGTTCAAAGAGAATAGAAAAATGACTTGTCTTCAGTTTGCTTTTTCTTAAAATATTCAACCAAACATTTTGGGTATCCCTTTTTAAGAACCCCAATGTGCTTTCTCATTTTGAAATTGTTACAATTAGACTGAATAAAATAAAGTTTTTGAGACCCTCTTGCTTCCATGGTAAAGTGTAAGAAGATTTGAGATGGCTGTAGTCCCATAGAATGCATTTGAACTATCAATTTTGCCTGAGAAGGCTTTATTACCTCAATAAATGGGAACTTGATGCCGGAACTAGAACATGACTATGTTTGGCAACAAAATTTGTCACAACAAACTTACTTTCTAAATTAAGTTTGATTTCAAGCATTACCTTACAGCCACATTTTGTTTGTTCTCTTTTCTTCTTTGAAGTTCTCTTTCTTCTTTTTCTTTTTTTTTTAATAAAAACCTTCACAACAACAACAAAATTGTTTTTGCTTTAGTACATCTGACCTGTCTTTATTCTCTCTGTTCTTTCTCACGCAAAATCTAACACTTCTACCATATGCATTATAGTAAATATATGCATCATCCTCATTATCAAAAGTCATCCCCAGCGAAATATCACCAACTTTGCTTGTAAATTCTCCTTTTTCTTCATTTTGATCCAAGACTTCAAAGGTTTCAGAATCTGAATTTAAGTGTATATTGTGGATGCAAATTTCTTCCTCCTTGATCTTGCACAAAATTTCACCTACAAAACAAATAACACCTTAGGTCAAGGCCAAGAGCCTCACGCGCCCACGATGAATGGGGTGGGCTTTGGCCGAAGAACCTCCGGTGCCAAAGTTAGAATTTTGAGGGAAAAGTGTTTGGAGAATTTTGGGAATTTAGCAAGAGAATTGGAATTGCGTTTTAATAGAATGAGAGGCCTTTTATAGGGGTGTGGTTGGCCTTCTTAGGTGAGAGAGGACCAGCCACTTGGCTCTCTTTGTGGGCTAGGTTGTTGATTTGTATTTAATTTGGTATAATTGAATAATTAACTAATTAATTAGTCAATTAATAGAATAATTGCCTAATTGATTAGCTAATTAATATAATAAAATGGAAATATTTGGGAGTTACCTTGTGGAGAGGATTTGATGAGGATGGATGAAATAGGTTTTGAATTG
Source organism: Malus fusca (assembly GCA_035220775.1). Taxonomy (NCBI): domain Eukaryota; kingdom Viridiplantae; phylum Streptophyta; class Magnoliopsida; order Rosales; family Rosaceae; genus Malus; species Malus fusca. Next base: position 5,230,655 of record CM069059.1, read on the forward strand.
TTACCTATTTTGGGCACTTTTGACTTGGTTGAGGGATGATTTCCCACTACTCACGCGTAGGAATCCCGATATGCCTCAAGGGTATTTTTGTCCTTTTTATCCAAAAATCAACGTGTCGTCTTGTGATTGTTTTTGGCTTCACAAATGCCCCCATGATGCGAAAATAAATTCACGCACAAATTTAAACCCTATTTGTGACAGTTGTAGTAATGATGTAAGTAGGGATCGTTCTAGGCCGGGGATTAACTAGGGATGCTAACCAATGTAAAATTAATTTAAAAACGTAAAAACAAAATCTAAAATACTAAACTAGACTCAAAACACTTAAATAGAATAACTCAAAATAAAACTAACAAATAAACTAAAATAAATCAAAAGACTCAAAACAACTCAAGACTTAAGAAAACACAAACTAAAATGATTTCTAATAAATCTAACACTTTAAAATAAAATGGGGGATTGATTTTGATGAAAAGTGAATTAAACTTAAATAAATTACAAAATTGACAAAAACATAAAATTAAGGTAAAATGATAAATGACGGACTGGCTAGAGGATTATTCTCCACACATGATATATATATGCAACCTAAATTGATTTTCAGTTGTTCTTTCAATAAATTGTAAATTCTCAACGCCCCAAGTTAATTAGGTCCGCTTAAATTAACCTTCAGATTTTCCTACTTTTATTAGGTTGGATGATTGCATACGACAACCCAAAACATTCCCTACAAGTTCCTTCCATGAATTGCATAATAGAGATACAAGCAAGAATCATTAAGTTTTATGAAAATCATAAGCATTGACGAGGCACTTGTTACAATGAATTGCATGAAACTTATGCCAAGAATTTACCTAACGCGATCGTTTATAAGCGACCTTCACTACTTGTGAATATAAGTTCATAACGATTAGGTGAAATTCACTTATATTCTAGCATCAAATTCATGCATGTAAATTAAGTATGCATCCTTAATCGACATACAAAAATAAGTTATCAATCAAGCAGTTAAGCAAATTAAATCACAACTCAGAAATCACAACTGAAGGTAATCAATTTAAATTACAAATATATCCATGGTTTTGAATTAAACTCTAGCCAAAACAAAATTAGTTACACATTATTAAAATTAAAATAGAAATAAAACGTGAGTTTAGGAAAAATAAACCGAGAGAGGAATTGCAGTGAAACTTTGCTGCTTCTGTTTCTGCGCTGACTGTCTGCTGCACAGTCCACCTCACCGTGCTGACCTCCTCCGGTGCTGACCTCCCCGCTTTCCCGCGCTTTGCTGACTGCCCAAGCTGCTCCACGTCTTCCTTGCTTCTCCGCGTCTTCTCTGCTCGTTTCACGCTGCTTGTCCTGCTGTCCTGTTTGCGCCACCTGCTGCCCACCTGACTTCTCCTCGCTGATCTCAGCTGCAAGGCAGCTTGCTGCTCTCCCTTCAGCGCTGCCAAGGCAGGCAGCCTTCCGCGTCAGTGTCCCCTCCGCGTCTTGGCAGCTGTCGCAAGCTGCACAAGGCAGCAGTCCCTCAAGTCAGCTCCTCCTTAGTCTTTCCGTGCTGTTTCTCTCTGTCTCCCTGCTTGCTGCCCACGTGCAGCCTTGCTGCTCGCGTCTTCTCTTCTTCCTAGCTGCCAGGAAGGCAGCTCATTTCCTTTGTGTTGTGTCCCCCACGCTGCCCAAGCAGCACACCCCCCTTCGTTCGCTTCGCAAGCTGTCAAAGGACAGCTCCCCGCGTCACTTCTTTCCAAGCTGCCAAAGCAGCGTCCTTCCCCTCTCTCTGACTTGCTGCCCTGTTTTTCTTTTATTCCTTTCCCCCTAAAGCTCCCCCCAAGGCCTCACCTAATTTCTGCACCCACTGGTGCTTTCTCCACCAGCTTTCCTTTTCATTTCTATATGTTTTATTCCCCCCTTTCTAATTATTCTCCCTCCAATTATTTATTCATGCTGCCAACCTTTCCTGCGCACAAAGCCGTGCGCTCCCCACTCCCTTATTCCCACTTTGTTTCTTTTCAATTCTTTTTCTTTCTGCCAAAACCCCGCAAGCTCCTTTCCAAACTTTACTCACTGCCAACTAATTTTATGCTGCCAACAAGGCAGCAACAACTCCCATCATTCATCATCATCATCATATATATATATATATATATATATATATATATATATATATATAATTCTATTTTATTTTCATTAACCAAAAATAGTGGGCAATGCAGTTTTGACGATTTTATTACTAAAAATATACACTTAAGCTATTATTATTTTCTTTGCTAACCAAATCACATAAAACACGAAAATAAAGTAAATAGCTCAAAAATACAAGAAACTAACTAAGAAAAGACGAGTGAATTTGATGTAAAAATATATAAAAATATGAGCTTATCAAATACCCCCACACTTAGCTTTTGCTAGTCCTCTAGCAAAACAGAGAAAACAGAAAAAGTAATAACATGAAAATTATTAGTTTCTCCTATGTGACCCTCATAGAATTTCATTCGAGAACACAAATCAACAAGAACCATAGCTAACATCAAGGAACTAATCCAAGTTCATCTTCCTTATTCAAATATTAGCAGTAATCTTTGAAACATCCTTGAAGTGTAGTGTGTGAGATAGCCATGTTAATGCAATTTAAAAATTTTTATTTTTAAAATCACCATATGCAAACTAGCGACCTTCTCACTGGATATACGCTCAATCACACATGTGTTTAGTTTTAAAGTGTTTCGCTCAAAGAAACAAATGTGAAAGTTCTACCATAAGCTTGCATAAAGATCACTTCTCCACCGTCATAATTGCAAAACTTAAATCAAGAGGACTTTTATTGGATGTAATGAGGCTTAGGGATAGGGTTATTGAAACGAAAGAATAGGAAAACACAAGTTCCAAGCTACATTGTAAGCAATTATTTTCTTTAGATTTATAAGAACTCAACATTTCCCGCAATTCTACAAGTCACCTCCAACCACACCCATAAACTGAAACTTAAAAAAAAAAAAAAAAAAAATTTCTTTGCATACAATCTTTCTTTTTCTTTTCCTTTTTTTTTTTTTTTTTTTTTTTTTTTTTTCAAACAGAAACAAATATGAAAAACCCCCACACTTATTCTTTTGCCAAACACCTTCAAAGTACTTCACAAACACTTCACAAAAGACAATCTTGCATTGCTCGCTTGGAAAGGGTAAGGAGAAATATTTATTTCAGGCATAAGGGTAGACATATCTGGTGATAAGAAATAAAAGGCTCAACATACACGGCTCAAATTGGCAATCTAATGATATTATTTTTCTTTGGGAAACAAGGTTATTTGGGCCATGGTGGTAAACCTAATGCCTCTATCATTTTCAAGTTCATGCAATCAATGACAAAAATTTCGAAAGATCGTTATGCAAGTTCTAGAGAAGTATCTCACATAAGTTCATCACACATAAAAAAATAGGAGTGTATGAAAAATGCACACACTTTCAATAGGCTCAAAAACTCACATAGGATGTATATGGTCACTAAATTCACATATGGAGCTTAAAATCATGCTTTAAATTCACATCAACAAGGCTATGTGCATTTGGTTTTTCAAAGATGATCAAATATGTACAAACTAACACGAGAATTAGGAATTTCACAAAACACATGTTAACTAAGTTCTTGATGATCATGGTTCAAATTTTATCCAATTATATCATTGGGTCGGGAAACTAACAAAAATCTAATTCAAAACAATAAGGAAAACAAGGAAATATTTTTGGATTTTTTAAATTTTTGGATTTTTTTTTTTAAATAAAACAAAACTAATTAAGAAAACAAAGCAATAACATGGAAACAAATGAAACCAGTTCAAAGTCGAAGGTACAAAAATTTTCAATTTGGTCATTTTTATTTGGTCATTTTTTATACTCTTTACCCCCACACTTAAACTAGACATTGTCCCCAATGTCAGAAAATATATTAAAATGCAAATAAAAATAAAATAAATAAATATAAAGAAACAAAATAAAGCAATAGGACTGAAAACTTCCCTAATTTGCAGAAAAAATCAAGCGATGACCCCCAAGCTAAAATTCTGCAATCAACCTCAAGGGTGGAAATAACCAAAAGTTCCTGCAAAGAAAAGAAAAAAAATCAGTTAAGCACGCAAGAAAATAAAAAAAAATGCAAACAAAAAATTAAAAATGAAAAAGACAATGAATAAAACTAAAAAGTGATCATTGGTCCTGATTGGTGACTTTCCACAGCTTTGAATTTGAACTGGCCTCGGAACTTCTTAGCAAGGAAAATGAGACTTGATTGGTGGTGTTGTTGAAGCTTCTCGAGCTCTTGGTTTCAACTCGGACTCCTTCTGCCGGGTTGATTGAGTCTGCAGGCTACATTCTTCTCTTTTTGTTCTTCTGCATGGCAGGTAGGCACGAGGAATAGGTGGTGGTCTGCTTCTTTGTTCAATCTGTCCAAGTGCCGACCGATTGCCTTTCTTTCACCTTGCCCCGTAGCCAAGAGCAAAGGTAAAGGAAAAGCATGCCATGAGAAATCTTTGCCTCTGACTCTGATGATATGGGATACTTTTGCTTTTGAAGAAGTATCGTTCCACAGGTGTATGCTTGAACTGGGCTGGGGAACTTCTTAGCAAGGAAAATGAGACTTGATCTTGAAGATGAAGCAGCACCTTGTCTCCACATGCTTCAAGTATCATTTTCACTTGCCATGTCTGTTCTCCAGGCAGATGTGGCGACTTCTTCGGAAGTACATCAGTGGTTGAAGAAGAGCACTCGAGAGCAATGCTAGGTAAGCAATCAGGAAGGATTTCCAGGCAGTCGGTTCTTAGATTGGAAGATTGACACCGAGTGCTGGCTGATTGCCCGCTTTCTCCTTGCCCCAAAGACAAGGAAAAGGACAGGGAGAAAGCGTGATATGAGATACTCTTGCTTTCAACCTTCATGATATGAAATACTCTAGCTCTAGATGACTTATTTGCAAAGGTATCCCAGGGAATGAGAAACACAGAGAAACTCGAGAGGGTTTGTTGGAAAGGCATTTTCGGAGAAAAATTTCGGAGATGAAGAAGTGCTGAGAGAGTTTGCCTTTGCAATGGATGCGAAGGTAGACGTTTATAGGTCTTTTCTTCACAACCGAAACTATTCTTTTACCCCTGTCGGCAGCCGGTGGATGGATGAACAGTACAGGTCACGCGCTTTCTGAAAAAGTCACCCGTAATTTGCGCAAAGCTGACAGCGCGCGTGACGAGTGACGACAAAATTGGAAAAACTGTTCGCCTCGTGATTCCTGACCGCTCCGACTTTTGAGAGAGACGCTCGACTTTTGAGAGAACGGCGTCCGACTTTTGAGAAAGGAACCGACTTTTGAGACGGAGACGCCGCTTTTGAGAAAAGAATCCGGCTTTTGAGAAAGGAGCCCGGCTCTTCGATTTGCGAGAGGGCGTCTCTTCAACTGCTGAGTGATGCCTCAACGATTTCTTCTTCTTATAAGAACGCTCATTTTTGTTCCACAACACACTTAAGCTCCCCTGTAAACACTCCCTCCTGTAAACACTCACACTTGCACTTCTTTTAATCTTGATCAGTCCGACTCTTCATTCTCAACACCTTCAAATATGTCTTGCCCCTCTGACCGTCGCCTTAACTTGAATGTTGGGGAAGATAGTGATATATCTTCTCCAACCAACATTTGGCAGCCGTCCTTCATATCCCCAAATGGTCCTCTTACAGTTGGGGATTCCATGATGATGAACGAAACAACCGCATCGGTGGTGGCCAGAAATCTGCTCACTCCTAGAGACACTAGGATACTTTCAAGGCGGTCCGACGAACTAGCTGTTCAGGACTCTATGGCCTACAGCGTCCGATGCGCAGGCTCAGTATGAAACATGGGCCAGCGCCTTCTTGCACGAACCCGTCAGGTGGAGTCGTTGATGGCTGAAGTGGCTAGTCTTCGGCAGGAGGTCAGAGTGCTTAGGCATGAGAACAGGGATTTGCACATGCTCGCAACCAATTACTCCACAAGCATGAAGAGGAAGCTTGATCAGCTGCAGGAGTCCGAAGTGCGGATTCAGAGTGATCATCAACGGTTTATGACGTTACTCCCGAGGTTTGTGTTGCCTTCGTCCTCGGGAGCAGCACCAAGTATTGAGGCTCTGAATGATCCAGCTCTGGCGCTTCGTCTTTCAGGGGCTCCGTCGACCTCCGAGGCACCACCAACCAACGACCAATGAACGAAATTAGTTTACAAGTTATTGTAAAATATTTATGCTTTAAGTTTATTTAATTATAAATATAAATATAAGTATTTTTGTTTTGTTTTTTTTTTTTTTTGTTTTTTTTTTTTAATTATGTGATGTTTATTATTATTATTATTATTATTATTATTTTTTTTTTCATTTTTTTTTCATTTTTTATTTTATATAAATGTAAAATAAGTAAATCAAAGTAAAAAAAAACTAAGTTTAATCTCCCAAACAAAAATCACAACTAAATAAACAAAACAAAAATCACAACTAAATAACAAAACGTAATGAAAGCAGTAAATAGAAGGGATTAGGAATGCAAATCTGATTGTGGGTGATTCCTAGGCCTCCCTTCATTATTCAAATGCATGAGTTTATCCTTGAACGGACGGTGGTACTTGAAATGATCCGACAACGGTCTAAGTTCTAATGACGGTGCCTGAATCAACAAAATCAGATTGTTAGTAAAACATAAAATTAAAATTGGAGAAGATGGCTTACTTTCACGTTCAAACTCAATCACAAAGACCACGTCTTGGAACATTTCCGGGACTTTGAACTTAGCCAGATTTATTATGATGGTTGTGGCTTGTCCCGTGTCATCAAACTCAACTGCTTTGGGCTTGATTGTCTCATGCACAGCCTCTTGGATGTATTCTTGAAATTCTCCGGCCACCTCATTTTCTGGAATATCTTCCACAACGTCTTTTTCATTCACTTCTTCCTTGGGATTTAAAAACCTGCAAGGAAAAAGGACATTTGGTGGAACGATGTTAGAATGAAATGAACTCAGAACCTCCTCACCTGAGTTGGATGGCATAAGGACTTGAGGGGTTTGCGACAAGAATTCTTCTAAACTGTCCAAGTCGTCATCCTCATCTTCTTCTTGAATTGGCAATTCATCCATGTTCGGGCTCTGTTTGGATGGTTCAGGAACAACTTCATCCTCCATGTTACCTTGATCTCGAATCTGTGCCATGAATTCCATAATCTGCCCAACTTGCTCCTCCAATTCGTCCACTCTTCTGACTCGGTCTTGCATCTCCTGGTTTTGATTTTCTACTCCCTGATTCAAAGAGGTGAGTAAATTATTAAGTGTATCATTATCCAAGGATGTACCTGAATTGAATTGGGGAGATTGTTGTGGTGGATGTGGTGGTGCACATGGCCATTGATAGTACTCCTCTGATGGCTGTAATTGTTCTTCGTTTTGTGAGCCCTGCACCAAAGAAATTAATTCATCAAGCCTTTGATTATAATCCACGGGCATACTTTGATTTGATTGGAATTGCTGTGGGGGATGCTGTGGTAGCTGCATAGGTCTTGAATAGAATTCGTCTTGCTGCCAATATCCACTTTGTTGAAAGTGTTGAGGTTCATCCCACATATAATCTGAGTAGTCTCTCCAATCCGAATTGTAAGCGTTGGAAAACATGTTGCCCCTTGATTGGTTATGGCCCTGATATCCCCAAACATCTTCATTTGCAGAAAATTGAGGACCTTGATATCGTTGTCCATAGGGCACATCAAGTGTAGGGACACTTGGCATTGTGGTCCGTTCGGCATTATGAGTTAATTGAGCAGTGAGCTGTGCCAATAGATCTTGAATGCTAGTAGAATCCAGGTCTTGCTCCATTTGTACCTCAATTCAAAGAAAGAAAAATAAATCAAATATCAAAAGTAACATACACAAACACAAATAAACATAAGCAAAAACAAAAATAAAAGGATTAGCAAATTTGCTAATCCCCGGCAACGGCGCCAAAAATTTGATGCGAAAATAAATTCACGCACAAATTTAAACCCTATTTGTGACAGTTGTAGTAATGATGTAAGTAGGGATCGTTCTAGGCCGGGGATTAACTAGGGATGCTAACCAATGTAAAATTAATTTAAAAACGTAAAAACAAAATCTAAAATACTAAACTAGACTCAAAACACTTAAATAGAATAACTCAAAATAAAACTAACAAATAAACTAAAATAAATCAAAAGACTCAAAACAACTCAAGACTTAAGAAAACACAAACTAAAATGATTTCTAATAAATCTAACACTTTAAAATAAAATGGGGGATTGATTTTGATGAAAAGTGAATTAAACTTAAATAAATTACAAAATTGACAAAAACATAAAATTAAGGTAAAATGATAAATGACGGACTGGCTAGAGGATTATTCTCCACACATGATATATATATGCAACCTAAATTGATTTTCAGTTGTTCTTTCAATAAATTGTAAATTCTCAACGCCCCAAGTTAATTAGGTCCGCTTAAATTAACCTTCAGATTTTCCTACTTTTATTAGGTTGGATGATTGCATACGACAACCCAAAACATTCCCTACAAGTTCCCTACATGAATTGCATAATAGAGATACAAGCAAGAATCATTAAGTTTTATGAAAATCATAAGCATTGACGAGGCACTTGTTACAATGAATTGCATGAAACTTATGCCAAGAATTTACCTAACGCGATCGTTTATAAGCGACCTTCACTACTTGTGAATATAAGTTCATAACGATTAGGTGAAATTCACTTATATTCTAGCATCAAATTCATGCATGTAAATTAAGTATGCATCCTTAATCGACATACAAAAATAAGTTATCAATCAAGCAGTTAAGCAAATTAAATCACAACTCAGAAATCACAACTGAAGGTAATCAATTTAAATTACAAATATATCCATGGTTTTGAATTAAACTCTAGCCAAAACAAAATTAGTTACACATTATTAAAATTAAAATAGAAATAAAACGTGAGTTTAGGAAAAATAAACCGAGAGAGGAATTGCAGTGAAACTTTGCTGCTTCTGTTTCTGCGCTGACTGTCTGCTGCACAGTCCACCTCACCGTGCTGACCTCCAGGCCGTGCTGACCTCCTCCGGTGCTGACCTCCCCGCTTTCCCGCGCTTTGCTGACTGCCCAAGCTGCTCCACGTCTTCCTTGCTTCTCCGCGTCTTCTCTGCTCGTTTCACGTTGCTTGTCCTGCTGTCCTGTTTGCGCCACCTGCTGCCCACCTGACTTCTCCTCGCTGATCTCAGCTGCAAGGCAGCTTGCTGCTCTCCCTTCAGCGCTGCCAAGGCAGGCAGCCTTCCGCGTCAGTGTCCCCTCCGCGTCTTGGCAGCTGTCGCAAGCTGCACAAGGCAGCAGTCCCTCAAGTCAGCTCCTCCTTAGTCTTTCCGTGCTGTTTCTCTCTGTCTCCCTGCTTGCTGCCCACGTGCAGCCTTGCTGCTCGCGTCTTCTCTTCTTCCTAGCTGCCAGGAAGGCAGCTCATTTCCTTTGTGTTGTGTCCCCCACGCTGCCCAAGCAGCACACCCCCCTTCGTTCGCTTCGCAAGCTGTCAAAGGACAGCTCCCTGCGTCACTTCTTTCCAAGCTGCCAAAGCAGCGTCCTTCCCCCCTCTCTGACTTGCTGCCCTGTTTTTCTTTTATTCCTTTCCCCGAGAGCTCCCCCCAAGGCCTCACCTAATTTCTGCACCCACTGGTGCTTTCTCCACCAGCTTTCCTTTTCATTTCTATATGTTTTATTCCCCCCTTTCTAATTATTCTCCCTCCAATTATTTATTCATGCTGCCAACCTTTCCTGCGCACAAAGCCGTGCGCTCCCCACTCCCTTATTCCCACTTTGTTTCTTTTCAATTCTTTTTCTTTCTGCCAAAACCCCGCAAGCTCCTTTCCAAACTTTACTCACTGCCAACTAATTTTATGCTGCCAACAAGGCAGCAACAACTCCCATCATTCATCATCATCATCATATATATATATATATATATATATAATTCTATCTTATTTTCATTAACCAAAAATAGTGGGCAATGCAGTTTTGACGATTTTATTACTAAAAATATACACTTAAGCTATTATTATTTTCTTTGCTAACCAAATCACATAAAACACGAAAATAAAGTAAATAGCTCAAAAATACAAGAAACTAACTAAGAAAAGACGAGTGAATTTGATGTAAAAATATATAAAAATATGAGCTTATCACCCCACACCTGTTGGGCTGCTCACAGGAAAGGGCAACAGGTGTAGAGATTTTCTTGCTTTAGGAAACTTTGGAATGGTTCATATTTTGATGTAGATTCCCTCTTTAATAGGAAATTAGATCCTTCTAGGAAAGGGAAATAAATTTATCTCAAAGCCTATTTAAGTCCACCTTAAGTGGGTTATTAAATCAACTCTGGAGAGCGATTTATTCTACCCTACAAAAGAGAGAGAGCTTAGAGGATATTTGTTCCCCCTCCTCTAGCAATCTTCTACATCTTGCATGTGCAAATGACCGTCTTTTGTTGCTTTCTTCGTCTTCTCCATGCCGCACCGATGTAAGAAAAATTAAATTTTTCTTGTCTTCTTTTTTTATAGTGTTGTCGCAGGGCAGCCGTCGGGGTGGTGGGCATGTCAGCTGGCAAGGGCCAGGAGTCGGCTTGGCATGAACCAAGGAGGTGTTATGGTAGGGACCACTGCTTTAGGCTGCTTGTCTTGGCTAAAGCCAAGGGCAGCTTGTGCGGCTGGGGCGCGGATTGTCGCGCTAGGGTGCAGTGCTAGGCAAGCCGCATAGCTCATGTTCTTTGGGCTCTTGGACCTAACACGGGCCAGGCTAGTGATTGGGAGAAATGAGGAGGTTGCGAGGCTCATGGGTTACTGGAATGTTGGCTGCATGCCTCCTGCTTGCTAGTCCGAGGGAAGAAATGAGAGAAAAGCCAGTATCGGTTGAGCTCCCTTGTTGAGTACCGTGAATGGCGTTGGCTACTTGGTCCTCTTCACCGGGAAAAAGGTAGGCTGCTCCCGAGAGAGAAGATGAATAGGATCAAGGCGGATGCATTGGCTCGTCCAATCGTTGTTGCGACTTCTTTCGCTGCTCGCAAGGGTTCGCCAGCTGCCCAGGCTTGTGATTTATTTGATTTTTTCCAAGGGGATGAAAGATAGGGCTGCTAGATCTGAGCCAGTGATGCCTGCCATGCCAAAGATGGCTAGTTCGATTGCTGATAGGGTTGCTTAGCATAGAGGTCCTATCATGCCCCCAATGCTGAAATATGTACCAAGATGTCCGTTGGTAGCTACGTCTGGTTCATCTTTGGAGAGGCTTGCTATTATAAAGAGTGATAAGGTGGACTCTGCTGCTAAAGTGGCGCCAAGACCCACTCATCCTGCTGCTGAGACTAATTCGCCTACTAGAAAAGAGGAGATTGCTTGCGTGGGCAGCTGTGAGAAATCTACTAAGCCTGCTTCTAGGGAGGCTGCTGATATTTGTGTGCTTTTGAAACCAGATATGTTTGAAGACATGGGCGTTTGTGCCAATTTTGTTTTGGGCTTTAGAGGGATTGTTTGCCTAAGTTCCTTTGTGAAGCATACGACCGAGTATAAGAAGACTGCCCTACTTGCCATGATGCAGAAAACGACTATCCTGGTAGCCGAGTCTATGATCCTTAACCAAAAGGATACCAAGGCTGCCAATGAGGTGGCAAGGGCTATGGTAGCTGAAGCTTATTCTTCAGCCGAGAAGATCAAGAGGTTGGAATCTGACCTCATCGCTTTGAAGGGGTCTAATATCTCTGCCCCCACTTCTCTGCAGCTTGAGACCGCTCGCCAATGGATCGTTGACTTGAAGACTAGGCTAGACGTTATCCAACTTAAGGATGAAGGTGCAGAGAAGATCGAATGTCACATACCTCATATTCAAAATCTTGAGCGTGTAATTTTTTAGCTTCGTTCCGCTGCTTATGCAAAGGATAAAGAGTTGATTGTTGCATATAACCAAGTGATTCACTTCAAGAAGGTTATTGACAGGCTTGAACCCCAAGTGTTGGAACTCCAAGGTGCACTGAGGATCAACGAAAGTTTGAAGAAAGAAGTGGATGAGCTATAGCGTGTCTGTGTTGGTCTGCTCGAGGAGATTGAGCAGCTAAAAGGTGAGAATGATAGGCTCGAGGCTCCACTTGTTCAGAGTCAGGCTGATTTCTATAAGCTGGGTTATGTAGATCATCTCTTTGGTACACCGTCTGACTTCGAGTTTGCTGGGAGAGACTTCGAAACCTTCTCTATTTCTCCGAAAGACTTGATTGCCTTTACTTTTGAGGCCTCCATTGGTGAAGTAAACGGAGATGTTGGTGCCCAGGCTAGAGCAGCTGTGGGTGAAGCGTCAGATGGTGCCGATATTGAGAATGTCGCAGCTGCTGAAGGTGTGGTGACCGAGTAGTCGTGGATTGTCCAAGCTGTTAAAGAGTAGTCTTCTAGGTAGTCTTTAGGATTTTCTTTGTTTCCCTCATTGCTTTTTGCATTGCTTGAACTCCTTCGGTCTTTGCTAGTTGTTTATCAATTTTGCTAGAAAATTTAATAACCTTGCTTCCTTCGCTTTTCTCCATCTTCGCCTCTTTCGTTCATGCCCTAACCTTTAGATTTTATAGACCAGTGGCAGGTGTGCTACTTTTCTATAAGCAAATAGGCCTGCGTAGCCGATGCAGCTATAGGCATTAGTGTAGAACTTTGCAAAGTTGTTAGCCATAGGGTCGGTAGCCGGACACCTTACTTACAAAAGCAGACAAGTCTGCATAACCACTAGGCTGTTAACCTTGGCTTTCTCCAATTTCGTAGGTTATGTAGCAAGTATCACAACACTTTAGGATTTGGTGTAGGTCATTCTGTGCTTGGCAAAGGTGAAGCTTATCAACTACGTAGCATGTCAGTAACTTGTTTAACCTTTCACAAGAATGTGCGGTTGTATAAGTCTAGTGTGGCTTTACTACTCAAAGTGCAAGCCGTAGGTAGTTTTCTGAAAATCGTAGGCTACCTTAGTGCACTCGGTAACAGCTATAGGTTTCTAGGACAATGATCCATTGGATGTACTGTGTAATGTGCCCCATCTGTCTCTAGGGCCCCGGTTCCCCATAGATTAAACCATGAGACCCAAAATCCTTCAGTTAGCTAAGCCTTGAAAAAGACCATTGTGGCTGCTTCTAGGAATCCCAACGCAAGCCATCATACATCTAGTTACACTAGGGCAGCCCGGCTCATCCACGTCTGGATATTCGGAGTGTAGAGTTTATCCTCCCGTCTTGGAGAGCTAACCCATATGGGTGTCGGTTGGTTTACCCTCATGCACTGAAAAGCAATTAGTTTACCCTTTCGCACTGAAGGGCATGGTTGGTCCCTTGGCGGGGCGCAATTCCTGCAATGAGTCCCTAAGAAATGCGCGGTCTTCTTTTGAAGTGCAGAAGTGATCAGTTGTTGTAAGCATGCACCAAGCCAAGTTGTAGATTACTTCTGAATTCCTCATTGAAAAATGAGTGAAATGAACGAGAACTTAGCTAGAAGGTAGGAACTGTATAACAACTGGACAATCATCGGCTTATGAGGTGGTGCCCGTCGAGCTACTTGAGTATTCAGGCTTTTCAATCTTTTTGTCGTTTCATGGTGGCGAGGGTGTAATTAATCTTGCCTCTTACTCTGCTAATCTTGTACGGACCTTCCCATATGGGATCCATCTTTTTGGAGCCTTCTTTGCGGGCAGTGATGAAGGCTTTTCTTAGGACTAGATCTTCAGGCTGGAGATGCTAGATCTTGGCCCTTTTGTTGTAGCTAGAGATGAGATGCTGCTGGTAGGCTGCGATGCGGGTAATGGTCTGCTGCTGGTAGGCTGCGATGAGCTTGTGGCCATCTCCTTACTGTTCTGCTCACTGCTTGGTAGTAGAGCGGTGATACTTAGCTTGACGACATTGGGATGAATGATTGCTTTTAAGCCAAATGCCAAAGAGAAATGAGTCTCACTGGTTGCTTGTCTTTTGGTGGTGCGATATGCCCATAGACATCTGGGGAGTTCGTCTGGCCATTTTCCTTTCTTGCCGGTAAGGGATTTCTTAAGGCAGTCGAGGATCATCTTGTTGGATGTTCGGTCCGCCTATTGCCTTGAGGATATCTTGGCGTGGACATGTGCTGCTTAATGCCATATTTTTGGAAGAACTTTACCAAATCTTTGCCCACGAATTGTGTGTCGTTGTCGGTGACGATGAATTGAGGGATGCCAAATCGACAAATGATGTTCCTCCATATGAAGCGTTCTATGTTCACCTGAGTCGTGGTCGTCATGGGCTCTGCTTCTACCCATTTGGTGAAGTAGTCGGTTGCCACGATCATCATGCCTCTGCCCCCAATAGTAGGCGGCATAGGTCCTACCAGGTTGATTGCCCACTGTATGAATGGCCAAAGACTCGTCTACGAATGTAGATCACTAACAAGTAGTGCTGGTACCGGCTTGTAGCATTGGCAGCGGTCACACTTTTGTACTAACTACTTAAGAGCCTTCTGTGCTAAGGATCTGCCTCCGGAGTGGTTTCCACAAACGCCTTCGTGGATTAAGCTTAGAACCTTCAAGTCATCAGGAGGCGCTAGGTAGCGGAGATGTGCTCTGGTGTAGGATCTTCGGATAAGAATGTTGTTCCACATGTAGTAGCATGTTGTCTTTATTTGGAGCTTCCCAGACTCCAACGTTTCCTTGGGAGTGTGCCGCTGATCAAGTAGTCTATAATATAACTTTGCCACTTGGGAGTTATGCTAACCTATGACACTATGGTTACCGGCTCTGTTTCTATGCTTGGCTTGTCTAGATACTCCATTGGAATAGAGCATTTGAGTTGGTGGTTAAAGGCAAAGCCTCAAGTTCCTTGCGTACCTTCTCTAGGTATTGTGCCATCCTTGGACATTTTGCTGTGCACTCCCCAATAGTCTGGCTAGTGATTAGCTGGTAATCGGAATGAATTGCAAGCTTCTTCACCGCCAAGTTTTTTGCCATTCGGAGGCCTGCTAGTAAGGCCTCATACTCTGCTTCTTTGTTAGATGCTTTGAAGCCTAGAGTGATCGCTTGCTTGAGCATTGAGCCGTATGGGGTGACAAAGACCACGTCTTCCCTCGAACCTTTGTAGTTAGATGCGCCATCGACATGCAAATGCCAGAAGTCTCCATCGGGGTGAAGTAGGCATGGCTAGGGCGTGCTCGGCTACTTCCGGGGTGTCGTTGGGCCATTTTATTGCGTCACCTAGACTAGGTGTAAGGAGTTGTGGAGCCGTCGTTGGTCACCCACTTGCTTCGTGAATGCGTGGTAGGGAGCCTTGGAGTTGGGGCCATGCTACATGCAGTAGGAGATGCTCAACTGCAGGTATTGGGCCACTCTAGAGTTGAATTATGGAGCAAGGGTCGGCTGGGGCCGTGTGACACATAGCAGGATGTGGTGTTCGACTGCTGGTACATGTTACTCCTATGTAAAATCTTTTGGGGCGATGAAGACAAAACTTGTTTCCGAGTGTGTCATTCTAGTGTTTGTCTACCCTTGGTGCACCTTTGGGTCGAGTTGTTGCGTTCGTTAGAAAATTTTGCATTAGCCAGTGTCTACGCCTTTATCGTCGCGCATCTGGATTGGGTGGAATAGTGCGTCATGAGAATGACTGCGTGCGTCTGAAGGTAAAACTTGAGCTTCTGGATTGCAACAACTATCGCCAAAGTTAGCTTTTGAATTTCTAGTAGCATCAAGGAGAGCTTTTCAACTATGGAATACAGGTAGTCGGGCCCCCAGCTATTCTCATATGATGATAGAGCTTATTGCTGCTTCAGATACCGTCAAACATGCGAATAGGTCCTCCGCTGCTTCCAATTTGGATAGTAGGGAGGTGATGTTAGGTTCTTTTTGAAGTCTTTGCATCTTGATCAGCGAGCCTTGTCCCAAAGTGCATGCTTGTTTGTTAGAGCGAAATAGTTTGCTAGAGTTAGATCTTTTTTCATGATCAATTTTCCGAACAGTTGGGTGGTCTGCTGGAAGTCCTTTTTAGAAGGCTGTTCTGCATGCTCGATCTCGTCCATGAATGGTGACCTGCTTATGTTAGTCATGTCCCGTCGTAGTGCCTTATCAGTGACCTCGTCGCGTTTGCAAATCGCGCAATCGCTTGGTCAAGAGTCTCTATACTTCTTCCTGAATTTGCCTTTGTTGGGGTAGCAGATCTATCTACTTATCTCCGTCCATCGTGCTGCCTACTCCAATGTGAGGTGGAGGATGCTCCTTGCAGGCTTAGCCGCGAATAAACACTTCGCCTGGAAGGTTGCTCATGTTGACTACCTGAGTGTGACCTTAACCGTGAATGTATGCTCGTCTGTGGGCCTAGTCGAGAGTGCACGCTCCTCTGTGTGCTAAGATGGGAGTGTACACTATCTCGAGGGCCCAGTCAGGAGTGTACGCTGCCCGAACGCTAGGTTCGTGGCTGGTGGAATGGCTGTTTTCCAGGACGCTATTGGAGAGGTTCTTCGTCTACCCTTGTCCTACTTCGGGACTCCTTGTATAGGGCACGTTGTATCTCGGTACGCTGCATGAGCTGATTCACCAAGGTCATCTGTTGTGCAAGGGCGCTTATCAACTTTATGACTTGTCGAGACAAGTGTTGTCTGCCATTCAGATTGGAAGAGCTTGGAAGGAATGCGTCTCCTTGAGCAGTGGAAGGGTGGTAGACTCTGGGCGCGAGATAATGTCAAATTTGTAGGAAAATATGGTGAAAATGCTCCCGGTTCGATCGTCGGTCTAGAAATCTTGAGCCGGGACGGTTAAACTAATCTTGGATCGATTTGGGTTGCTTGGAAGGCCACTGGAGCAAACTAGGTCGCGGAAGTGGGCTGCTTGGCTGGAGCAGGCTAGGCCACCGGAGTGGGCTGCTCGGCAGGAGCAGGCTGGGCCATGGGAGTGGGCTGCTCGACGTGTGGTGCACGTGGGTACGAGGCTTGGGCTCAGCTCGACAACGCATTGGGCTCACGTTGGATTTGGGCGGCACGGGCTGGTTTGCCTTGGGCTTGGAGTGACACAGCTTGGGCCATGGCCTTGCTACCGTGGGCTTTGAATGGCATGGCAAGCTTGGATGACATGGCTTGGGCCGTGGTGGTGGCGCCATGGACCTCGTCGTAAGTGGCTATCGTGGTGGCCACCGCGGTGGTTGCCATGGTGGAGCCTCGTGGTGGCGGTGCCACTCCACTTATTGTCACGTTTAGCCTCGTGGATCATCGTGTTCTCATCTCTTGAACATTGGAATTTTTGTTCGTTGAAGTTTCTAAATTTCTAGCCATTGTACTTTTCTTTTACGTTTTATCAAAGAATTTTTGCAAACAAAAAATTCTAAAAATAAGAACGTACGAAAAATCTACAAATGGACAAGAAAATAGAAAACCTTGGATGCGAGAGTCTTCTAAGAATGTGGGACTCAACTCTCAATGAAAGCACCAATTTGTGGATGCAAATTTCTTCGTTCTTGATCTTGGACAAAATTGCACCTACGAAACAAATAACACCTTAGGTCAAGGCCAAGAGCCTCACGCTCCCCATGATGAATGGGGGGGGCTTTGGCCGAAGAACCTCTGATGCCAAAGTTAGAATTTTGAAGGAAAAGTGTTTGGAGAATTTTGAGAATTAAGCAAGAGAATTGGAATTGCGTTTAAGAGAGAATGAGAGGCCTTTTATAGGGGTGTGGCCAGCCTCCTTGGGTGAGAAAGGACCGGCCACTTGGCTCTCTTTGTGGGCTAGGTTGTTGATTTGTGTTTAATTGGGTATAATTGAATAATTAACTAATTAATTAGTCAATTAATAGAATAATTGCCTAATTAATATAATAAGAAGGGAAAGATTTGGGAGTTACCTTGTGGAGAGGATTTGATGAGGATGGATGAAATAGGTTTTGAATTGTTACCTATTTTGGGCCCTTTTGACTTGGTTGATGGATGATTGCCCGCTGCTAGCGTGTAGGAATCCCGATATGCCTCAAGGGTATTTTTGTCCTTTTATATCCAAAAATCCACGTGTCGTCTTCTGATTATTTTTGACTCCACATATACAATCAATTGGTTCTTTGGCATCACTAGAAGATGGAGTATGAAACTCATCCCACATGCAATTGTTAAGTAGAGATAACTGAATTTTGATTTAAAAAAAATATTCAAACACCATCTCCCCCCCCCCCAATTTATCGTGGGCGCGTGAGGCTCTTGGCCTTAACCTAAGGTGTTGTTTGTTTTGTAGGTGCAATTTTGTCCAAGAACAAGGAGGAAGAAATTTGCATCCACAAATTGGTGCTTTCATTGAGAGTTGAGTCACACGCTTGTAGAAGACTCTCACATCTAAAGTTTTTTGTTTATTTGCTTATTTGTAGATTTTTCGTACGTTCTTATTCTTGGAATTTTTATTTCTAAAAATTCTTTGATAAAATGTAAAACAAAAGTACAATGGCAAGAGATTCGGAAACCTCAACAAACGGAAATTCCAATGTTGAAGGATTAGGATCGCGGCGATCTACAAGGCTCAACATAACGGTGAGTGGAGCGGCACCACCCCTACGGGGCACCACCGTGGTAACTAACACGGTGGCCACCACGGCAACCACCTTCGGCAGAACCCACGACTCTAAGGCCACGACCCAAGTCGTGCCACTTCAGCCTTCAAGGGCCCAAGCCTTAGCCGAGCCGACCCGTGCTGCCCAAACCCAACGCGAGCCCAATGCATTGCCAAGCCGAGCCCAAGCCTCGCACCCGTGTGAGTCACGCGCCAAGCAACCCACTCCTGTGGCCCAGCCTGCTTCGGTGGTTTCCCAAGTAGCCCAAGTCAGCCCAAGATTAGTTCAACCATCCTGGCTTCAAATTTCAAGACCTACGATCGAACCGGGGGCATTTTCACCACATTTTTCCACGAATTTGACAGTTCCCAACTCAAATCTCGCGCCCGAAGTCTACCACCCTTCCACTACTCAAGGAAGCGTATTCCTTCCAAGCTCTTCCAATTCGAATGGCGAACAACACTTATCTCGACAAGTCATAGAGTTGACGAGCGCCCTTGCACAACAGACGACCTTGGTGAGTCAACTTTTGCAACTCACCGAGATCCAATGTGCCCCAGACGAGGTGTCCAGAAGTAGGACAAGGTCACACGAGGAATCTCTCTAGCAGCGTCCCGGTAAGCAGCCACTCGACCAGCCATGAACTGAGCGTTAGGGCAGCGTACACTCTCGATTAGGCCCCCGAGATAACGTATACTCTCGTCTTATCAAGCAGATGAGCGTGCACTCTCGACTAGGCCCACGGACCAGCATACACTCACTGTTAGGGGCCACATTCCGATAATCAACATGAGCAGCCTTCCAGGCAAAGCGTTCATTCACGGCTAAGCCCGTAAGGAGCATCATCCACATCACATCAGAGTAGGTAGCATGACGGACAGAGAGAAACAGTCACTTAATTCGGCCCAAGTTCAACTGGCAGCCTACGAAGAATATCCTCCCCTGCCTGGAATGGACCACATACACCGTCGTCGCGGCATAGACGAGCGAGCACGTAGAAGAGCAGCCTAGACCAACAAGTCAAGATCGGGGGTAGTCGAGAGCTCCGCTACCCCAACAAAGGTAAATTCAGGAAGAGGAAGATAAGCTATTAAACGAGCGATTGCATGATTTCCAACTCAACGAAGTGGCCGATGAAGCGCTACGACAAGACATAACCAACATGAGCAGGTTACCCTTCATGGACGAGATCGAGCAGGCAGAGCCTCCATGCAAGTTTAGCATGCGACATTTCACATCTTTCAAATGAGATGAAGATCCAGAGAGGCACTTGAAGCACTACTGAAGCACGATGGTCCTTTATCGGAACAACAATGCCCTTATGCTCAAAATATTTGCCACCACTTTACAAGCACTACTGAAGCATGATGATCTTTCCTTGGTTTTCACCAAAGAATATTCATCATACCGCTATATCAACAAAAAGTCCGACCACTTGTTCAACGTGAAAAAGAACACAAATGAGTCATTCGACGACTATGTGAAGAGGTTCAAAGCAAAGAAGGTGAAGATCGTCATATGTGATGACTCGATAGCAAGTGCACCTTCCAAAATGACTCCCAGCAAACCACCCACTGTTCGGAGAACTGATCATGAAAAAAGATCCAACTCTGGCAAACTTTTTCACTCTGGCAGAGAAGCATGCACTTTGGGACGAGGCTCGACGAATAGACAATGCTCCCGAGCAACCTCGAAAAGAGTCGGCGATGGCTCAAAAGAAGAAGGATAGGAAGCAGTCTAGCAAAAGCAAGCAAGAGGCCAAATGTAGGGACTGACCCACGACCAAAGAAGGCTCGACGACCAAGAACTACTCTAAGTTCTCAATTTCGATCCACCAAATCCTTCGCAACATCAAGAACGAGCCATGGTTCAAGCTGAGGAAACAATCAAATGGAGATACTTCCAATTTGGATCATACCAAATACTGCGCATTCCACCGAGGTCCCAGACACACAACCGACGACTGCTACACTTGGAATAACTACCTAGAGAAGCTCATGAAAGAAGGCAAGGTCGACAGATACTTAGACAAGCCAACTGTGCAGCCTAGAAGGAACGCAAACTACGACGAAGAGCTGTCAACCAAGACGATTCTAATCAATGGCATCTTCGCCAAATCCGAGCACTTGGGGGCCACCAACAACTCCAAAAAGAGGAAGATCCAGCAAGCTCTACTAGTTTCACAGGTCCAAGCAGTCGACACTCAACCCAGACCCATCATTGGCTTCACCAAGCAGGATGCAGAAGGCGTCGATTTTCCACACGAGGACGCACTAGTAGTATCTGTCCAACTATAGTCGACAGAATGATGGTCGACAATTGAAGTGCGATCAATCTACTTCAACTCTCAGTCATTCAAAAGATGGGCCTGGAAAGCACAATCATACGCCGAGAAGAGGTACTCACCGGGTTCAACGGGCACACATCGACTACCATCGGCTACATCACACTTGACGTGAAAACACCACTAGTTGTCTCAAAGTAGACGTTCACAATCGTAAGCGACCCATCTCCCTAAAATGGGATTCTTGGGAGACCTTGGTTGATGAAGCTAGAAGAGGAGTCAGAGAGATCAAGTCTGACCAGGCCGCATCTTGACGATGCACTGTGCAAGTATTGAAGGAATCAAAGAAGAAAACTTTTACCCCCGTAGAGGCTACTGAGGTCTAAAGGGACAAAGAAGCTACCAAATAGCAATTATAGCATGCAGATCAAGAAGATGGCTCTCAAGCAGACGAGATAGGATGGAAACCCGAAGAGGACACTGAAGACATCATTCTTGATCCCTAGTAGCCAGAAAGACGGCTAGAATCAACTCATGTCTAAGCCCAATCCTTAGGGAAAACCGAGACATTTTTGCATGGTCACCTTCTGACATGCCCGACATCAACCCCAAGATAACTTGCCACAAGCTGCACGTCGACCCCGCTACCAAACCGGTGATCCAAAAGATAAGACATTTCATACCCAAACGAGTAAGGATCATCTAAGCGGAAATTAACAAGCTACTAGAGGTTGGATTCATAGAAGAGGTAGCACACTCAGCATGGCTTGCCAATGTCGTGCTAGTCGTGAAGAAAGAGAAGGGCAAATGGAGGGTTTGCGTAAACTACACTAACCTTAACAAAGCATGCCCAAAATATCCTTATCCACTTCCCCGGATCGATCTATTGGTAGATTCAACTTCTGGGAACCAACTGCTCATCTTCTTGGACGCATACTTTGGTTACAACCAAATAGCCATGTACGAGCTCGACAAGGAGAAAACTATGTTCGTGATTGAGGCAAGGCACCTACTACTACAAGGTCATGCCCTTTGGCCTCAAGAACACGGATGCCACTTACCAAAGGTTAGTAAACATGATGTTCAAGAAGTAAATTGGGGTTACCATGGAGGTCTATGTTGATGACATCATGGTGAAAGGGAAGTAGCGGTCAAACCACATCGGCAACTTGGCAGAAACTTTCGACATCCTTAGAAAGTACAAGTGTAAACACGGGAATTCCTACGATGAACAAGACAAGAACACGTGTACAAAATAATATTTGTATTGATGATTTAGGGGTTACAATCTCTTCTACAAATTTAGCCTCTGATTCTATCTTTATAATAGGCAGATTTGATGTTGTTGATCCAAAGGGCCGTCGGGGCTTAATCTTGGGATAAACAGTTGTGCGGATTTGTTGACGTCGTTGATCCAAATGGCCATCGAGGCTTGATCTAGGGATGAACGAATGATGAATGATGAACACTTTCTTCAAGGGCCGTCGGGGCTTGATCTTGAATTTGTGGAAGTTCTTCAACGGTCGTTGGGGCTTGATTTTGAATGAGGATTTGACGAAGAATGAAGAGAGCTTTCTTGATCCTTCGGGATTTGCTTGGGAGCTTTGGAGTTTCAAAGCTTCAAGGTTGTGGTGTGAGGTGAATTGGTTATGAATTGGTGTCTAAAAATGAATGTCTTGGCCTCCTATTTATAGAATTCCAAAACTTGATTTTTTGGATTTAAATAATCAGATGAAATAAATCATTTTTGCCAAGCGTTGACACGTGTCATGTTTGATAACTTTTCTGATGACTCTCGATTTTTTGTTGAGTCACATGCTATGTGTAAAATTTATGTGACACGTGAACATTGAAATTTTAACTATTGATCAACATTTATTTTACCAAAATTTCAATGTCTACAACAAGATAAAGTTCAATCCCACCAAGTGCACGTTTGGAGTATCTTCAGGCTGATTCACAGGGTACTTAGTAACCCCATGAGGAATTGAAGCACATCCCAAGCAAATCTGAGCGATCCTAAAGATGAAGTCTCCAACCACCTTGAAGGAGATCCAAAGCTTGACCTGACGAGCAGCCGCCCTTAACCACTTTCTCTCGCGGTCCACTGATCGATGCAAGCCCTTCTTTAAGGCCATCAAGAAAGCGCGATGAGACAAATGGGATAATGAATGCAAATGAGCTTTCCAAGACCTAAAGTATCTCACATCACCTCCCTTACTATCTAAGCCAGAAGCAGTGGAGGACTTATACATCTACTTGGCAGTCTCAGAAGTAGCAGTGAGCTCTGCCCTCATACGAGAAGAGTTAGGGGCCTAACTGTCAGTATTCTACACTTCTGAAGCTCTTCTCGATGTGGAAACTAGATACCCAAAGATCGGAAAAATTAATTTTGGCGCTATTTGTTGCGGCTCGGAAGCTCAGACCATACTTTCAAGATGGTACAGTCTTCGTCATGACTCAATAACCATTACGACCAATCCTACATGGTTCGGACGCTTCTCAACGAGTGATGAAATGGGTATTGGAACTTGGCCAATATGGTTTAGTTTTCCGATCCTGTACGGTGATAAAGGCCCAAGCCTTGCGGACTTCAAAGCAGAATTCATGCCTAGCCTAGGCGACGCAACAGAACAGCCCAATGATGCCCTATAAGCAGCTGAGCACACCTTAACCACGCATGCTCCCACCAATGGAGACTTCTGGCATTTGCATGTCGACGGTGCATCTAATTACAAAGGCTCGAGAGTAGGCGTGGTCCTTGTCACCCCAGACGGTTCAATGCTTGAGCAGGCAATCACTTTAGGCTTCAAAGCATCCAACAACGAATCAGAGTACGAGGTCGTACTAGCAAGCCTCTGAATGGCAAAAGACTTGGCGGTGAAAAAGCTCGCAATTCATTCTGATTCCCAGCTAATCACTAGCTAGACTACTAGGGAGTACACGGCAAAACATTTGAGGGTAGCGCAATACCAAGAGAAGGTACGCAAGCAACTTGAGGTATTTCAGAGTTACACTTTTACTCAAGCTCCGCGGGCAAACACCACGCAGACGCGCTAGTCGACCTGGGCTTCGCCCTCGACCACCTGCTCAAACACGCTATTCTGGTGGAGTATCTAGACAAGCCAAGCATAGAGGTGGAGCCGGCAGCCGAAGTGACACAAGTTAGTATAACTCACAACTAGCAAAGTTATATTATAGACTACCTAGTCAATGGCACACTCCCCACAGAAAGGTTGGAATCTAGAAAGCTCCAAATAAAGGCAGCATGCTACTACATGTGGAACGGCATTCTCGTCCGAATATCCTACACTGGACCACATCTCTGCTGCCTAGTGCCTCCCGACGACCTAAAGGTTCTTAGCTCAGAAGGCTCTTAACACAGGCTACTACTGGCCAACCATACATTAATACACTAAGGAGTTAGTGCAAAAGTACGACCATTGCCAACACTACAAGTCAGTACCAGCACTATCTGCCATGGAACTACACCCGCAGACGAGTCATTGGCCATTCATGCAGTGGGCAATCGACCTGGTAGGGCCAATGCCGCCTGCTACTAGGGGCAAGGACATGATGATCGTAGCAACCGATTACTTCACCAAATGGGTAGAAGCAAAGCCCATGAAAACCACGACTTAGATGGACATAGACCGCTTCATATGAATGAACATCATTTGCCCATTTGCCCATTTGGCAAAGTTCTTCCAAAAGTATGGCATCAAGCAACACATATCCATGCCAAGATATCATCAAGGCAACGGGCAGGCCGTAGCATCCAACAAGATGATCATCGACTGTCTGAAGAAATCCCTCACCAACAAGAAGGGAAAATGGCAAGACGAACTCCCCGGATGTCTATAGGCATATCGCACCACCAAAAGATGAGCAACCAATGAGACTCTTTTCTCTTTGGCATTTGGCTCAGAAGCAATCATTCATCACAATGTCGTCGAGCCAAGTATCAGCGCTCTACTACCAAGCATTGAGTAGAACAATAAGGAGATGGCCACAAGCTTAGATTTGGCAGACGGGAAGCGCGAGCAGACCATCACCCACATCATAGCCTACCAGCAGCAGCTCCTCTCCAGCTACAACAAAAGGGCCAATATCCAGAAATTCCAGCCTGGAGATCTAGTCATAAGAAAAGCCTTTATCACTGCCTTCAGAGAATGCTCCAAAAAGATGGATCCCATATGGGAAGGTCCGTACAAGATCAACAGAGTAGGCGGTAAGAATAGCTACACCCTTGCCACCATGAACGCCAAAGAGATTGAAAAGCAGTGGAACGCCTACAATCTGAGGAAGTACCATGCGTGACCTCTCACTACATCAAAGCCCGAAGACTCCAGCAGCTCGATGGACACAACCTCGCAAGTTGATGACTATCCAGTTGTTATGCAGTTCCCACCTTACAGCTAAGTTCTCGTTCGTTTCACTCGTTTTTCAATGAGGAATTCAAAAGTAATCTACAACTTGGCTCGACTGCATGCTTACAACAATTGATCACTCATGTACTTCAAAACAAGACTGCGCCTTTTTTAGGGACTCATCGCAGGAAATGCGTCCCCCGAGGGACCAACCATGCTTTCCAGTGCGAGAACGTAAACCAATTCCCTAACACCCACATAGGTTTGCTCTCCAAGGCGGGAGGATAAACTTACACTCCAAATATCCACACATGGATGAGTCGCGCTGCCCTAGTATAACTAGATGCACAATGGCTTGCGCTGGGATTCCTAGAAGTAGCCATAATGGTTTTTTTCAAGGCATAGCTAACTTAAGGATTTTGGGTCTCTTGGCCTAATCCGCAGGGAACCGGGCCCTAGAGACAAAGGGGGCACATTACGCAATACGCCCTAGGGACGGCTACCATGGAACCCTAAAGCTGCTATCGAGTGCACTAAGGTAGTAGAAAAGCAGCACGCCTGCCACTGGTCCATAAAGTCTAAAGTTAAGGCATGAACTAAAGAAGCGAAGATGGAGAAAAACGAAGGAAGCAAGTTTATTAAATTTTCTAGCAAAATTGATAAACGACTAGCAAAGACCGAAGGAGTTCAAGCAAAGCAAAAAAGCAACAAGGGAAACAAGGAAAATCCTAAAGGCTACCTAGAAGACTACTTTTCAGCAACTTGGACACTCCACGACTACATGGTCGCCACATCTTCAGCAGCTGCGACATTCTCAGCAGCGGCACCATCCGGCACTTCACCCCCGGCTGCTCTAGCTTGGGCATCAATCTCTCTAACTGCTTCATCAATATAATCCTCAAAGGTAAAGGCAAGCAAGTCTTACGGAGAAATATAGAAGGTCTTAAAGTCTTTCTCAGCAAACTCAAAGTCAGGCGACCTACCAAATAGTTGATCTACATAACCCAACTTGTAGAAATCGGCCTGACTTTACACATGCGAAGCCTCGAGGCCAGCCTTCTCACCCTTCTGCTGCTCATTATCCTCGAGCAAACCAACACGAACGTAATGCAGCTCATCCACTTCTTTCTTCAAACTTTCGTTGATCTTCAGCGCACCTTGGAGTTCCAACACTTAGGGCTCGAGCCTATCAATGACCTTCTTCAAATGGATCACTTGGTTATAAGCAGCAATCAACTTTTTATCCTTTGCATAAGCAGCGGAACGAAGCTCAGAAACGGCACGCTCAAGATCTTGAATCTGAGGTATGTGACATCCGATCTCCTTCTATGCACTTTCATACTTAACTTGGATCGTGTCAAGCCTAGTCTTCAAGTCAACAATCTCTTGGTGAGCGGTCTCAAGCTGCAGAAAAGTGGGGGCAGAGATATTATACCCATTCAAAGTGACGAGCTCAGATTCGAACCTCTTGATCTTCTCGGCAGAAGAATAAGCTTCGGCTGCCACAACCTTTGCCACCTCATCGGTAGCCTTGGTATCCTCTTGGTCAATGAGCATAGACTCGGCTGCTAGAATAACCATCTTCTGCATCATTGCAAGTAGAGCAGTCATCATATACTCAAACGTATGATTCGTAAAGGAACTTGGGCAAACAACCTTTCTAACGCCATCGACAAACTTGGCACAATAGTCCATGTCTCCAAGCAGATCTGGTTTCAAAAGTGCACAGATCTCAGCAGCCTCCCCAGAAACAGGCTTAGTGGATTCCTCACAGTTGCCCACACGAGCAGTCTCCTCCTTCCTAACAGGCAAATCAATCTCAACAGCAGGGGAGTAGGCCTTGGCGCCACTTTAGTAGCAAAGTCCACCTTATCGCTCTTCATAATAGCTAGCCTCTACAAAAGTGAATTGGACTTAGCTCTCAACGAACGTCTTGGTACAGACTTCGACACTGGGGGCATGACATGACCTTTACGCTGAGCAATCCTATTAGCAATCGTACTAGCCATTCTTGACATGGCAGGCGCTACAAGCTCAGATCTAACAGCCTTATTTTTCTTCCTATTGGAAGAAATCATGTCAATCACAACCCTCTCGGCAACAGGCAAACCCTCACGAGCAGTGGAGGAAGTCTTCAGTTTTTTCTCAACCGGCATCTCTTGAGTAGGTAGGGAAGTTCTCTTCTTTCCACCTTCATTCATAGTAGGCTCCACGGCAGCAATCAGATGAGCCAATGCATCTGCCTTAATCCTCTTTACCTCTTTTCTCAAGAGCAGCCCACCTTTCGCCCGGTGAAGATGACTAAGCAGCCAACGCCATTCACGGTACTCAGCAATGGAGCTCAGCACATACTGGATTTTTCCTCATTTTTTTCTCTCGGACCAGCAAGCAGGAAGCCTGCATACCCAGTATTCCAGCATTGCCCGCGTCAGGTCCAAGAGCCCAAAGGACATAAGCCATGCGGCTTGCTTAGCACTACACTCCAGCGCCTCTGTCCACGGCCCCAGCCTAAGCTGAGCAGCCCAAGCAGTGGCCCCTGCCACAACACCTCCTCGGCCCATGTCGAGCCAACTCCTAGCCCCTACCAGTCGAAGTACCGCACCACCCCGATAGCTGCCTTGCGACAGCACTATCCAAAAAGAAGATAAGGAAAATTAAATTTTTCTTACCTCGGTGAGGCACAGAGAAGATTAAGAAAGCAACAAAAGACGGTCATTTGCATGGGAAAGTATAAAAGATTGTTGGGGGAAGGGGAACAAATATCCTTTAGCTTTCTCTCTCTTATAGGGTAGAATAAATTGCTCTCTAAAGTTTATTTAATCATCTACTTAAGGTAGACTTAAGTAGACTTTAGAAGTGATTTATTTCCCTTTCCTAGAAGGATCTAATTTCCAATTAAAGAGGGAATCTACATCAAAATAGGAAACAATCGTACATTTCCTAAAGCAAGAAGAACTCTACACATGCTGCCCTTTCCTACGAGCAGCCCAACAGATGTGGGGGCATTTGTGGAGCCAAAAATGATCCAAAAAAATATGGAGGCAACACGTGGATTCTAGGGTGAAAAAGACAAAATTACCCTCAAGGAATACCGGAACTCCTACGTGCGAGCAATGGACAATCAAGACTCAATCAAGGTCAAAAGTACTCAAAATAAGTAATTATTCAAAACCTATTTCATCCATCATCATCAAATCTTCTCCACAAGGCAAGCCCCAAATCATTCCTTTCAAATATTAATTAGCTAATTAATTGATTTATTACTCAATTAATTTATTAATTAGTTAACAAATCATGAATCTCACCCAAAAAACCATCCAAGTGGCCGGTCCCCATCCTCCCAAAGGGGCCAGCCACACCCCTATATAAACACCCTCATTTTCTTCAAAACCTAAATTCTACACTTTTGCCAAATTCTCTAAATTCTCCAAACATTTTTCCCTCAAAATTCTAACTTTGGCATCGGAGGTTCTTCGGCCAAAGCCCCCCCCCCCCCAATTTATCATGGACGCATGATGCTCTTGGCCTTGACCTAAGGTGTTGTTTGTTTTGTAGGTGCAATTTTGTCCAAGAACAAGGAGGAAGAAAATTGCATCCACATGTATTATAGTCACCCAAAGGCAAATCCATCACCCGAAGGTGAAGCTGTACGACACTAGGTTACGCTAATGAAGAAATATGGTAGGTCTCATCACCCGAAGGTGAAGCTGTATGACACTGGTTTACGCCAGTGAAGAAAAACATATCACACCGACACTAACCATTCCATCACCCAAAGGTGAAGTTATACGACACTGGGTTAAGCCAGTGAAGAAATATGGTAGGTCCCATCACCCAAAGGTGAAGCTGTACGACATTGGGTTATGTCAGTGAAGAAATACATATCACATCTCATAGTCTCCCAAAGATAAATCCATCACCCGAAGGTGAAGTTGTATGACACTGGGTTACACTAGTAAAGAAATATAATAGGCCCCATCCCTGAAGGTGAAGTTGTACAACACTGGATTGTACCAGTTAAGCTAGAAGTATATCATAAAATATCTCAATATGCGTAAACTGAGTCATATGGCCATAGACAGATACATACTCATATGATGTGTATGTGTTGTATGACACCTAATACGTAATCACATAAAACATCAACATATTCTTTCATACCTTAGCATTAGATAGAAACTTTACAACTCGAAGCATTATCATAAATCATATTCACAACTTTTCGATAAAACGTAAATTCAATAAATCATGAATATTTCATGAAATGTAAACTCAATAAATCATAAATATTTCATAAAAGATAAACTCAATAAATTATAAATATTTCATAAACGTAAAATCATGAAATCATGATTGTCATGAATGCAAGCCTAAAATTTTATAACTCCATAGCACAAAGATCGATGCGTTCATGACCCGCCTTGCAGGCTCCGAAAGTCCTTGATATGCGTTTCATCTGGAGCCCGCTCTATGACTCCATAGCACAAAGATCGATGCGTTCATGAATATCATTGCCAGAGCAATTCACAAGTTGCGTTTTAGGATTTTAGTGATTAAATACGTAATTTTACGTGGTACACGTCCTCTAGGACAATCTAGATGGATTTAGAATTCATTGACCAAAAGTCAACCATCAATCAAAAGTCAACGGTTGTTGGAAATGTGCCCTAAAACCAATCATATGATGATACTTTACGGACATTTCACATGTTGAACTAATCTAGTTTAATATCAAGGGCAAAGATTATTGTTTTAAGCCGTCTCATATAAATGTTATATGCTTAAACGATAAGTCCAAGGAATATGTAATTAGGAGAATGTAATTTAAACAAGTTAGATTCATGAGACCATTCTCTTTCGTATACATATCATAAACGTTCCTGATCATAGGATTGCCAATTGGGCATTGACAGTCCGTTAAGATCAGTACATGCTATGTCTTCTCTTAGGGAGAGTGACTAGTCTCGAGTCATTGGTGTGATTGACACCGAGACAAGCATGTAGGTGCTCAATAGCGAATGAGTCCACTGAACACGATCAACGAGGAGTTCTCATACTCATGTCACATGAGAACTCATGGTTGGGATAATGCAAAGTAGTCCTTTGACCTGAGGCGTCATAGTTGTCTTGTGGTTAGGTCCTTGATCTTTGACTATGTCAAAGTCACTCCATTCGCGGGTGTCCACGGCATAGTTGGGGTTAAGCCACTTAGCCATGGAGGCAATTAAATGCGCAACAAGGGATCTCTAACCTTCAAACCGTTTGAGGGAGAATACTCTATGATATGATTAAGAATCTCTGGCCAGAGTATGAATGAGATTTAGGAAGTCATTCCAAATCACATTCGAGGTAATCATATAAGTAAATGAATCACATTGGATAGTCGACATGAATAAACTATCAAACCAAACAATGTGGTCAAGAGTATTGTATTAGAGAAAGACCGTATTGCATTGTAATCCTAAACTGAATAGGTTATCCACCTCTTCTGATTAGCTTGGGTAACCATGATATGCTGCTAGGTGTCACTCATGGTTTGTGGAAGCCCTTAAGGTGTATAAACACTAAAGGGAGAATTGAAAGTAAGTTTCAATTCACAATCGATTTGAAAGTGTTCTAATCGCCCACTGCCTCGCTAAAAATGAACCTAATGGATCGTACACCGTGTAAGGTAGAGATTGAAGAAACAACGGAGATGAGTAAGAATAATTAAATGGTTTAATTATTTATGGCAAGGATTAATTAATATGTTAATTAATCAAACGAATAAGTTCGTTAAAGACCTCGGGATAGTATTGGACCTTAAGGCCCAATGGGCTTTGAACGTCAAGTCCATTGACTTAAGTTGTATGACAACTTAATGAATAATGATTCACAAAGGCCCAAATAGCCCAATAATAACCCAATGGCCGGCCATTTAGAGAAGGAGTGGGTTTTGGACTTAATTACAAGTTTGCCACTCCAATGAATAAAGGTATAAATATGACTTTATAGCCCAAATTCATTTAGGGTTTCTTTTGGAGAAAAGATGAGAACACAAAGCTCTCTTTTCTCTCTAAGAGGCCGGCCACCCTAGAGGAATTCAGCTAGTAATCTTACTTCCTCTAGGTCACTCATTTCTTCTAAAATCTTACCTTGGTGAAGAGACTTAGAGGTTCTCAACTTTGGGAACTTGGAGAATCCTATTCTTCCATCCAAATCCATGGATCTAAGAAGCAAGGAATGAAGGCCCTCTCCTTGGGTGATTAGCCTTTGCTTATGCAAAGAGGAATCTACAAATGTATAAATTTCTCAACTCACTTTGTTTTGAGTTGAGTCTTGGTTCACCAAACTACTAGGCTTTGAATTTCATGGTTAATGTTTTGTTTTTAAGTGCATACAAGCATGATTCCGCCTTTAATTGTTAATTGCATGCTAATAGATGTTGCTTAAATGAACATGTTTTTCACAAAATTTCCTTCAACGGTAGGGTCAACAATCCTACGAAACTCGACCCGGAAGATCCATATGTTGAATTTCCAATCCGTAACTTTCTAAGATCCTTATTATGCTTCTAGAACAACATACTAAAATTTCGTCACGATTCGACAGTCGGATCTCCACCAATCCAATTTCAAGTGGCGGTCGACTAGGTGGTCAACTATGAAACTATATTAAGACTTTGGGATTTCACTAAACGGATACCAAAAACATACTCGGGACATCGAAATTAGCCTGGGAGGGTTCCTGAGAAATTTCATAAAAGTCAACAAAAAAGCCAACGCAATGAATATACCAGAGAATATTTCAAGAATATTTCGAATCCAATTTTGAAAATCGAGGCTGAATCCGAATTTTGGATCCAGGTCGGGTCAACCCGATTTGGGTCGCCAGTTTATGGGAAGGCTGGATAACTCCGGTTCTATTCAACCTCAAGTCTCTACTAAAATGTACAAACTTTATATCAAAAGAAAACTCAGAGAATAAGGAAAACAATTATACCCTTTATAGGCCAAGCCATGGCTGGAGAATGGTCTGCAACTCACAACGTCCCTTGCCAGAAAATCTGGGGAATAGTCCTCTAGTCGTTTCTGTGCAATTCTGTCGTTCAAAACACATAACCCAGATCAAAATCGAACGACAAGGAAAAAAATGAAGGGATTTAAAGTATCCTGAGGCTTACCTAGTCGGAAAAACCCAAGAACTCGCCATAGTCAATGGTAGTCACAATGCCATTGTGTAGTAAGGTGAGTGAGGGAGTTTCGGAGAGTTTTCCTTCACTTCTGGGTTCATGGAACTCACAGAGAGAGTGAGTGATGATGGTGGTGGTCAAGAAACTCGTTGAGGTGAAAGATGGTGTTCCTGCTGCTTTTCTGTGTAGCTTGCACATAAAGGAAGAACGTGAAGTGGAGGGATGTGGAAAAAGTAGCAGAGTGGGAAAGACATGGTGGTGATGCTGGCTTGGGTTTCCTCTGCATTTGCAGAGAGAAAGGGAATAGATTTTGAGAGAGTTTGAGGGAAGAGAGAAGAGGGAGAGGGTTCAAGAGAGTTCACGGAGTGCGGGAGGAGATACATGACGAAGATAGGGAACAAAAGTTAAATGGGGTGTGGACTCCACGGGCTACAAAAATCCTACTTAAAAAAAATATAATAATAAAATAATGAATAAAATAACTAAAATAGTAATTTAACAAAAATATCTTTTGGATTCGTGGTTCCGTAAAATCTTCACTGTAACTCCGATTTCGGTTCCACTTGCACCCACACATTCGCAACGACGATTCTTCGAGAATATGCTAAAAGAATGGTTCATACGTCTCACAATATGATGGTCAACGAAAGTCAACATTCTCACCTCTAGGAAAATTTTGGTCATTTCACACTTTTAGTATTTAAATATCGTAAAATCAAGAATGGGTCCTAACAACTTGGGTTTGACATAATCCCATTTCGACCAATCATTACCGTTAAGAAGGGTTATGAGGAGATTTTTCCTCATCCATGTGATGATTGCATTGGGAATTGCATCAGTAAAAGTAGGCCTAGAACTTGGGTGAAAGTTTCTGCATTGTTAAGAAACTTGTAAAGAAGCAATCAGTGAAGTTCTTCACTGATTGAGTTCGGCAGAAAATTTCTCACAAAAATCAAAGTCGGGTTGATCGCGGGTCATTGTGATTCGAGAAAGAAAAAAGTTGTAGATTGAGGAAACTAAGGATTTCTTAAAATTTAGAGTTGTGAAGGTTTTGGGGCTCTTAAGAAGGAGGAGAAATCTTGGTTTTACATGGGTGGGGTTAAAATAAAAGGAAAACTAATGAAAATGGCTTAACAACTTTGAATCTTAACCAAAAACCAATCACTAACTTTATTTAATGGTTAGGACAAACCCAACATTAAATCAGCCCAATCAAAACTGGCCCAAACAATGAGTTTTCGATTTTACCCCTGATGGCAACACCTTCTCCCATTTATTTAATTTGTTTCACTTTAGACGAAATAAAAAAAAATTTGTACGGTTTCTACAAGTTTCTACATATCTCATGTCATGTTCTCTCTACTATTTTCTCAATTTATAATTTTGATCTGATCATCTACGATGGAGATGACGCCACCCTTGTGATCCATGAGGAAGTCAAGGCCAAGAAGAGTTCGAGAAGTTCGGGACGCTCCTGACCAGTCTTCCACTGATAACTAGGAGTTCGAGCGAGCTCTAACAATCATTAGAGATAGCTTAAAGATGGACTCTAAGAGGTACCTATAAATTTGGTTTCGAATTTGTGAAAAAGTGTGGATTTGTTTTTCTCTATTTATTTTCTGCTTATTTGGGGTCTTCTAGTTGTGATTATGTTGACTATTTCTGGCTTTTGCAATATTTTACTCATATCTTTTTCAAGTGATTTTTTAAGAAGATGAAATGATTAAGTGTTTGGAGTTTTCTGGTTGCTTTTGATTTGTAGAACTTTTATTGTTTAAATTAATAAATTAATTATTTTTTAAATGTAAAGATTGGTTGGTTTGCAGTAGAATTGAACATTTGAATCTGTTTTCACAGCTTGCTGCAAGAGAAGATAAATATGCAAGTCAAATTTGCAATCAAGAACGATGTCACCGAAGTACCATTTTTCTTCATGAAACTTAAGCATTCAATTTGGCTTTCAATTTTTATTTTGTTTTATATTTTGATTTGGCCTATGATGCACTCTCATTGTCCTCTTGATTCCTGCAGCTGATTGGAAATACCCCGTTGGTATATCTCAACAATATTTGTTGTGGATGGTTGCATAGAACGAATTGCTGCCAAGCTAGAGTCAATGGAACTCTGTGCGTGTAAAAGGCAGGCATATTCTTTGCACTTTTCCCTAAGGGATATTGATTTTGTTGTCCTTACACGAAAGAAATCAATACTCAAGGTAACATTTGATCTTGAATTTGTATATGCAGGTGTGCATATTGTATGATCAAGGTTTTAAATTTTCAGAAATTGTCAGTGTCCAGTTTAAAAAATAGTGATAATACTCGTGTTTAGTTTTCAGAAATAGTCAGATTTCAGTTTCAGATATAGTGTAGTATTTGTGCTCAGTTTTAGAAATAGTGCAGTACCCGTGTTTAGTTTCAGAAATAGTCAGTGATCAATTTAAGAAATTGTGATAGTACCAGTATTCAGTTTAAGAAATAGTGATAAAACTCCTGGTCAATTTTTAGAAATAGTAAGTGTTTAGTTTCAAAAATAGTGTAATACTTGTGTTTAGTTTAAAAATAGTTAGTGATCAGTTTAAAAAATAATGATAGTATCGTTGCTTAGAAATAGTGATAGGACTCGCGTTCAGTTTCATAAATAGTCAGTGTTTCAGAAATAGTGTAGTAGCTGTGTTTAGTTTCATAAATAGTTAGAGTTTAGTTTCAGAAATACTGTAGTACCCGTGTTTATTTTTTTTAAATAATCAGTTTAAAAATAGTGAGGGAGAAAGAGTGTGTGTGTTTAAGAAATAGTCAGTATTTAACTTATAAATAACTTATATGAAATTTATAGTAATCTTACTTTGATTCTATAAATATTTCAATAAGCATTTAACATGATTTTGAATTTGAATTTTCCTCAGTCTAAATCCTTCTTAATTCAATTCCTCTAATTTCTTACTAATTTATAAATTAGTAAATAAGCAATCCTTCTTTCTCATTTTAGTTCCTCTATTTTCCTTGAAAGTTGAGACCAATCGAGATTTAATCAATTCAATTTTAATTATATATGATTAATGTTCTGCAAGTAAAAGAGTATATGGATATGGCAAACAAATGAGGAAGATGTTGACTGGGCTCTAAATTTAATTAGTAAAAGATAGCATATAGGATGAAGAAGGAAGGAAGAACTTCTCACATCACATCACATGCATTCAAACCAAAAGCAGACACTAAAGAGACGAGATACAGAGGGAAGCAATTTGTGACGTGCTAAAAAATACCTGACAAACCTGCGGTACACGCCATACACTTTTCTCTCTCGGTTTCGATTTCTTTTTCAGGTTGCGTTGGAAATTGGGTTAAATGAAAGAATGTTTGAGTAAGAAGAAAAAATGAGTGAAGCTGCTATTGCTTAGGGGATGAAGGTTCTAATTTTTAAGATTAGAGGAGGCGGTGGGGCATGCGACACATCTTATTGGCTAAGATACTGGGAAAGGAGAGTTGGAGGCTAAAACTCATGGACATGTAGACACAGACACAACCAAACTAATATTTAATGGGAGTGTGGCCCGACAAACCATTCACTCAGTTCAAACCTGGGAAAATTCAATTTTCTGATGGAATTGGACTGACGGTATGGAGTTTCCGTCAGGGGTATTGGTTGGAATAAAAAAATTTGGTTTTGCATGTGGGCTTATTTCCTACCTATGAGGCTTTAGCTTTTGTTTTTGTTATATTGTATTTTGTCATGTTTATTAAATTTCAAGCCTTTTATATTAAAGAAGATTATATGATGTTTTTTTGTTAAAACAAACATAGTCCAAACTTTTTTTTTTTGAACTCTTTTTTTTTTGAAATGGTTATGTCTAAAACTGGACACATGTACTATTTTTTAAACTAAAAATGGATACTACACTATTTGACTATTTCTGAAACTAGATACGGATACTACAATATTTCTTAAACTGAATACTGACTATTTTTAAAAACTAAACATGGATACTATCTGACACACCCCAACCTGGGAAGGTCGAAGCATGTTGGCCATCACCGTGAGTGGGAAGAACCCACTACAATTATTCAGAGCGTAATAGACAATGAGACTACAGAAGAGTAGTCAAAGTAACTAAAGTACACTTATTACATAACAGTGATAAGTTTGTACGTCTAAACATAAGAGAATGTCAGAACTGCCGAGATTCCCCGAGTGCCACAAAGAGTATAGCTATCTAGGTCCTGGAGGGGCAAAAAACAAAGTTGAGTGGGTCAGCAAAACAATGCTTATACGAAATCCTTTATTTTCGAATATACTAACCCCTCGCCGTAAAACAAGTATAGTTTCCTTAAAACATACTACGTAGGTATGTAAACAATAATACAACAGCATTATAATAGTATTATAACCAGAAATATGCCAAGTCATGATGTATCAAATGCCACAATAATATAATCATGTGATAATCAAGTATAGCTAAGTGCTCATCCATCTAAGCTGACACACGAGTTCAAACAGATAATTTCTGACACAAATAGGACTGGGTGTAATCAATATGCTCTAGTACTACGATCACGTGAAGGCTGGTGCAGAAGCACAGTCACATACAAGTCGGATTGCCTAATGCAATCTACCCGACAGGACTGGCACCTAACTTGGATCCAAGACGAGCGAACGGTGCGATGTGAACATACACGTGAAGGACTGGCCCTGGCCCTGGGGCGAGTACTAACACCAGTGCAGCAAGATGAGCATGTACAAATATATACGAATGTCATGACAGCAATATCCCAACCATATAGCAACATTTATCACAATTATATAGCAGTTATCAATTATTTGGCAATATATACGTAAAGTGATGTATTTATCCAATTATGGAAACTATAAATACGTGTAGTGTCACAACCCGTCCCTAATTTTACATTTTTATGATTTTAAAAGCGTGATTTTACGAAAATGGCCTAAGAGGTGAGGGTATTGACTTTCGTTGATCAACGTTTTATGAGATGTATGTAATATTCCTTTAGCATATTCTTGAAGTGTTGGACAACACGGGCTCGTAGGTGCAAGCAGAAGAGGATTTGGAGTTACGGTTAAAGTTTTACGGAACTGTAAACCCGAGAAGTACTTTTGTTTTCGTTACTATTTATATTTTTTTATTATATATTTTTATAATCTTTATATTATTACCTTTTAGTTTTTTTTTTTTTTTTAAAGGCAAAACGCTGCCTGATGGCAGCGAAGAAGAGGAAAGGAAGAGAATGGCCAAATGGGGAGTGGAGAGAGGAAGGTGAGGACCAACCTAAGAAGAAGGGAGGGAGGGAAAGGAGGGAGAAGAAAAAAAGGAGGGGAACGAGCCGGGTTCCTTTTACTCGCGCGATGACCCGGTTCCCTTAGTGTTTTCCGACAGTTTTTCACCCAAATTTTCGGCTTTCTTCACCCCCCCCCCCCCCATCACCATCAAGCCTCATCACAACATCCTAGCAGCTAATTGTAACCAAAATCGACGAGTTTTAGTCCCAATATTGGAAAAAACCCACCGACGGGTCCGGGTGATTCTCGGCTTCGAACCACCATTTGTGAAACAATTTCCTTAGATCGCCACCACCAATAGACGCTCCATGAACCCAAAAACAAAGCCCAATCAACCTTGGAGACGTCGGAGCTTGTATGGAGTCGAATCAAGAACCACCCACTTCTAGGGTGCCGACAGGTTTTAACGAAATTGAACCTCTTCCCGACCTAATTGGCCTTGGTCACTGTCACAGCCCGTCTCGAAATTCTATTATCGGTGATGTAAAATGACGGTTTTAACCTTGGACGTTGAACCCTGTAGTGTGTGTGTGACTTATTTTGGAGACTTAGATGTTAATTTTTGTGGTTTTGGATTGGTGACCCACGTAGACCACACACACACACACACATTATCAATCTTTCTTTCCTCCCGTGCTCTCTCTCTCTCTTTCAGACTCTCTCTCTCTCTTCTCTCTTGTACGAACGACACCCAAAACCCTTTGAAACGTGACAGATCGAGAGACTTAAGCACACCATTGTGTTCGTGAAGCTTAGACGAATCGATTGGTACCATTTTTAGGTAAGGAAACCTTCGATTTCACGTGGAAACCCTAGCTCCGATTTTGGTCATTGTTCATGTGGACGTAAAATCTTGTGTTTCAGGGA
Organism: Malus fusca; assembly: GCA_035220775.1. NCBI lineage: Eukaryota > Viridiplantae > Streptophyta > Magnoliopsida > Rosales > Rosaceae > Malus > Malus fusca. Next base: position 5,269,228 of record CM069059.1, read on the forward strand.
ATTTTAAGGACATAGGAAGCTTTAGGACGTCCTTGTGAGGCTCGGAGAAGAAAAATGGAGTGAATTGGACGTCGGAGGACTGAGATCGAAGCACTACAAGTTTGGCTTAAATTATCGAGCTTGCTCAGGCGTGATTCAGTGGTTTTCGAGGCTTCAAACAGGTATAACATTGTTCCTCTCATCTCCAGCTTTCCAATGGTTCAAGTTTCATGAAAAATGGTGAAGAAACGAAGAAGAATAAGCGTTTTAAAGATTTACCCAGAAACCGGCGAAGTCGCCGGCGTCCGGTGACTCGTCAGAAAAGAAGGTGGCATATTCCGTCAGTTTTGACGGAATATGCTAACGACGTTAGCTGATGTCGTTAAGAATCTAATGGAATATGCTGGGAGTTAACGGAATATTCCTGACGACGTTAACTGACGCCGTCAGCGTGCCTGGCATGCACCCTCGCGTGGGCGGTGCGTCTGGCCGTGCCTTGGCCAGCGCATGGCGGTGCGTGGGTGGTCCAAAAATTATTCTAAAAATTTGGGGATGATCCTGAGGTTGTGTAGGTCACTGTAGTATATTCATATACCCAATTTGAGCTATGTATGAGAAGTTGTTAGATAGTTTTGTCTATGTGCTTTAAATAATGTTTTTATAGTTAATTCGCATATAGGTGAGACTTATCCCGAGGACGAGCATGTTCAAGGGCGACTCGGGGGCTACGACCCTTCGACATACCAGTGAGTGGGCTTTTGGTTTTCAGTATATATTTATATACTTGATATTTTCCCAGAAATATGTGTTTAAATGAAAGTATGCCTTAAATGCCATGCATATGAATTTATATTTAGTATATGAATTGGTATATGATGCATTATATATAATTGTGGTGATGTGGACGCTCAGGTAAGCTCAGGTAAGTTATGTTTGGTTATGTGAATCATCGATGATGTGATATGTGATTGAATAACGTTGAGCTCATAAAACTGCACCTAGGGTGATTGTGATTTAGCCAGAGATATGGCACAGGCCTGTATATAATGTCACCTCCCGCACCATATGCTCATATTGGATCCAATTTAGGTGCACAGTCTTGTCGTACATACCTTTATTATGGTTCCGACTCGTAGGTGACTAGCGACTTATCACACAGCTATTATGTGTGAGTAGTATTGAGCATGATTATATTGCACCCATTATTGTCGTACAGACCTTTTCATTTGGTTCCGACTCTTGTGCAGTATAATGCCGTATAGGTCATTGTAATGACTCCGGCTAGATTGACTTTTGAGCTATGAATTCAGCCGTACAGACTACCACAGGGGTTTCGGCTAACATGTTATATTTATATGAAATTATTCTCACCTGAATTGCTTACTCTGTTATATATTGGCATGGCATACATATGAATATGACATTGTGAAGCATGATTTGAATTAATATATTTACATATATATTTATGTATATGCTTATATTCTGATTCTGGAAAAAATTATACATGTTTTACAGCGAGGGGTTAGAAATGTTGATAAATGAAATGGTTTTGTAAAACATTTGTTTTTGCCCACTCACGCTTTCTGTTTTGCGCCCCTCCAGGTTTTAGGTAAGCTTGTTGTCGGTGGCCTTGAGGATTTCGACGGTTTTGACTTATCAAATTAATTATATGACATCTTATGGTACTATAAAATTAGTACTTGTCCTACTGGACTGCACCTAGACTTTTTATGCTCTGATTAGGAGTACTTACTTTTGTATCTTACTCCTATCACTTCTTGTTTAGTAATGCACTCTAGTAGATTTGGTTCTAAATATTCGTATATTTCTTATCCTTAATGCTTCCGCACTGTGCACATGGCTACGTCACCCTCACGTGACGGCCAGCATGCCTTGATCTCGATCGGGGTGTGTCAGTCACAGGTATGAAAGTTGCTCCACTCATTGAGACCTACAATTCTATAAATTTTGGTAATTTTTGGAAATAGTTGGATTTTCCGGCGACTCGGGGCGGCCAACCACCACCCACGGCAGCACTTGCGGCGGCCCGTGGCCAGAGGGCCGTCAATGTTATTCTTAAGCTAATTAGATGCCTTGAGTTCAGTTTTGGTAATTGAATGACGTAGGTTGATTGTTGGAATCTAAATTCTCCATGTTACGTTAATAGTGAAGGAAAATTTGTGAAAACACATGTTCATTTAAGCAACATCTATAAGCATGCAATTAACAATTAAAGGCGGAATCATGCTTGCATGCACTAAAAAACAAAACATTAACCATGAAATTCAAAGCCTAGTAGATTGGTGAACCAAGACTCAACTCAAAACAAAGTGAGTTGAGATTTATACCTTTGTGGATTCCTCTTTGCATAAGCAAAGGCTAATCACCCAAAGAGAGGGCCTTCATTCCTTGCATCTTAAATCTATGGATTTGGATGGATTAAAAGGTTTCTCCAAGTTCCCAAAATTGAGAACCTCTAAGTATCTTCACCAAGGTTAGATTGGAGAAGAAATGAGTGACCTTGGAGTAGTGGGATTGCTAGATGCACCCTCCAAGGGGCCGGCCTCTTTAGAGAGAAATGGAGAGACATGTTCTCTCCAATTTTCTCCAAAACAAACCCTTAATGAATTTTGGCTATAAAGTCATATTTATACCTTTATTCATTTGAGTGGCAAACTTGTAAATAAGTCCAAGTTCACTACCCTTAACAATATGGCCGGCCTTAGGGTGTATTTGGGTTGTTTGGGCCTTTGTGAATATTTAGTCATTAAGTTGTCATACAACTTAAGTCAATGGGCTTGACGTTCGAAGCCCATTGGGCCTTAAGGTCCAAAACTATCCCGAGGTCTTTAACGAACTTATTCGTTTGATTAATTAACATATTAATTAATCCTTGCCATAAATAATTAAACCATTTAATTATTCTTACTCATCTCCATTGTTTCTTCAATCTTCACCTTACACGGTGTACGATCCATTAGGTTCCTTTTAGCGAGGCAGTGGACGATTAAAACCATTTCACATCGATTGTGAATTGAAACTTACTTTCAATTCTCCCTTTAGTGATTACACACGTTTAGGGCTTCCACAAACCATGAGTGACACCTAGCAGCATATCATGGTTACCCAAGCTAATCAGAAGAGGTGGAGAACCTATTCAGTTTAGGATTACAAATGCAATACGGTCTTTCTCTAATACAATACTCTTGACCACATTGTTTGGTTTGATAGTTTATTTATTCATGTCTACTATCCAATGTGATTCGTGTGCTTATATGATTACCTTGAATGTGATTTGGAACACCTTCCAAAATCTCATTCATACTTTGGCCAAAGATTCTTAATCATATCATAGAGTATTCTCCCTCAAACGGTTTGAAGGTTAGAGATCCCTTGTTGCGCATTCACTTGCCTCCATGACTAAGTGGCTTAACCCCAACGATGCCGTGGACACCCCGATGGGGTGACTTTGACATAATCAAAGATTAAGGACTTAACCACAAGACAGCTGTGATGCCTCAGGTCAAAGGACTAATTTGCATTATCCCAACCATGAGTTCTCATATGACATGAATATGAGAACTCTTCGTTGATCGTGTTCAGTGAACTCATTCTCTATTGAGCACCTACGTACTTGTCTTGATGTCACACACACCAATGACTCAAGACTAGTCACTCTCCCTGAGAGAAGACACAGTACGTACTGATCTTAACGGACTGTCAATGCCCAATTGGCAATCCTATGATCAGGAACATTTAGGATGTGTCTACGAAAGAATTGTCTCATGAATCTAACCTCTTTAGATCGTATTCTCCCAATCACATATTCCTTGGACTTTATCGTTTAAGCATATAACATTTATATGAGACGGCTCAAACAATAATCTTTGCCCTTTATATGTAAACTAAATTAGTTTAACATGTGAAATGTCCGTAAAGTATCATCATATGATTGGTTTTAGGGCACATTTCCAACAATCTCCCACTTGTACTAGAGCCAATCAGCTTGGTCATCAGTGATGATACCTTTTCTGTAGTCATTTCAAAATTGGCTGAGAAGTAGGCCTAGACAATGGATATCTATATGTTATCCATAGAAGCAACCTTGAGAATAACGACGTCACCATTATACATGATTCTCAATCATGTGGTTCAGTCTCTCATATGAGTTCGGATCTTGATGAGACCTTGATTCCTTGGCTTGAGCTATCGCCCCATTAGTGTCATACACTTTCTGGTTGGAACCGAATAGAGAGTTCATAAATGAACTTTCCCATCCAAACAACATTGTTGTAAACTTCTATATGGCAATATATTTTGCATTCATAATGGAACACACTAAAGTCATTACTTTAATGTTTCCATCCAAATATCTCTTTAGTCATAATAAAGAGATATCTGTCTATCTTTTCATTCATAATGAAGAAACATTCAATGATGGATTAGATTCATAATCTAATACATTTACGCTTCCTTTCCGTTACTCTAATTCTTCCTCATTCTTTGAGGAATCTATCCTTTAGTATTTCTCAAATACTTAAGGACTCATTTGACAGTTGCCATGGTTCTGATCCTGGGCTTGCACTGATATCGTCTTGTACCGTTCTAGGTACAACTCATATCAACGTTTTTCATACAATATGAAATACGTAAATCACCTTTCTGCGTATGCATAAAGGATTCTATTTTTGCTTTATTTCTTTGGGAGTCAAAGGGTACGTTCCCTTTGAGAAGAGCAACTACTTAGTCTAACTAGAGTTGTCCTCCTAATTGAAGTTTATCATCATATGAGAAACTTCCTAGCACATTTTGTCTATTATTAGGGCATGATATAATCCAATTATATCCTAAAATCTATCATTATAGATTTCCATCCCATGTATATAGACTATGTCTCCCATATACATTCTATCGTTATAGAACGTTTAAAGTCATAACTTTAACGAAGAAGTATTCTTCTCATTTCCAAAATTAATATATCATATATATATTAAATTTTAGGAACATGATTAACTCCCATACACATTCTATCGTTATAGAATGCTTAAAGTCATAACTTTAACGAAGAAGTATTCATTCCATTTCCAGAATTAATATATCATATATATATTCATATATATCATATATATATTTATATACATATATATATATACAATTTTAGGAATATGATTAACTCCCGCTAATCTTTTGTAAACCTAGTAAACAAAAGATTCATTTACATCTATATGAGAAATCAAACAATTTGATCTTTCTCTCATAAGACGCTTATGGCTCCCACTAGCTTGCTAAGATCCATGATGGTTGGATCTCTACAACTTACATGTTTTGTGATTCATAGTTTTAGACATATATTATTAGGACTATCTTAATAATGGTTTCGGAAACCTATATTATGTCCAAACATTGAATCAACATTTAGTTGTATCTAGCTATCTTCAAATTAATTGAAACTAAGACTACGTCAAAAATGGTTCCTTCAAAGTCAACCATTCTCTTTGATTGTAGTCACCTTAAGCTACCAATTAGCTATGAAGGTTTCATTATTTCGTGTCAAATGGTACTTTACCATTTCCTTGAGTATATATCGTATATACACTCAATGTAGTCATAAGGATTTTCATTCTTATTTCTTTCTAATTAAGAGGTGCAACTCTACGACATAGTCATAAAGTTCAAACCATTCAACTGAGACGGTTTATAAATCCTTCTCGACTACCTTGGAGCTTGTGGTATAGGAACTAGGTTGTTATATTTGTTGATCATCATCTTGTCTCTCAAAGAACCCATTCTTTGAGTTCTATCTTTCGTTCATTGCTCTATCTTAGGCAAATCATATTGTAGGATTACAATGAACTACCCAACAAAACAACATTGGTTAGTTGGTTTATAGAAGTGATATCCAAAAGTTAATTTAAGGATATCCCACAAGATTGTTATCAAACAAATATTGCTTATTAGCACACAACCCCAAATCTTAATACAATTAAGATTTGTCTTTCTTTCTAACTACATCGTATGGAGTCATGAAAACTTTGGAAGATCTTCTAATTGACAATCATATTATTTTAGAAGTATATATCCTATATATGGGTAATTGATAATATCCAACGAACCAAATCTTATTCACGTTCGTTCTTCTCCTTATGGAGAAATCCATTATCATATGATGCTTCTTTCCTTGATATCTTTCAAGAAAACTATTCTAAAGTGTTACCTTTCCTTGGATCAAATCTAAGGATATAAATACTTTAGACGTCTTACTCATCAACTTACATTTCTTGAATTCTTTGAAACCTTTTGCAAAGTATTCGGACTTGTGTTTATTTAAAATAAACTATAGTCCAACCGAGGGTGATCTTCGGTGAATGTCATACAACATGAGTAGTATTATGTTGTGGACAAGTGCCACTAACATCTAAGTGAATTAACCTCAACAACTTTGTGATTCTTTATTCTTTCCAAAAGAATAAAGATTTCAAACATTTTGCCTCTATACAATTTTAACAAGAAGGCATTGGATCCGGATCTAACGATCCAAAGTATCCATCTATGACTAACTCGTAATTTATGTTTTTAGAGGTATCACAACTTTAGTTGGGATTAGTCACTATCTTGCAACCTTTTGGGTTTTAAGCATCATTATATTCTAAACAGTTAACACTACCATATCATCTCTACTATAGAGACAATCAATTAGATTACTATAATCCAATCATTCATTAATAAAGAACAATGCTTTGTCTAACAAAACATTCATCCATCTCTACTATAGTGACGGAATTAAGTTCCTTAAAATTGGAATGTAAAGACAATCTTTGTTTTTCCATTTTCTTTAGTAGTTCATATGAGGAAGTAAGTACCATCTGCTTTCGCAGAGATCTATATTTTATTCACGTTCCGAATGTGAAGTACTTTCTCTTCTCTCATTAATCTTCTACTTCTTATTAGCCACACTTTTACAACGATTGTAAAACATAGTTACTAATACGGAATCAAACATTCAAGTAGAAGAACCAACTGTTTTGAACTATTCAAGAACAATTCACAACACCTTCGGAAGGTGTGTTCTTGACACTTGCAAGACATTTCTTGCAAATACCCCTTCCAATGTCCATCCTTTCATAAAGAAAGTTTGTTCCCTTGGAGTTAATTTTATCTTCTTCATTTGACTTCTCCTTTTACTACAATAGTCATGGTCCCTAAACTCCCACTATTTCTCTTGAAACTTATTTCAATTGTGTTATACACATCAAACATTTTGGAGAGCATGTGGTTATTTTTCACTACATAGTTTACAATAAACTTAGTGAACCATTAGGATAGGGACACAAAAGTGAAGTCCTTGCCTAGTTCCCGTCTCTAGAAGTGTTTTAACACTTCAACACTCAATGATTCAAAATCATCATAAGTCCATGTTGATGGACTATTTTTGTCAACCAACCATTATGTTCTAAACATAATTACAAACTTTCAAGAGTTGTTAAGGCAACTCTCATTTCTTCGTACAACAATTTGTAAGTGAAGAATCATGGCACATGAAGTGTCCATGCCTTTGTGCTTTCTTCTTAAGTTCTTTGTTCATTTAACAAAGAAACAAGCACTAAGTGTTTGCATTGACTAAGGGTTGTTCAAAACAACTCATTATTTCTTCATACAACGATTTGTAAGTGAAGAATTAATAACACTAAAAGTGTCATTTTCTTTATGCTAATCTTTGTAAGTTCCTTTGTTCATTTAACAAAGGATTAAGCATTGGTTGTTTGTGTTGTCCTCTTCATGATAGACTTTTCTAACATGTTCTTCCAATGATACATTATCATTTGGAAGATTGTGAGGATGAGACTACTTAGGTACATATGCAATCCTTTTAAGACAATCTTGGGGATTGTGGTACCAAGTCCGGAAACTAAAACATTCGGTTTTTATTTGTCAAGTGTTGGATAGCGTTTGCAAATATATTGGTAAACAAATACATAACGAATATAAATAGATTGATTTTAAGCCATTTGATTCGGGTCTTTAAATCAAATAGCACCACCCACTATTTTTGGCAAATTCCATATCCCTCATTGGAATTCGAGAGTTTTGGATGAAACTCTTAGTAGGGTATGGGAGGCTCACTACTACCAAGCCCACCTCACAATGATATGATGTTGGCTAGCATTAATAATAATGAGAGAGTACACTTACTCATTTGCAACAACCTCTTGCAAGTACCCATCTTATTTGGCCTCTAGAGAATGTCACCTCACAATGATATGATGTTGGCTCCATTGCACTTAGTTAAGTCATTCCCACCATGCTTAGTGCGTGAAGGGGTTCAAGAATAGCCTCACGATGATACGATGTCGGTCATCCTCGTTGCCTACACTCACCTCATCAAGTATGTATATAGACTCCTCCTGAGTATAAGCATGCACTTTGTACTTCCCCATGATAGGGTGAAGCCGGTGTACAAGTCATAAACGATTGGAGCTACTACGGTGGAAGGCCTACGAAAGAGTGTTCCAAGCACTCTCACGCTTATCAACTTAATAATGGTTTGGTTGAGGGTTTTAGGTCTCATCACATATAAATATTCATTTTAATCTCTATTAAAACAATTTTGGTCCTATTACAACTATTGGTCCTATTACAACTATTGGTCCATCTCATTGTTTTTAGTTGTATATTATACTCCCACTATGCTTATAAAACGGTTTTTAAAGCAAGAGTATATGATACTACTAACATAAACTTTGCATTCATTTAATGGACTATATAGTTGCCTTAGGGCCTTAGGATGACTATGAACCTTTGTTTAGATTCAACACGAGCCTAGTGTTGAATCTCGGACTAGGGATGATGATTGATTTTAGTTACGCGTTTAATCACATTAAGGCGTGTTGTTCCTAGGGGCGTTGGACCCAACTACTTCATTTTCATGCATATCATATAAAGCAAGAAAGAAATACTTCAAAGTAAAAGAGAGCTTATGCTCTTTACAACATTTGCATAAAACAAATTACTTTAAAGTAAAGAAGAGCTTATGCCCTTTTACAACATTTGATCAAATCAAATTACAACCAAAATTAATCTACACATTCCCATGGTTCAAACAAATTTGAAACGGCCTTTCACATAGCTCAGTTATCGTAGGCTTAGGTTCATAATCACCCTTTAATTAATTAACACTTTAACTAATTAAATTGAATGCAACATTTTCATTTGGTTTTTGTATCCATAAAATTGATTTAAATGGAGCTAAATAAAATGAAAATCCAATTCTCATTTAAAGAGACAAAACAATTTTGTTCTCAACCTAATTTGGGCCAATATGCAATAACCACAACCTTTGGGCTATATTTCAAAACTTTTGGGGTCACTTTGTAAAAGCACAAAAGTCCACTACTTCATGCAATTACAACTAGAACCCAAAATTTTAATAATGCAAAAACTTCATTAAAGGATCAAAACAATTTGTCCTTTAGCGTTTTTAGGCCTAAACGTAAAAACGTAAACTTTTGGGCCAAACTGCAAATACACAAAAGTATCAAAAACTTTATGTAATTGCATAAAAGACCCAAAAGTACTCCCACTTGAGGGAGGGCCGGTTTTTAGAGAGAAAAAGGGAGTGGAGATAAGTCCACAAAAATTTGGAAATTTTTCAATAATGTCATAAAGTCTTGCAAGTGGAATCTGGTTGTTGTGAATCATAAAACCATGCATGTGGTGTGTAAGGTGAGTAAGGTGTGTAAGTCTTACACACCCATCACAATTTCTATCACCATTTGAAATAAATGTTTTGGTGATAGAAAATTCACATCAACCAACACAAAACAAAGACTTTATGAAATTAACTAAAACTTTGAATCAAAACACCAAACTTTTTGTTCTTGGCAAAAATGTCAAGAACAATGAAGAACACTCATGAAAAACTCAAAAAATTTCCACGAACATTTTTCACCCAAAACCATTTTAACTTAAGGGAAATAACATATAACCAAACTAGGGTACATAGGGGTTCCAAAAGTCACTTGAAAAACATTTTAACAAGTCAAACAAGAACCCAAAAATCCACCCTTTGGATTTGGCCGAAAATCCCCAAAGTCATGGCACCAAATTTTAGCTCTAATATTCATGCTCTTATGAACTACATCTACAACATTTGAGATGACAAATTTTCTAGCAAAATTTACATTCAAAGAAACAAGAATAAAGCTTGTAACATATTACAACTTTTAAATCACAAACTATGAACTACAAAACCAAAAAGGATTCCCCAACTACTAGACCTAGGCTCTGATACCACTTGAAGGAAAATTTGTGAAAACACATGTTCATTTAAGCAACATCTATAAGCATGCAATTAACAATTAAAGGCGGAATCATGCTTGCATGCACTAAAAAACAAAACATTAACCATGAAATTCAAAGCCTAGTAGATTGGTGAACCAAGACTCAACTCAAAACAAAGTGAGTTGAGATTTATACCTTTGTGGATTCCTCTTTGCATAAGCAAAGGCTAATCACCCAAAGAGAGGGCCTTCATTCCTTGCATCTTAAATCTATGGATTTGGATGGATTAAAAGGTTTCTCCAAGTTCCCAAAATTGAGAACCTCTAAGTATCTTCACCAAGGTTAGATTGGAGAAGAAATGAGTGACCTTGGAGTAGTGGGATTGCTAGATGCACCCTCCAAGGGGCCGGCCTCTTTAGAGAGAAATGGAGAGACATGTTCTCTCCAATTTTCTCCAAAACAAACCCTTAATGAATTTTGGCTATAAAGTCATATTTATACATTTATTCATTTGAGTGGCAAACTTGTAAATAAGTCCAAGTTCACTACCCTTAACAATATGGCCGGCCTTAAGGTGTATTTGGGTTGTTTGGGCCTTTGTGAATATTTAGTCATTAAGTTGTCATACAACTTAAGTCAATGGGCTTGACGTTCGAAGCCCATTGGGCCTTAAGGTCCAAAACTATCCGGAGGTCTTTAACGAACTTATTCGTTTGATTAATTAACATATTAATTAATCCTTGCCATAAATAATTAAACCATTTAATTATTCTTACTCATCTCCATTGTTTCTTCAATCTTCACCTTACAGGGTGTACGATCCATTAGGTTCCTTTTAGCGAGGCAGTGGGCGATTAAAACCATTTCACATCGATTGTGAATTGAAACTTACTTTCAATTCTCCCTTTAGTGATTACACACGTTTAGGGCTTCCACAAACCATGAGTGACACCTAGCAGCATATCATGGTTACCCAAGCTAATCAGAAGAGGTGGAGAACCTATTCAGTTTAGGATTACAAATGCAATACGGTCTTTCTCTAATACAATACTCTTGACCACATTGTTTGGTTTGATAGTTTATTTATTCATGTCTACTATCCAATGTGATTCGTGTGCTTATATGATTACCTTGAATGTGATTTGGAACACCTTCCAAAATCTCATTCATACTTTGGCCAAAGATTCTTAATCATATCATAGAGTATTCTCCCTCAAACGGTTTGAAGGTTAGAGATCCCTTGTTGCACATTCACTTGCCTCCATGACTAAGTGGCTTAACCCCAACGATGTCGTGGACACCCCGATGGGGTGACTTTGACATAATCAAAGATTAAGGACTTAACCACAAGACAGCTGTGATGCCTCAGGTCAAAGGACTAATTTGCATTATCCCAACCATGAGTTCTCATATGACATGAATATGAGAACTCTTCGTTGATCGTGTTCAGTGAACTCATTCTCTATTGAGCAACAACGTACTTGTCTTGATGTCACACACACCAATGACTCGAGACTAGTCACTCTCCCTGAGAGAAGACACAGTACGTACTGATCTTAACGGACTGTCAATGCCCAATTGGCAATCCTATGATCAGGAACATTTAGGATGTGTCTACGAAAGAATGGTTTCGTGAATGTAACTGCTTTAGATCGTATTCTCCCAATCACATATTCCTTGGACTTTATCGTTTAAGCATATAACATTTATATGAGACGGCTCAAACAATAATCTTTGCCCTTTATATGTAAACTAAATTAGTTTAACATGTGAAATGTCCGTAAAGTATCATCATATGATTGGTTTTAGGGCACATTTCCAACAAATAGGTCATTGTATGAATTGATGATCCGACCGTTTGATCATCACCAAACTTTAATATGTTATAGTACGTAATATTTGAGCACCATAGAAACTTACAGATTGGGAATCCAACGTACGGATCTTCCCGAATTGGATTTGTAAGTTCATAAAATAATATGTTGACCGCCACTTGGTTTTGGCAATTGGCGGAGATCCGACCTTTGGATCATAATGAAACCTTAGGACGTTGTTCTAGAAACATGATGTGGATCCTTGGAAGTAACGGATCAGAAATCGATGATGCAGATCTTCCGAATTGAATTATGTAGGGATGTGTTTTACGTAAATTATGTATTCTATCGTTAAGAACTCTGAGATGTGATTTGATAATTGTTCTAGGTGACGATGGTTCGTGATGTCTCGATATGCGTGCTAGGGAGTCGTAGCGCGGACCGCAGGTGAGTGGGTCTTTTCCTTTCTATCATATATATACATATATATATATATTGATAATTCCACAAACGGTTATAAATTGATTATTGCATATAATTACTGTGAATGCTTTGAAGTACTAATACGAACTACGAATGGCTTGATCCCTATTTAGGGTACGTAGGCAGTCTAACGAGACGTTAGATGCAACCATACCATAAATGAGACTAAATAATTAAGACAATAGCCTTGTTTGGTAAATTGTGCAATGTGAGGGACATTGGTGGAAAATGTGAGATTTAACCTTATGATTTAGTGATGGGATGTTGGTCATAAATCATTGTGTGAAGGATCGAGAAATTGAAGTAAAGAATCGTAAGTATTGATAGTTAGTTAAATTAGTGTTTAGTTGAGCTTGTCACCGATAATTATTTCCGAAAATAAATAGTTCGGGAGTAGGGCGTTACAGCTTATGCATTTTATGTCATATTATATATATATATATATATGTATGAATGTATATGTATATAATCGAAAATGCTATGACATGATTGAGTATTAGATTGCATCATGGTATATCCATATGTATATTACCTGCTCGTAATTATTATGAACGCTTTGAAGTGTAAAGGTGAACACAGGACACCCAGGTAAGTTCTGGTGAGTTTATGGTATTAGTTGAAATGATGGAGTTATGGCATGACTACATGTACGTTTTAGGCAAATCCAACCTTGTCGTACAGGTTGCAATGATAGGCAACTCTGACACTGTCGTACAGGTTTCCCATGAGTCGTATATGTTATAATAGATGCAGTTAGAGCTCATAAACCTGCACCCAGTTGTTAGTGCTCCCGCCCGTGGCCAGGGCCTAGCCTTCACGTGATCGTTCACCTCCCGTACCACACGCTCACCTTGGATTCAAGGTAGGTGTCAGCCTGTCATACAAACCACATTAGGTGGTTCCGACTCGTAGGTGACTTACGATACTTCGCACAACCATCACGTGATCGTAGTACTTGAGCATAATTATTTACACCCAGCCCGTCGTACAGACCACTAGAGGTGGTTCCGACTCGTGTGCAGGGATATGTGATGAGCTATGGGTTCATTCGTACAGGTCACTATAGGTGACTCCGACTTATGAGCTAGCATTGATTGATGAGATATGGATAAGTCGTACAGGTCACTATAGGTGACTCCGACTTATGAGCTAGCATTGATTGATGAGATATGGATAAGTCGTACAGGTCACTATAGATGACTCCGACTTATGAGCTAGTATTGACTGATGAGATATGGATAAGTTGTATAGGTCACTATAGGTGACTTCGACTTATGTGCTAACATTGATTGATAAGATATGGATAAGTCGTACAGGTCAATATAGGTGACTCCGACTTACGTGCTAGCGTTGATTGATGAGATATGGGTGCAGTCGTATAGGTCACATTAGGTGACTCCGACTTGCGTGCTAATATAGATTATTGAGCACATGATTATTTATATTACTGATGAGTTGCTGTGTCGTGGTATATTTATGGAATTACTGTTGATATATTTTTGATTTCACATTAATATGTGATATGATTTTCTGGAAACTATACAGGTGATGCATCGAGGGGTTATAACGTTTTAGAAGGCTTCTATTAAAAAATTTATTTCTAGGGCCAATCACCCTTGTTTCGTTTTCACCCTTCAGGTTTTATTAGCTGAGCTTTCTTATCGTCGAGGATTCGTGGCAAATCTTAGTATTTGAGATTTCTTGCGACGGTATGATTCTTAATCCACTATACTGCACTTACTTATGCTCTAATGTCACGTGTGAAGTGGGTTCATTCCCGCTCACCAGCGCACTCTGGTTTTTAAGCACTCTTAGGTTTAAATTTATTCACATTTTTCCACATCATCATACTTTATGGCTTCGTCACCTTCCAGGTGTCGGCCAGCACAGCTCGATTCTGAATCCTAGTGGACATCCCGGGTCGGGGTGTGTCATATATATATAAAAATAAACTGCCCACTCACAAGTACGTCGCTGGGTCATAGCCCTTGAGCCTAGCTTGGCCTCGAACGTCCTCAGGATATGTTTCCCGAATATGTGAAATAACTAATTTCGAATTAATTAAAGCACATATACGTAAACCTAAATAACACCCTCATAGTTTGCTCAAACCTAAGGTTTTAATATACCATTGTGACCCACTCGACGTCACGAACATCCCTAAATTTTTAAAATAATTTTTGGATAGCTCACGCGCCTGCAATGGCACGGCCAGACGCGCCCCCACGAGCAGGCCAGTGCTGTCAGCTAGCCTGACGCCGTTAAGAATATGCCACAGAATATTCCGTTAAATGCTAACAGAAGTTAACGGTGTTACCTGACGCCGTCAGGAATATTCCGTCTCCTCCGGTTGTCCTTGCCGTCGCCGTCGTCCGCTGCCGTCTGTAACTTGATTTTTCGCCGGTTTTCTGGAAAATTTTCAAACTCACTATTCTCTTTCATTTCTCAACCATTTTTGACGTACTTTATATGGATTTGAAGCTAGTGAAGTGTAGAATCGCGTTATACCTGTTTGAAGTCCAAAAAGATGACGAAGGTTGCCGGAAAATGCCTCGAAAGTTCTAGCCAAAAGTGAGCTCCTCGAAACTCGGTTGTTTCGATGTCCAAGCTTCTTCAAAATGTCCTAGAGGCCTCGGGGAGTTGTGGGAAGGTTTCCTCTACCTTCAAAACTCTTTAACTTGGCCTGAAATCCGATGAACTCAGATCACTGAGTTTGGACCTCACGAGTTCGACGTTGAAAACTTGTCCATTCCAGGTTTCAAGAACATGGTTGTGATCGTGGGACTGAGATAAGTACAATGGAGTGGTTTTGGGTTCGATCTGTGAGCTTTGAAGCTCGTTTGAGGGGTTTGCAGAGAAAGAGAGTATACGAGAGAGAAAGAGAAGGAAGAGAGATATTTTCTTTTGCTTTTTCTGATTGGTTGCTGCAAAGAGGGAATGGATGGGATTGGTGGAGTGCACGGGATGGGCTAAATAAAAGGCTAGGGATAGAGTTTAGATTTTGTACATAAAAAGGTATCGAAAATCTATCTGAAATAGTGTTTTTACACTGATAAAATTTTACGTACACTCGTAACAACGTGTACAATTTAAATGCAATAGCGAGAAATAGAATAAAAGCAATATGACTACGTCCACATCACTTGCCAATAAGGGCATAATAGTCAATACACATACTCAGGGAGAAATTACATAGGAAAATTAGGGACAGGTCATCACACTATCACTATTTCTTAAACTGAACACTGACTATTTCTTAAACTGACTATTTATGAAACTAAAGCGGGTACTACACTATTTGTTAAACTTACTATTTATGAAACTGACACGGGTACTACACTATTTATTAAACTGATTGACTATTTATGAAACTGACACATGTACTACACTATTTATTAAACTGAATGACTATTTATGAAACTGACACATGTACTACACTATTTATTAAGCTCACTATTTATGAAACTGACACGGGTACTGAAGGATAAAATTTGTCCTAGCTAAGAACATGTGAGAATATTTGAATACATATGCAAACTATTAACTCATGAAAGTAGGCATGCATTCAAAACAATTCATAAAACCCATGACTTTCAAAGCCTAGTGAATGGTGAACCAACAAACTCTTTAACAACATTAAAGAGAATAAAGGATTTAGAGATTCTTTACCCTTGAAGCTCATCCTTGATTACACAAGGGATTCACCCAAGTGGAGGGCCTTCAAGTCACCTCCTTGCTCCTTGGATCTTCCTTGTGATTTTCTTCCTTTTAGTGCTCCTTTGCTTCTTTGAGGATTTGATGATATGTTCTCCAAAACACCAAAAGCTTGATGTCTCTAAGTCTCTTCACCAAGGATGTATTGTGAAGATGATATGGATGACTTAGAGAAGAATAGATTGCTAGCTAAAACTTCTCTAAGTGGCCGGCCTCTTTAGAGAAAAAGAGAGAATAGGTTTCACCTCTTTTCATCAAGAAAACCCTAATGAGAAATAAAGCTATAAAGTTGATTTTATACTTCATTTCAAGTGAGTGGCAAACTTGTAATTAATCCAAGTTTGCAACCATCATCCTTATGGCCGGCCTTACCTTTGTTATTGGGCTAATTGCCCATTTTGTTTTAGTTGTCATACAACTTAAACATAATGTGCCTTGTGGACCAAAACGCTTTTGGGCCCCGAAACCCAAAACCAACTTATAAGCCCAATACGAACGTTTCGTAAAATTAATTAACTAATTAATTAATCTTGACCATATATCAATTAAACCATTTAATTGCTTATCCATATCATTTATATTTCTTCACTTTCATCCTTACTCGGTGTACGATCCATTAGGTTTCAATTAGCGAGGCAGTGGGCGATTGTTACTCTTAACGATCGATTGTGAATTCAAACAACATTTCAATTCTCCCTTTGTTGAAGATTAGTGTTTGCTAATCATTAGGGCTTCCACAAACCATGAGTGACACCTAGCAGTATGTCATGGTTACCCAAGCTAAGTAAAATTGGTTGGAGAACCTATCCAGTTACAACTACAATGCAATACGGTCCTTCTCTAATACAATACTCTTAATCACATTGTTTAAGTGATAGTTTGTTTCATGTCTACTATCCAATGTGATACTTCTCCATATGATTCTATTGAATAAGATTTGGAACAAACTTCCTAAGTCATATTCATATGCTTTGGCCAAAGACTCTCGAATCATATCTTAGAGTATTCTCCTTCCACCATGGAAGGTTAGAGATCCCTTGTTGTGCATTCATATGCCTACATGACTAGATAACTTGACCCCAATAATGCCGTGGACACTCCAATGGAATGCCTTTGACATGATCAAAGGTCAAGGACCTAACCATTAGACATCCATGATGCCTCAGGTCAAAGGACTACTTTGCATATTGCAACTATCGAGTTCTTACATGACATGTATGTTCGAACTCTGTTTTAATCGTAGTTCAGTGTACTCGATTACTCTTTCGAGCACCTATGTGTTTGTCTTAATGTCCAACACCAAATGACTTGAGACTAGTCATACTCACGCTTGAGTCGACATAACACATACTAACCTTAGCGGATTGTCAATGCCCAATTGGCAATCCTATGGCTAGGAACGTTTTAGGAATGAACATAAGAGAAATGTCTCGTTAATCTAACTTACTTAAATCACTTCTCTCTTAGATCAAATACATTCCTTGGATTCCCTTATTGCTTAAACACATGATACAATAAATAGTGATTAACAATAAGCTTTGCCCTGTATTAAACATATAATAGTTTAATACATTAAGTATTCCAAAAGCTATTACATCAAATGAGTGGCTTTGTGGGCATACTTCCAACAGGTACTACATTATTTATTAAATTGACTGACTATTTATGAAATTGATACGGGTACATTATTTATGAAACTGACTAACTATTTATGAAACTGACACATGTACTACACTATTTCTTAAACTGACACATGTACTACACTATTTCTTAAACTAACTGACAATTTATGAAACTGACACATGAACTACACTATTTATGAAACTGACACGGGCACTCACTATTTTTATTAAACTGACTGACTATTTATGAAACTGACACGGGTACTACACTATTTATGAAACTGATATATGTACTACACTATTTATTAAACTGACATAGGTACTACACTATTTATTAAACTGATTGACTATTTTTGAACAGAACCAAAATAACCCATCCTAATAAGTAACAATGAACGCACTTACGACAGTGACTTTAATTATTAGACTATTAGTCAATTAGGCAACCAGAAATTGGATTACCAAATTAGCTAATCCTAACCCACCACCCTCACGACAAGTCATCTTAGTCATGTGTGCTATATGTTGATGCTATATATATAAAAATCAAACAAGTAACAAGCACGTTCAAGGAAACTTGGATAAATGGCTCACAAGTACTATAACAATGCACTAGTACTACTATACTAGTGTTTGCCAGCATTGTGGCGCATGAAGGAACGTTAACGGTGGGTGCTGCTCAACGAGATCTTTTATTATGGTCTCATTTCTTTGAAACTTTGCTTTATATATATAGAACAACATCCAAACCAGGCTTTTCATAGTACAACATCCAACCCAGGCTTTTCATGTGGATTTTCTTCCTTGGAACAAGTTGCTTCTTCTCAGCCCTCATCGATGCATTCTGACTGGAATTAAGACAAGCCATTTCTCATCTTCTTCGTCGCACCATCAACCAGCTTATTGCCAGATGATGCGTCCTCCTCCCTTCTCCTTTTTTGTTCCATATACACATACTTTTCAAAGTTGCTAGAGGCTTGGCTATATCCAAAACGAAATGCAGCTTCTTTCTCACACAAACTTTTATAAGAGATTAGCACGGTGAAATGCAAATCACCGTCGTATCTAAAAATCAAGAAGTCCCAGCATTCTACGTAATGGTCTATCACAAATGTCGGCCACCCATGATGCAAGAACAGACCACCATTCTGTTGAATCAATTCAATACTCCACGCATTGCCGCTAGGGTCGAACAACAAAACTAACCCAGTTATTCTGCCTTCCATTTTTCTCATTAATCTTTATGGGATTTTCAGTCTTTTGGAGCTCAAATCATCATAATAAAACGCAAAAAATGAGGGCTCCTCACATTCTGAGCTTCCTCCATTGAAATTAGCTCTGCAAGTTTCAAACTCTTATCAAAAAACAGAATCTCAGTGAAATTTTCTGAGCAACCAAACAGATCCTAACATTTTCCCCTCCGATTTAAAATTAATGAAGCAAGAACGAACAAAATTCAAGATGGGATTTGTGATCGTATAAATTATTGGGTTTTTTTTTTCAATTTTTTTTTTTAATGAGGAAGTGGCATACTTGTAAAAAAAAAAAAAAAAGGAAGGTCTATTTCTAACGGGAGTGTCTGACGGAGTGAGGTTCCGTTATGGGTAAGAGCTGGAAAAAAAATTCGTTTTAGGCTTTTAATTCAGTCCATGTGTATTCAAGGTTTATAGAGCCTGATATATAATAGTTTTGTCCTTATCATGAAATATAAAGCCCTTTTGGTTAAATAATAGTATAGGATGGTTTTTGGTTAAGTAAACTTAACCCAAGCCCTTTTCATTAAAACTCCCTAAAATAAATGCATTTTTTTTAGTTTTAAAGGAAAACAAAAAATCTTGAGATATGTTTCTTAATCATTATAGATGGGAATTTCAAAATGTCGTGAGCCAATTTTCAAGTTGCCCAATCCAATTTGAGAATTGGCAGTTAATAGGAGGGGACATTTTGATGGTTAATCTATTTGGAGAGTGGCGTGTGGACGACCGAATTCAAAGAGTCATTGTGAGAATTCGACATGTGGCATAAATAAGGAGGATTGTGTCAATCGCAGCAAAATTGGCGTGTAAACTTGAATCGAGGATATTTGCTTCCTTCAAAACCCTCACGTCATATTTCTAAAGCTGAGAATTTCAGAAGCCAGGGGACAATGTTTAGAACCCTCAGACCAAAGGTTTAAAGCGACTACGACTGAAGAATGAACATGTCTTGGGCCGAGAATAAGTAATCCGAGTTGAAAAACTATAACTCTTGGCCCAGTAATGATTCCTCAAGCCAAGTGAATTTCAGCCTAAAAGAGTACTAATTCAACCGAGTCTCTATGGGAGTAAGACTGTGAAAGGATTAAGCTCAAGTGTGGCTCTGATGAGTCCTATGCGAATTAAAATTGCCAAGGATCGGGATGGGTTATGATGAAATGCAAATTATTCTAATAGTCAGAATTCATTCTTGACTAGATAAGGATGAATCAAGTGCATGAAGAAACTAGGTTTAGAATCTAGTTCGAATCAAAGATATTGAGACTGGATAAATTTAAGTTTTGGCTAAGGAAGGGATTCAAGGGATAAAGAGAGAATATCTAGGTAAATGGCTAGTAAACAGAGTCTATCGGGACTCTTCCTCGGCAGACCTACTTACCATGAAGTCCATCCCTATAAATAGAAGAGATTCTACAATGTGGAGGCCTTGTCCAACTCAACAAATAACTCAAACACTTTACATGAAAATTCTTGCCTTAAGCGAAACCCTTAATACCAATTATCCTAATTCTCCCACCAATACATCTTCAGTTTGGTTAAGTAAACAACATTGTGTTGACAACTAGTGACATTTTTAGTTTAGATAAGTAAACAACACTGGAGCCATACAACCAAGCAACATAGGAGCAGCTTTAGTTTGAACAAGTAAACATCATTTGTTGGAAATGTGCCCTAAAACCAATCATATGATGATACTTTACGGACATTTCACAAGTTAAACTAATGTAGTTTAAATATAAAGGGCAAAGATTATTGTTTAAGCCGTCTCATATAAATGTTATATGCTTAAACAATAAAGTCCAAGGAATATGTGATTGGGAGAATGCAATCTAAACAAGTTAGATTCATGAGACCATTCTTTCGTAGACACATCCTAAACGTTCCTGATCATAGGATTGCCAATTGGGCATTGACAGTCCGTTAAGATCAGTACGTGCTATGTCTTCTCTCAGGGAGAGTGACAGGTCTCGAGTTATTGATGTGTGTTACATCAAGACAAGTACGTAGGTGCTCAATAGAGAATGAGTTCACTGAACACGACCAACGAAGAGTTCTCATATTCATGTCACATGAGAACTCATGGTTGAGATAATGCAAAGTAGTCCTTTGACCTGAGGCATCATAGTTGTCTTGTGGTTAGGTCCTTGATCTTTGATTATGTCAAAGTCACCCCATCTGCGGGTGTCCACGGCATCGTTGGGGTTAAGCCACTTAGCCATGGAGGCAATTAAATGCGCAACAAGGGATGTCTAACCTTCAAACCTTTTGAGGGAGAATACTCTATGATATGATTAATAATCTCTGGCCAGAGTATGAATGAGATTTAGGAAGTCGTTCCAAATCACATTCAAGGTAATCATATAAGCACACGAATCACATTGGATAGTAGACATGAATAAACTATCAAACCAAACAATGTGGTCAAGAGTACTGTATTAGAGAAAGACCGTATTGCATTTGTAATCCCAAACTGAATAGGTTCTCCACCTCTTCTGATTAGCTTGGGTAACCATGATATGCTGCTAGGTGTCACTCATGGTTTGTGGAAGCCCTAAACGTGTATAATCACTAAAGGGAGAATTGAAAGTAAGTTTCAATTCACAATCGATTTGAAATGGTTTTAATCACCCACTGCCTCGCTAAAAGGAACCTAATGGATCGTACACCGTGTAAGGTGGAGATTGAAGAAACAATGGAGATGAGTAAGAATAATTAAATGGTTTAATTATTTATGGCAATGATTAATTAATATGTTAATTAATCAAACGAATAAGTTTGTTAAAGACCTCGGGTTAGTATTGGGCCTCAAGGCCCAATGGGCTTCGAACGTCAAGCTCATTGACTTAAGTTGTATGACAACTTAATGACAAATAATTCACAAAGGCCCTAAAAGCCCAATGAAACCCTATGGCCGGCCATTTTAGAGAAGGAGTGGGTTTTGGACTTATTTACAAGTTTGCCACTCCCATGAATTAAGGTATAAATATGACTTTATAGCCAAAATTCATTTAGGGTTTCTTTTAGAGAAAATTGGAGAGAACTTGTCTCTCCTTTTCTCTCTAGGAGGCCGCCCCCCTTGGAGGGATTAGCTAGCAATCCAACTCCTCCAAGGTCACTCATTTCTTCTTCAATCTAACCTTGGTGAAGAGACTTAGAGGTTCTCAATTTTGGGAACTTGGAGAACCATTTCATCCATCCAAATCCATAGATCTAAGATGCAAGGAATGAAGGCCCTCTCTTTGGGTGATTAGCCTTTGCTTATGCAAAGAGGAATCGACAAAGGTATAAATTTCTCAACTCACTTTGATTTGAGTTGAGTCTTGGTTCACCAATCTACTAGGCTTTGAATTTCATGGTTAATGTTTTGTTTTTAAGTGCATGCAAGCATGATTCCGCTTTTTAATTGTTAATTGCATGCTATAGATGTTGCTTAAATGAACATGTTTTTCACAAAATTTCCTTCATCATTGTTACTGGTTGGTTGGTTATCTATCCAAGTCTCGGTAGGTGAAGAGTTCTCAATTCTTTCGCCCAAAAAGGTCACTTTATTAGCTTCCCAGTAGGTTGCTCTCAGGTGCACTTCGCAATTCGGCGTTCAGACGATTGAACATATTCACTGTCAAGACACTTATCTCCTTTGAGTACCTTTGCTTTTGCAACTTGATACCAATTCGATGCACTTACATTCTCGCAAATATAGTCGAGGCAGCCGAACCTGGTGCACAAAACACTGACTTCGCAGTGAATTAGGTTACCTTGTCTTCAGGTTCTAGAACCTAAGGCTGAGACGTGTTCCTTCTTCAGCCATAGTCACTCAAGTATAGAAGTCAGCAGTGCATTCTACCACATCTATTCTACTCACTCGACCGAGCTCAGTCGCTAGTTTGTACGACCTCGTTCGCAAGAAGGACGTAGTTAGCTCATAGTTACTCGGCATGTGCGCTATGTAGGCTTTGTAATTTTTAAGCTCAACGGTAACATAACACTCAAAAGTTTTGTTCATGGTGGTACTAGTATTATGGTCTAGTGGTAATCCTTTTAACTTGTAAGTGAGAGCTCTTAGGTTAGATATTCATGGGTGATGAGCTTGATACAACATTACTATGACAAACTTATGATGTGAAATAGCCCAAATTTCTTTACAACTTAATGAAAAATATCGTTATAAAAGAAGAATTAAAAAACACTTTTCATTAAAGGTTTAAGACTGCCATTTAACAGTAAAGTTCAGTGGCATTCCTATTCATTTATAAATAAGATGTGTTAAATTTGAATCTTGTGAAACACGTGTTGGATATACAAACTAGAAATGCTTTTTTTTTTTTTTTTGCTAGAATGCATTTTTTATTTTTTTTTACGTTTGGGAATAAAGATCATTTTGGTGTGTGGTGTATGCTTTTGAGTAGTGGTCGGCACGATCCAGTTTGGCATGGTTCCACCCTCAAATCAGATCCGAAAAATAACAACGATTCAGTTCAGTACGGTTCTACTCAAATTTATTTCTTATATTGTGCGGTTCGATTCATGTCGGCTCCAAATTTGTCCAAAAATGATTGAAAAGAAGAAGAGAAACAGCTTTCTTTTTTAATCTGCAAGGCTTTTGTGATTCTTAGCTCAGATTGTTGACTTGAGGGGACACATATGACCGTTTCTTAGATCATGACTGTTGAATCTGTAAGGCTTTTGTGTAAGACTCTTTTGTTTCTATAAGTCTTTTTTGTTTATAGTTATATGGATATTTGGATTGAGCTTTCGGTTTAATGAGATGAGCTTAAGAAAAACAGGATGGACTTGGACTTGGAAAAACAATGGGTAATTAAAGTTGGGCATAAAATGTAATAAATCATATAAATATCATCACGGTTCGGTTCAGTTTGAACCGGCTTCCTAGAAACCAACACAAAACTGGAATCGATTTTAAGACGGTTCAGTCTGACTTTCAATTAAAGTTTGACCGGTTTTGGTGAATTTTTTACCCGGTTCGATTTAGTTGTTAACCGGATTTTATGCCCACCCCTTCCTTAGGGTCGGCGAGAAAGAGGGGAGGGGAATTAGAGATTCGATCTCATCGAATAATAAACCACTACAAATATCTCTCTCTCACTCCTTACTCCCTCACGCCTCCGCTTCGATCTCACCGGCCCCCTCTCTCTTCTCTGACACCTAAATCTCAGCGGAGGCAAAGCCACAGAGCAGCATTTCCTCCAGCTGAGTAGGAGGAGGAGAAGGAGAAGAAGAAGATGGCGCCGCCAGTGGCAGCGGCAGCGGAAGGGCAAGTCCAAGGCGGACAGCAGCAAGGAAGAGGAGGAGGGTTTGGTCAGAGTATCACTGGAATCATACGGATGGCTGTGTTTTGGTACTTCGCTTCCAAATTCTTTTCTCCGAAGAAGGCTCCTTCTGACCCCTCTGAGCTCAGCTCCAATCTCTTCCAAAAGGCTGAACCCTTGGTCTGTATCTCTGTCCATCTCTTTTGTTTTCACCCATCAATTTCAAGTTCCGGCCTTTGTTTCCTCAAGAAATTTACAAATTGAATTTAATGTTTATTACTTGCCTGTTGTATGAGAACATTTATAGCAGTTACGAGTTTATATATACATATATATAATGTATGGATTGGAATATGGATGTTGAAGTGCTACTTTGTCACGCTGCGGTTTAGCGTGTATGGTTTAAAACGAAACTGATAATTGTTATGAGTCAAGGAAATGGACACATGCATTAGGATTGTTATGGAAAAAAATAGCATCTCTGGTTTATATCTTTGTATTGGTATTCACGGTTAAAAGGGTTAAGTCAACACTGGTGCTAAGTGTTACTTTTTTTCTAGAGTTCGCCTGATTTTGCTTTTAATACTATTGTTTCCTTTCTTATTATTAGAGTTAAATTTATTATGATTTATGTATTTTCTTCAGGATATGTGGTTGTATCTTTCCGAACGTGAAAAGTTCAGTGAATTCGGCAGTGAACGTGAACTTATATGGCATGAAACTAATATCCCGTATGCTGTATGGGGCCCAGAGAGTACCCGGACTCTGTCTACAAAGTACTATCCATCTGAGGTATAACTTCTAAATCCTGTGAATATGACACAATCCATGTGCTTCTCATGTACTATTATCCAGTAGGTTGCCAAATTCTAAGGTATAAGGAGAAATTTTTCTTCTTTCAGGCATTAAAGCACAATGGAAGTCTCTATGCTCATGTGTTCTTTGCACGCTCCGGTTACCCTCCAGACCCATCTGATCCGGAGTATATCCCTCTTGCTGCATTTGGAAAGACACACTGTAAGATTGTCTCCTAGAGTTCATTTGTACATTTACTTTTCAAATCCTTCTCTCTCATCATGAATACTGGAGTTAATTACTCTTTCCGTTGATGTCAGCTATTGTGACACACCTACCAAAGTCAAAAGCTGACAAAAAGAGGAGTTTGCTGGGGGACTCGAAAGAGTATGATGAGAAGGAACCACTTATTGAGGTATGTTCTTTTCTTTTCCATTTACTATTTACAGAAATTGTTGAGATTACTACTTAGCACAGTTGCTTGTTTGCAGGCTTCTCTTTTGTTTTGTTTTTCTTTTTGTTTTTTTTTTCTGCAGTGGTCTTCTTGACCATTTCTTTATTTTTACTTTTTTGCTCCGTGTGGTGCTATTGTTTGTTAGCTATAAATTTTTCTGTATCTCAAATAAAAGAAAACAAAAAGATTACTATTTATAAGTGAACTTCGAAATTTGATTACTAGAATCTCGTATCTATATGTTTGGTCCTTTTTATTGGGAGAAGAAACAGTAGTTTTATAAAGAACTACACCCTGAACAAGGGGTTGGGTGGACTAGAAGTCCACCTGAAAGGTCAAAGGCGACTTTACTGATTTTTAATGGGAAATATGGATACCAATGTAGGAATCAACGATTGAGTTCTAGACTTAATGGACCTCGAAAGAGCTTCAACTGACCATGGAGGTTGGAATGTTGTGGACACGAGGGGAGTAGTTCAAGGCTAGAAGGCTGGTGATATTCAATCGGGAGTCGGATACTATGGCTTTTGCTTGGGTGATGGGTAGAATGAAGAATAGCCTAATTTGTTTCTGAACTCTTGCAATTACTTCAAGTTTGGAGTTGTTTGACTAGTCAAGAGAATTGCTTAGGTGCATGGGTTCCATTTTTTATTTATTTATTTTTTTTCCGAGGATATAGGTCACCAATGGTTTATACAATGTCAATATATTCGTCCTCAGTAATAACACAGTGATTACCATCTTGTTCTTGTCAATATTGAGACATTAGAACATCAGTTTTGAGGATCTTTGCGATGGAGTTCGGTTTTCATTAGCTCTTTGGGCATCTGTTTCCAGAGTTTATAGGAATTTCACTCTCCATAATTTCTCTAGATTGGAATGGGGCTATTTTCAAGTTTGTCTTAGTTTCTTTTGTCAGCTTTATAGAGCTGTTTGTTTTTTCCGAGCATTAGGTGTGTTTTATTTGCTCAGGTTGGTCTCCGTGACCAACTTCTTTGTTGCTTAGTCTTGGTTTTCAATATATTTGTATGTGTTTAAAAAAAAGATATAGAGAAGTTAGAATGGCAACTTCAAATTGTCATGATAAAAAACAGCAATTTCAAAGTGCTATGGTTATTTATCCTAATGAAATTCATGTTGGTTACTCTAGGTAGTTGATGATACTCAAGGTGATTCTGAAGATGGTGGTCCTCTGGAGTGGGTATCATATTGGAAACCAAATATTACTATTAATTTGGTTGATGATTTTACACGGTATGCTTTCTGAGTATGATGCAACTGTAAGGTTTTGCATGTACTTGACAGAATACTTTATATTGCGGAACTTGCTTCTTAATTCAAAAGTAAGATATTGTAGGTTAATTTCAATGGTATTCCATTTTGCTAGTTCCTAAGATAAACTACTTATAAAATACACTTATTCCATATTGCTAGCATTTCTTTCTCCCACGTACAAGCATATTATTCTCCAATAAATTTTCCATTTCTTGACTTTATTTTTTCCTCTGCAGGTACCCTCATAATGCTGTTCCACCAAATGTTGCCCCTTGTATCCTTCTAATATGCCATACTGTCTCTCACAGCCATACTTTATGGTTTTCTATGAAATTTGTTGGGTGATTATTTTCTGTTTAGGAATGTTTGTTAGTGCAACAGTTCCTTGCATTACATGTTTCTGTGGCATATACTAATTTGACCGTGAAGTACGTTGAAGTGTCCTTTTTTTTGTCTGTGTGCATGGGCATGTACAGACACCAATTACTATTGGCATATCAGAGAATGTACACTTCCCATGTTAATTTGGTTGCTGGTGATGGGGATCGATTGGACCACACCAACAACAACAACAACAAAGCCTTATCCCACTAAGTGGATAACCACATGCTGCAACAAAGTTATGCCTGCAAGTTAACAAATTCCAGTTAAAACATCTTAGTTTTCTGCCACTGCACACAAACTAGACACGTGCCAACATTATCATTTTATTCTGTTTTTATGACAAATTACAGCTACCAATATGTATGGAATCCTTGCTGGGGGACGAGGGTTGTAGCTGAGAGATAAAAATTATATTCTTGGTGGTTATATGCATATATGTATGGTGCTTTTCAGGAAAAAAAAATAGTTTGGAATTTGTATTTTCATTGTTAGCTTTATCGGTTGAAAATATGTGATCTTCAATATGCCTGTTCATAAGTTCTTCGATTTGTGTTTATCACCTTTGTCTTTTGGATGTATCAAGCATTAACTTGACTCAAATGTGGGGTGTCTGAGGTAAAACATCCTAAGACTGGAGCTTTGGGTTTCTTAACTTTAGATTTGCAGACTTGAATGTTGAGCCTAGTTCTGGAGACTACTTTCCAACTATTTTCTTCAATGAATTTTGGCTACTTCGAGATAAGATGATACCAATTAATGAGACGGTGAAAGAATTGCCTCTAAATCTGGAGATAGGTCCCATAAGCATGACCAAGTGGCAACTATTCTTGCAGATTGATCAGTCTTTCCAGATTCACCGTAGTTATGGAAGCATGCTTGAGGGTGAGGCTGATGAACTGAAGGTAATACTTATTTTGGTTCCTGTAGGACCCCCCAACCCTCGCAAAGCAAGGAGCCTTGTTGGCTTGCAGTCGCCCTTGAGATTTTTTTTTTTTTTCGTGGTTGATAAAAAAATATTGGGGAGTTTAAAAAAAATACATATTTATTGTAATATAAGCATTGTAGGATGATTGGATGAGAATGATTAATATTCCAATCTTATGATTAGGGGTAAAAGTGGCTGCCCTGGATATCAATTCTCTCTGGTGAGGTTTTTGGAGTAGTGTTGAGTTTGGAAAACTGCTTTCTCCCATTCTTTTTCCTAGGTTGTACAGTGTGTCGCTATCCGACACCACTTCCATTGGTAGTATGTGTCTTCATCCTCTTTCCTATGCACTGATGTGGAGTTTTGGGTTTCACTTTCATATGGATCTTAATGATGAGGAAATGGGAGATTTGCTTTGTTCTTATCACAACAGAGTGTTACACTGCATCGTTCTTGCAATCTCAGAACTGGAAGTTGGATTCTTCAGGGACATTTTCTTGTAAATCTTACTTATGAAGGTTCTTTGTATTGGGAATTTGGGAGGGTACTGAGAGTGAAGATAATCTGTTTCTGCACTGCCTTGACTGTTTTGTGCTTATGGTTTAGGCGGTTTTGGTAGCCAAGAGCTGGGTTGTTCCAGGATTGTGTGGCTTTGTAGTGCAAGATGCATAAGTTATTTTGGAGGGAGGGGGTAGTGTCATTGTTTTTCATGAATCTTGCTACTTGAGGACCAATGTACACAAATGAATATTTTATTGGTTTTCTTGTTTTTTCAAATGCTAATTGATTTATTATGCTTTCCAGAGAGTATTCTTGGAAGGAAATCCTTACCTCCTTGGAATCACAATGGTTGTTTCTTTGCTTCATTCAGTGTTTGACTTCTTGGCATTCAAGAATGGTAAATATTCTCTTTTGTTTTGCTTACTTGGAAACATTTTGAGGGTATGTGATGGCTTTTTAGTCTAATATTTCTTTCTGCAGATATTCAATTTTGGAACAAAAACAAATCTATGGAAGGACTGTCCGCAAAGTCTGTTATCGTGAGCTTCATATGTCAGCTCATTGTCTTCCTCTATCTACTTGATAATGATACGTCATGGATGATACTTGCAAGTTCTGGAATTGGCTGCTGCATCGAGTTTTGGAAAATTGGGAAGGCCATGCACATAGAGGTATCAGATTAAATTTGCATAATGTCACAAAAGTATTAGGGCAAACAAATTACCTCACTTTGTCTTTCATATTGTCCCCTCATTTTTTCTTCTGGACATTGTAGCAACTCTTTGGGAGTTACGCTCATGAGTTAGGAAAGAGTGAGTAGAATGTTTGTTTGCATCTTCTTTGAAAAATCATTTCTGCAAAAGATCAAGAATCCCCTATCCGTTTGATTATCATTTATTGTAGAACAATTAGATAAACACAATAAGATGTGGATATTGATAATAAAATGGAATGTGTGTACTTAAATAACGGAGAAACGCAATGCTGGTAAACACAGAACTGATGGTGATGGTAATCCACTGGAATATGTTTGTGCATGTATGTAAAACATATGTTTTCGGGGGTGTTTAACTATGTTCAAACAGTGCTATTATCTGATACAAATATAGCTCGTAGAAGTATCTGTGCTAGAAAAAGAGGTTTTATGTGTAGTGTCTAAGTTGCCATATTTTATTTTGTGTTGATTCCCCAATGTCTGATTTTCACTTATAAGGCTATAGCACACATTACGTTATGCTGTTATCTACTAATGTTTGAAACTCTGTACATTTGCAACTCAGTGACATAACAAAGCTATTTTAAATAATTATCCTGATCTTTAGCTCAGAAGATTAATATATTTGTGCCCTTTCCATCTCCAGATTGATAGAACTGGGAGGATACCTATGCTGAGGTTCCGTGACCGTGAGTCATATGCAGGGAATAGAACGAAAGAATATGATGATATGGCAATGAAGTATTTGTCGTATCTGCTCTTCTTCCTTGTTGCATGCTCTGCTATTTACTCGCTTAAGTACGAGCGTCACAAGAGCTGGTATTCTTGGATTCTCTCTTCCCTCACAAGCTGTGTCTACATGTTTGGTAAGTTCTTGGTTCCTGCCATTGTTTTGTTATGCTAATAACTGTCCCTAGTTTGTTACCGTAGTTGAAAATTGCACAAGTTGGTCATCATTCTAAACCATTTCAGTACTCTGTATGATTGTATCAAAGGCCATATTAGGATGGTAGGACCTCATACCGAGGCTGCACTAATCTTTATAACTGTATTTCAGGATAGCTTTATATGTTTCACTTTCTAGTGAGAATTAAGTTAGTACTACCATTTTCATTAATTTTGGTAACCCTGGTTTAATTGACTTTTAAGAAGTATGCCTGCATTCATCATAATGAGTTGAGGTAAATGTCAATCTTCCTATACTGCATATACTAGGTCGTTAATCTTATTTGTGGTAAAAATTGATAACTGCTGGTGTGACTTGTTTTTAATACATTGTCACTGCAGGTTTTATTATGATGTGCCCTCAATTGTTCATTAACTATAAGCTTAAGTCAGTGGCTCATATGCCATGGAGGCAGATGACATACAAGTTCCTCAACACCATCATTGATGATCTATTTGCCTTCGTCATAAAAATGCCAATGTTACATCGCCTTTCCGTCTTCCGTGATGGTGAGATGTGGTTTATTTTCTGCAATAGTCATATACCATACAATCTGTGTTCTTTTTTGGTCCATAAATCTGTATGTTTGGGGTTACATTGTTACCTTGTTCAGTTTGCCATCATGTTGATATTTTCAACCAGTGTGACATAGCTCATAAAAAATTAGTTCATCCTTAAAAGCTGTATGTTGAACTGAAAACCCAAACAACCCATAATCTTCTTGTTTGGGAGGCAGTGTGGAGATACTGTAATTACGATAATTTGAAATGCTGTTAAGATTAATCTTTGGAGGGGATACTGTCGGTGATTTTCGTGTTTGTTCTGGGTTCTACTTTGGTAAAACAGTGTATTAAAGCTAGAAATTTGTGGCTAGTGTTTTTTCTTTCTCAAGTTCTCCCATTCTTGCGCCTAGGCTAGCGTGTTACATTTAAGGGACTATATCTTATTCTGAAGGCTTACTTGAAACTAGTACTAGTAGCTTATTTTGTGTTTGTTTGAATGTTGGTTGGAGTTTGGTTCGTATATTTGTCTCCCCTTTTTACTGATTTCGTTGTTGGTTGGCAGATGTCATATTTCTGATATACGTATACCAGAGATGGATCTACCCAGTGGACAAGAAGCGTGTTAATGAATTTGGTTTCAGCGGTGATGATGAGGTCACGGATGGGGCAGATAACACTGCTGTTGTTAAGGAAGAAGAAGAGAAGAAAACCAACTAAGCTGTGATGTTTTATAGATGATTTTGAAGTAGTACAACACATTTTGAGTCTCAATTATGGTAAACATTATTATCATAATCTTGTTTTCTTTTTGGTTTACGTATTTAAATTGAGTTTCTGTTCTAGTAAAGGTTTGGTTGCAGGCCATGCGACCTCTTCCGGAAGGCTTATATATAACCGAATATTGTGGCCTTTTTGAAGGAGGTCAACACTTTTTTTGGTCTGGTTGGAGGGAGTGATCTAACCATAAGGTCGTTTGTTTCTTTTTAATGCCACAGATTTTGATCATTTCTTCCTTTTTGTAATTTTCTCTCGATTTTATTTATATTTATATATATATTTTTTATTTTATATGTCACAGATATCGTGGCTGGTTTGCTTAGAATGGTAATGTTCCACGCGTTTGAACAATTTGAATTCAATTGTAAATTTCAATCCTTATTATCTAGGCGATGTTACACGTATTTGAAGGCATTCCGTATTGTAAATGAAAATTGGAATGTTTGGAATGACATTCCGATATTGGTTTGCTTGTTTCCGATTCAATCCCGATCCCAATCCGAATGCTTTGTAGGGGTTCGAGTTGGGAACAATGGAATCTTGATTCAGAGTGTCTCCATCCTCGATGATTAGGAGTTGTGAAAACCGTTTCAATCTTTCCTAGTTTACAACTTTCGTGTTTTGGAACGATTACCAGCACCTCATGAGCTAAACTTGAACAGTCAACTGGGTGGAATTGGACACACTCGGCAACATTTTAGGAAGTTACCAAGTGCAACATATTAGGGTGATGCAAAAGCGCAGCACCACATGTACTTACATCTGAAATGTATATCGAAGAAATACATGAGCTTATATCTGGAATGCAAGTGCCCTTGCAGGCTGTTACGGAGTAACCATATTTAGGCAAATTTAGTGGGCTGGATGATATTGGGTCTTAGAGATGATATTGGTTAGGCCGCATTTTCTAAGGTGCGGACCAAGTTTTGTGGTCCATTTGTGTGGACTAATTATAGTCCATTGGATTTAATCTCAACTGTTGTAAACCAACCATTCAAACAGAACTTATAGTGAAGCTGGTTCAAAAATGTGTTGTCATTAGAACCCATTAGACGATTCAACAACAATATTTCTTTTTCAACTAAAATTGTCCCTCATTTCATAAACTTGTCATCTCCTCCGCCCAAAACTCCCCTGCAAATGATTTCAAAAAAAATCAATGGGCTTCCACACTCGTTTGAAGCTCAGTCGCAGTTGTTTAGTGTTTGTCGTCTCTGGTTCGGTGTTCGAAACTCAGGCGAACCTCGTTCGAAATTGGTTTGTAATTTCTCCACTTGGTTCGATAGAAAAGACGTCGTGCTTGCTTCCTTCTAGTTGCATTCAAAGTCCTTGCTTCCACAAATACACGATGTTGTACTTCCTTCCCCAAAGTCATTTTGAAATTTGGTGAGTTTGTAATTTTACAAAACCTAAAATTCCCAATTTTACCAAACCGAGGTTCAAATAATGAAATTTCATTTCAAAACATACCTCTTTTTTATTTTGCCATTGAAATCTTTTGAAAGGATGTGCAAATGCTGGTGTGAAAACAATTTTTTTTCAAATTTATTGAAAGGATGTGCAAATGCACAGCACAAAACCTCCGAAATATATAGAACGGATTCCAAACTTTGCGTCGGTCGGAAATGGGGTGGAAAAGGGTAGCATGGACCGGAAACAGGGTGGAAAATGTTGCGTTGGTCGGAAATGGGTGGAAAAGGGTCGCGCCATTTCAGGTTAGAGTTCTTAGAGCTAAGGGTTGGGCACCCCAAATTTTCGAACAAGGATGTCCAAAATGGTGACTGGGTTTGACAAATTAACCCATTTAATTACAAGGGCAATTAGATAATTTTAAAGTGTAGAAAACTCTTATTTCTGTCCAATTGTTGAGCATGATGTGTGCATATTCGATAAATCATATTTATGAAAATGAGTAATTTTTGTCTCTTTTTCTATATTATGGTAGCGTTCCGAGTGTGTACAGTGGAAAATGATTTCGATGTGATCAAGTGGAAGTGCGTCATCATAGTGTTGATCGAGACGAGTTTAGCCGTTGGATTGGTATTGAAAAAGCAAAACCTCTCGACTCTGTCTCTCTGTGTCTGTCTCTGCCGCCGTGCGCTCGCAAGAGAGAGAAATGAGCGCCCATGGCGTGTTACATGTATGTATGTAGAGGAAGCTGCTTTTGAGTTCTAATGAGCTCCCGAAATTTCTTGTTCATTTGTTTTTGTCATGCAGCAGAAGAATCTATCGAGTTGAATTAGGTCGATTTTGGCCCAGTTGGTTTATTACTCTTGTGGTGAAAGAATGGCATCAACCCAAAAAGGTGAGTGATTTTTTCAACTTTTTCAATGGACTAAAATTGAATTTTCATAAAAATGCTCTTCATTTTCTGTTTATTCTCTGAAAAGTAGGCAACTAATCTAGGATGATAGTTTCTTATTCTGAAATGTGTTTGGGAACTAGTGACTCATTCAAGTAGTTTGAATTTTATTCCAGAGCTGCGAAATGAGGCAAAGCAGCTGGAGTTACTAGAGTTAGAGAAGTACAGGATTACCCCTGTATGCATATCTAAACTTGATAATCTACTCAGTGACTTGTACGCCATTCGTCGTCCAAAGTCGATTGATTATCATAATCGAAGAGATCTGATTCGTATCTTCAATGCAATCGCAAAGGAATTATATGGTAACTTTTCTTTTTTATATTTGTTCATGTTCATGTTAGTCTCTTCCCACTGTTTGCATCCATTGCAGTTATATTTTATTAATTATTGATGAGTTCTTTAGGCTATTATTTGCCTCAGTAGGATTGAATGGCTGGACAATCCAAATCGTCTACATTTGGTACCATATACTCTTAGATTCATGGACAATTGGCATACTGATTCTGTATTACCCAGATTCTTGCACTTTGTCATTTGTTTAGCATTCGTAAACTATGAAGTGGGCTTCGAATCGCATGGTTGATTGCCCCCAGTTGCTTGATTTAGTGGCAGATTAACAAAAGTTTTTGTGGCACAACATGCTTTAGCAATTGAAGCACAACAACTTAGTTGCCAGTTCACACTATATTTATCAGATTTGACAGGTATGTGAAAGAGTATGTGAGAGATTAGACAGTAGAAGAAAGTGAGTATCTTTCTAGGAGGAGAGTTTGTTTCAGTAATTCCTGTTAAGAAAGTTAGAACATTGGGGATTTATGATCTTGCTTGGTTGGTGATCCATGATAAAATCATTAACCGTGATTTGCTTCAGAAAGAATGGAACCAAGAAAAATGTTGCATGGAACCAAATTAGATTCACAATTTGATTATCATCTCATATTTTCTCATTTATATCTTGGAATGTCTCTTTTTATCATATATGTCAATCTTTGTTTGTTATTGCTGTAAAGGGACTTAATAACTTTTTCTTGGTCTATTTTCAAGTCCACCTCAATTATAATTCTTAACCTACATGTACCATTTGATATTGAACATATTTACCATTTCCTTTCAGGTAATTCCGACAATTCTCCTATTGTGGAGGTATTCGGCTCTTTTGTAATGGACATGTTCAGTGTTGGAAGTGACCTAGACCTATCTGTTAATTTTGGTAACATTTCAAGCAAATTTCCAAGAGAGATGAAGATCAAAACCCTGCGGAAGTTTGCTAAAAAGTTTTACTCCCTTCAAAGTAATTTTTTAATGTTTGCTTCCACTGAAACTACACTCCAGTACCGTTGGGTCAACACACACACACACACACACACACACACACACACACACACACTTACTTTTTATCCAAGTCAGTTCTATGCCATCCATTTATTTGTTATGCGACCTAATTCAGTTCAATATGTGTACATACAAATCAGATCTTATAAGAATTTAAGTTAGTAGGTACTCTTGATTTGTTAGGTCTCCTTCAATAATTGTGATTACCTTGGCCATGGTGGTTTCAGTCACAAAGTTAACAGTGATCCCATTCAAATACACCAACAAAACCACATAATTGTTGTTTTCACACATCTTCAGCCCTTAGATATCTCACCATCTGCTGGATAAAAATGTATATGACAAAATTGGTACTCTCTTTTATTATCTTATCTGGAACATTAATTATGTAGTACAGTGTGCTATCTTTCTCACTCGCTATCTAGTTAATTTCATCTTGTGAAATGATATACAACATAAATGGAATGCTTGTAGGAAACCTTAGGACCATTTATCATATACCTTTTGGAATTGATCCATGAAAAAACTGGAGAAAAGGGGACCCGTTCTGTATTTCGTTGAGAAACCCTCATTTATGCTCAATTTTCTTCAACTTTGGTCCTATTTATTGCCAAGGTTGATTATTTAGATTATAAAATGGTCGGTTAGAGCTTTGATTTTAGGTTTGAAGTATAAAAAATTTGATAACAGCCAAAATTTGAAAACTAATTTCTCTTAAAAGAAAATAATTGATTGGTAGATGTTTGCTTTTTGTAAATTACATCAGTCTTTATGATTGCTGATAGTATGTACAAATATCTGGATGATGGCTATTGTAATATGGACATTAAGGTAAATACATGTTATAATATCAGGAGTGTGAGCAACTTTTGAGTTTTGATGTCATTATGTATGATAAAATCATATGTTCTTGTATTATTTTCAAATATGTTTTTTATGTTGTAGGAGGAGGGCATGTTGTTGGTGTGCAAACAATCATG
Source organism: Malus fusca (assembly GCA_035220775.1). NCBI lineage: Eukaryota > Viridiplantae > Streptophyta > Magnoliopsida > Rosales > Rosaceae > Malus > Malus fusca. The sequence continues at coordinate 5,305,593 of CM069059.1, forward strand.
AGTGCTAGGGTGCCAATTATCAAATTTATTGATTGTGGAACTGGGATTGAGTGTGATTTATCAGTTGAGAACAGGGATGGCATTCAAAAATCCCAGATTCTCCACATAGTTTCTGGAATCGACGAAAGGTTTCAGAAACTGAGCTTTCTGGTAATTGAAATATATGTGCACTTTTGATCCCTTATTATTGACTGTTAGAAAAGTAGCAACTTTTTTCTTACTGTTTATCTTGCCAACCTGATAACATTTACATCTAATGTTTCTATTTTTTTTATCTAAGTTGACCCAAAAGATTTTCTTTACACCTTGAAGTTCAGGTTTTAGCCTCTCACTGTAATTTTAAAAAATTTAGAAATTTATAGCTAAACATTTATATATATGAGTATTAAGTTAATGAGTCCTACAATGAAGCTCTGGGAGAGGGTAATTGAGCATAAACTGAAGCACGAGACAAGGGTCTTAGAGAATCAATTCGGGTCATGCCAGGGTGCTCGACAATGGAGGCAATCTATCTCTTACGAAATCGTTGTAACGATATAGAGATACAAAGAAGGATTTGCACATGGTCTTTATAGTTTTGGAAAAAGCATATGATAGGGTCCCAAGGGGAATTCTTTGGAGGATTTTAGAGAATAAAAGAGTACAAGTAGCATATATCCAAGCAAAAAGATATGTATGATGGAGTAAGGACTGAAGTAAGAACTCATGAAGGTCAAACTGAAAGCTTTTCCATAACCATAGGGTTACACCAAACCTTAACTTTAAGTCCTTACCATTTTGCTTTGGTAATGCACGAGTTAACGAGACATATTCAAGATGATATCCCTTGGCGTATGCTTTTCGCATATGTAGTGTTGATAGATGAAACACATGATGGAGTAAATGCGTTGCTTAATCTTTGGCGGGAAGTGTTGGAATCTAAAGGTCTTCACCTAAGTAGGTCAAAGACAGAGTATTTTGAGTGCAAGTTCAGTGGGAATGGGCTCCCAAATGAGATAGGGGTGAGGATTGGAGATCAGGAAGTACCAAAGAGTGAACGTTTTCGTTATCTTGGATTGTCTTGCAAAATAACGGAGAATTAGATGGAAATCTCAACCATAGAATACAAGTTGTATGGATGAAGTGGAAGAGAGTATGAGGTGTGTTTGGGAGAAGAAGTATAAACTTTTGTAAATTCAAGCGGATGTACTAAAAGAACAAACCCGATCGAAATGTAAAGAAGGCAGGGAAGTCCTTTGTAGAAGGACATTGAGTTTTTGAGGGAATGAAAGATACTTGTGTTATGTACTGATATGAAAAATGTTATTTAGAAGTATGAAATTCAGAATGCTAAGGCTAAAAGGAATATTGTTTATAGGTTTAAACTTTTACTAAAAATATGTAGGAGTGCACAGCCCAAGAGGTTTATTGAATGTACAATCCATTTTACTTGAGTGTGCACTAATGAATGTCTGAGTCCAAAATAGGTAGAACCCTGGAAAACAAACAAATCCCTGCTTTCCTTGACAGGAAATAGGCTTCTACTGCATACCTTAACCTACCGCACCCTAGTTCAAATCCATTTCTTCATGCTATATCCACTGCTTAGGTAGGGCACTATCACACTTCTTTCCCCTTATTGTTATGTCTTCCACCACAACAACAACAACAAAGCCTTTTCCCACTAAGTGGGGTCGGCTGTATAAATCTTAAAACACCATTACGCTCGGTTCTGTGCCACGTCTTCCATTAGATCCAAGCACGTATTTTCTTAGTCTCTTCCAAAGTCTTCCTAGGTCTTCCTCTACTCCTTTTAACCCTGAACCTTTGTCCCGTAATCGCATATTTTAATTGGAGCGTTAGTAGGCCTTTGTTTCAAATGTCCAAACCACAGTAACTGATTTTCTCTCATCTTTCCTTCAATTTCAGCTACTCATACTTTACCTCGGATATCCTAATTCCTAATCTTATCCTTTCTCATGTGCCCACACATCCAACGAAGCATTCTCATCTCCGCTACACCCATTTTATGTACGTGTTGATGTTTCACTGCCCAACATTCCGTGTCATAAAGCATTGCTTGCCTTATTGTCGTCCTATAAAATTTTCCTTTGAATTTCAGTGGCATACGACGGTCACACAACACGCCGGATGCACTCTTCCACTTGATCTCTCCAGCTTGTATTCTATGGTTGCGGTCTCCATACAACTCTTTGTTATTTTGCAAGATAGATCCTAGGTAGCGAAAACGGTCACTCTTTGGTACTTCATGATCTCCAATCCTCACCCTTATTATGTCTTCCAATTGGAATAATTCAAACATATGCTAAGAAAACACATAGTCAAAGGGTTACTGCCTTATTAGCCTAAACCCTCAAATAATCAACACGTATCAAAGTAGTCACTCCTTCGCCAAACCACGGCATCCAAATATTATCAGTTCTCTCTGCTTCAACTATCAAAATAGCAAGTGACCAAAAGTTTCAAAACGAAAGGACAATGCAAAAACTGATTTGAAAAACCAAAATTGAGTCGGCTTCATGTTGATGAGGGATAGTCTATTATATTTTATTTGTATTTATTTTCACTGTTTTAGATGAAGGCTCTTACAACTCTAGTAATTTTATTACTTTTTCCATGTTATTATAATATGTAGCATCTTATTGGCACGAAGATACTCATATCTTCTTTTTCCCTTTATTTCAGATGAAAGCCTGGGCAAAAGCACATAATATCAATTGTCCTAAAGATCGAACTTTGAGCTCTTTAAGCATAATACAATTGGTTGCTTTTCATCTGCAGGTAAATCAACGTGCCCATGTTTCTATTGTAGCATGCTATATTAGTTAATTTCCAATTGATTGAGCTGTGGCTTTCACTGTTGAAAGATTCTATTTGTTGAAAGGCTATCAAACTTAAATTGAAGGAACTGAAGACTTTGAGGTTTGGAATAAGGAAGTGAAAAGGGGTAAGGAAGGGAAAGAGGAGAAACAAATAATCAGTCGAAATTTGAGAGGTTTGGGGGAGCATATGCAAATGGAAGGTAGTAAATGAAAGTCGTAATTGTGGTGCAAATATATTGTTGATGTCAGAAACAAAGAGGCTTCATAGATAGGTAATTAGTGAGCTACATTTTTGTTACACAAACAACAACAAAACATTTTCGTACTAAGCCCCAGTTTGACTTTAGCTTAACTTTTAAAAAAAGTGGGTATGAAAAAAAGTTGGGACATTTTAGGTGTTTGGTAAACATCTCAAATCAGCTTATTTTCAAAGTTATAGGTGAAAAAAAGCTAAAAGTCCAAAGCTGGAAAAGGCAGCTTCCAAAAATCAGCTTGTTTCAGCAAAACACGGGTGAACAGTAACAAGTTAATGAACCTTTCAATTTTCCAATCCTACCTTCTCCTTCCTCATGCTGTCTTCCCCATTTTTCCCAGAACCCACTCTTCAATCAATTGGATCCAAGAATTCCAAATTCCGAGACTTCTCTCTCACTCTCACTCCCCTTCTGCATAATATTCTGTTTCAGAAAAATCCTTCAGGTGTGAGAAGCCAGCTCAAAAATACCCTCCCAGTTTCTTCGTCGTCTGGGTTGAAATTCACATCTCCTTCTCTGGGTTGAAGATTGCGGGCCTTGAATCAGAGAGTCCCACATCCGATTCCGCTCCAAGTTCGAAGCTTCGGCCATATGGGTCCTCGTAAAATGCTTTGTTTCTTCGTATGCAAATTTAGGAGAGCCCAGGTGACTAATCCAATTCTTGTCGTCTTCTTCTTGTCGAACTAGTCTGCCAGAACCCCCCCCCCCCCTTTTCAAACTGCAGATCCGCTCATTGAAAAGCACATCAGACTGCAGATCCACTCCTTTCCTTCTCCTTCTCCCTGAAAAGCTTTGAGAAAATTGAAAGAAATCAAAAGGCTTTGAGAACATTGAAAGAAATCGATAAGCTTTGAGGAAAAAACAATGGGATGGAAAAGCGAAGGGATATGGGTTTTACTGTGTTAGGTCACAACTCCCAAATTCCCTTTCTCGACCTACTAGTAGCAGATAGCAATGGCGGTGAGTGGGAAGGAAGATAGAGAGACATAGAAAGTTTTCTTGTAATATTGTTTTTCTAATTCAATTCAACCTTCGCAGAACAATGCCACAATTTGGTTCTTATACAACCATCCTTCTCACAATGCCAGCTGGCCACTAACAATAACGACATGTAGCTAAATAATATTCCACTATTATTCTAACCACTATTTGTTAGGATGCTGTTAGAATGCCAAATGGCAGCAGCTAATTGTGACAGATGTAAGGTTGTGATAAAGGAATTAGTTGATGAGGTTGAGTTGTTAAGATTGTTAGAAGTTGTTGGAGGGTAGCTTAAGGAGTAAGCTAGCAAGTGACTATAAATAGTAGTCGTTGTAATAATTGACGGTTGATGTAATAATTCTCTTAATAATACTAGTTACGGTACAATTTGGGAAGACGTAAAGTAGGTGTATCGTAATATTGGTATCAGCCAGTCCACGATCCCTCTTGATCCTTCAATAGTGTATGACTCGACAAGCTTCCAGAAAAGCCATGGAATCCCGAGTCTAGCCTGGAAACCATGATCGCCGATCTCAAGTCCAGTTAAGATCTGATCTTGATGCAGCTTCAGTCGTTGGCAACCAAGGGTCACGGTGGTCCTAACAGCGGCGACTCCTCTGAAGCTACGGCTAGTGATCCGAATTGGTGCGATGGGGCTAACCCTAATTTTGGTCCGAATTCGACCCATCATGTTCGATCGCCATTCTTAAAGATGGAGTTTCCCCGGTTCGTGGAAGGGGACGATCCTATGGGTTGGATCTACAAAGTTGAGCACTATTTTGATTTCTTTGGTATCGATGATTCGAAACGGGTAAAAATGGCGTCCTTCCACATGGAAGGCGAAGCTCTTCAATGGTTCCAATGGGCTAAATGTCTCACCAACTACCCAACGTGGGACGACTTCACGAAGGTGCTATGCCAAGAATTCGGACCCTCTGAATTCGAAGACTCTGCTGAGAATTTGGTGAAATTGTGACAGATCGGAACCCTTCGAGATTACATTCTCGAGTTTCGTCGATTGTCGAATCGCACAAGGGACATTAGTCCTACTCTTCTCAAATTTTGCTTCATTGGGGGTCTTAAACCAGAACTACGTCACGATGTGAAACTCCTTAAGCCAAGGGATGTGCTCGAAGCTTTTTCTTTCGCTCAACAAATAGACGCCAAGATATCAGATCTCAAGATGAAATCTTTGCCGAGATCCTCCTCTGTTTTCCCTAATTCGAGATCTTCAATTGTGAATATTGTCCACAATCAACCACAGCCGGATTCAAGGCCAAATTTTAACACTGTCAGACGATTGACCCCTGAGGAGGTGGATCACTGTCGAAAAAATGGGTTGTGCTACCATTGCAAAGAAAAATATGTCAGAGGCCATTCATGTGTCAAGAAGCAATTGCTCCTTCTTGATGTACAAGAACAGGATGATGGGGTAGTGCTTACTGATGACATTGGGACTGAAGAACCAGAAATCACGGCATGTGCTTTGTTTGGTACCCCTACACCTGCTACGATCAACACAATGAGGGTTACCGAATTCATCAAAAATTGCTCGGTCACGATCCTTATTGATTTTGGTAGCTCCCACAATTTTATTGATTTGGCTCTCGTTAAACGTTTGAGAGGACAGTTAGATACAAGTCACATTTTTAATATCAAGATTGCCGATGGTGGTCGTGCGGCTACAAAAGGTACCTTGGCGCAAACAACCATCAAGATTCAGGATTACAGTTGTACAACAGACCTCTATGTGATTCCCTTAGAGGGTTGCGACGTGGTACTAGGAGTTCAATGGCTACGGACTCTTGGGCCAATACTGTGGGATTTCGACAAGCTCTACATGCAGTTCTCAAAAGGCTCTCAAACTTTTTGTATCACTAGCCCAAAATCTACCCTGCACCAAATGGAGGATATCACAGCTATGCAAATGCATAAACTTCTTCAACAAGAAAGCACAATAGGAGCAATACTATATCAAATCGAACCAGTGCCTGTTCAAGTTTCTTGTGATGATCATGTCCTCAGTGACAATCAACCCCAAAATCTCAATCAGCAACAGCAACAGGACTTGCAATCATTATTACAAGAATATGAGGTACTGTTTTCAACTCCTACCACACTACCTCCGCACCGACATCATGATCACAAAATTCCATTAGTTGATGGGCATAAGCCTCCTAATAGTAGACCCTATCGATTTGGTCTTGTTCAAAAGTCTGAAATAGAGAAGTGTGTCACTGAGCTGTTGCAAGCCGGGTTCATAAGGGTTAGTAATAGCCCTTACTCCTCTCCAGTTATTTTGGTTAGAAAAAAAGAGGGTACTTGGCGAATGTGTATGGATTATAGGGGTTTAAATCTGATCACCATTAAAGACAAATTTCCTATACCTCTTATTGATGAGCTGCTTGATGAATTATTTGGAGCTCAGTACTTCTCCAAACTGGACCTTAGGGCAGGTTATCACCAGATTCGCATGCACCCTGATGATATTGAGAAGACTGCTTTCAGAACGCATGATGGTCACTACGAGTTTTTGGTTATGCCCTTTGGTTTAACCAATGCTCCAACTACTTTCCAATGCTTAATGAACGAGATTTTTTGGCCATTCCTGAGGAAGTTTATCCTGGTATTTTTTGATGATATTTTAGTGTACAGTTCATCTTGGGAATCTCATATGCGACATTTGTGAATTGTCTTCGATACGCTGCAGCAACACACTCTATTTGTTAAACAGTCCAAGTGTGCATTTGGCAGAGATAAGGTGAAATACTTGGGTCACATTGTGTCTAAACAAGGAGTGGCTGCGGATCCTGCAAAATTAGATGCTATATCTAAATGGCCTGTTCCTACTTCCGTTAAAGCCTTAAGGGTGTTTTTTGGGATTAACGGGATACTACCGGAAATTCATTCCCAATTTTGGAAAGATAATTGGCCCACTCACTGCCTTGACCAAAAAAGACAGCTTCAAATGGTCTGAGGATGCTACTCACGCATTTCACACTCTCAAGGAAGCTATGTTGTCACCACAAGTCTTGGCATTACCTGATTTTAGCAAACCTTTTATAATCGAAAGTGATGCTTCGGGTCATGGAATTGGGGCAGTATTGCAGCAAGATGGCAGGCCCATTGCATTCACAAGTAAGGCTCTTAGTCCTAGAAATCAAGTCCTTTCCGCTTATGAACGTGAAATGTTAGCCATTATTCATGCCATCCACAAGTGGCAAGCTTATTTGGTTGGCAACCATTTCATAATTCGCACAGACCATCACAGTTTGAAATATTTCTTGCAAGGCCGAGCTCACACCCCTTTTCAACAGAAATGGGTGTCGAAACTCATGGGATTCGACTATGAAATTCAATATAGACCGGGTTGTGAAAATCAAGCTGCGGATGCTCTTTCTCGAAGTCCTTTAACCACTGATTCCTCAGTACTTCCTGCCTGTGCTATGGCTGAATGTGGGGCTATTTCCTATCCTTATTCTACATGGATTGATGAATTGCGGAGATACAATGAGCACGATTCTTGGATCATTGAGAAGACTCAGCAGGTATTATCAACTTCATCCGAGTCCACTCCCATTGCTAATCTCCGGTTTACACTTGATAATGAGTTTCTCAAATACAAACACAACATTGTTCTTAGTCCTCTTAGTACTTGGAGGTCTAAAGTGTTTGAGGAAAACCATGCTACCCCCACTGCGGGTCATAAAGGTTTTCTCAAAACTTACAAGCGAATTTCGAGGACATTCTTTTGGGAAGGCATGAAAAAGGATATCAAAGATATGGTTGTTGCGTGCACAATTTGTCAACAACACAAATATGAGACACTCTCTCCATCTGGCCTCTTACAACCATTACCAATTCCTTCAAAGGTGTGGGCTGATATTTCCATGGATTTCATAGTTGGTCTACCTCCTTGTAAGGGCAAAACAGTGATTTGGGTTGTAGTGGATCGTCTTTCCAAATATGCTCATTTCTTGGCTTTGGCTCATCCTTTCTCCGCCTCAATGATTGCTCAACTCTTTGTTGACAATATTTTTAAGCTCCATGGTATGCCTACTTCTATAGTTAGTGATCGAGACCCTATTTTCATGAGTAAATTCTGGAAAGAATTCTTCACTTTACAAGGATCTGCACTATGTTATAGTTCAGGGTATCACCCTCAAACCGATGGCCAAACTGAAGTGATGAATTGCTGTCTGGAAACATATCTCCGATGTTTTTGCAGTTTACAACCAAAGAAATGGGTCTTGTGGTTATCCTGGGCAGAATGGAGTTTCAATACTGGATATCATACTGCTACGAAATTGACACCCTATGGGATTGTGTATGGTCAACCCCGTCCACTTCTTCCATCTTATGAACCTGGTACTACAAAAGTCGAATCTGTCGAGCAATGTTTGTTGGAAAGGAATCGGATGTTGTCCCTACTCAAAACCAATTTGGAAGCAGCCCAGTGTCGAATGAAGATTCAGTACGATAAGAAGCACAAAGAAAGGAGTTTTGAAGTTGGTGATTGGGTGTATTTGCGCTTAGTACCTTATTTGCAAAAGTCCCTGGCTTCTCATTCATTTCCGAAGTTGCAGCCTCGTTTTTATGGCCCTTTTGAGATTGTGGCACATATTGGGACAATGGCTTACAAACTGAAGTTACCTGACAGCTCTAAATTACACCCAGTCTTTCATGTCTCCTGCTTAAAGAAGCATTTGGGTAGCCAAGTTACTCCCACAATGCCCTTACCTGTCCTCACTGAAGCTGGAATTCTGCAGGATGTGCCAATTGCAATTTTGGAAAGGCGAATGGTGAAGAAAGGACACAGAGCTGTTACTGAAGTGTTGGTCCAGTGGCAAAATCATTCCCAGGAGGTTGCTACTTGGGAGCCTTATGCAGAATTGAAGACTAAATTTCCTGAAGTTGTCAATTTCTGATATGCTATTGTCTTTGTTTCTGTTCGGTGTTAGTAGGTTTTCAAGGGGGGGTATTGTTAGGATGCTGTTAGAATGCCAAATGGCAGCAGCTAATTGTGACAGATGTAAGGTTGTGATAAAGGAATTAGTTGATGAGGTTGAGTTGTTAAGATTGTTAGAAGTTGTTGGAGGGTAGCTTAAGGAGTAAGCTAGCAAGTGACTATAAATAGTAGTTGTTGTAATAATTGACGGGTGATGTAATAATTCTCTTAATAATACTAGTTACGGTACAATTTGGGAAGACGTAAAGTAGGTGTATCGTAATACTATTATAATCATAACACTACCCCTCCCTTACAAAATAAACCTTGTCCTCAAGGTTAGAATTAAAGACTGAAATCAGGAAATCTGGCAGCAAACTCGTCATAATCCTCCCATGTAGTTTCATCCTCTTTGTTGTTCTTCCACTGGATTAACAACTGAACTCCAGCAGCTTGGCCCTTCTTGTAGACCCTCCTTTGTAGCACCTTGAGTGGTTCGAGTGGTAGCAACCCATCATCAGTGACAGTAGGCAAGAATGGAGTTGCAGTGACCTTGTCTCCCAAGTGCTTCTTCAAGCAACTAATATGAAAGACTGGATGAATTTTTGAATTCTCAGGCAGTTTCAACCGGTAGGCAACCTTCCCAATCTTTTCACTATTATTCTAACCACTATTATAATCATAACATACTGGAGAAGACGATAGCTGTTTGGATGGAGACGAATCGGGGTTTGGTATGAAGACGAATCTGGGGTGGATGAATATTGAAGGAGAGATAAA